>JAZKJV010005846.1:0-1200000 GCA_037367405.1 Ottelia alismoides
TAGGTCCCCTCTTTCTCTTGAAAATCCATTGACACCCAATGGATTTTACCCCTTTAGGTGGATCCTCTAGGGTCCATACATCATTCTTATGCATGGAGTCAATTTCTGACTTCATTGCTAGCATCCATCTATCCATGTCATGATCCGCGAGTGCTTCATCAAATGAAGAAGGATCATTGTCAATTTCACTTGACACATGGAATCCATACCTTTCAGATAGTGCAACCACCCTCGAACTCCTTCGAAGAGGTATGCATGTTTCATCTTTATTTATCTCTTCAGTTTTTGGTCCAGGAAGCTCAGAATCCTCAGGGGATTCAATGAGTTCCTCTACTTCATTTTTGTCTTGACCTTTAAGGAAATCATTTTCTAGAAATTTCACATCTCTAGAGACAAAAACCTTTTGGGTCTCAGGATCATAGAGCTGGTATCCAATATCATCTTTAACATACCCAATGAAGTAACACTCACGAGAGCGAGATTCTAGCTTACTTGCGTCCATTTTCTTCGTATGGACCAAGCAACTCCAAACCCTTAAGTGATTAACACCAAATTTGGTTCCATACCAAAGCTCATGAGGAGTCTTAGGTACAGATTTGCTAGGGATCTTATTCAGGATATATATTGCAGTCTCTACTACATATCCCCAGAAACTAAGTGGTGGATGTGCTTTGCTCATCATTGAACAAATCATATCCATGATAGTCCTGTTGCGTCTTTCAGCAACACCATTAAGTTGGGGAGTTCCAGGAGGAGTGAGATTGGATACAATTTCATTCTCTTTAAGATATTCTTTGAATTCATCTGAGAGGTATTCGCCACCTCGATTAGACCGAATCTGTTTAATCTTCCTATCGGGCTAGTTCTCAACCAAAGCCTTGAATTCTTTGAACTTTTCAAAGGTTTCTGATTTATGACGTAATAGGAAGACAAACCCATATCACGAACGGTCATCAATAAACGTCAAATAATATCGATATCCATTTCAAGTCGCGGTACTGAAGGGACCACATACATTGGTATGTACTAGGTCAATAATACTTTAGCATCTTGTAACTTTGTTACGGAAAGGCGTTCTAGTCATTTTACCTTGAATGGAATGTTTGCAGGTAGGCAAAGGTTGAACCTATAGAAAATCCAGAAGTCCATCTTTTATCAATCTATTGATCTTATCAACAGATAAATGACCAAGCCTTTGATGCCAAATCTCATTCGAAAGATTTACATCCTCCCTGGAATTTTTAGGGTTTTTATTATTAGTGGTTGTAACATTCATGATACATTTATCAATGCATAATTCATAGAGTCCACCAGAAGTCAAAATACCATCCGTAATATATTTATCATAACGATTTATGACTAATTTATTACAGAAAAGGAATGATATCCACTTCTAACAAGTTTAGATACAGATATCAAACTCCTTCTGACTTCAGGTACATAAAGACACTCTTTAAGTACTGCGACTCTACCACGAGATAATTATAGTCGACAGGTCCCGACGGTGACTGCTGCAACACTTGCATCATATCCCATCTGGATGACTATCTCCCTTTCTTCCAGATTCCTAGTTTTCTGAAACAAATGCAACAAATTGCATACATGAACAGAAGCGCCCGAATCTACAACCCAACTTGCTTCTCATCCAAAGAGAAAACTAGTTTCAATGATGAAAGTAGATCTGATACCTGCTGGGGCTTTACCTTTGTCGACCGACTTCAGGTATTCCGGGCAATTACGCCTCCAGTGCCCCGACTTCTTGCAGCGGTGACAGACGTTAGTTTTCTTCGACGCTATCAGTGTGGATGCATTGGAAGATGAGCCAACACCTTGACTCTTCTTCTTTCTCTTCTGGGTTGGACCCTTCCGAGAACCTTGCTTTCGACCACGCTTCCCTTTGACCTGTGCAACCATTGCACTACCAGTGTGACCATCTTTCTTCATTATGTCTTCTACAGACTTTAATGCAACAAGAAGTCCAGCGTTAGTCAAGTCCAACTTGTTCATGTAGAATGAAACCACAAAATTATTGAAAGACTTGGGCAAAGACAACAGAATGAAATAATCTTGCATGTATGTATCCATATTTGCCCCAAGAGTCTCCAACTCAGACAAGTACCCAAACATTTTGAGTACATGTTCTCGGACTGAAGTTCCTTCCTGCATCTTGCAGCGAACGAGTTCTTTCATAATATTGTAACGCTAGGTGCGGTTATGTCACCAAACATATCATTCAGATTCTGCATTATTTCCTAGCATATGCTCATCTCCACATGTTGCTTCTGAAGAACATTGGAGAGAGAACCCATGATATAGCATCTAGCCAAGACATGATCTTCATCATACTTGTCATTGTATTGCTTTTCTTCCTTTGATTTAGGGCTTTCATGCTTGTCTTTTGTGAGCACCTAACTTACGCGCTCAGTCAAGAGAACAACTCCAAATTATGGATCCAATCTGAATAATTCAGTTTGGTTAACTGGTTGACCTCCAGAAGCCTGCTTAGTGGGTTCATGGACTTCATTTTCTAAAATTTAGAATGCACTACATTAGAACATATAATCATATATTCAAATTTATAACATTTGATTAAGGTATTTTAAATCAAATTATTCTTGCATTGTCAACTTTGAAAGTCCATTCCCTTAATCACTTTCAAAGCAAGAGATATACTTACCGCTATATCTCTAGCAAGAATTGGGATCTCCTCTTTATGAGAATCTGCGACTCCAACAAAGAGAAGCGGGAACACATTCAGCCTTGCAAGTCTAACTTGCATTTCCCAATTCGGTCTTTAATTCCCGGGCCCACCACCCCTAAGGTGATGTTGACCCGTCGTTAATTGAATCAACCGTCAATAGGAATAGTAGTCGCTATGCGCAATCCAATATTACTCCATCAATATGAGGATCCGATATTGGGGTCACTACGCATACGACCTTACTCTTTCGAGAAGCAAAGAGCCCGATCCAGATGCGCTTGTATAGAGGAGCTGTCACTTCGGACGTGCATCTCCTACATGCAATCCCTGGCGATGGAAACCCTGCGCCTTGACGGGAGACCATGGATGTCACTTATGTGATCCTCCACCTTATATTCAAATTTTAATTAATTATTATGAATCATATACATATAATTAATTCTTCTAAGGGAAATACACATCTATTTACAATAGAGTGTTTTAATTGGATATAATTAATTCAATCTCATTAAATTAATTATCAATCCAGTTCATTCAACAAAAATGATTTTACTTGAATATATGGTATTATCTCAAAGTACGTATTAATTTGAATTTTAATAATTAGAAAAATACATCATGATCTATCAGGCATCATTCGTTCCCTACCTGCTGTCATGGCCAGTACCAGCGGAAGTGGGACAAACCGCAACCGGTGCGACCCGCTATCCCAACGCTCCCCGACTAGAAACCATATCCGCCTCGGGAAAAATAATGTCGAGACAATCACTTTGTACTTGAGATGATCATCTATCCTTCAATCAAAACTATACCATATAGTAATAATAAAAACATTTTTGATTATATGGAAATTTGCTAGACAAATTCTCAATCCTATTCAAGCAAGTTGTTTATTGATTGTGTTTTCAATTATGATCTAGATCAAATCTAATCAATTTATTGGATGAGGCCAAGTCAATTAAGGAAATAATCATCATTAAATATTTCTCAAATATTTTCCATAATTATTTCATGAAATTAACAACTAATTTCACTAATTGACAATCACATGGTTCTTGACTAGGAATGTAATTTCTGCAGTGACCCCTACTTACTAAAATTAACATATCTCAATCAAAACAAATCCAAATTATTCAAAATCAATTTTCAAAGATTGTTAATTTAATTTAGGACAGAACGTAAGTGATTCTTCACGCCATTCTAGGCAGATCAAAACAGTAATTAACTCATTAATTATGTTAAGATTCGCAGTTCCCGCAACAGTGAATACATGTTCATTAAAACGACCATATCACGAGCAAACGGAATCCAAATTACGTAAACTCAGATCCTATGGTTTCCTTATTTAATGGGGAACAAAATCTAAGTGATTAATTCATGTTTAAACATTTTAAACAGGGCCGAATTTATTCACTAAACAGATGTGCGAAAAAGAATGGCGACAAAAAAACTTTCGCAACCTTAACGAACCCAAGTCGTCCTAGGTTTACGGATCGTATCCAAAACCTTAGACCTAAGGCTCTGATACCAATTGAAGGATATTGGATAATCCTCAAGCGCATCACAGAAGCGTGAACATCGTATCGAATACGACGAAGAACGACTAGTCGTACTAGTTGTTCTATGCAGTGGAATTTAAAAACTTTTCATGTGATGAAACCACATGATCCAAGAACTATTCTCAGATCGTTTCATCTAAAAGAACATCAAGTATAAAGGAATACCTCTTGCAGCGTGGTTGATCGAGTCTCTACGAAAAGAGACCTCCTGTCTCAAGTCCGATCATCGGAGAAGACGCTTGCGAGCGCGGGGATGAATCGCGTGATACTCGCAATCCAAGAAGTTGATCCAAGCACGGGTAACTCCTGATCTCGTTGCACGAGATCAAACACCTTCTTCTTGAGTGTAGCACTCCAAAGAAGATGGAGAATCAAGGAACGTCGAGGCAGCGATGCGGTGGCGAAGCGACGACGAGGCTTCTCCTCTAGGGCTTGGTGGACGGCCACCAATGGAGAAGGGGAGAGGTTTGATGTGAGGAAGAGGGAGAGAGAGAGATGTATCTCAATTGCATAACCCTAGAGAGCAAGGTATGCCTCTCTATTTATTAGGTTTTGGGGATCCATGGATCACAATCCATGGGACACACAAAATCAATGGATGAGATTGATTTGTTTTTAATCCAATGGTCAATATTGTTGTTGGTAAAAAACCAACAACTAATAATTTAATTTAGATTAAATATATTTGATAAATCCAATACAATTCAATCCTAAATCAAATCAAAAAAATAAGGAGATAATTAACATGGAGATAATAACTCCCCATAAAATAGGTGGGACGACCACCAATTCCATATAGGACTTGGTAGCCGTCCACTTATTTCCATGGTGGAGGCAATCTCATGAAATCTCATGAGATTGCATATCTCCATGAAAATATCCATTATTATACCAACAACTTTTGTTGTGAATATTCTACAAAAATAATTCATAATTAATTTTGAGAATATTGCAATCTTGCCATTGGAAAATTGTGAATCACATTCACAACCCAAAACAAAATATAATTTACATTTCCAATTAATTATACAATGTAAATCCAATTCACGCCAATAGTTAATTAACAATATAAATCATAATTAGCTCTCTCTAATACATTATAAATCACATTTATAATATATTATGAATAATTGGATATTGCTATCTATGTTATTCTTATCCACAATAATTAAATCACATTTAATTATATTGGATAATTTCCACATGCATCAAGATAATTATTCTCAATTTCTCAATGCTTAAATATAATTCAACTATGGAATTATTCTTGAACCCTTTCAAGAATAATGCTATTTCTCCGCAGATACTTGGAGATAAGGACATGGTGATTGTATTGTTCCATGTATAGTGACTTGGATATTAAGATCACATCTCAAATCCAGATCTCATGGACCTCCCACAGATGCTTAATTAAATCAAGGCTGTAGACATAATCTTCTCATTGCATCTAAATCTCATTCAGATCAATGTCCAATACATGGACTAAGATTAGGTCACTTCTCTACTTAGAGGAGTCACTAAAATCCAAACCTATTTCATCACTCCCTCAGAATGGAAGCGTCATGGTTATACAATCGTTTATGATCACATCACCCTTAGGTATTCTCAATGCCTCTACATCCTGCATACTAAAAGACCTATGGTCATCCTGAAGATGTAGATCAATTTTACACTGTCATCTCCAGGGTTTGATCACCAAGTTTCTCAATCTTGGTCATTGGGAATTGGTATAGATCATATGCTTTCCCAAAGCATATATCTTACCTTCAAATTCATGTCATGCTTCCAAAGCATGACGACCATGCATGGAATTTGATCAGTCCCAATATCTCATGAGTGAGCTCATGTCTTCCGGTTCACATGCGAATCTGTATGATCCCTTTGAGAGATCGTATTACTCATATGTCCTTACATGCACACCAGCGTCGGTGTATAGACCTTGGTTAGGTCATCAACCTATTGGTCTGCCAAATGTATATACTCAGACATATAGTAACACATATAACTCTGGTCAGAGGATGCATGCCTATGCTGTGACAGTATTCAACATAGGTTTTTTGTTATCTCGATCTCGTTAAGTCAACCCATTGACTCAAGTAATCTGACACCTCTGAATCACTATTCCCATGCAGAAGACCTGCATCAAGTGGTCGGTCAGATATTAGCCAAATGAGAAAGGATTGCCATCTCCTACTCAGGCTGGAGATCATCACTTAACAATCATTTGATGATGCTTGATGAGTCCTCTATCTAACTCCTTAGATATTCATCCAAGCATCAACCTCTATGATTCAATCAATGAATCAACATCTGTATGATTATCAAGTTGAAATGGTACATAACCCTTATTGTACAGAGGGACCTTATGGTGCATTCATTCATTTAATCTTAGAAAGGGAGTGAAAAACAATCAATAACTTTTATTGATAAATCATTTATTACAATAACATTTACTACAGGAATGGTTCGCCTCAGGCTCACATGGCTAACAACATTGCCACCAATCCGGTATTTCATGAGAGGACTAAGCATATTAAAGTTGACTGTTACTTCATTCGAGATGGGGTACGAGGAGGAAAGATTATTTCCCCTCATATCTCCACAGACCTTCAACTTGTAGATATATTCATGAAAGCACCACCAAAGAAGCATCGCTCATTGATGATTTCCAAGTTGGGCATGATCAACAGATATGCTCCAACTTGAGGGGAGTGTTAGGAGAATATTCTATGCTAGGAGTATATTTGCTAGGAGAATATTCTATGTGCTAGGAATATTCTACAGGAGAATATTCTACGTGCTAAGAATATTCTATATGCTAGGTGTATATTCTTAGGAGCATTTATGTATGGAGTATATTCTTAGGAGCGTTTATATATTTTCTCCTTTGAGCTCTCTAGGGTTTCATGCTATATAAGAAACCCTAGATCCCTTGAATAATATAAGTCCTTTTCATTCTTTCATCTCTTCCACAATGTATAATATTATACTATTTTTATTTAGTTTTTAATGAGAAAGAATTACATAAAATAATACACAATAATAGGGTTATTTATAGTTACGGTTAGTTATTTACAACACACAATAACACAATTAGTGTTAGTTGTTAATGAATATTTGTGATTAACTTAAGCCAGAGAGATAACTATAATGAGTTAAGCTGATAAATCTAGGATTTATCAGCCGATCACCTCTCCTTTCTTGAATAAGCAAAATCTTCCAACCCTACCCCAATTCAAGACTCTTTCCCAGAAAAGTCAACTTTTGTTGTTGACTCTCTCCCGTTGTATGCCAATATGGCGAACTACATGGTTTCTAGACAGGTTCCCCATGATTATCCCAAGAGCCACATTCACTGACTCAAGTTGAAATCCATGAACTACAACTGGGAGGATCCATTCCTTTTCTTCAAAGGACTGGATTGCGTCTGGAGGAGATGCATTCCTCAGGAGAAATACAACGTTGTCTTCACTCATTGGCATACTTTGGAGGCAGGAGGACACCACTCTAGGAAGAGAACCACGTGACATGTATTACAATGTGGTTTCTATCGACCGACTCTGTTTCGCGATGCGTATTCCTTCGTGAATTCGTGTTCGGTACGTCAGCGAATGAGAGGAACTGTCGATTCCAAGGACGAAATGCTAATGCACCTGGTCATCATATGTGATGTATTCATGCTGGGACATTGATTTCATAGGCCCATTCCCTGGGAGACAAGGCTTTGAATATATCCTTCTAGCAATAGACTACTTATCTAGGTGGGTGGAGGCTATCCCACTACTTGCAAGTTTGTCAAAGAGAACATAATTTCTAGGTTCGGGGTTGAGAATCTCCATTTCATTACCTTTATTCTATCAATTTGGCCTTGAAAACCCTAGCTAATGCATGTAAATAACATTAATTTGTCTATAATAGCATTCATTATTCATTGCATTTATTCTACATAAAATAAGGTTTTTAATGTAAAAATTATAGAATAAAGAGAAGAAAAGAAAAAGGAATAAAATATTGCAAATATTTTATGACCCTGAACCCGAGACCAAGTCCAGAATGGAATTGGTCGACAAGGAATAAAGTAGGGGAAGATAAGGGCCAAAAATACAATAAATATTTCATTGTTCATTCTTGATTTATGCATTTTGGCTCCTATTTTGTATCTAAATATTTATTCATTAAATAAAGAAACTTTGTACATAAAAGTTGTAGATAATAATGTAAATAAAAATACAAAATTGAGTTTGTACAAAATAAATATGCACTGTACATTTTATACCTAGAATAAAAAGCCTGAAACCAAACTTCACATACCCATATCTTCCAAATAAAAACTCAAAACATAGCAAAATCACCTCTAATTATATATAACTTTTCATGATCTATTTAATGGTGGTGGTTTCATATTATTTGGAGTTACTGTGCAAAAGATAGGTTTTGGGTCCCTATTGTACATAATACCGATTAAAATATTCAATTTATTCATCAATTATTTTTACAAATTCATATTTTTATAATTTTGTAAACATTATCTATAATATATGTGTACATCAAAATCAAAATAAAACTAACAAGAAAATAAAAAATAAAATAAAGTTATATAAAAACATAGATGAAATACCTATATGTATATAAATAAAAGGAATTATATTCTTTAATTATTTTCTTCTTTAATATTTTTAGAATTGTCAATATCATTTATACTCTATTAAAAATACAAAACAAAAATAAAACCCATTAAAATACATTAAAATAAAAAAAGTATACAAAACATAGGCAAAATACCTAGACCTATACCTATACAATTCATACACCTATTTATTTAAATATGCAAATAAACTCACAAAAATCAAATAAAAATATATTTATACTCATAAAAGTAAGTTATAAATATATAAAATAAGAAAATGAAATAATAAAATAAAATATACAAAATAAAAATACAAATACACAAAACATAGGTAAATATACCTATAAATACACTCATAAAAATTAACTACTAATAAATCAAGTCAAAAAATAAATTAAAATCATATTAAAATACTACATAAAATAATAAAATTTTTTATTTTATACTTGAAAAATAATAAAATCATTTACTATTTTAAATAAATTATTTTCAAATAAAAACCCATGTTTTGTCCTGTAGCGCCCTACGTGGACTAATCGGGGGCGACGGACCGTTGACCTCTGGTCAACTGTCCTATCCGCGTGTCTGACCCGTCAGACATGGTAAATCCCCGATTTTCTTGCATTTTCCCGTTCGATACATCGTTCAATCACCTTCGATCTTTTCATAAAAATTTCTCCCAGGACCATCATGAATCACGCCAATATCGTAGATCGCTTGTACATATACCTGATCGATTGATAATCACCGATTAATAAGGGTGCCCAGAAATGCCTATAAATAATCCAGCTCTCCCTCCTCTGCAAATTTGGTCAGTTTTCATTCTTTTCCCTTCCTCGTATTCGGTCCTGGAGGCTTCCTCTTGACAGGAGGGGGTCTTTGGCGCCTTGAATTGGTCAGAGGAGCTTGGAGCTGCACCCACGACGGAGTTCCGGCGATGCCACGCTCCCTGGTTCCCCACCAGGTATCAGAGCACATTTTTCTTACTTTATTAGATAGGTTTTAATCCCAGCTTTTATTTCCAGCATTTAGTGTCGCATTTAGTTAAGTAGATCGCCAGATTTGGTTGAGTCGAAGCTCCAGCGACGACTCCCGTCCCATCCAGTTAGTCTCCGACACTCGTACCGCTCCTATATCATTCCCTATCGCTTTCTCCCTCATCTGCATGCCCCTAATCAACTGGAGCCCTCGTGGTTCCGTGAATCGAGGTTCCAACTCTGCCACTCGCCGGAGCGTCACTGCCCCTTCATTTTTGCGCAAAAGCTTCAAACCCCTGGTCGAGGAGCTTCGCCTCGAGCCACTTGTTCTTCCTATGCAGGTCTTGAAGTAGAAGGAGCCCTCCTGGGCTCGATTGATTCCATGAAGAGGGTCCTGGAGGTCCTCCCCTTCCTCGAGCTCGCCAGATTGATCGGGACCTCCAGGAGCCAAGCGGAGACCATCAGGAGATGCGGGGACCTTCCAGGCACGTACAGAGACCATCGGAGCTGACGAAGAAGGCCGGAGGCACCGACTATTCACGACCGAAGCTCGCCGTGTGCGAGCTTCATCCCTGTTCTTCCACGCCGCTCCATAGCCGTCCGATCAAGGTGGAGATCCTAGGCATAGCAGTTGCCGTTGGATGCTAAGCACCAAAGCCGTCAGATCTCATCAAGAGATCTAATCTCAGCCATCCAACCACGAAGCATCATCGACCGTTGGATGGGCACCACGTGTTCAAGTGGATGAAGATCCGCTGTCCATCAACGCCTAATAAGGGGTAATTTACACTTTTAGCCCCGACTTTTTGTATTTATGATTTAGTCCAGTAAATATTTGTAAAGTTTAAAATAAAGTGGATATTTTGTAAAAAGACCCCTATGTTTCTTGTATTTAACCGTGTTGAATCAAACAAAAATTTACGATAAAAAATAAGATAGAGAAATAAAATCTTATTTTATCATTCACTACTTCTTTTACCAGGTGAGTATGCCTGGGTCGAACTCAAAGAGGCCGAATATTTAAACTACGGTTTTCGAGTCAAGGAAAGAATTCCAAGGCAAACCTCTTTTATTCTTGATTTTACAAAGTAAAAAAATTGAAAAGAAATCCATCTCAAAACTAACTCGAAAAGACAAAATTCAAAACAATAAAATGAAATGATGAAAAATATGGGGAAAATACTTAAAATGTCTTTGGTAGTTATCAAGCTACCCTAAAAAATAGCAGAAAAATATGAAAAATAAGAGGTCCAAACATCCCCTACAATCCAGGGGTATAACTGTAAAAAAACATATTTAGTTTTATTACAGACAGATCCATGTAGGGAATGAAATGAAAAGAAACTAAAAATTGCATTTAGGTCCCTGTGCGAGGACCTAAATGCAATTTCTGGAAACGTGTAGGAGCGTGTCTGAGATTTCTGGAACTCGCTGGTTTAAGTATGCAATTTTCCCACCATTTTGCTTTGAATGGCTCAGATTAGAATTCAACGTGAGATCTGGATCGTCGTTGAAGGCCATGTGTCAGAAGCCTGTACACTCATGTGTTCTTGTTGTTCTTCAACTTCTCCACGCTGTTGGCGACGATGTCTTCTTCTCCCAAATTATAGTTGGCGAACGACGATGGTCTGGGGCCTCCGGTGGGGCCAGAGGGGTAATTGAGGTCCAATCCACGTCAGATCACGTGAGGTCCCACGTGCATTTAGAAAAAATGCATTGAAGCCTCTGTATTTATTTGTATTTCGCAAAGGTCCATTAAATAAATTTACAGTGTTATTTTTTTGTGAAATTTGCATGTAGACCCCTATACTTTATGAAATTACGTTTTGGTCCATGTGTGTGTGAGTCACGTGTAGTCCCACGTGATTGGGAAAATAGCAAGGGCCCCTTGGCGGGTTTTGAAATATGTATTTGGTCTTGAAACCTCATGTTAACGTTCAAAATTTTTGGTATAATTGCATAGAGCCCCGTGGACTTTATTTTATTTGCAAAAATACCCCTACTAGTGTTGGAATTTCTTTTTGCTTTCCCTATTTACTGCGTGCATCAATAAAATTCCAAAAATCACCAAAATATTACCAAAGGTTCATGTTGCATTGTATTATCACGCTATATTTTTAGTTTGTATTTTTATTGTATTTTCATATTTATAAAAATTTAAAAACATGCATTTTTGCTATTGTTTGCATTAGAAAATCCTAAAAAAATATAAAAACTTCTTGAAAATTCCTAAAAGAATATATGTTTTGCCTTTTAGTGTGTTTGATTTTCTATCCATAAATCACTAAAAAATATAAAACAAAACTCCTAAAAATTAAAAACCCCAAAAACCTTTATAAAAATATTAAAAATCCCAGAAAAATTATAAAAATGCAATCTCTGTTTTTTAATTTTCTGTTTTTTATTATCTTTGTTTTAAAATAGATTGAGGAATTTCTGACACTATTTGATATTTTTCATCCTCATTTTAATTTCAGCCAGCAATATGTTTAACTATTTCCTCGTATTTTTTATTTTAAAAATATCAAAAAATTAAGAAAAATCCAGAAAAATCACAAAAAACATTATAAAAATATAAAAATCACAAAAAACTTTATTAATTATATTTAAAGCATTTTCCCCTATTTTCATATCTCTCTTAGCCCTCTTTTATTATATATTCTAAATGGCTTTATATCTTATTTATAAAAAAACAACAACATAAAATATAAAACAAAAAATATTAACATAAAAAAATTAAATAATAATTACAAAACCAAAAAATCAAATAATAAAATATAAAATTAGAAAAACCACAAAAAGACTTGTGTGCACACATGACTAGCCTGTTTATAAATAACTGTAAGCTACCAGTTTTTGCTCTCTATGGTTCGACTTCTACTTGCTTACGCACTATGCATCATTATGGTAGAGTTAATAAATTTTAATTCACATTTTTGAGATTTAATTACTTTATTCTGATTATGGATTAATTGTTGATTGATTGGGATTTATTGAGCGGTCACCGCATCGACTATTGATCCACCTTGTGGATTAATACGACCCTTAATTTTTCCATTCATCAAATGGCGCCGTTGCTGGGGAGCAATAGCACTTAGTTCGGATTTTTGTTTGTGCTTGTGATTGTTTGCCTATTTAACGGCTTTTATTTTTCGCTTCTTTTATTTTCCTTATTTGTGATATATCTATTGAGCTGTCTAACCTCTTGATGAATCTTCATTTCATCACCTTTATTCTATCATTTTGGCCTCAAAAACCCCAGCAAATGCATGTAAATAGCATCAAATTGTATATAATAGCATTCATGATTCATTGTATTAATTCCACATTAAATAAGGTTCTTAATGCCAAAATTATAGAATAAAGAGAAGAAATAAAAAGGAATAAAATATGGTAAATATTTTATGACCCAAACCCCGAGACCAAGGCCAGCATGGTGTTGGTCGACAAGGAATAAGGTAGGAGGAGATAAGGGCCAGTGTACAATAAATACCTCATTTATTAATTCATTCATTTATGCATTTTTGGCACCTATGTTGTACATAAATATTTCTACATCAAATAAAGAAACTTTGTACATGAAAGTTGTAGATAATAATGTAAATAAAAATACAAAATTGAGTTTGTACAAAAATAATACCCAGTGTACATTTTATACACAGAATAAAAAGCCAAAATCTCAACTTCACAGACCCATATCTTGCCAATAAAAACTCCAAATCACCCAAACTCACCTTTAATTGTATATAGCATTCCATGAACTATTTAATAAAATTGGTTTCATAATTTTTGGAGTCCATATGCAGAAGTTAGGTTTTTGGCCCTCCTTGTATATAAGACTAATTAAATATTCATTTTATTCGATATTCATTATTTGTATAAATTCATATTTTTAGAATTTTGTAAATAATGTATATAATGCATACACATAAGAGAAGTTAAAGAAAACCAAAATTAATTTGTAAAATAAAATAAGTCTACAAATTCATAGACAAAATACCTATGCTATATACCTATATATAAATAAAAAGGATTGTAATCCTTGATTCTTTTATTCTTTTATATTTTTATAATAATTTATACATTATACATAACTCATTAAAAATGCAAATCCAAAATAAAAATCAAGAAAATACAATAAATAAATTAAGTGTATAAAATACATAGATAAAACACCTATAAGTATACCTACATACACCTATACCTATTTATTTAAAAATATAAATAAACTCATAAAAATCAAACAAAAATACCTTTATACTCAGAAAAATAAATTATAAATTTATAAAATAAGCCAATAAAATAATAAAAGAAAATAAACAAATTAAAAATAAAATGCACAAAAATACATGTAAATACATACATATACACATTATTCAAATAAAACTATAATAAAACACCTCGAAAAATTCAATAAAATCATAAATAAATACTAGACGAAATAATACACATTTTTTATTTTATAAGAAAAAATTAATAAAATCATTTAGGGTGTCAAATAAATCAATCTTCCATCAGATTTTCTGTTTTGTCTTGTAGCGGCTGACGTGGCCCAATGAGGCGCCGGCCTTCGTTGACTCCCTGGTCAACTGTCCCATCCCTCGCCTGGCGCCTCTGAACTATCAAATCCCCGTTTTTCCTCCATTTTTCGCGGCCATCCCTTCCATCATCCTGGTTCGCTTCCTTCACAAGATTTGTCCTCTGATCATCCATGATGCCCGCCAAAATCATAGATCAACGAGATATTCATTGGATCAGTCAATAATCGCCGGGTAATAAGGCCTCTTGCCAATGTTTATAAATAATGAGCTCCACCTCCTTCCTCAGATTTGGCCACTTTTATCCAATCTCAAGCCTTGATTCCAGTCCTAGGACATTCCTCGTGACAGGGGGAGTGAGCTGGTGCCTCGAATCGGCCGGAGAGAGGAGGATTTTGTCGCGACGGAGCTCCGGCATCCGCCCTGCTCCCTGGAGGTCCCCAGGTATAAGAGCTGCCCTTTATGCGTTTTTAGTTAGCTTTTAATGTTAGCATTTCATTCCAGTAGTTAGATTAGTTAGTAGTTAATCTCCTTAGCTTAAAAATCAAAATTCGAAGTTCGCCGGAGCTCCGCTCCGGCGACTTCTCCACCGTTGTCGTGATTGTCTCCGACCGCCTCGTTCATCCCATCTCGAACCTCAACACCTTCTCCATCTATCGCACGCAGTTGTTCCACCCAGGACCCTAGGTCTTGGAGAATCGGGGCTCCCCCTCCGCCGTTCGTCGGAGCCCCTCTGCCCACCTTCATTTTTGCACCGCAGCTTCAAACCCCGGGTCGAGGAGCATCGCCTCGAGCCCCTCTCCCTTCCTGTGCAGGATAAATGCCCAAAGGAGCATCAGGAGTCGATTTATCAGCGGGCGGAGGTACCTGGAGCTGCGTTTCTTCTCCGAGTTCGTGGCGCCGTTCCAGGGCACCTCCGGCCGATCTACAACCTCCAACAGATAGAGGACCCTGCCAGGAAGCTACTTGGACCCTCAAGTGCAGCAACGATCGGTTGGAGAGCGAAATCGAGGAGGAAGAAGCTCACCAAGGCGAGTGTTCTTCCCTGTTCTTGCACCTGAGCTCTCCACCGTTGGATGAAGGAGGTTCCCCCAGATTGAAGACCAGCCGTTCGATGGAGCCCTGTCCAGACCATCAGATCACCCAAGAGATCTAATCCGCACCGCTCATCGGCGAAGCGTCATCGGCTCATGTGGAGGCGCCACGTGTATAAGTGACTCGCATCCAGCCGTCCATCAGCGCCCACGTTGGGGGTAAATTTCACATCTAGCCCCCGCCTTTTTGTATTTATAGTTTAATACCTAAAATAAAAAGTCAAGTTGTAAATAAATTGTATAATTTGCAGTTAGACCCCCTGATGTTTTCATATTTACACTTTAGTCCCTCCGCGCCTCACGTGCAGCACCCACGTGAGGCGCCTGAATTTTACATTTAAACCCCACCGGGTTCCTGTAATTACAAAATGGTCCTGAAAATAAAAGTCCACGTGTATTTTTATTATGATTTTTGCATGTATGCCCCTGAGAGATATTTTATTTGCAAAAAACCCCTACCAGGTCTTTTAATTTCTGAATGCTTTGTCTATTTATTTTTGCTCCATTTTAAATCGAAAAATCTTGCAAAAATAGACTTAAGTTCCTGTTTAGTTGTGCTTGAATGCTGTATTTTTAGTTTTGCATTTTGTTGCATTTATTAAAAATAAAAAACATGTCTTTTATTCACTGTCTAACTTATAAAATCCTGAAAAATATGAAAATGCCTCGAAAAATTCCAAAAAAAATTACCTATGGTGTACTTTGACCTATTCTAGTGTCAGTCCAAAAACCCCTAAAAATCTCAAAAGGAAAACCTTAAAAATTCAAAAATACCCAAAAACTTCAAAAAATATAAAAAATCAAAGAAAAATCAGAAAAATATAAACTCAGGCCCTATTTATGCTATATTTTATTATCTTTATTAAAAAATGATGTGGAAAATTTTTGAGTCTGATTGTTATTTTTAATGTCTATTTTTATGACAGCCTGTCCCTATTCCACTGTTTGCTCCTATTTTGTTATTTAAAAATATTAAAAATATTTGCAAAAATGCCCAAAAATCACAAAAACAGTAAAAAACCATGAAAATCCCAAAAAGACTCTTTTCCTAAATTTTTGACTATTTTTGAGTATTTTTGTAAATATTATAATACCCCTTTATGTATAGTTATCTATATTTCCTTAAAAAAATATTAATATATATATATATTTATATCTAATTATTTATATGTATTCTTATATCTATTTATTAACTTTAATATATAACAAAAAAAGAGATAAAAAATATATATTTCATTATACTTATACATACCTATATACATATTATGTATTATAAGCTATATCCTAACCCTCTATGGGTATACATATATTTATAATTATATTAAGAATATATATTACCTAATTATATTATTAAAAATAAAAAAATATATATAAATAAATAAAATAAAAAAAATATAAAATAATAATAATAATAATAATAATAACCCACTCAAGGATGACTCTGAGATACATGTAGGCTATTGCATTTTTGTATTGCTCTCTGTGGTTCGACCTCTACATGCTTGTTCCCTATACATTTTATGGTAGAGTAAATAAAGATTAATTCACATTAATTTTTGAGCTTAATTGATACATTCTTTTATTGTGGGTTAATTGCTGATCAACCCGGGTGTTTTGTGAGCGGTCGCCTCAACGACACTTGAGACATTTATTAAGGTGACCCTCGCTGAACATCTGCGGTTATCAGATGGCGCCGTTGCCGGGGAGTAATGAGCATAGCCTAATTCATGTTGTTATTCTTGTATAAAAAAATTTTCTTGATTTATCATTCATTTTTGTGAGCAGCTATTTTTATTGATATCAATCACCATGCTTCATTTATTTATTCATTGTGATTATTTCATCTGCTCCATTTGGTTGGTTGAGCTTTACTAATGCATTCTTTTTGTGACTTTGATGCGAGGGCCCGCCATGCGAGGATGGCTTCTTAGGAAGCCAATGCAGCCAAGCTTGGAGGAGGATGGTCTTCTTCTCATGACCATCTAGAGAGAGCACCAAGGAAGCAAAGAGATGGGCATTAGTTAGAGCTAGACACTTAGGACTATTTATTTTGTAATTTATGGTGAGAGAGAGACATTTTTTGGCATGTAATTAAAGAGGACTCTACTCTTCACAATGAGGTCCAGTGCCCGGGTGATTGTTCACCTGGGGGCCTCATCGCAGTTTTTTCGAGTTTTCCTTGCCTTCTTTTATTTTGTTTTCCGAAGTTTTGAGCTTTCCGCCTTTCTTTTATTTTGTTTTGTGTGCTTGGAGCCCCTAGATATAGGTTGATTGACTCGGTAGCTAGGTCCAAAATTAATAAGAATGCATGTTCCTATAGTCTACTTCGCTTGGATCTAGTCAAACTTAAACAAGCCGTTCATTTATCTCTTAGCCCTTGTGCCGCAGCGAGCCCTGTAAAGCGCTTTCTCCTAAGCTCAAGTGTGTTGAGTACAGAGGAGGGGTGAGCCAAGACCGGACCCTTCGGGCTGGAGATGAATGAGCGACTTATGGTTCTTCACGTAATAGCAGCTTATGTTTAGGACGATTTTGCGCCTTGCATACCGACATGTAGATAGGTTTAAAAATTCTGTTTTGCATACCACATGGAGAGAGCTGGGATGCACTGTAAGTCTTCTAACTCAGCATGCATCATTCGGTTCAATGGTGAGATTTCCATCATGGAACCACTTGCACGGCTTTTCCGCTATCTCCCTCTGATTTTGAGCACCTAGGACTTAAAAGAAAATCTACAAAAACATTAGGCGCTGGTATGAAACAGATCCAAAAAAAGTGAAAACCCAAAAAATTAAAACAAGGGGACTGCTAAATAAACTTTGACCTTAATTAAAATTCGTAATGGACTATCATTGTACCGGGTTCATAAAGCCCTCATTGTTTTCAGGTACCTTGGACGGGGACCAAAACCCTACTCCCTTGAGCGAGTGCGACCCCTAAGGATTAAAGCCCAAAACCCAGTCTGCAACTGCCTTGTGTATCGCCTGGATTTCCGAAGTAATGGCGCTTCTATCGTACGTAGGCGAGTAGGACTTGGTCACCAATGGTGACTCTCTGTTGTGAGAGCATCGACCCTGTCCGAAGTATTGAGCATAGGCCACGCCTTCACGGGGGTATCTGTCTCATTGTCCTGCGTCTGAGTAGGATCTTGCACGCTCACGGGTGATTCCGTTGCGAGCGAGAACCGAAGTATTGGTTTCGCCTATCGACTTCCTCTCTCTTTTCTTTGGCTGAGTAGGGATCCACGAAGGGTTACAAGTATTCCAAAAAGTACAGACTACATGTTACACAGGAGGAGGACAAATACGGGATACTCTTCCGGCAGTACTCTCTCTTCTATAGGGTAGCGTACTAAGGACTTGTTATAAGATATGCCTGAAACTCACAACTCTAAAAATGAAAAGATAATAAATAGCCGAGCTTTCACGGCTTCACATGGCGTGAGTTGGTGAACCCGATTTTGTATTGTGTTTGAATGGATCTAGATTAAGGTTCAAAGATCAAGTCCCGCGTATTTGCGCACATTTTGTTGTTTCTCCCTTTGACCACCCCGCTCAACCGAGCCTTTCTACTTTTTTACACTCCTTTTATTCCTCGTTGACCATCGTATCATTCTTCCAACAATCCGACATTCTCTTGTGCTTCGCGAAGTTGATCCATGGATGGTTTCGTCGGGACCATGCCGACACCTACATCGATTCCATAGACTCAACTCCGCCAATAATTTCGAGGCGATTCCCGAGAACCCGATCCGGACTTTGCGGATCGATCTCCAGACTCCTCGTTTTCTACCCTTCTCTTGGCCACCCAATAAACTGGGATCACTTTTGTTCCGCTTTCTCCGTTGTGAATGGAGGTCGATTACAACCTACATCCTTTTCCGTTCACAACATGCTGGGGTTGACCTGAATTCCAGCTTCATCACGGCAGCTGAACATTACTTGCAAGTGATCTGATTCGGACCATCTCATTATGCAGATAGAAGACAGTGCGAGCCCTGGAGACTACTCCGGAGTTCATTTCGGACGACTCAGACCCTGACATGGTGCCAGGAGGAAAGGGCAAGGGTCAGCAGCCACCACCAGAGGGACAGGTGCTAGATCAAAACCAAGTCAATGCACAGTTGCTGGCATCCATCCAGGCCATACAACAGCAGCTGACCGAGCAGGCCCTGACACAGACCGCGTTCCAGGATATGTTGAATGACATGATGAACCGTGACGATGGAGGAGGAGGCAGAGGCAGAGGAGGCAGGGGAGGAGGAGGTGGAGGTGGAGGTGGTGATCCTCCTGATGATGACCTTGAATTACCACCACCGAAGCCGACACTCAAAGAAACATACAATCCGGGAGACAGCCAGATGACCGAGTGGATTCTCATCCCACCGGTACACGCTCACTTTGAGCTTAAGCCCCAGTTCATAGCCCTTCTCCCTGCCTTTCATGGAAACACCAATGAAGAGCCGTACATTCACCTCCAGCAGTTCTCCCGCATTTGCCGCACCACCCACTATCCGAATGTCCCCCTGGACATTGTCAAGATGATGGCTTTCCCCTTCAGCCTACAGGACAAGGCCCTTTATTGGGTCAATCATTTGGGAAAGGTCGTGACGACCTGGGAGGAGTTGAAGTCCGCCTTCCTGCACAAATACTACCCTCTCGGTCGGCTCAACCAGATGCGAGCCCGTATCAGTAATTTCTCCCAAGGAGCACATGAGTCAGTACACGAGGCGTGGGAAAGATTTACTGACCTGCAGGAGAAGTGTCCCCACCATGAGATCCCTAAGACCAGCTTGCTCCAACATTTCTTTGGGGGACTAAACATTGAAAGCCAAAGGCTCGTGGATGCAGCATGTGGGGGCTCCCATTTCAACAAGGATGAAGATGTTGTCTGGCAGATTTTTGAAGAAATGGCCGAAGGAGAGGCCGCCCTCTCTTCATCCAAGGCATACCAGAAGCAGCCCCAGATCCTCCAGAAACAAGTTCACATGGCTGCATCCAAGGAAGCAGAGAGAGATGAGAGCTCCAACCTCAGCATCATCGGGGGCCATCTCTCTAAGGTTGATATCATCGAGAAGCGATCACAGGACCTCCAGAAACTCGCTGTGATCGAGAAGAGGACCCAGAACCTGGATAAGCTAGATCAGATCAACAAGTACCTCGAACTATTGGTCGGCACGATCAACTCTGTCCAGTCGGCTGCACCATCAGACGCTCCCGCTGAGAAGAAGGACGAGCAGCAACCGCAACATCAGCCTCAGCCGAGCCAGCAGCCACCGGCAGTCCAGTACGTGTACTACGTGCAGGCGCCCGACCAGGGCCCGCCGCAGCAGCAGATGGTCGTATACCAGCCAGAGTTCATTTCTATTCCTGATCCAGTCTTCCCACCACCACCCCTGATCCAAGAAGTCAATGGGGTATGGAGTAATGATGCACTGCCGACCCGTCCTCAGGGACAACCCCAGGGTCAGTAATTTGCCAACCGGCAGTACCACCAACCTCAGGGTGGTCGTTTTGGTCAAACCTCTTAGCCTCACCAGCAACACCAGCAGCCTCCCCAGTTTACACATCAGTGGAGGCAGAATTTTCCTTATCAACAGCAGCCGCAGTACCGCCACCCACAGCCGTATCACCAGTACGCGGCTGCCCCCTCTCTGCAATATCAGCAGTATCCTCCTCCGTCTTACCAACAGCTTCAACTTCCTGCACCACCACAGCAACACCACCAGCAACAACCTCCCCACCCATCTACCCAACAGCAGCGTGGTCTGCACACTGAATCTTCTGAAATGTCCCCTGCAAATCCCACCATGGAGTGTCTAGCCCAGCTTGTTAAAGGGCTAGCGAAGATGACGAAACGACTTGATGACATGACCGCCACCCGAACCACTATTCCGGCGCAGGTCGAAGCCAACCCCAACAATTTTAAGAAGAAAGAGCAGGTAGAATGTGATGTCCAGTCCGTGTCTGATAATGATATTACTGTTTGTTCTAATGCTATTACTCTCAGGAGCGGTAGGGCCTTGCCTCCGCCTGCTACTACCGGTGGGGTGAATAAAGAAACATGTGGATCGTCATCTTCCGTATCAGCCGTGCCAGCTCCAGGGGCGGGTGAGGAGGAAGAAGAAGGAGAAGCCAGTCCAGCCGTCGTTCCTTGTCAGCAGCAACTCCAGCCAAAAATACAAAAAAAATCAGCAAAAGCAAAAACACCAAAAGAAGCTTGTAGCAGAAGCGAAGCCGCACCAGCCTTGGAAGAGCCGCCAGCAGCAGCCGATCCCTCGCCAACCGATGGAGCAGACGCTACCCTTTTTGATTGCCCCGCAGCACCAGCATTTTCAGATCCAGCTTGTACTCCTTTTTGTAGTCCGGATGTACAACATTCTGTGGGCAATGATTTTGATGTAAATAAGAACTCTCATTTTCCTTCTAGTGGTGTAAATATTCCTTTTCCGCATACAATACAAAAATCCAAAAAAAATGCAAAATGAAAAAAAAAGGCATTGTCTGATCCGGGTGTTATGGATATTTTGGATAAATTGACTGTTGAGATTCCCTTGTTGAAGGCCGTGGAATACATGCCAGCTGTAAAGAAAGGACTGAAAGAGGCATGTACTAACAGGTGTCGCCCAGTGCAAGACAACAGACGCCGAGAGGTAGAGAAGCACGTTCTCTCCATGGCCACAGTTGCAGCTATCAGCAATCTCCCCCAGAAGAAACAGGATACAGGAGCACCTCTGATCAGTTGTGTGATTTTTGACCAGGTCTTCGAGCGTACTCTTCTTGACAGTGGGTCTTCCATCAACCTTCTGCCCTCATCCATAATGCAAGAATTCGGGCTGGGACTGCTCAAGCAGACACGCATGATCCTTCAGTTCGTTGACCGATCCATCAAGCGGCCCCGAGGTCTGTTGGAAGACGTGATAGTTACCGTGCAGGAGATGAAATTCCCAGCTGACTTTGTAGTCCTTGATATGGACTCACCTGCACCCCTGCTCCAGACCCCTATCATCCTTGGCAGACCATTCCTCCGTACTTCAGGTGCCGTGGTTGATTACGGGTCTGGGAAGATCACTTTCAGCTCGAACACCCAGCAAATAACGATAAACATGAACAAAGAGCAGAATGCCACGAGTGATGAGAGCCAGGCAACATCAGAAGCAGACTGTGATTTCATCGCGGAGATCAGAGATTCAGAGTTATCATTGGACGATCCATGGACCCGAGAAATCCTCACTCTTGAGGAGAACTTGGAAAGCGCAGTCAGCATATGCTCCGATGACTCTTGGGAGACAGATTCTCAGATGCAGGAGCATCTTCTTGAGCATTCACTCCAGACCGAACATGATCAGCTTAGCGCAGAACCGTTCGGTGCATCTCCTGGATCTCAACAGGATGATGAGGATGGTAGCAGCCTCAAAGTGCATTCCACCACCAGCATGGTATCTGAAGTGACAGATAAAGTGGACAGATCAAAGCCAGAACTCAAGCCACTTCCTGCAGGCCTGAAGTATGCTTTCCTTGCGGGTGAAGAGCAAATGTATCTGGTCATCATCAGCAGCAGGCTGAATTCGGATCAGGAATCTCGACTTCTCGATGTTCTAGAAAAGAACCGGAAGGCACTTGGTTGGAGCGTATCAGATCTTCGAGGGATAAATCCAGCTCCGTGTTCACATCATATTTACCTAGAAGAAGATGCCAAGCCGTCCCGCGAATTTCAGAGAAGGCTGAACCCTAACCTTCGGGACGTTGTCATGAAGGAGATCACGAAATGGTGTGATGAAGGCTTCATTTATCCCATCTCCGATTCGAAATGGGTAAGCCCACTGCATGTAGTTCCCAAGAAATCAGGGCTTACGGTGGTCACAAATGACAAAGGAGAGGAAATTTCTACTCGGGTACTAACCTCCTGGCGGGTGTGTGTTGACTACCGCCGACTCAATGCAGCAACCAAGAAGGACCACTTCCCCTTGCCGTTCATAGATCAAGTTCTGGAAAGATTGGTAGGCAAGGAGTTCTTCTGCTTTCTGGATGGGTACTCCGGGTTTAACCAAGTGGCGATCGCTCCTGAAGATCAAGAGAAGACTACCTTCACTTGCCCGTTCGGCACCTATGCCTTCAAGAGAATGCCCTTTGGATTATGCAATGCACCTGCAACTTTCCAAAGATGCATGCTAGCAGTCTTCGCCGAGATGGTAGGCAGTTTTCTTGAGGTGTTCATGGACGATTTCTCTGTCTATGGTGATAGTTTCGATTCTTGTCTTCAGCACCTAGACAGAGTGCTTCAGAAATGCCATGAAGTCAATCTAGTGCTTTCATGGGGAAAGAGCCACTTTATGGGCACTGAAGGCATTGTGTTGGGCCACGTCGTTTCCAAACGTGGCATGGAAGTCGACCCAGCAAAGGTGGATGTTATTTCAAATCTTCAGCCACCTCAGTCAGTTAAGAATGTGAGGTCATTCCTGGGGCATGTGGGATTCTACAGGCGATTCATCAAGGATTTCAGCCGCATTGCCCGACCTCTGATAGAACTCTTGTGCAAGGAGACTGAATTCATTATTGATCAGCCGGTTCTCCTTGCTTTCAATCAATTGAAGGAGCTTATCACTCAGGCTCCAATCTTGCAACCTCCTGACTGGACTCTTCCCTTTGAAATAATGACCGATGCGTCAGATTTTACGGTCGGAGCTGTTCTTGGGCAGAGGAAAGACAGAGCGCCCTATGCCATTCAATATGCCAGCAGAACATTAGATGAAGCACAGAGGAATTATACAGTGACAGAGAAAGAACTGCTGGCTGTGGTTTTTGCCTTAGAGAAGTTCAGATCCTATTTGTTGGGATCAAAAGTCACAATTTTCACGGACCACTCTTCTATCCGGTACCTACAGCAGAAGAAGGATGCCATGCCAAGACTGATTCGTTGGATCCTTCTCCTCCAAGAATTCAATTTGGAGATCAAGGACAAGCCTGGAGTTCAGAATGTGGTAACAGATCATCTCTCCAGAATAGAGCAGCATGAGCCTCCTCTGAGCAATGCACCTATCACAGAAACCTTCCCTGACGAAGCCATCTTAGCTGTGGATTCTCTCCCTTGGTACGCTGATATTGTCAATTACCTCGCCTCTGGGGTAATACCTTCGGTTTGGACGAACAATCAGAAGAACAAATTCATGTCGACCATCCGCTTCTACCAATGGGAGGATCCTCTTTTATTCAGAGAAGGAGCAGATTGTATTTGGCGCAGGTGCATCCCTCAGACGGAGCAATCTAGTGTCCTCGAGCATTGTCATTCGCTCGAATCTGGTGGATATCACTCTGGAGATCGGACGGCAACCAAAGTACTTCAGTGTGGCTTTTGGTGGCCCACTTTATTTAAGATTGCAGCTGAGTTTGTCAAAAGATGCATTGACTGTCAGAGACTGAAAGGAACACTAACTGCCAACGATTCGATGCCCCTAAAAATCATTCAGATAGCAGACGTTTTCGATGCATGGGGCATTGACTTCATGGGGCCTTTCCCTAACAGACAAGGTTTTGAGCACATCCTTCTTGCCGTCGATTACGTGAGTCGTTGGGTTGAAGCTATTCCCGCCCGAGCCGCCGATAGCAAAACAGTTTGCCAGTTTCTAAAGAAGAATATCATTTCGTGGTTTGGGATACCAAAGATTCTCATCTCCGACGGGGGTAGTCACTTCATCAACAAAGAGGTCAAGAAATTAACGAAGGAGTACGACATCGATCATCGTGTCGCATCTCCTTATCATCCGCAGGCCAATGGCATGGCGGAGTTGTCAAACAGAGAAATCAAGACTATACTGCAGAAACTTGTTAGGCCGGACAGAAAAGACTGGTCTCAACTCTTGGACTCAGCTCTATGGGCTTACAAAACCGCCTACAAGTCTCCCTTGGGCATGTCGCCCTATCGTCTTGTATATGGGAAACCATGCCATCTGCCCGTGGAATTGATCCACAAATCTCTTTGGGCAATCAACAGTTGTAATTTGGACTCACATAGAAGTGGTCAGAAGAGAAAAGACGATCTGAACAAGCTCTTGGAATTCCGAGACTGTGCATACGATAACACCTTAATGTACAAGGAGAAGGTGAAACGCTGGCATGACCGGCACACCAGACGAAAGATCTTCGAAGTTGGACTGAAAGTGTGGCTATTTGATGCAAAGTTACGGATATTCCCAGGTAAATTAAAGAGTAAGTGGACGGGGCCATTCCGAGTATGTGAAGTGCGTGACAATGGAAGCATCGTTATATCAGAATTGTCCCCTGACACACAGCCCTTAGTCGTCAACGGCCAACTACAGAAGCCTTACCTCGAACCAGATGCCTTCCTGGCCATTGTAGACTCTATTCAGCTAGTGCACCATGATGACATCTCCACAACACCTGCAGCATCGAAAGATTCAGACGATGTACTCCAACCACTATTTCTCTGATTTTCTTCTTTTCTTCTTTATTTCCTTTTCTATTTTCTTTTTCTATCTGAAGGGTGCCGCCCTTGTAGACAGTTTTCTATACTTAGGACGTACTTGGTCCTAAGTATAGGGGGGATGTGCACCTAGAGTTTTCATTTCATTCCGATCCTCTCCATTGTCTCCTCTTCTTGTCTATACTTAGGAGTATCTTACCCTAAGTATAGGGGGAGACAATCTGAGTACGATCTGTGTATTCCCACCCTTGACCCTCCCTACTTTTTGTACAGTCTGCTATACTTAGGATTATTTGATCCTAAGTATAGGGGGGACGGTCAACTTCTCATTCATTCATTTCATTCATATTTATTCTTTAGAGATATCTATACTCAGTACGAGTTATGTCTTTGCTTTTCCTTTCGATCTATGAGGATATAGCTCAAGCTAAGTATTGGGGGGTCGTATATACCCTGTATATACTAAAAGCCATAACTCATACTGAAAAATAAAAGATCATCCCAATATAAAATAAAATGTAAAAAAATAGCTTTATAATAATAAAAGATGATTGTGAGTTCCTCAGACTCTTTATACGTGTACTGATTACTGAGTCAGAAAAGTGTTCTGCGCAAAACATTCTCTTTTGAAAAATCTTGTGAAATTTGTTTGAAAATAGTGTGTACAAGTATTCAACCTTTGAAAAAGTAGTTTTGTGTGTAAAATTTATTTTCTTGGAGTGAAAGCAAAATGTGTGAAAACTAGTGCGCAAATGATTGTGAAAATTTGATTGTCAAAATTGTTTTGAAAAATCTATCTATGATGTGTAAAACATTTGTAAAAGGATTTTCAAAGGCGTGAACATGTTTGCAAAATTATCTTGGACTAAAGTTTTCAAAATCCTTGTGAAAATGATTCTCGAATCAGTCTAAGGAGTCCGCACAAAAATCTCTCATTTGTAAATAATGAATAAACCCAAACAAAGCCTATAAGAAACAAAACCATATTGTACATCAAATACAATTTTTCATCTTTTGTATACACTGATTAATAAATCAGATACCTATACAGTATGATTTGAAAAATAGTGTGACCAGTTTCGAAAAATTTGATGTGAAATGATTTCAAATGTGTGAAAATGTGTTGATCGAAAAACTTTTTCTTTGTGTGGAAGAAAGGATTTGAAAAACCTATGTGCAAATATTTTGAAAAATGCTTGCCAAAACTATTGACAAAATTATACTTATATAGTATGACAAATCTTTGCAAAAATAGTTTTCAAATGTGTGTAAATGATTGCAAAAATTATTGTGTACTATAGTTTGCAAAATTATTTTCAAAAACTAATAAGAACACTATTACAAATTCTTGTGAATCATAAATAAAACACATACAATTCTTTCTGTACAGTTCTAAATAAACTACTTCAGTCAAACCTGTAAAGTTTTTAGAAACTCATACATTTTATGAATAAAGCGGCATGCCCGTGTAAATAATTGTATATACTTTTTGTATAGGTTCAGTTTATAAAAATTCTTTGTATAAAAACATTATTTGATTCTTTCAAAAGCTTTGTGAAAAATTTACATCATTCATTGCGCATAGCATAAGCATACCATTCATATTCTTTTTGAGTGAGCTTGATGATTGAATCAGTCTAATAAAGTCTCAAATTGGAGCTTGGTTGGACCTTACCGCACCTACTTGCACTGGAACCTTATGGGAACTAGGTCTAAGGCACTTCCGATCTATACAGACTTAATTCTTTGAGAAACCAGGGTTCAAGTCACCTCAGTGGACTAACTAGAACTTTTCAAGACACACGTATGACTCTTGCTGACCGTGACCTAAATTGGACACTTGCACCTTTCACTTGGCTCAACTCAGTTGGAGTGGTGAGGGGGTTGGATTTGCCAATCTGAGACGCACACGGGTGGAAACATTCGTCCTCGTCTAGGGAGGGAAGTGCACCCCAACCTGGTCCAATAGCCATGAGGTCTAAAGACAGGAGATTGTGGGTTGCGATAAAGCTTCAAAAGACGGATAGTCTACTGGCTCATAAGGAAAAACTCCTTATGTAAATGCTGCTGTGAATAGTATGTTGAAAAAAAAATGGTCAGGCCTGTACAAAAATAAAATGCCTGCAAAGTATGTACAAAGTCAATAAGCAAGCTTGAGTTCCAAAGTCAAATATGTGAGCCTGCAGCTGGATGACTTGACTACACTGGTCTTGCATCCCGGGATAGGTAGCTACACTGTCTACCGTCCATTCTTCTCTTCACCCCCTCCTCTTGAGCTGGTCGCCACTTGAACTTAGAAGGGAATACCCTGCTCCTCGAGGAAAGAGCTGTTGGATTGGGGAATCATTAGATTGTCATTCTGGAGAAGTCAGTTCTCTTATCATTTCAGTTGGAGAGAGCCCCTATCACTTACACCGTACAAGTCAGCTTCATAGTTATAAGGGTTTGCGTATGATGTAGACTAGTTCTGACCCGGCTATTGAGGTGGGTTGAACCGAGTTCTGTGACTATCGAAGGCTGTTGTATTTTAGAGCTGGTTCCCGACTAGGTTCCACACACATTCACACCCAAGGTCTGACAGGAGCTCCAAATTCAGATTTTGTAAGGACATGCATTGCACTGAAAGCACCCTTATTCACTCCTATCTTTCTTTTATTCTCCTTTTTCTTTTCTTTATTCTATTTTGTACTTTTTGCATAAGTGTTTGCTAGGGACTACCAAAGGCAAGTATAGGGGGGTGATGAATCTCCATTTCATCACCTTTATTCTATCATTTTGGCCTAAAAAACCCCAGCAAATGCATGTAAATAGCATCAAATTGTATATAATAGCATTCATGATTCATTGTATTAATTCCACATTAAATAAGGTTCTTAATGCCAAAATTATAGAATAAAGAGAAGAAAAGAAAAAGGAATAAAATATGGTAAATATTTTATGACCCAAACCCCGAGACCAAGGCCAGCATGGTATTGGTCGACAAGGAATAAAGTAGGGGGAGATAAGGGCCAGTGTACAATAAATACCTCATTTATTAATTCATTCATTTATGCATTTTTGGCACCTATGTTGTACATAATTATTTCTACATCAAATAAAGAAACTTTGTACATGAAAGTTGTAGATAATAATGTAAATAAAAATACAAAATTGAGTTTGTGCAAAAATAATACCCAGTGTACATTTTATACACAGAATAAAAAGCCAAAATCTCAACTTCACAGACCCATATCTTGCAAATAAAAACTCCAAATCACCCAAACTCACTTTAGTTGTATATAGCATTCCATGAACTATTTAATAGAATTGGTTTCATAATTTTTGGAGTCCATATGCAGAAGTTAGGTTTTTGGCCCTCCTTGTATATAGGACTGATTAAATATTCATTTTATTCAATATTCATTATTTGTATAAATTCATATTTTTAGAATTTTGTAAATAATGTATATAATGCATACACATAAGAGAAGTTAAATAAAACCAAAATTAATTTGTAAAATAAAATAAGTCTACAAATTCATAGACAAAATACTTATGCTATATACCTATATATAAATAAAAACGATTGTAATCCTTGATTCTTTTATTCTTTTATATTTTTATAATAATGTATACATTATACATAACTCATTAAAAATGCAAATCCAAAATAAAAATCAAGAAAATACAATAAATAAATTAAGTGTATAAAATACATAGATAAAACACCTATAAGTATACCTACATACACCTATACCTATTTATTTTAAAATATAAATAAACTAATAAAAATCAAACAAAAATACCTTTATACTCACAAAAATAAATTATAAATTTATAAAATAAGCCAATAAAATAATAAAAGAAAATAAACAAATTAAAAATAAAATGCACAAAAATACATGTAAATACATACATATACACATTATTCAAATAAAACTATAATAAAACACCTCGAAAAATTCAATAAAAATCATAAATAAATACTAGACAAAATAATACACATTTTTTATTTTATAAGAAAAAATTAATAAAATCATTTAGGGTGTCAAATAAATCAATCTTCCATCAGATTTTTTGTTTTGTCTTGTAGCGGCTGACGTGGCCCAATGAGGCGCCGGCCTTCGTTGACTCCCTGGTCAACTGTCCCATCCCTCGCCTGGCGCCTATGAACTATCAAATCCCCGTTTTCCTCCATTTTTCGCGGCCATCCCTTCCATCATCCTGGCTCGCTTCCTTCACAAGATTTGTCCTCTGATCATCCATGATGCCCGCCAAAATCATAGATCAACGAGATATTCATTGGATCAGTCAATAATCGTAGGGTAATAAGGCCTCTTGCCAATATTTATAAATAATGAGCTCCGCCTCCTTCCTCATATTTGGCCACTTTTTATCCAATCTCAAGCCTTGATTCCAGTCCTAGGACATTCCTCGTGATAGGGGGAGTGAGCTGGTGCCTCGAATCGGCCGGAGAGAGGAGGATTTTGTCGCGGCGGAGCTCCGGCGTCCGCCCTGCTCCCTGGAGGTCCCTAGGTATAAGAGCTGCCCTTTATGCGTTTTTAGTTAGCTTTTAATGTTAGCATTTCATTCCAGTAGTTAGATTAGTTAGTAGTTAATCTCCTTAGCTTAAAAATCAAAATTCGAAGTTCGCCGGAGCTCCGCTCCGATGACTTCTCCACCATTGTCGTGATTGTCTCCGACCGCCTCGTTCATCCCATCTCGAACCTCAGCTCCTTCTCCATCTATCGCACACAGTTGTTCCACCCAGGACCCTAGGTCTTGGCGAATCGGGGATCCCCCTCCGCCGTTCGCCAGAGCCCCTCTGCCCACCTTCATTTTTGCACCGCAACTTCAAACCCCGGGTCGAGGAGCATCGCCTCGAGCCCCTCTCCCTTCCTGTGCAGGATAAATGCCCAAAGGAGCATCAGGAGTCGATTTAACAGCGGGCGGAGGTACCTGGAGCTGCGTTTCTTCTCCGAGCTCGTGGCGCCGTTCCAGGGCACCTCCGGCCGATCTACAACCTCCAGCAGATAGAGGACCCTTCCAGGAAGCTACTTGGACCCTCAAGTGCAACAACGATCGGTTGGAGAGCGAAATCGAGGAGGAAGAAGCTCTCCAAGGCGAGTGTTCTTCCCTGTTCTTGCACCTGAGCTCTCCACCGTTGGATGAAGGAGGTTCCCCCAGATTGAAGACCAGCCGTTCGATGGAGCCCTGTCCAGACCGTCAGATCTCCCACGAGATCTAATCCACACCGCTCATCGGCGAAGCGTCATCGGCTCATGTGGAGGCGCCACGTGTATAAGTGACTCACATCCAGCCGTCCATCAGCGCCCACGTTGGGGGTAAATTTCACATCTAGCCCCCGCCTTTTTGTATTTATAGTTTAATACCTAAAATAAAAAGTCAAGTTGTAAATAAATTGTATAATTTGCAGTTAGACCCCCTGATGTTTTCATATTTACACTTTAGTCCCTCCGCGCCTCACGTGCAGTACCCACGTGAGGCGCGTGAATTTTACATTTAAACCCCGCCGGGTTCTTGTATTTACAAAATGGTCCTGAAAATAAAAGTCCACGTGTATTTTTATTGTGATTTTTGCATATATGCCCCTGAGAGATATTTTATTTGCAAAAAAACCCCTGCCAGGCCATTTAATTTTTGAATGCTTTGTCTATTTATTTTGTGCTCCATTTTAAATCGAAAAATCTTGCAAAAATAGACTTAAGTTCCTGTTTAGTTGTGCTTGAACGCTGTATTTTTAGTTTTGCATTTTGTTGCATTTTTGCATTTATTAAAAATCAAAAACATGTCTTTTATTCACTGTCTAACTTATAAAATCCTTAAAAAATATGAAAATGCCTCGAAAAATTCCAAAAAAAATTACCTTGGTGTACTTTGACTTATTCTAGTGTCAGTCCAAAAACCCCTAAAAATCTCAAAAGGAAAACCTTAAAAATTCAAAAATACCCAAAAACTTCAAAAAAATATAAAAAATCAAAGAAAAATCAGAAAAATATAAACTCAGGCCCTCTTTATGCTATATTTTATTATCTTTATTAAAAGAATGGTGTGGAAAATTTTTGAGTCTGATTGTTATTTTTAATGTCTATTTTTATGACAGCCAGCCCGTATTCCACTATTTGCTACTATTTTGTTATTTAAAAATACTAAAAATATTTGCAAAAATGCCCAAAAATCACAAAAACAGTAAAAAACCATGAAAATCCCAAAAAGACCCTTTTCCTGAATTTTTGACTATTTTTGAGTATTTTTGTAAATATTATAATACCCCTTTATGTATAGTTATCTATATTTCCTTAAAAAAATATTAATATATATATATATATTTATATATCTAATTATTTATATGTATTCTTATATCTATTTATTAACTTTAATATATAACAAAAAAAGAGATAAAAAAAATATATATTTCATTATACTTATACATACCTATATACATATTATGTATTATAAGCTATATCCTAACCCTCTATGGGTATACATATATTTATAATTATATTAAATATATATATTACCTAATTATATTATTAAAAATAAAAAATATATATATAAATAAAAAAATAAAATAATATAAAATAATAATAAAAAATAATAATAAAAAAACCCACTCAAGGATGCCTCTGAGATACATGTAGGCTATTGCATTTTTGTATTGCTCTCTGTGGTTCGACCTCTACATGCTTGTTCCCTATACATTTTATGGTAGAGTAAATAAAGATTAATTCACATTTATTTTTGAGCTTAATTGATACATTCTTTTATTGTGGGTTAATTGCTGATCAACCCGAGTGTTTTGTGAGCGATCGCCTCAGCGACACTTGAGACATTTATTATGGTGACCCTCGCTGAACATCTGCGGTTATCACCTCTCTCTTTGTTGACTTTGTGTGAGGAACCACGGATCGAGGGAGGCACTCTACCCTAGGTGCTTGGGCACCCACGTGAAGCCAGCATCTACGAGCTTAGCACCAAAGGAGACTTAGAGGAATTTTGAAGATTGAGCTCCCTTTTTATCTTCCTGTATTTATTTTTGTAATTTAAGTGAGAGAGAGACTTCATAAATTTGTAATAATGAAGGTACTCACAACACTTGGACACTCGGGCCTAATATCCAAGTGATTGTTCACTTGGGGGCTCACCACGGTTTTCACAATTTTCTTCGCATTCTTTTTTATTTGTTTTCCGGTTTTATTTTTATTTTTTTGTGTGATTGAGCCCTTAGTTGTAGGATCTGCTTGACGATAGTATTAGGTCCAAATACACTAATCACCCTTGCATGCTCCTATAGTCTACGTTTTGGACTTAGTCAAATTCTGAAAACGTGCTTCACGCTAATAACAACTTCTCACCTTAGGGCGATTTCATCGGTTTGCATTTGCATATAGATAGGTTTCAATTCTGCTGAGCATCCTTGCATGTAGAGTGCTGGAAGCAAGGTGAGCATCTCTCTTTAGCATATATCATTGATTTGCCGCTAGCATTGCTTTTCCGCCTCTCCCTCTGATTTTGACCACCGAGGTGCTTAAAGGAATCGATTCCTCGTTAGGCACATGCATTTCTCACTAAAAATCCAAAAAAAAGTGATAACAAATAAAATTGGGACTGCTAAAATTACTCGACCCTAAAATCAACCAAAAAGAAAAATTCTCTTGGGGCGAGTAATCCCCTCATTGTCTTCGCTTTTACTTGCTCGCGTACACCCTAAGGACTAATGCCCAAATCCCATTTCAGCCCCCTAAGTGTGTGTGCAATTTTTGACTTCTCACCTAACTCTAAAACAAACAAGATACAAAGACCGACTTTTGATCTCTACCGAGTTGAGTAGGTGAATTGAGGGTTTGTCTTGTGTGAGTTTGCTTGTGACTGCTTATGTGCATTCTAGATCGTCCCTGCGCATTTGCGCCTTTCTTCTTCACTCTCTTGACTTGACCTTCGTGTTCTCCCGATCATTGTCTTTTGTTATTGAGATGGACCCCTGGGAGCGTATTTTATCCGGACTTTGTGGATCCCTCGTTCACTCCAGTCGGTCCACCTCCATTTTACCAAGAGGACTCTCCTCCTACTTTTTTTGACTTTTATACATACCGGCCTCAGCCACAGTATCATATCTCGGACTTCTACCCACACCCACCTCCACCTCCGTATTCTCCTTCTTCACATCCACCCGAGACTGACCTATTGGAGTCACCTCTCACGATGTCCACACTTGAGACCTTGACCCAGTTCATAGAGCAAATGAATTCGAGGATTGAAAACCTCACCTGCATGAATAAGAGCCACATTGATGCTTCACAATCTAATGATTTGGAATCATTTGAGGATTACCTTGAGAGCTTGCAATCGCCCAAAAAACAAAAAAAATGAGAAAAATGTAAAAACACAAGAGTTTGGGAGAAACTCGGTTAATTCAGACTTTGAGGGGAGGGCCCATGTGCCAGACCATTTGACTGCACAACCTTTCACACTTGTCCCACCTTCGACCCTAAGGATGCCGCTGTACAGACTGCTCTTGGCATTCCTAGTGTATATGCTGATTCCGACTTCCTCCCTTGTATGGAGGAGGTCCAAAAATTTAAAAAAATATTGACTGAACTCAATGTGGTGGCCACTATTCATGAGATCATCCATGCCCCACTTCAGCAAGCCATGAACCAATTATCTGCTCCTCATAAGAAGAGAAAGCGGAGGAGCAGATCTGAGCGTCATATCTTGACCATGGCCACTTCCCATGCCATCACACACCATCCCATTCTTCGGAAGAAGAACACAGCCACCCCTTTCATCACTTGCACCATCTCTGACCATACTTGTGATCAGACGATTAGCATATTACCCTTCTCGCTGGTACAATCTCTTCATTTAGGGACTCTCAAGAAAACCAAAATGATCGTTCAGTTTGCTGATAGATCTATCAAGAGGCCGAAGGGTATCCTTGAAAATGCCGTCATTTCGATTCCAGGGCATGAGCTATCACGTTGACTTTGTCGTATTGCCCATGGAGACCTCCACTGGGGAGCACTCTCCAATCAGCCTGGGATGACCATTCCTCGCATCTGCGAGGGTCGTTATTGATTACAGATCAGGAGAGATTCGCTTCTGTCCTGCTGACGAGAGCGAAGTGTTGATCACCGCACCCACTGCCGACCAGAGACCTGCACCTGATGCGACTTCACCTATCTTGGTTGACCTTGAGGATCATGACCTTGATGAGACTATCAGAGAATTTTGATGTTCATTGGATTCCACTGAGACCCGAGAATTCCTCCCCGTGGAGGAACATGGACCTCGGAGTTCCTTCTTCAGGGACTTGGCGTTGTGTTGATGACATCCACATGATTTACACAATTGATACCCTAGAGCAGAGGGCAGATGTAGAGACTATACAGGGCAGACATGTTTCGACTACTTTCACCGATGGGTTCGCTCCTGTTCGTTTAGATTCAGATGAGACCAAGGCCGAATTTGATTTGATTGCTTTTATTCGAGAATTCGTGCCTTTTGATAAAAAAGATGATCTGGTTGAGATTATAGAGGACGAACAGAGTTCGACTACTTCCACTGATGAGTTCGTTCCTTTTGATTTTGACCTGGACAACACTTCGCAGGATGACACTGAGTACACTACTTCCGATGATGATGAGTTCATCCCTTCTCACTTTGATATCAGCGAGACTTGTCAGGCCGGACCTAGCCGTACTTCTTCCACTCACCCGTCTGTGCCTTCACACCCTAGGGCCCCTGAGGATCTTTACTCTGTCGACCCTGATTGACTTGTATCCACTATGGACCCCGATGTCGACCTGCACCACACCAGATCTATCCCTCAGTGGTCTCGCAAGAAGGTTCACTTTCTACCTTCTTGATCATGTGTACATTCATTTCTGTTGTATATTCGCTTTCATCTCTTCCTCTCTCGTATTGCTCAACCACCCATTCTCGTGTTTGCCTTGCTTAGGACGCACTTTATCCTAAGTATGGGGGGGGGGGGGGGTGGACGAGCCGAGTGTTCTTTCATCGCTCTGTTTCATCACTCCTGTTGTTGCCTATACTTAGGGCTTCTTTTACCCTAAGTATAGGGGGAGTGGTGTGTACATTCTCTGATCTCGTTTCCATTCTCATCTCTTTTCTTCTTTTCTTCTTTTCCTTTTCTATCTTCCTTATCTATCAAAAAGGTGTCGCCCCTTGTAGACAGTCTTCTATACTTAGGACGTACTTTAACCTAAGTATAGGGGGGAGTGCACCTCGAGTTTCTCTATTCTTTGATCCTCTCCATTGTCTCCTCTTCTTGTCTATACTTAGGGATATCTTACCCTAAAGTATAGGGGGAGACAATCTAATTACAATCTGTTCATTCCCACCCTTGACCCTCCCTGCTTTGTGTACAGTCTGCTATACTTAGGATTATTTGATCCTAAGTATAGGGGGGCGATCAACTTCTCATTCGTTCATTCATTCCTTCATTCGTTCTTTATTCTTTAGACTTTTCCATACTCAGTACGAGTTATATCTTCTCTTTTTCTCTCTGATCTATGAGGACATAGCTCAAGCTAAGTATAGAGAGGTCGTATATACTATGTATATACTTTAGTCATAACTCGTACTTTCGATAATTCTTTAAAATTCATTAAGAACCTTAATAAAAAGATGTGATTATTCCTCAAATTCTTTGTATATCTACTGATTAATAAATCAGGTGAAAATGTTTTTTGCAAAATATTTGAAAAATAGTTTGAAAATATTTGTGAAAAGTCTTTTGAAAACAATTTTGAAAATATTTTGTTACATGTTTTCAACCTCTGTAAAAATTGTTTGTTTTGAAAATTTTATTTTCTTTGTGTGAAATAAAATGTTTGAAAAATAATTTGCAAATGGTTTGAAAAATGATTGTAAAAATATTTTGAAAAATCTATATATACTGTTTAGAAAACCTTTGCAAAATGATTTTCAAATGTGTGTACATGTTTGTGAAATGTTTGTAAAAATTATCTTGGACTATAGTTTTCAAAACTTGTTGTAAAATGATTTTCAAATAAGTTTGAGGAGCATACATCACACCAAAATTCACTATATCTATACCTATAAAATTGATCATTTACCCCTGTAAATTCTTAAAATCCACTTCTTGTAAATCTAAGAAGCATGGCCGTGTAAATATTTTTACCCTAATTTTTATCCAAAATCTATGTTTTCAAAAATTCCAAAAATATTTGCAAAATTAAAATACCAAAAACATTTGAAAAATATTTTTGAAAAATTCAAAAAATGTATATGCATCATCATCTTTTCAAAAATCCATAAAAAGTTCAAAACCCTTGAAAAATTGCATCACAAAAATATCTTCTGCATCACATTTGCATAACATTAGCATTTTTCGAATTGAGTTTGATGGTTGAACAAGTCTAAGTAAAATCCAGAGATTAGAGCTTGATTGGACCTTAAAATCTACCTAATAACAGGAACCTTATAGGAACTGGAATTGAGGTACTTCAGGTCTAGATGACTTAATTCTTTGAGGATCACGAGACTTGGTTCAAGTCACCTTAACTGACTAAATAGAACTTTTTAAGACACACGCATGATTCTTGTCGACCGTGACCTAACTTGGAAACCTGCACCTTTCACTTGGCTCAACTCAGTTGGAGTGGTGAGGGGGTTGGATTTGCCAGTATGAGACGCACACGGATGGAAACATTCGTCCTCGTCTAGGGAGGGAAGTGCGCCCCAACCTGGCCCAGTTTCAATGAAGACGAATGATAGGAGAGTGTGGGTTGCAATAAAGCTTCAAAAGAGGGATATTCTTCTGGCTCAAGAGGGAAAAAAGTCCGTATATAAATGCTGCTGTAAATAGTATGTAAAAAAACTTTCCGAAAAAATGGACAGGCTTGAAAATAAAATAAAAGTGTCTGCCGGAGTATGTATATGTGTTGTATAGAAAATAAGCAAGCTTGAGCATCAAAGTTATACCATGTGAGCCTATAGCTGGATGACTTGGCTACACTGGTCTTGCATCCCAGGATGTGCTGTATAGAAAATAAGCAAGCTTGAGCATCAAAGTTATACCATGTGAGCCTGTAGCTGGATGACTTGACTACACTGCTCTTGCATCCCAGGATAGGTAGCTACATTTGCTACCATCCATTCTCTTCTTCCCCTCCTCCTCTTGAGTCGGATGCCACTTGAACTTAGAAGGGAATGCTCCGCTCCTCGACAACAGAGGGCTAGATTGGGGAATCATTGGGTTGTCATTCTGGAGAAGTCATTTCCTCTGTCATTTCAGTTGGGGAGAGCCACTATCACTTACACTGTACAAGTCAGCTTCATAGTCATAAGGGTTTGCGTATGATGTAGGCTAGTTCTGACCTGGCTATTGAGGTGATTTGAACCAAGTACTGTGACTCTTGAAGGCTGTTGTGTTTTAAATTTGATTTCCAACTAGGTTCCATACACATTCACACTCAAGGTCTAACAAAAGCTCCAAATTCTGATTTTGCGAGGACAAGATATTGCACTGAAAGCAATCCTATTCACTCTATCTTTTTCAATCTTCTTTTTCTTTTCTTCTTATTCTTTGTTCTCTTCTGTACTTATTGCATAAGTATTTGCTAGGGACTAGCAAAGGCAAGTATGGGGGGGTGATGAATCTCCATTTCATCACCTTTATTCTATCATTTTGGCCTTGAAAACCCTAGCTAATGCATGTAAATAACATTAATTTATCTATAATAGCATTCATTATTCATTGCATTATTGTATATAAAATAAGATTTTTAATGTCAAAATTATAGAATAAAGAGAAGAAAAGAAAAAGGAATAAATATTACAAATATTTTATGACCCTGACCCGAGACCAAGTCCAGAATGGAATTGGTCGACAAGGAATAAAGTAGGGGGAGATAAGGGCCGAAAATACAATAAATATTTCATTGATTCATTCTTGATTTATGCATTTTTGGCACCTATTTTGTATCTAATTATTTATTCATCAAATAAAGAAACTTTGTACATAAAAGTTATAGATAATAATGCAAGTAAAAATACAAAATTGAGTTTGTATAAAAAATATAAATTGTACATTTTATACCCAGAATAAAAAGCCAGAAACCAAACTTCACAGACCCATATCTTCCAAATAAAAACTAAAAACATAGCAAAATCACCTCTAGTTTTCATGAGCTATTTAATGGTGTTGTTTCATATTTTTTGGAGTTACTGTGCAAAAGATAGGTTATGGGCCCCTATTGTACATAATACCGATTAAAATATTCAATTTATTCATCACTTATTATTTTTACAAATTCACATTTTTATAATTTTGTAAACATTATCTATAATATATATGTACATCAAAATCAAAATAAAATTAACAAGAAAATAAAAAATAAAATAAAGTTATATAAAAACATAGATGAAATACCTATATGTATATAAATAAAAGGAATTATATTCTTTAATTATTTTCTTCTTTCATATTTTTAGAATATTGTCAATATCATATATACTCTATTAAAAATACAAAAAAATAAAACCCATTAAAATACATTAAAATAAGAAGAAGTATACAAAACATAGGCAAAATACCTAGACCTATACCTATACAATTCATAAACCTATTTATTTAAATATGCAAATAAACTCACAAAAATCAAATAAAAATATATTTATACTCACAAAAGTAAGTTATAAATATATAAAATAGGAAAACGAAATAATAAAATAAAATATACAAAATAAAAATAAAAATACACAAAACATAAGTAAATATACCTATAAATACACTCATAAAAATTAACTATTAATAAATCAAGTCAAAAAATAAATAAAAATTATATTAAAATACTACATAAAATAATAAATTTTTTTATACTCGAAAAATAATAAAATCATTTACTATTTTAAATTAATTATTTTCAAATAAAAACCCTTATTTTGTCCTGTAGCGCCCTACGTGGACCAATCGGGGGCGGCGGACCGTTGACCTCTTGTCAACTGTCCCATCCACGTGTCTGACCCGTCAGACCTGGTAAATCCCTGATTTTCTTGCATTTTCCCGCTCGATACATCGTTCAATCACCTTCGATCTCTTCATGAAAATCTCTCCCAGGACCATCATGATTCACGCCAACATTGTAGATCGCTTGTACATACACCTGATCGATTGATAATCGCCAGTTAATAAGGGTGCCCAGAAATGCCTATAAATAATCCAGCTCTCCCTCCTCTGCAAATTTGGTCAGTTTTCATTCTTTTCCCTTCCTCGTATTCGATCCTGGAGGCTTCCTCGTGACAGGAGGGGGTCTTTGGCGCCTTGAATCGGTCGGAGGAGGTGGGAGCTGCACCCACGGTGGAGCTCTGGCGATGCCACGCTCCCTGGTTCCCCACTAGGTATCAGAGCACATTTTTCTTGCTTTATTAGATAGGTTTTAATCCCGGCTTTTATTTCCAGCATTTAGTGGCGCATTTAGTTAAGTAGATCGCCCAGATTCGGTTGAGTCAAAGTTCGTCGGAGCTCCGCTCCGACGACGACTCCCGTCCAATCCAGTTAGTCTCCGACGCTCGTACCGCTCCCATATTGTTCCCTATCGTTTTCTCCCTCATCTGCACGCCCCTGATCAAACGGAGCCCTCGTGGTTCCGCGAATCGAGGTTCCAACTCCGCCGCTCGCCGGAGCCTTGTTGCCCCCTTCATTTTTACGCAAAAGATTCAAACCCCTGGTCGAGGAGCTTCGCCTCGAGCCACTTGTTCTTCCTGTGCAGGTCTTGACTTAAAAGGAGCCCTCTTGGGCTCGATTAATTTCAGGAAGAGGTTCCTGGAGGTCCTCCCCTTCCTCAAGCTCGCCTGATCGATTGGGACCTCCAGTAGCTAAGCGGAGACCATCCGGAAAATCAGGACCTTCTAGGCACGTACAAAGACCATCTGAGGTGACCAAGAAGGCTGGAGGCGCTCTCTATTCACGATCGAAGCTCGCCGCGCGCGAGCTTCGTCCCTGTTCTTCCACGCCACTCCATAGCCGTCCGATCAAGGTGGAGATCCCAGGCGTAGCAGCTGCCGTTGGATGCTAAGAACCAAAGCCGTCAGATCTCATCAGGAGATCTAACCTCAGCCATCCAACCACGAAGCATCATCGACCGTTGGATGGGTGCCACGTGTTCAAGTGGATGAAGATCTGCCGTCCATCAACACCTATTAAGGGGTAATTTACATTTTTAGCCCCGACCTTTTGGTATTTATGATTTAGTCCAGTAAATATTGTGTAACATTTAAAATAAAATGGATATTTTGTAAAAAGGCCCTACGTTTCTTATATTTACATTGAGGTCCAATCCACGTCAGATCATGTGAGGTCCCACGTGCGTTTAGAAAAATTGCACTGAAGCCCCTTTATTTATTTGTATTTCATAAAGATCCATTAAATAAAATTTACAGTGTTATTTTTTGTGAAATTTACATGCAGACCCCTATACTTTATGAAATTGTGTTTTGGTCCCTATGCGTGTGAGTCATGTGTAGTCCCACGTGATTAGGAAAATTGTAAGGGCCCCCTAGCGGGTTTTGAAATATGTATTTGGTCCTGAAACCTTATGTAACATTCAAATTTTTTGGTATAATTGCACAGAACCCCCTGGACTTTATTTTATTTGCAAAAATACCCATGCTAGTGTTGGAATTTCTTTTTGCTTTCCCTATTTATTGCATGCATCTCTAAAATTCCAAAAATCACCAAAAAATTTACTAAAGGTTCTTGTTGTATTGTATTATCACGCCATATCTTTAGCTTGCATTTTTATTCATTTTTATATTTATAAAAATTCAAAAATATGCATTTTTGCAACTGTTTGCATTAGAAAATCCTAAAAAATATAAAAATTTCTTGAAAAATTTCCAAAATAATATATGTTGTGCCTTTTAGTGTGTTTGATTTTCTATCCAAAAATCACTAAAAATGTATAACAAAACTCCTAAAAATTAAAAAACCCCCAAAAACCTCATAAAAATATTAAAAATCCTAGAAAAATCATAAAAATGCAATCTCTATTTCTGAAATTTCTGTATTTTGTTATCTTTGTTTTAAAATTTAATTTGAGGAATTTTTGACACTATTTGATATTTTTCATCCTCATTTTAATTTCGGCCAGCAATATGTTTCACTGTTTCCTCGTATTTTTGATTTTAAAAATACCAAAAAAATTAGGAAAAATCCAGAAAAAACATAAAAACATTAGAAAAATATAAAAATCACAATTTTTTTATTTATTGTATTTTGAGTATTTTCCACTATTTTTATATCTCTCTTAGCCCTCTTTTATTATATATTCTAAATGGATTTATATCTTATTTATAAAAAACAACAATATAAAATATAAAACAAAAAATTATTAAAATCAAAAAAATTAAATAAAAATTACAAAACAAAAAAATCAAACAACAATATATAAAATTAGAAAACCCACAAAAAGACTTGTGTGCATACATGACTAGCCTGTTTATAAATAAATGTAAGCTACCAGTTTTTGCTCTCTGTGGTTCGACCTCTACTTTCTTACGCACTATGCATCATTATGGTAGAGTTAATAAATTTTAATTCACATTTTTGAGATTTAATTACTTCATTCTGATTGTGGGTTAATTGTTGATTGATTGGGATTTATTGAGCGGTCACCGCATCGACTATTGATCTGCCTTGTGGATTAATACGACCCTTAATTTTCCCATTCATCCGGGGTCCTCAAGATCTTGATCTCTGATGAGGGTAGCGATTTCGTAAATCAGTAGCGGAAGAAGTTGTTGAAGGACTACGACATTGAACACCCTCACTAGCCCATACCATCCATAATCCAATGGCACGCCCGAGGTGTCGAATAGGTAAATAAAAAGCATTCTATAGAAGCTCGTCCTCTCTAACAGGAAGAACTGGTCTCAACTCTTAGACCATGTTTTACGGGCTACCGGATATCTTACAAGACTCTATTAGGTCCTTCCCTGTTCAGGATGATTTTTGAGAAACATACCATTTGCCCACAGAATTAGTGCACAAATCAGAATGGGCTATTAAGAAAATCAACTGGAACAATCACTTGGGACAGAAACAGAGAGAGATGGACCTGAATGAGCTAGTAGAGATCAGAAAACGAACATATGACAACAACATGATCTACAAGGACAAGGTGAAGAAATGGCACAATAAACACATTAGGAAGAAGGCCTTTATCCCTAGGCAGAATGTAAGGTTGTTTAATGCAAAGTAAAATTATTTCAATGTAGCGGAAATTGTTTAGGAGTAGTGCATAATTCCCATCTGTAATGATCAATTGGCGGAATTAACCATCCGCGTAGCATCTGATCAAGTCAAAGTCTCGAATAGACTAACAATGGACAATGTCTACTGTGACAATGTTGGTGTTAAAAATAATATTTTGTTTTCTCAACAAAATATTTTGAAATAATTGTAAGTTAAGCTAAAAAATATTAATCTAGTATCCATCTTTTGCCGCATCATGAAAAAAAGCCAATTCTTAGATAAAAATATAAATTTCAGCACTCCATTACGTAAAATTATAATCTAAGTATTTTAATGGATAAACAAACTAACATTCCAATGGGAATACAATTAAACAAGAGTTTAATAAATATGTGAACCTAATTTAATGTACATACCTTGATCCGAAACCAATATACATTGATTCGTACCACTCTTCGCCCATAGAAATCAAATGCCACCTATAAAAAAATGTGTCTACCACCGTGAAGTCACAATGCATCTTATCTTATGATCCATATTCCCAATCGTTGGAGTTTTTTTAGTAAATATCTATTGATCATCTAAATTTTTATCGTCATTATTATCAATCATAATATTAAGTGATCAGATCTAGTCCCACCAAAAGACATAGTTAGATTTAATAATATATACTTATGGTAACCTTACATGAGCGTAAACAAAAAAAACCTATCGATGCTAACTAAGATGTTAACTAATATCACATGTGTTCTAAAAATGATTACCAGTTCATACATTAAACAGTATAAAATCGGATCCAAATGAATTAACAGAGAAACGATACAAATTAAAATCATATTAATCATATGTTTCCCAATCATTATCCGATTATTCAATGTAAACAGGAACCGATTAAAAGAACAGAAACACAAACACGGGCATGATCCAGAAAGGGTAAAGCAATAAACGTATTACGGCAAGCAAAATAAAACAGAGATTAGTTTAGAAGTCACCGAAGCGTCCATGAAAATGGACTGTCCTTAGAGAAGATATCGCCCCCACAATACCGGTGCGTAGGGTACTGGCGATCCGCTCCCAGGATACGACGGTTCACGATCGTCGTCGGCGCACACCAACGGGATCGTCCTCGATTGTACCTCAGAGAACTGCAGCCGAGAGAGGAGAAGAGGAAGACGTTCGTCCACGAAAGGAAGAACAAGAGAGACGGCGTGAGAGAGAGGTTTTTCTTGCGAGTGTGTAGAAAAACCGAGTCGAGTGAGGGATATAAATAGAGGGGCTCGCGTGACCTTTGGTTTCCAAAGAATGCGACCTTTGGTTTCCAAAAGATGCGACCTTTGGTTTCCAAAAGATGCGTCCCGAAGACGCATCCTTTCGGATCCCAAAAACGCGTCCTTAAAGGCAAGTTTAATTCCCATTTAAGTCGACTTACCAAATTGATCGTATGATTAATTTAATCGACTTACCAAATGAAATCTACAGCAAAAGTATCGAGATCCGAGATCCGAATTGACTCTCCCGAGCCCGAGCCCGAGCCGGAGACGGAGCGGAGCGCGCGCGCGCGCGCGTGTGTGGTCCTCCATTCCTTCTCTCTACTATTGCTACAAGAGCTTGGGGTGTGGACTCATATTTAAGTCCACCAAAGAGTTTAGTTCTCCCCGGTGTGGGACTAAACTTCCACCCAAACTCCCATATTTCAAATTTGGGAATTCCCAACTTTCCCTCCAAACCATTTGGTTTCCCAATTGAAACCAAATTGAATGCCAATTGTAATTACATAGACTCTCCAATTAAAGTCTAAATACAACTTTGAATACAACAATCCCCCACGAATTCACCAATTTGAAAAAGAGATTCAAAAGGATTTAAAAGACTTCTTTCGGCTGCCCACACTTTGCTTTCAGTAAAGGTACCTTCCGATTTGAACCTCTACCTGAGTTTACTACTTTCACTTTAACAGGAACGAAGTGAACTACGTCTTGAACTTCAGACCTTGGTGTTAAAGTATACGGTAGAAACAACAAAGCGTTGTTCATGGTACAATCTTCAGGGTTGGTGCTCTTAAAGGCCATGCACCCTTATCCTGTTTCATGAGTGTGTTCAGGAAAGACCCTCTTCCTTTAACTGCGGCCCACAGTAACACTCACATAGGTGGCGTTCTCCAAGGATGCACTGCTAACATCCTGCCCAAAGGCTTGAACCCATTCAGAGCCTACGCTCTTCCTAAACTTGCAGCTTAAATGGCACTCAGGCTTCCAGGGATAAGACACTCATGCTTACGCATTAAACTTAGAGTGCCAACCAGTTCTCCTAACAGCTTGTTATTACCACATTGAACCTACTTTGTGGGATCTCCACTCAATTAGGTTGGGTTGCTACTGTAGAGGAACTCCCAATGGGTCTCAGTCCCATCCCAAGCCTAGACTTTAGGACTAAAGATCTATCAAGTCCCTTAGTCAACGGATCTGCCGTGTTGTCTTTGGATCCAACAAAATCCACAGCCAACACTCCTCGAGACACCAAATCCCTTAACGTCTTAAGTCTGATTTGTATGTGTCTTCTTGTTTTCTGATTGAACTTTGAACTCTTGATCTTGGCAATTGTGGTCATATTATCACAATGTACCGAGATCGCAGGAACATGCTGACCTACCATGGGAATTTCAGACAGAAGTTCCCTTAGCCATTCAGCCTCAATTCCAGTGGTGTCCAAAGCACACAGCTCGGCCTCAAAAGTGGATCGAGCTAGAATGGTCTGCTTCACAGACCTCCAGGAGACTGCACCGCCTCCAAGGGTAAATACATACCCTGTAACACCATTACTCCCAGACTCCTCTATTTTCCCTATCCAGCTTGCATCACTGTATCCTTCTAGTACAGATGGATGTCTACCATAATGCAAACTAAGAGAAATAGTTCCCTTCAAGTACTTCAGTACTCGATCCAGAGCCTCCCAGTGAGTACGGTCAGGACAGCTAGTGTATCTACTCAGCTTTGCAACCGAGAATGAAATATCAGGTCTCGTGCAATTTGCAAGATACATTAAACTTCCTATCACTTGTGAATACCTTAGCTGGGCTACAGGTACTCCACTTTTGTTCTTAAATAGCGTTTTGGACGAATCAAAAGGAGTGCTTACAGCTTTGCAATCTTGATATCCAAATTTCTCAAGTACCTTCTCAACATAGTGAGATTGAGAAACAACAATCCCATCAACTGACCTTGTCAGTTTGAGACCCAAGATTACATCAGCAACACCCATGTCCTTCATCTCAAACTTGCTACTCAAGAATGCCTTAGTCTCATTAATAATCCTCATATGTGATCCAAACAACAATATGTCATCAACATATAGGCACAAGACAATACACTCATCACCTTTCACCTTGGAATAGACACACTTGTCGGATTCATGAACCTTAAAGCCATATGACAAAATAGTCTTGTCAAATTTTTCATGCCACTGCTTTGGTGCTTGTTTCAATCCGTAAAGGGATTTGACAAGCTTGCAAACCTTTCCCTCATTCCCAGGAGTCACAAGCCCATCAGGTTGATCCATATAGATCTCTTCCTCAAGATCGCCATGCAAGAAGGCAGTCTTCACATCCATCTGGTGGATAGAGAGATCATATACAGATGCCAATGCTATGAGCATCCGGATTGTGGTCATCCTAGTCACAGGGGAATAGGTATCAAAATAATCGATACCTTCCTTTTGCCTAAAGCCCTTGGCAACTAATCTGGCTTTGTACTTTTCAATTGATCCGTCAGGTCTAAGCTTTCTCTTAAACACCCACTTGCACCCAATGGTAGAGCACCCTTTGGGTAAATCAACCAACTCCCAAGTTCCATTAGCCATAATGGAGTCCATCTCAGATTTGATGGCTTCTTTCTATTGTTTTGCTTCAGATGAAGCCATGGCTTCCTTGTAACTTGGTGGATCACCCTCGATCTGGTAGACAACAAAGTCGCTACCCAGATCCTTGGCTATCCGAGGTCTTTTACTCCTCCTTGGCTCATTCTCTTCGGAAAGATCATTGGGTTCAGGTTGAGTCTCAACCCCCACATTCGATATCCTTTCCACTTGGTCTGGAATAGATCCTGATGTGGAGGCGCCCTCAATGGTCAGATTCTGAGGAATACCAGTCTTTAATGGAAAGACATCCTCAAAGAAGGTAGCATCACGGAGTTCAACAATAGTGTTGACATCTATGCCCGGTATCTCGGACCGAATTACCAAGAACCTATATGCATAGCTATTTTCTAAGTAACCTAAGAAGACCGCATCAACAGTTTTAGGACCAAGTTTCTTTCTCTTGTGTTTTGGGACTAAAACCTTAGCGAGACAGCCCCACACTTTGAGATATCTTAAACTCGGTTTCCTATTTCTCCAAAGTTCAAAGGGACACTTTTCCATATGTCTTGGAGGCACCCTATTCAGAATATGGCAAGCCGTATTCAAGGCTTCTCCCCACATATAGGTTGGAAGTCCAGAACTCTGTAGGAGAGCATTGATCATGTCAGTTAAGGTTCTATTTTTCCGTTCTGCTATCCCATTTGATTGCGGTGAATATGGGGCCGTAACTTCATGAACTATGCCAAAAGATTTGCATTGTTCATCAAATAAGTTAGAGGTATATTCACCTCCTCTATCTGACCTAAGGCGTTTAAGCACTTTTCCTGTTTGTGTCTCAGCCTCATTCTTAAAGATAAGAAATTTCTCTAAGGCTTCATCCTTGGTTTTCATTAGATATACATAGCAGTATCTACTGCCATCATCTATAAAGGTGATAAAATATTTCTTATTGTCTCGGGTCAACACACCATTAAACTCACAGATATCTGTGTGCACTAGATCCAAGATCTCACTATCTCTAGAGACAGACTGAAAAGACTTCCTAGGTGTCTTTGCTTGCACACATATCTCACATTTTTGAGTTTTATCAATTGTGTGTTTAGGGATCAATTCTAAATTCATCATCCTTTTAATCGAATTTAGATTTACATGACCCAATCTACCATGCCACAGATCACAAGATTCAAGATTATTCACAACTTGAGACACAGAACTAGAACATTCAGCATTCAAAACATTCACTTCATTAATGTTTACTGAATCACATCTAATTCTAAATAACAAGTCAAAATCAGCCAAATAGCCTTTACCATAAAAGACACCATGTCTCAGAATAACAACTTTATTACATTTAAAGTTTAATTCAAAACCATTTCTAACTAAGATGGAGCCAGATAACACATTCTTCTTAATGTCAGGAACATGCAACACCCTGTGCAACGTCCAGACACGTCCAGAGGAGAACCTCAAGTTGACTTGTCCTGACCCTAGCACCCTGGCCGCAGAATCGTTCCCCATCTTCACAGTCCCACCGCTGCAGGTCTGATAAGAAGAAAACAATGTTCTGTCAGAACATATGTTCACATTGGCTCCCGTATCCACGAGCCACTCATTTGGATCATGGATATGGTATAGTTCAGGTTTTACAGAGACATACCCCTCGCTAGCCCCGAGTCCCATAGTGATCATGTTCACTTGTAGACTCCCGTCTGTAGCCTTAGGTTGAGCCTTCAAGGACGGACAGTCCTTCTTCCAATGGCCAACCTGATTACAGTGCCAGCAGGGTTTATTCTTTGCCTTTTTCTGGATCTTGCCCTTTGGTTTCATTTTATTGTTATTAGGACCCTTTCCCTTTTTATCTTTGCCCTTCGAGGTCATAAAATTGACCTTAGCCTGAATATCAACAGGAAGCACATGTTTTTGTTTCCTGTGTTCCTCCTCTATGGCAATAGCCACCATCAAGTCATCCATAGAGATTTTCCCCTTCCTATGTTTCAGGGTCATACCGAAGTCTTCCCACGACTTGGGGAATTTTTCTATGATGCACATGACCTGAAACTTTTCTGGAAGTTTCATTTCGGCATCCTCTAGACCATGGAGCAAGAGTAAAAACTCGTGTGCCTGTTCAGAAACAGACTTCCCTTCGGCCATGGAAAACTTCAAAAATTTAGCTACGGAGTATTTCTCAATACCGAGATCTTCAGTGTTATACTTCCGATCCAAATTTTCCCATAGCCCCTTCGCAGTCTGCGTGGATGAACAATATACGTCAAACAACGTGTTGGACAGAGCCAAGAAGATGCAACCATGACATATACGGTCGCGTTCCTTCCACGCAGATTGCGCCTTATGGCTATCGGGTGAGGGGTTTTCCGCCTCCACCGTAGGACAGTCAGTTTCAAGCATCGAGATTAACCCTATGGTGGTTAACCAGATCTTCATGCGTTGTTGCCAACGCTTAAAATCCTGTCCACCGAATTTTTCAGGCATACCCGTCATATCTACCCTCGATTTAAACATTGTTTCCGACATTTTAAAATCGGTTCGGGATATCTTCTCTAAGATTGTTCTAAAAATGATTACCAGTTCATACATTAAACAGTATAAAATCGGATCTAAATGAATTAACAGAGAAACGATACAAATTAAAATCATATTAATCATATGTTTCCCAATCATTATCCGATTATTCAATGTAAACAGGAACCGATTAAAAGAACAGAAACACAAACACGGGCATGATCCAGAAAGGGTAAAGCAATAAACGTATTGCGGCAAGCAAAATAAAACAGAGATTAGTTTAGAAGTCACCGAAGCGTCCATGAAAATGGACTGTCCTTAGAGAAGATATCGCCCCCACAATACCGGTGCGTAGGGTACTGGCGATCCGCTCCCAGGATACGACGGTTCACGATCGTCGTCGGCGCACACCAACGGGATCGTCCTCGATTGTACCTCAGAGAACTGCAGCCAAGAGAGGAGAAGAGGAAGACGTTCGTCCACGAAAGGAAGAACAAGAGAGACGGCGTGAGAGAGAGGTTTTTCTTGCGAGTGTGTAGAAAAACCGAGTCGAGTGAGGGATATAAATAGAGGGGCTCGCGTGACCTTTTGTTTCCAAAGAATGCGACCTTTGGTTTTCAAAAGATGCGACCTTTGGTTTCCAAAAGATGCGTCCCGAAGACGCATCCTTTCGGATCCCAAAAAACGCGTCCTTAAAGGCAAGTTTAATTCCCATTTAAGTCGACTTACCAAATTGATCGTATGATTAATTTAATCGACTTACCAAATGAAATCTACAGCAAAAGTATCGAGATCCGAATTGACTCTCCCGAGCCCGAGCCCGAGGCGGAGCGGAGCGGAGCGCGCGCGCGCGCGTGTGTGGTCCTCCATTCCTTCTCTCTACTATTGCTACAAGAGCTTGGGGTGTGGACTCATATTTAAGTCCACCAAAGAGTTTAGTTCTCCCCGGTGTGGGACTAAACTTCCACCCAAACTCCCATATTTCAAATTTGGGAATTCCCAACTTTCCCTCCAAACCATTTGGTTTCCCAATTGAAACCAAATTGAATGCCAATTGTAATTACATAGACTCTCCAATTAAAGTCTAAATACAACTTTGAATACAACAACATGTTTGTAAAAACTTTTTTTTTATCTATTTTTTTCATTTTTTCTTTGATTTGAACGGCTGTGTTGTTATTTTTAACCCATATATTATCTTCAAGTTTATTTTTTGCTTTTTAATGATTAAGGGGAAGGGTGCGGTTGAACTCTACCGTAAAGTTGGTTCATATTATCCTCAAGTTGAGGATGGGTATTACAAGACTTCTTATACAAGAGGCTACATGCATCAAAAGTGCAATTTCCTTATTTGTGCATCCTGGGAAACAACATAGAAAACGTTGTATCATCACGTGGATTTACAAGGCAATAGTTTTCCCATAAGATGAGAGTTTGATTTTCGAATACAATCCATCTATTCCTCGTTTTCCTTACGTGCAAGATTAAACCCACCTTCGGTCTAAAATTCCGGACTTGAATAAAAAAGTGCTAAAAGTTGTTAGCATCCAAATATCTTCCACATGTAGGTATGCTCGTAGCTATGAGAAAAATTGGATGTTTGATTTAACTCCTTCATTGTGATCCAATGGATCTGGATACCCATCAATTGGTATTTCTTGGTGAAACACAGTATCGTCTGTGATGGAAAAGAAAGACAAAGAAGCCGCCAAGTAATTAAAAGACAGCCGACGACCTAATTGACATCTTATCTGACTCATAATGGCAACACCAAGAAAGAAACAGAGCGTATATCTCAAGGAATTTCTCTAATGTCTGTCCCGTTAAACGTACACGATCACACGTGATGCATCGATTACAAAACAAATCAACTCATGAATATAAGACCCGTCATTATCAGGCCTATCAGGAGTGATCCCCTCCACGCTTCCAAAAGCACACCACTACTGATCCCATCTGTGTTGAAGCCACTGCTAGACGACCCAAGTCCTCCATTGTTGAATCCAGTGGGAGTTGTAGTGGTGGTTGGTGTGGAGCTGGTAATCGCCGCAGAGCTGAAAGCAATGGCAGAACAAGGAGTAATCAAAGATTTTGTAAATATTTACAACGGGATTATTTTACTTGCACGTTGGGAACCAGACTAGAAATTGCTTGGAAGGAAGAGAATCGGATTCTGCCAAGTATTCATTCCTTGATTCTAGTGAAAAAGACAAGAACCAACAAAGGAGACCATGATTAAGAGAGAGAGAGAGAGAGGGAGAGGAGAATATCATATGCCCATGCCCACCAAAAAGCAAAATATTGCGTGCTTTTAAGAATCATAAGGTATCAGCTTTTGCCTCAATCATGGGGAATGCCCAAACCATGGCAAGCATTCAAATTAAGACAAATGCCGGATATAAAGCTGACAAACTCTATCATCATCTGTTCTTTTCCCGCCAATATAGAGTAATATTAAAACGATAAGGCCTTTAAGTTCTCTGCACTCACAGTTTTCAAGTTTAAATTAGTTAAATGTAATACATAAGCAAATACCTGCCATAAGAAGGGTAGGAACATGGATTGTAACCTGTAAGTACAAACAAAAAAATGCATGTGAAAATTGTCCAAGTGCGTAATTTTACATATATGTTACACAGGAGGAGGAAGTAAATCGTACTTGGGTCAGAGGTAGTGGCCGTGCCAGCGAAGTCACAGCTCCCAGCCGCCTGGCCTTTTCTCTGGAAGAAGCTGTTGGCAGCATAAGAACAGTGGGCTCTCACCGTGTTTGGTTGGAAGCAACCCCGTTCTGAAGGATGGGATTGCAATCAGCTCCGGCACCGCAAGCATAGTCGATCGTCTTCTGTAGGGCTGTGTCATTCGCATCACTCCTGCACACACACCATGTTTCCACACAAAATCCAAACCAACATATGAAAACTACAAAATATCTAAATCCAAAGAAGAACGAAGTAAAATCGGCATTAAACCAGAAGCAAGAAACTCCTCCTTTTGTGAGGAAAATGCTCGACATTGACAATCAGAGGACAATGATCAATATAGTAAAAATCGGGAGGAAGGATAGATCTGAATAGAGGAGCATACCAGAAGTTGGAGAAACTGGCAAGAGAAGCACAAGGAACAGCAAAAAAGCAGCCATTCTCATGGGAAGAAAGGTCGTGGGGAGGAAATGAGGAAGAGGGTAAGGCTTTTCTGGGGCCGGGGAGAGGTGGAAGATAGAAACGGGGAAGGAAGAAAACTGTAAGTGCGTTTCTGTGCTCTAGAGGTATTTTTCCTACGGTGATGACCTTAAAAAAGGGGGATTTTATCACTCGGGTATGTCCTCTTTTTTTAACATCAATGCTGCCCTTATATTTTTACAAAATTCATAATTTCACACTTCGATTAAGGTAAACTAGAGGCATAACTAATATTACAAAAGGTTATAATTGTGAATTAAGTATGAATATAGGGGCACAACTGATATTACAAAAAAGGAGAGGCATAACTGATATTATAAAAGTTAAGAAGGGCACAAGTAATAAAATCCTTTAAAAAAAACGCAAATGTCGTTAACAAAAAGGGATTTTTATGAGTGTTCCTTCTGGATTCCGTAAATGCATTTATGCTCCTACATTTACATAATCACACTTATGCTCCTATAATCTTACAAAATTCTCAATACTGCTCTTTCGGTAATGTAATATTGCCGGCTCTATAAGAATAAAGGGGGACAAATATTATAGCAAAAAAGATAAGGCATAAGTGTATTTGCAAAAACTTGGACGAGCACACGTGTTATTGCAAAAACAACTTAAGACGTAAGTGTATTCGTAGAAACTCGGAGGAGCACAAGTGTAAGAATTCCTAAAAAGGTGTCATACTAGACATGATTTGTCAACTCCACCTTTCCCTCTCTTTTTATTTCTTTTTTCTCACTTCACTCGTTAAGTCCATGTGAAAACATCCCCCGGCCCTCACTTCTCTCCACCAAACCTTCCAATGAAGTTAGAAATTTCTACTTAGGTGGAGGGATAAATTGTCTAAGTATTATTTATCTAATAATCTTGTCATTTTAGTTATCAGTAGTTTTTCAAATTCATTGTTTACATAATTGGTTGATACTAACATTTACAAGAGATCTTTATATTACTACTTATGAAAAATTACAATTTCACATAAAAAAATTCCTACAAATTTTATTTTTTTAAAGATCCTTACAAAATTATCTGTTTCATAGAAATAAACATTTATTAATGTGATATTGAGTAATATCAATAAATCTAACAATTTTAAATAAGTAATAATGTACAATGCTTTACGACTAGGGATATAAAAGATGTATGTATGTATACATGTATGTTGGTATATATGTGTTTATGTATGGAGGAATGGATGTTGGATGATGGATGGATAGATGGAAGTGTGCGCGCGCATGTGCATGTGCGTTGGTGCGTGGGAGTGTGTGTGGATCTCTTATCATATGTGTTATACATTTATCATAGCCACCTTCGGAGGTTAGGAAGTGAATCTGACATTGAGTTTGGTGAATTTCGAAGGTCAGGATGGCTTAAGCATACAAAAGGAAAAAATTCCTGTGTACTAGGTTGAATAGAAAATTGTAAAGAAGGAGGTTCATCCCTTTGCTCGAGAGATGTCAATCTTCTAATATATTTCAAAAAAATCATGGTCTCATCAACTCTTTGATCTAACTATCACGATATAACTATCTTTCCAATGTCAGGGTTCAAGAAAGGCTTAGAGAACTCATCGTAATTTAGTGTCAGTTTTTTCATTCGAATGCATTTTTTTGACGTGTGTACTTGTACCCATTTTAAAATAGATAAAAACTAAAAATACAAATAGAAATGAAAACAGATGAATGCAAATATACATGTGTTATCATATCATTGTCCTTTTAATATCCAAAGATGGCTACATAAATGAAAATCATTCAAATATTAAAAATCACAAATCATATCCTTAAATATGGAAAGAAATAATCATAATTCAGATACAATTATATAACAAGCGGATATGGATTATCCTATAGATAATAAATGCCACCTAGTATTCAGAAGAATTTTTCAAAGTTTAAATTAATATTTATTAAATCAAAATAAAATAAAAAATAAAAAAATAAAAAAGGAAATATCGTAATATTCTCAAATAACCTACATAATAAATAATACAATATATATATTTATGCATATAAAGATGTTTCAAATTATATACCATGTGTTACAATGTAACATGAATACATAAATATCTATACACATTGAAATATGTATAGGATTTTTTTGCAATTATGCCTCTCTTAGGCTCACTTTTTCTCAATATCAATAATGCCCATACTTTCTTGGAAAATTAATATTTGTGTCCAATGGGTTAGTGTCCATCTATTCCCTTCCAAACGGATGTTATCTCAGAGGTACAAATGCAACTGAAAAAAAAAATGAGAAGGTATAAGTGTAATTTTTTGAAAATAGTAGGGGCACAACTTAAGAATTTTTTACTAAACATTCTTTGGTTTGTATAACCATGGTTTGGTTTATCTCCCTAATTAATGGTAAATCTAACTATAGGAGCACAATTGTTAATTTTCCAAGAAGGTAGGTGCACGACTGATATAGCCAAAAAGGGAGGGATATAATTTATATTGCATAATCTATAAAAGGGTACAATGGTAAAACCCCTATAATATGCACATATAGTATCCATAATATATATATATATATATATATATATATATATTCGAATCCATACATGCATGAAAAATATATCTAACCATATTTGAGTCCATATTCTAAAAAATAAAAATGATACATGTATTCAATTTGTATCTAAAAAGGAAATAAAAACTCATATCTTTATTATAGTCAGATCCGTCAGAATAAAAAATACACATTCATATCGGCTTAGATACATATATAATGACATATATAAATAGATATGTAATTAGTTATGTAAAACATGAAAATGTTAGTATTTAATAAGTACATTTATATCATATATATTGAGTTTTTATTGAGATTTGGGGAGCAAAAAACATAAAAATATTAATAGTTAATTTTTGTATTTAAATCGGATATGTTATTGTACTTAGACATATCTATTGAGTAATAATTGGGAGACCGATGGAGCCAAGCCCCTTCGCCCCCAGTCTCCTTCAATGTATACTTCCATATTCCTCTTCGGCCTCCTCTTAATTTGGACTAAATATGATTCTAATAAAAAAATGAATTGACAGTATTCAAATATTTGAGTTATAGCCAGCAAATCAATAATGATTGATGAGGTCACTCTTTGATTCTCTCTTCTATTGATGATGAGATTATTTTATGTATCATATGAGTGATTTTTTTGATGGATGCTCAAAGCTCTCCATATACTATAAGCAGAGAGGAGAAGGTGCATACTATCGAGCTAGACATGTATTTATGTGGTAAATAGATCTTTCAACGAGGTCCCATCTATACATGCCCCTCTATATATTGTACTCATTACCCTTTATTTACAATTATCTTAGTGCAAAATATCCTAATATGTATTGAAGGAGCTAAGAATTTGTATACCCTCATAAATTGTTTCATCTTTGTAGGCTTTTCACTTAAATCCCTTCTTCCTCTTTGCGATAATCGTGTTATACTACAACATGGCATTATAGCCTGGATGAGACATTGTTCTGTTATTCCGTGATCTCGCGACACTTGTGGCAAGTTCTCGTGGTGTGAGGGCTCCCAATTGTTCAACAACCACCTAATTCAAGCTACCCTGTGCAAGCTTGTGAAAGATTGTGTTGGTAGAGCCAAATTCCCTCATCCCGACCTTATTCCCATGTTCGTGTGAGCCTCTCATATGTTGATCGAGTGCTCTCGTGCAAGCCCGCCTCCAAGGACAGTCCCGAGCCTCCATTGCAGAATCGACCTTCAGATATTTATCCTCTTATTCTTCAATAGAAGTGTGCCTGAGAACATGTATGGATATAATAAATTATACATTCCAATGTATAAATTGAATAATGGAACCTACAATACACTACTGTAATATGCATTTTACTCGAGGGTTGCTAACTGAATGTACATATAGCTATCCGCTGATAATGATGCGTCGAAAAAGGTAGCACTGCAATTGATGTTTATGACGATCGCCCATTAATCGTCGAGAATATTGGCCGCCTAAATTAGACAAACTGTCGAGAATAAGTGTCTTCCATGGCGATAAACCATCTTTGAGAATACATAATCAATGGCTTGTGTAATTGATGAATCCATGTTTCATTAACATTCTTTCTGCATTTTGTCTTAAAACCCTTAACAAATACATGTAAATATTCTTAATTTCCATTTTTTAACAAAATCATGCTCATGAAAAAAAATGCACTTTTATGCATCAAAATCATGTAAATAAATAAAAGAATAAAAATAAAGAAAACTAAAAAAAGGCAGATTGTAAATATGTATATATGTACAATGTGACTTGTAAAATAAATATAGATGAAAGATATATTTATAACCTAACCCCTGAGACCAAATTAGCATGGATTAGTCGACAAATAAATAAATAGGAGGAGATAAGGAAAGAAAACAATAAAAATAATTAATTATTCACTCTATACACTCTTCACTATTTATTAAATAATTATCAAATCTTCATGGATTTTTAATCAGTTCATATGAACATATTTTCATCAAATTCTTTTCCTAATTATTTCTAAAAATATATAGAAAAATATAAAAATAATTAAAAATTATATCTTGTACATATACCAAGGAATCCAACTTGTAAATTGTCAAAATCTCAACTTCTGAACATCATAACTTTCTCATACGAACTACAATTTCACTCTACTCACATTACAGTTCATAAAATAGTATTCTATAATTAATGAAGGTGATTTCGCTAAAATCAGAGTCCGTTTGCAAAAAGTCGATTTTGGGACCTAATCACAATTGGTATTATTTTATTGAAATAAAAATCAATCACCTATTTATCAAGTATTATTTATACCTATTTATTAATATATTATTTATATTTCATAAATTACTTATATTTATAAAAATTAATTATTTTATAATTAAGATAAATCAATTATTTACACTTTTCATTTCTATACCTATTTTAAATAATATCATTTATTATTTAATACATATTTTTTTGGTCATTTATTGAAAAATTTCAACCAGGTGCTGACACGTGTCAGCACCTGGCCTTCTTCTTCAAGAACTAGGTCGTTGGATTTGTTCCAACACCCTCTTTTCTCTAATTTCTACCCGCTTCCTTGTACATCCTAAATCTAATCCTAGCCCTCCATTCTAATCTCCTAACACCCATAATACACGCCTGCCATCGATCTACACCTAAATCCCCATCGATTCCCCTATTTAATTCCCTAAACTTCATCACTTGCAAACGGACTCTCCAAACCTCTCTAGTTTCCAGCAACAACCTGGCCGTCTACCCTACTTTTCCACCTCGCTCCGCCTCGCTCAGGCCGTGGCAGGGCCAGAGGATAACCCCGCGTGGAAGACCGATCGATGGAATAGTAGTTCCATGCCTCTCTTGGTCTTGAATCGTGCCATCACGCACGTTCAGCTCCGATTCACCGGCCGTCGAGGAAGATCAGGAGGATCTTATATCCTCCAGCCACAGGTGACTTCCTTCATCTTTTTTCATTTTATTTTCTCGATTCACATTCCCTTATTAGAGTGGCTAATCACATTGTTTGATAGGTTAATCATCATTCTTTCATTTACATTAAAAAATCCTCTACACATTCGGTTCGATTTCGATCAAATCCACTGCCATTTTCATGTAAAACACTAGTCTCTGGAACACAATATACCCTGCAACTCCTTACATTTTTGGTCGATTCCATAGACGACCGAGCATCACTTTTCTCAATTATAGGTCTATCCACAAATCTGGAGCAACACTCAATCATCTAGAGCACTTCAGTTCATCGCCTTCGCCAAATCGAAGGAGAGCAGGAGAAGATCTAGGGTTTGGACCCTAGTGACTTTCTCAGATCTTCATCGACATTTCACGGCCATCTCCGCCATCCTCGAAGCCATGTCCACACAGGCGAGCTCGAGGGGTGAAGGAGTCACCCCTCTGGCCCTGTAGGAGACTGAACCAAGCACCCTTCGCCGAAGATTGATCGGGGAAGTCGCCATCACCGCCACTTGCGTTGGAAGAGGGGAGAACACCCGAAGAATAGAGGGTGCATCTTGCGCCATGTGGCCATATTCAATGCTCCAGATCACGCTTCACCATCTAATCAAGACTATTGATTCTAAAATGGTAGAAGAATTGCATTAAGAGCCCTTACGAGTTCCAGAATTTCATCATGCTCCAAAGAGTTTCAGATATTACGTTTACGTCCCTGCACATGGATCTAAATGTAATAACTTTATTTTCTTCGCATTTCAGTCCTTGCCAGGGACTAAACTACAAACAACTTCTTTTATTTTTCTTGCATCTCTACCCTGAACTGTAGGCTACATTTGGACCTATTTTTGACGTAATTTTTCATCGATTTTTCTAGGGTAGTTACATAACTATCCTAGCGAGGTTTTGTTATTGTTGTTGTGATCCTTCGTCGCGTATTTTTCTTGTTTTTATTTTTCGAAAGTTGCATCTGTTTGATTGTTTTTCTCGCCTTTTTTGAGAAGATATTAAAATCACAAAAATACCTCTTTATCCGGAAAACTGAAGTATCGATATTCTGCCTCCTCGAGTTCGACCCAAGCACACTTACCTGGATAAATATTAAAGTGTAGATAAAATAGGAGAGAGAAACCATATATTCACTTCATTCTTTCTCTCTCTCCTATTTTATTAATTTTTATTTGATTAATCGGATTTTGTCTTCACGGTTTCTTCTACTCTGACTTTGACCTCTATTAACCACGGACAAAATCTGATTATCAAAATGGTGCCGTTGCCGGGGAGGCATTAGCTATATTTTGGTTTTTGAATTTATGTGATTTTTCTGTCTTCTTGATTTTTACATTTTTTAGTTTCTTCATTTTTTCTTTCGATTTGTTTTACGGCTTTTATGAATTTTATAAGTTTTACAGTTTTCATCTATTTTCTTTGATTTTTACGATTTTCGTATGTTCTTTTATTTTTACAATTTTATGTGTGTGTGTTTGCTAATGAAATTTTACAGGGCCTGTAGGATCAACCGGCTTCTTTGGAAGTTGAACCAGTTGAGAGTGCAGAGACCGACTCTTTCTCTACGAGTCGGTTGCAGAGGAGCGGAATTAGTTAACAGATTTTTTTACTTAGGTATTTTTTTGTATTTTGTGAGAGAGAAAGGGTCATTTGCCCATTTTTGACTTTTGTAGAAGGGGTCCACTAAGGACATCCCAACTTGTACCTAGACTTGAACATTTTCTTCGGGGTCTGTTTTGCCAGGTGCCGGTGCACTTGGGGGATCTCACCGCGGGTTTTTAGTTTTTACCGATTTTTTATTTGTTTCACAATATTTCATGGAGCCTAAGGGTGCATGACTGATTGATTAGATGACTAAATTAAAATCTATATCCCTAATCCACACTTATGCGTAATTCACTGATTTCAAAAAAAATCATTCTTACACTAGAGATAATGGTTTAGGATATAGCTTTTATCGCTTTTTGCATGCATTAGCTTAGGATTTTAAATTATGTGCAGATCACTTGCATAGACTGCTGGTGTCGAGTATGATCTCTATCTCTGCATGCATCATGTTTTTCCACCGTATTCCATGATTCTCCCTCTGTAAGACACATTTTTGAATATTTAAAAAGAACCGAACTCTCGCTAGATATGTTGAAAATATCCAAAAAAGTGAAAATCATAAAAATAAATAAAATTAAGGAAAACTTGACAAAAAATCTGGACTCAAAATTCGTGTTGGGAGAGCAATCCCCTTATTGTTTGCAGGTACTCTCCAGATAGAGCGAGGCACATACACTTAAGGATTAGATCCCAAATCCCTGGTCTTGTTCCCCAAGCGCTTGGACTCACTCTTCAGGTCCTGTTAATTGTTGCAAGCACTTGCCTGAGACGTTAGTAGAAGTAGTCTTGTTTAGATTGGTGTGCACCGTGGGCTTAAACATAGACTACCCAAGGAGACTACACCTGTGAGCTTGTTAAACAATTGCCTTATCATCTAACTTTAAATTTGAAAAGATAAAGGCTGAATTTTTACAATCATCATTGTGTGAAGTTGGTGAACTTGGGGTTGCATTGTGTTTGCATGCGAAGTGTGCATTATACCGCGTCTCATATGCCTTCACACTCGTGTTTTGACTTGACATCATGCTCTCTCATGTACTCCTTTCGAAATCGAAGATGGCGACTCGATGGATTTTGTGCTCAAACTCCGTGAGCTTTCAACGATCTACCGTCCGTCGTACATCTTCACAGACTCGGGATGTCCTTCTTCCCGAGTTGATCCCATCTAGTCACGAGGAGAGTCATACCCAGACTCTCTCGCCTCCCAGCCTTTCTGTTGAGGAAGACCCACACCTCAAATTTTCGTCTATTTCTCTTACACATTTTTCACTGAGTTCTTGAGACTTTTTCCTTCCCAAAGGATTCGAAGACTGTGGCTAGAGGGAAGGGACAAGTTGAGGATAGACCAGCTAAGAACAGACCGACTGGGGAGAGACATACAAATGATAGACATGATCCAGCCTCATTATTACTATGGGGATTCTAGACACATTGCAACAGGTGAGCCTACAGATCAGAGATCACTGTAGAGTCCAAGACGAGCTGAAAGTTGAGATAGCTGCACTGAAAGCAGGAGCCGAGAACCCACCACTGCCTGCCGTGGTTCCCGCGACATTGAGAGATGACTATGACCCATGAGCCAGAACATTACACCATTGGATTCGGTTACCACCGCATCAAGGGTCATACGAGCTGAGACCATCCTTTATTTCTTTGCTTCCCAAGTACTATAGGAACACTACGGAGGAGCCATTTACCTTTTTGCAGCAGTTCGAGATGATTTGTGGTACAGTTAGCTATCCAAGAGTTACACAGGAGGCTATTTGCTTCAAGGCCTTCCCCTTCATCTTAGCAGATAAGTCACTTTACTGGTTGAGCCATTTGGGGAGAGAGATTTTCTACATGGGACGATCTGAAGTCCACATTCCTGTGTAAATATTTTCCTCTAGGATGGATGAACATGATGAGGAGCCAGATCTCCAACTTTACACAGCTACCATATAAATCATTCCATGAGGCATGGGATCGATTCAAGGATCTTACAGAGAGATGCCCACATCATGAGATACCTTCGAAGGTGCTTGTGCAGAATTACTTTGGAGGAATGCAACCGAATGTACAGGGCCTAGTGAGCATCGCATGTGGCAGTAGTTATATGAATAAGGATGCTGAGTCAAGCAGAGAATTCACACATCATTGATTCTACTTGGGCATTCCAGAAGGGCCCGCAGGCACCACACCATCGAGAGCATCATAAGGTGGTGCATGTTTCAGAGCCTGAGTCACGGTCTGACATGGGATTCATTAGTGAGAAGATGACATTAGTCGATGACGAGACCGAAGATACCCTCTTTAATTTGCACGAATTATCGTTTAAATTTGTCATTTCTTTATAGGCGAGAATTCATAACCGATCAAGAAATAGCCACAATAATTTATTCAATTTTTAATCAGTGTGGTTTTATGTTTATTTTACTTAGACAGGTCCCAAGGTCAAACTCAAGGAGGCAAAGGAACAACCTATAATTTTGTCAATCAAAGTTCATGCACGGATTTCAAGGTGATATTTTTGGTATTTTTAGTGCAATTTTGAAATGCAAAATGCAAATGTGGCCAATTTTAGGGACTAAAATGCAATTTCCAATCAAACGATATTCAAAACTTACGAAATTTGGCCAAGATGTCAATTATAATGAAAAGAACATACTATAATTTTTTTGGAATTTTCGGATGCTAGATGAATTTTTAGAGATTTTATGAATACAAATGATGTGAATTTCAATATTTAATTATAATAAATATTAAACATATTTATTTTCAAGGAATAAAATTATCCAAGATCTATCACTAGGTGATTGATCGCAAAAAATCCTAAACCTCAAAAATACGATTTTTAATACCTATTAAAAATTAAAGATTGAAATATAAAAATTGATTTTTATAGGGCAAACCATGCATGTAAATGCAATTCTTTTTTGGGCACAATGTGAAATAAAAGTAATTATATGATCCATGATTTTTTGGCCATTTTTCGGTTGAAGGTTAATTAACTATGAATTTCCAAGCACAGATTAGGTAAAATATGTAATTTATTACAAGAATATTAATTATTAATTAAAGAGTAAAAATATCACAAGCATACCATATTGTAGAGAATTAATTGTAGAACATCATGCTATTTTTGAATAATAAAAATAATGTCATGTAAAGATTTAAAATAATGGGGAGCACATGGGTCTGTTCGCAATTACAGAAAATAAAAAATGTAGTGCAGGGACTAAATACTGATTACCAAGACTCCAGGGGAGGTTACTGCAAAATTTTCAGGGGAGGCACATGCCACGCACAAGCCCCCTAGTGAACTGGATCTGGATGAAAATATGAATATCAGCAAATCGTCTTCACAAAATTCTTAAGAGGTCACGTGATATGCACGTGACCCTTGAGAGATGGGGAGTGGCTGGAAATATGTATAGCTCCAGGGGCTTTGGCGCAAATGGCCCCTCGCGCACGTGAGAATCATATGGGGAGGTGATGAATCTCTATTCATCATTCTTTATTCTATCATTTTGGCCTTAAAAAACCTAGCAAATGCCTGTAAATAGCCTTAATTTGTGCATAATAGCATTTATTATTTATTGTATTATTTGCATATAAAATAAGGTTTTTGATGCCAAAATTATAGAATAAAGAGAAGAAAAGAAAAATGAATAAATATTGAAAATATTTTATGACCCTAAACCCCGAGACCAAGTTAAGAATTGAGTTGGTCGACAGGGAATAAAGTAGGGGGAGATGAGGGCCAGAAATAGAATAAAACCCTATTCTTTTATTCATTATTTATTCATTTTTGACACCTAGTTTGTTCTTTATTATTTATTCATCAAATAAAGAAACTTTGTACAAAAATATTGTAGATAATAATGAAAATAAAAATACAAAGATGATTTTGTACAAAAATAACACATAGTGTTCATTTTATACACAAAATAAAAAGCCAAAAATCAAACTTCACAGACCCATATCTTTCAAATAAAAACTCAAAACATAGAAAAATCACCTCTAATTGTATATAACTTTTCACAAACTATTTAATGGTGGTGGTTTCATATTTTTCAGAGTTACTGGGTGAAAGCTAGGTTTTGGGCCCTCATTGTACATTCTACCGATTAAAATATTCAATTTAGTCATTATTCATTATTTTTACAAATTCATATTTTTATTTTTTTGTAGATATTATTTACAGAAAATGTGCATATTAAAATTAGAATAAAATAAAAAGGAAAATGCAAAATAAAATAAGTCTATGAGAATACATAGGCAAAATACCTATGTCATATATGTATATAAATAAAAGAGAAATATATTCTTTCATTCCTTTATTCTTTATATTTTAATAATTATGTAAATACTATTTATATTTTATTAAAAATACAAAAACAAAATAAAACACTACAAAATACATTAAAATCAAAAGATGTATATAACATATAGGTAAAATACCTATAAATATACCTACGTAATATACTCACCTATTCATTTAAGTGTACAAATAATATCCTAAAAATGAATTAAAAATATATTTATACTCAAAAAAATAAGTTATAATTATATAAAATAATAAAATAAAATAATAAAATAAAATATACAAATTAAAAATAAAAGTGTACAAAATATAGGTAATTATACCTATAAATAAGCCATTAAAAATAAACTTGTAATAAAATACTTCAAAAAAATAATAATCATAATAAAATACTAAATAAAATAATAAACATTTTTTATTTTATATAGAAAAATTAATAAAATCATTTAATATTTTTAAATAATCATTCTTTAAATAAAATAGCTATTTTGTCCTGTAGCGACCTGACGTGGACCAATCACGTCAGGTCGCGAGTTGACCTAAGTCAACTCCACCCTCTGTTCCAGATTGACGCATGCATGTCATTTCCCCGTGATTTCTTGCCTTTTTCCCACATGAACCATCCATCATCTGTCCCCAATCACTTCATGAAAAATGCTCTCTGATCATCCTAGAATCTCGCCGAGATCCTGGAACCCTTGTACATATCGTCGATTCTTTGATTTTGGCCGGTCAAATAAGGGTGCTCGAATGTTTATAAATAACGACCTCCACCTCCTCTTCCAAATTTGGTCATCTTATTCCCCCTGAAGCCATGTGACTCGGCCAAAGCAAGCACCCTCGTGACAAGAGAGGGTACCTTGAGCTCGCGGCGGTTGATGGAGAGTGGAGATGCACCCAATGCTGCCCACGCCGGTGACCTATGCTCCTTGCCTTGCCAGATAGGTTAGAGCTGCGCACTTTATTGTTTTTAGGTAGATTTTGGTTCCTGCATTTTGATTCTGTACTTAGTTTAATGATTGGACTATAGTTGTAGCGCTAATTAGGCATTTCGTAGTCCGCCGTTGACCGACCCCTTGACCACCCTCATTTTCTTTCCATACCGATTCCCTACGCCACCACCCATTCCATTCCATTCGAATCCCTTGGGATCGATATTTGGCCGCTCCAACTCCACTGCCTTGCTAGAGTAGCCTCCATATCGACTCCCCCGCTTCCATTTCACCTCTTAACGGGTCGAGGCAATTTGCCCTCGACCCATGATTTTTTCTTGCAGGTCCTACGAGCTTTTAGAGGCACCTGAAGGTGATATTGTGCCTCGACGGAGGTACTCAGAGCACCACTTCTTCTCTGACCTCGTGGTGGTGCTCCGATGAACCTTCACCCACTTTGAGACCTCCAGCCATTAGAGGACTTCACCGACGAACTTTTGGGCCACCTTGGAGCCTCAAAACCCGATGGAGGAGCGAGATCGGGCTGGAGGAAGTTCTCCTAGGCAAGCCTTCTTCCCGGTTCTTCGTCATCGCCACTCCACAGTTTGATCAAGAATGATGGCCCAATTCTGATCAAAGCCGTTGGATCTTCACGAGCTTCAGCCGTCGGATCCCTCACGACAATCTAATCTTCACCGTTGATCCACGAAGTGGTACTAGCCACTGGATGCGCGCCACGTGTTTAAGTAAATCCAAGATAGTTGTCCGATCCACGCCTAAGTAGGGGTAATTTGCATATATACCACTACCTTTTTGTATTTATTTATTACTTTTGTAAATAAAAGTAATAAATAAATAATTTGGACATTTTGCAACTAGGTCCCTGTATTTATTGTATTTGTATTTGGGTTCGGTCCACGTCACCTCACGTACTGTCCCATGTGAGGTGGAGAAATTATAGGGATGCCCTTGCAAGTTTTTGTAATTATTATTTAGTCCAATAAAATTTAAAGCATGTTATATATTTTTGTAAAAATTGCTGGATGGTCCCTGAACTTTTTGATAATTACATTTTAGTCCCTCCTAGGTGTTGTTACAACATGCTTCGAGGATCAAAAATTAAAGGTATGAAAGTCGTTGTTATCTCGAAAATCTCGCGACAAATAAACATTTTTTTTAATTTTTGCTACTTATTTACCTATATAGCGGACCGGATCGAACTCAGGGAGGCTACAATTCCCGAGGGTTATTCAATTAATCGACAAAAAATCAATTAAAAGAAAAAGGAAATCTCAAAGGCAAACTATCCTTGTTTTTTGTGGAATTTTGATCTTTTTAATTTTTTAATTTTTTTAGTTTCTATTTTTTATTTTCTGATTTTCAAATTTTTAGTGATTTTAATTTTTGCATTTTTTAAATCAAGAGCAATATACACAAAATAAGAAATATGCACACCAACTCTTTTTGTAATTTTCAATTATAACAAAAATGCTCAGAAAAATCCATAGGAAATATTTTTGGGTTTTAAAGATTTTGAAATATTTTTGAGAATTTTTGTAGAATTTCAGATGTTTTTGTATTTTTCTAAAAATCAATAGTGATAAAAATTAGAAACAGTGCACAACCTGGAGTAATTTTCAACTTAAAATTATTTAAGTGTCCAAAACTCCTGGTAATTATTTTTTGACAAAATAAAAGCAATTATCTAAAAACGGGAACTGAAATCATGATTTTTGGATTTTTGAAAAAGTTTCTGTGATTTTTATAAGGATTTTAGTATTTTTCATTATTTTGGGTTTTGAAAATAATTAATGCATGAAATTTGGATAGAATTTAAAAGATAATGAAATACAACTGCACTATTTTTTTGGGAATTTTTTGGCAAATTTTTGAATTTTTATGAATTTTCTAATTTCGTGAAAGTAAAAAGATAATATTTTTGATTTTTAAATATACAAAAATCTACTAAAATTCATGAAAAATCAATGATAAAAACTACAGCAGGAGATACAAAATTTTCTTGAGAAATTTTCGAGTAATAAAAACATTTATTTCATTAGAGAGATTAAGCAAATTATTGTTCTGAAAATGCAGGGACAAAATTGCAATTGTTCAAAGTGTTAGGGTGAATATATAAATAAATAAAAAATGAAGCTTAGTTGCAAGTTACCCAGGAAGCATGTGCAATGCACATGACTTTCTTTGGAGAGCAGTGACGTCTTTGCAATTAAGACAACCTTGAGGGGGTCTTTCGCAATTATTTAAATAGTTTATTCAAAACCCAAATTCTAGGGCTTGGTTGTCTTCGTTTGTTTTTCAACAGGAAGAAAGGGGAACGACAAACGCCACCCCTTCTTCTTCTTTCCAATGGCGGCATGACGTGAAGGGCGGACGACACCGGCTCGAAGGGCGGCGCAGAGGTCGTGCACCGCACGTGACACTGAGGGCGACGCGTCCTCACGCGAGGCGTTGGGTGGTTGAACGCACAAGGCATGCACGGCTTGCAACAGGTGTAGGAGGGCGTGCAGTGATTTGCGAGGGGCTTCTTCAGGTGGAGGCTGATGGAAGAGCGTCGATGGCAGCGTGGTTGAAGTGGCAGCGCTCGATGGAGAGGGCGTCGACGATGGCATGAGACTGCTGTGGAGGACGAGGGCTCCCTCGAGGTGATAAGGAGGATAGCTGCCCCAAGCAACGGTGGAGGGAGGTGGCGGCGCTGGTGGCTGCCCAGGCGATGGCAGGACGGCGCTCGCGGCTGAGGATACGGCGGCGTTGTGAAGGCTTTGAATGATGGCGGTTGATGGAGATGGACCACTTTGCGCGGAGGAGGGCTCGGTGGTTGAACGCGCAAGGCATGCACGACTTGCAATGACTGTAGGAGGGCGTGCGGTGAACAACGGCGACGAGGCGGCAGCGCCTGGAGCGCGATGGCAGATGAAGGAGGGGGCAGCGGAGGGCGGCCGCAGGGGCGGTGCTCTGCTGCTCTTCTTTTTTTTTGTTTTTTTATTTTGAATTGTAACTTGTGAATGGAATACTAAATAAAAACCTTTTTTATTTTTTTTGTAATTTTTTTATTTTATCCTGCAAAATAAATGTTAGAGAAAAAAGAAAACAAAAATTTTTATATATTTTTTATTTATTTACAAATCGAAAAATGAATGGAGATCTGACGAAAGTGAAAGGATTGAATCCGATTCTCCGACCATCGTGCGTGGTCGGAGTTGATAGATCGTGTAAGATAGAAAAGAACGTGGAGAGATCAAGAATGTGATATGAAAAATAGAGATCGAAATGGATAAAATCATGATGGATTTTTTTAATTTAAGATCTAGAAAAACGAAATGATGATGAAATGAAGTTGCAGAAATTAAACTACGATTGACCTAGATAAAAAATGAAGAAATAACGATGGATCTAACCTTAGGAGCAGAAAACTACCGTGATCGCCTCGACGAAGGCCGACTCGCTGTCATCGGATGGCTCGGAGGTTAGGCACCTTTCTCGACAAGAAGACTATCGGAGATCGGACTCCTCTCACCAAAGATTGATCTAGTTGGAATGATGGAGAAGGATCCATATAAATAGAAAAGATGGAGAATGAAATTTGAATTTTTGAATTTTTGGTTGAAGACATAAGAGAGATGAAAATTGAAATGAGATAAAGATAAAGAGAGATAAAACTATTTACAAAATTAACTATTTTTTTAATTTTCATCCTTTTTTTATTGGAAAACTAAAAGTTAATTTTTTGTGGAAGTTAGTTAAGAAAATTAAATATTTACATATGCTATATACATATATAACAATATATGCATGGGTAAATGAGAAAATTAGATTTTTTTTTATTTTTTTCATTTTTATTTTCAAATAATTAATAAAAAGTAATTACAAATATATATACAAATACAATATGTAAAAAATACATGGGAAAATTGCACCAACCACCATGAAAACCAACTTTTTACTCGTAACTCCAAAAATTATGAAAATATAGCCAAGATAATTTAATTTAGAATCCAATGGAAATGAGATTGGTTCAATTTGAGTTCATATGGGGCCAGAATTGGTATTTCAATTAGTGCTTAGTGGCTTTTTCCATGTGTGGTTGCTTTTATTTTATACATGATTTAATCGTGCAATTATTTTTATTAATTAGAACACATTTTTATTTACAACTTTGGTTTTGAAAGTTAGTTGATTTGAGGTCAATTAAGGTACAAACAAAATAGTGAAGTATACACAGCACACATTGTTTTGGATTTTCTAATTGAGGACCCTATCTCGCCCTACTTTTTTCCTGGTCGATCAGGTCAAGTCTTGACTTCCTCTCAAGGTTCGGGTCAGCCTGTATCTATTACATATATACAGTCTTCCTTTTTTTATTTTCATTTCTTTATTTTTCCTTTCTTTCTTTCTTTATTTATTTTAGGTTAAAATAATATACAAATATACAATATTTACACACAGATGCAAGTTAGTAAGAATACGGAGTTAGTGTTATATATATGTATTTTATAAGGGGTTTTAAGATAAAATAAATAAATAAAGATGACAAATCGCAGATTCATCACCCCCCTATGCTTTACCTTTGCTAGTCCATTAGCAAGCACTTATTTGAAAGAATAAGTGAAGAAAAAGAAAAAGAAAGGGAAAGTAAAGAAAATAGGACAATATCGAGTATTAAACTTATCTTCATAAAATTGTAGTTTGGAGCTCTGTCGGACCTTTGGATTATTTGTGTGTCGGAACCTTAATGAGAAATGGATTTAAAACCTAATAGCCTTTAAATTCCACAGGACTCCTATTCGAGTCTCCTCAACAATCAGGTCAGAACAAGTCTACATACACCAATTCTTATGACTATGAATCTTTACTTGTATAGTGTAAATGAGGTATAGCTCCCCATCTCAGAAGTAGCAAAGAAACGACCTCCCTCAACAAGGTAACTCTAGTTCCCCGATCTTGCAACTCTTTCCTCGAGGAGCGGAGATATTCCCTTCTATGTTCAAGTACAACTAGCTCAAGAAGAGAGGATGGAGAAAAGAATCGACGGTAACAAGTGTAGCACCTATCCTTGGATGCATGACCAGTGTAGCCAAGTCATCCGCTGCAAGCTTACAAAAATTTGTCTTTGAAGCTCTTATTGTATATATATATCCTTGTATATGCACTCCGGCAGGTATTTTACTTTTCAATTAGGCCTGTCCACTTTTGGAGATTCTGCATTTTTCCATATTTTTAAAGCATATACAAGGTGCAACATGTACATAAGGAGTTTTTCCTCTTGAGACAGTAGACTATCCCTCTTTTGAAGCATTATTGCAACCCCACAACATCCTGTCTTTAGACCTCAACATCGCTAGACCAGGTTGAGACGCACTTCCCTCCCTAGAGGAAGATGAGAGGTTCCGCCTAGATGTACTACCCTCATATGCTACCCCAAGCTAAAAGATTCTGCCTCCTCACTACCTCATCCATGAAGAGCTACATATAGAGTGCTTGTCCAAGATAAGCCACAGTCTGAAAGAATCATGCGTGTGTTGTTAAATGTTCTACTTAGACTAATCAATGACATGTGAACATAGTCTTACAGACTCAAATAATTAAGTCACTAGGACCTGAAAAGTCTTAACTCCATTTCTTATAAGGTTCCTTTGAAATTAAGTGCATTAAGGCCCAACTAAGCTCCATTCTTCAATTTTGTTCCAGACATGGTTTAAATGTCGATACTATCCTAAAAAATGCACATGCAAATGCAAGAAAATATGTACAATGCAAAGAAAGCATTTTTTTTGAAAAAATGATGCACATGTGACAAGAACAATTTTCTAATTTTGAACTTTTTATGGATTTTTGGAGATAAATGCAGATGTAAAAGAAAGGGTTTTTTTGTATATTCAATTTTTATAGATTTTTGATTTTGTAGTTTTTTTCTCAAAAAAGAAAAAGGGTTAGTAAAATATATACAAGTATATACAAGTTTTTTTTTTATTTTTGTTTTTTTTGGTTTTTTGTTGGTTGGTTTTTTACACACGTGGATTTTAAAAAATTATAAACATAGCCCCCCTAAATAAACATATTTAAAAGTACGAGTTATGTCTAAAGTATATATACAATATATGCGACACCCCCTATACTTTGCTCGAACTATGTCCTCATAGTGATCAGAGAGCGAAAGAGGAAGACATAACTCGTGCTAAGTATAGAAAAGTGAAAAGACTCTTATGCTACAACGACTCAAAGAAAAGATAAAAAGAAGATAAGTTGGTGATCCCCCTATACTTAGGATCAAGTAATCCTAAGTATAATAGAGTGTATAAAAAAGAAAACCGATTGAGAGAATGTACAGACTCAAAAATAAAAAGACCTTATGAACAACATCACCCCCCTATACTTAGGGTAGAGTATCCCTAAGTATAGGCAACAACAAGAGTGATGAACATGATGAATATGAACAACACAAATCATTCACCCTCCATACTTAGGATAAAGCATATCCTAAGTATAGCATACACACACACACGGAAAAGGGGTGAATGATAAAACAGAAGAAGAAAAAGTGAAACGAAAGGATATACAAAAGGAGTGGATGTACAAAGGTTAAGAAGGTCGAAAGCGAACCTTCTTGCGGGTCGATATTGGGGTCGTCATTAGACATGAACTGATCAAGATCGACCAAGAAAGTATCCTCAGCGGTTTCAGATTATGCATGCCTAAACCAATTATTGGAAGTAGTATGGTCATGTCCTGCCTGGGAAGTCTCACAAACATCAAAGTAAAATGGCTCGAAATCATTAACAGAAAAAGTAGGATCAATTTCAGCATGGCAAGCCTCTACCGGATCATCATCTTTATCAAAAGGCCCAAATTCCTTTATAAAAGCAATCAAATCGAATTTGGCTTGATCGGTATCATCTGAATCAGGGTGAATAGGACGGACTCATCAGTGAAAGTAGTCGAATCATGTCCGTCCTGTCTAGTCTCAGAGTCTACCTTCCGCTCTAGGGTATCTATCATGTAAATTCCGCGGATGTCATCAATGCATCTCCACATACCAGAAGGGGGAACTCCAAGGTCTATGCTTTCCGAGTCTTCCTCCTTCAAGAGGAATTCTTGGGTTTCCTTTTCATCCAACATATAACAAGAATCTCTGATATTATCATCGAGGTCAAATTCCTTGGGGTTGGCTAACACGGGCCGGCTCTCATGGGATGCAGGTCTATGGTCAGTAATAGGTGTAGTGATCAACGCATCGCTCCCTACATCAAAATGGAAGCGAAACTCTCCTAAACCATAATCAATAACGGCTCCCACAGAGGCGAGGAAAGGTCGCCCCAGGATGATTGGAGGGTGCTCCACAGGGGTGGAGGTCTCCATGGGCAATACAACAAAATCCGAAGTGAAATTCATGCCCTGAATATGAATGACAACGTTTTCTAGAATACCCTTTGGCCTCTTGATAGATCCATCAGCAAATTGAACTATCATCCTGGTTTTCTTGAGAGGCCCAACATGAAGAGACTGTACCATAGAGAAGGGTATTATATTGATTGACGAATCGCCGTCAAGGAGAGTGTTATCACAAAAATAGTCAGATATGGAGCAACTCACAAGAGGTGTGGCAGTGTTCCCTTTCTTAAAATATGGAGGTGAGAGATGGCGTAGGCAGTGGCCATGGTCAAAATGGGATGCTCGGATCTTCTCCTTCGCTTTCTCTTCTTGTGTTGAGGAGTAGATAAATCTGTCATGGCCTGTTGAAGTGGGGATTTAATGATCTCGTGAATGGTGGCCAACACTTCAGGTTCAGTCAACATTTTTTTGAATTTTTGGACCTCCTCCATATAAGGGAGGAGATTGGAATCAGCATATACACGAGGCTTACCAAGAGCAGTCTGTATAGTGGAATCATCAGGGTCAAAGTTGGGACATGTGGTGGATATATGTGTGGGTAAATGATCAGGTATTTGGGTCCTCTCCTCAATAATGTGTCTCCCAGAAACTTTTTGGATTTTCAAAATTTTCTCACTTTTTGTATTTTGATTGATTGCAAGCTCTCATGATTATCCTCAAGTGAATCCATATCATCAAATAGTGGAGCAGTGTTCTAGCTCGTATTTATGTTAAATAAATTGCTAATCCTCTAATTCATATGATTCATCATCTGGTTCAGTGTCTCAAGTGTGGAAATCATGAAAGGTGACTCACAAATCCCAGGATCGGGTGGGTTAAATGAGGGTGGGTGAAAATCATTGTCCGATTCCTGAAATAATGGGTTAGACGGATATACACAAAAATCAGGAGGAAAGTCCTCCTGGAAAAGGGAAGGTGGATCGTCTGGAGAGTGTGAGAAGTCCGTGAAGATTTGATTAAAATAACTCCAGTCGGCCATCTCTGAAACAAAAGACGGGATCGGGAGAGCACGAGGGTCAAGTCAAAAGATATGGATAAAAGGGCATGAATGCACAGAAGGATAGAGTATGCACCGAAGCAATCAAACACAATACAAACCTCCAGTTCACCAACTCAACTCAAAGTGAAGACCGTGAAGGTTCGGTCAATTATCTTGTCAATTTTAGAGTTTGGTGAGAATACTATCTATCAGAGAAGTTAGAGCGAGCTGTTAGGAACCCAATGCTCTCAGAAGACTGACCCAATCAAAAAGTTAGATCTTTCCCAGCCAGTATGAATTGCGGATCGTTTACCGGCTATCCAAACATGTTAAGGACGTCATGGGCCACTTTACCGGCTACCAGAGAGATCCTCACTGGAGAACGACTAACCCAAGATAGTAGTCTGTAAAGAGTTTAGGCCTGGCTCTATCCTAGTATGTGGGTCGCTCTCTCGCTACATACAAACCAAACAATGAGGGGGTTACTCTCCCCAAAATAATGATTTTTCTTTGTGTTTATTTTAGGGTCGAGCTTTCTTTAGCAATCCTGTATTTTAGGAAGTTGTCACTTGGATAAAATATTATCAAAGAATCACCTACCGAGTGTCCAATTTCTTTTTTAACTTATGTGAGTGAAAACAAGGAAGGAGATCGGAAATGCCAATGCACGATTAAAAATAATGATGCATGCAGGGGTTAGAGATGCGTACCTTGTCGTCAACACTCTACATGCAAATGATCCGCACTAGAATTCAAATAAACTATCCTATATGATGCAAGTGAACCGTCCTAGATGACAGCTTTTTTTAACGGGCAAAAACAAGTTAATTTTGACTAAGTCCAAATTAAGCTCTACTCAATAGGTGCAGAAATTCTTGTTTATGGTGTTTTGACCTAATTAATTACCTGGCTCAAGCAAATTTATTAAAGAAATCAAGAGGTAGCTCACGAAATCCGCGGGAAACAAAGAAAAATAAGGCGATGAAAACAAAACCAGTGAGGTCCCCCAAGTTTACCAGCACTTGGCGAAACAGACCCCGCAACAAATGAATGTCCGTTTACAAGAGTTCAAACGCTAGAAAAAAAAACTCTCTCTCTCTCTTTAGATTTTTTTTCTTCAATTCTTCTTCTCCTCTTCTCATGCTATCCTGCTACTTGGTGAAGAATCAAGCCACCTCCATGTCGCTTGGGTGCTTCGGCTCTCCTAGGATCGCCTCCTTCGCTTTGCGGGCCCTCGCAAGAAAAAGAAAAGAGAATGTGTAAGAAATTCAATTATCAAATATGAGAAAGAAAAATAAAACAAATTCAGTGGATATGAACAATGAAGTAAAAGGCAAAATGTAAACAGATATTTATAACCAAGAATAGCAGGTCAAAAGAGAAACCTAACTACCCTCGTCATGCCTCCCTGGCAACAGCGCCATTTTGTTGCTGCTGAATGTCTCGAGGTTTTTTATTTTTTTTATTTTATATCCCCGGCAAGACACCATTTTGTTGTTACATGATGCTTCAAGGATTGAAAATTAAAGGTATGAAAGTCGTTGTTATCTCGAAAATCCCGCGACAAACAAACAATTTTTTTTAATTTTTTGCTACTTATTTACCTGTATAGCAGACATGATCGAACTCAGGAAGGCTACAATTCCCGAGGATTATTCAATTAATCAAAAAATCAATTAAAAGAAAAAAGAAATCTCAAAGGCAAAGTATCCTTGGTTTTTGTGGAATTTTGATCTTTTTTTTTTAATTTTTTTATTTTCTAATTTTCAAAATTTTATTGATTTTAACTTTTGCATTTTTTAAATCAAGAACAATATGCACAAAACAAGAAATATGCACACCAACTCTTTTTGTAATTTTCAGTTATACAAAAAATGCTCTGAAAAATCCAGAGAAAATATTTTTAGGTTTTAAAGATTTTGAAATATTTTTGGAATATTTTTATAGAATTTTCAGATATTTTTGTATTTTTCTAAAAATCAAAGAGTGATAAAAATTATAAACAATGCACAACTTGGAGTAATTTGCAACTTAAAAATATTTTAAGAGCCCAAACTCCTGGCAATTATTTTTATGATAAAAAGAAGCAATTATCTACAAACAAGATCTAGAATCATGATTTTTGGATTTTTTGTAGAATTTTCTGTGTTTTTTATAAGATTTTTATTATTTTTTCAATTTTTTTAGGTTTTGAAAAGAATTAATGCGTGAAATTTTGAAAGAATTTAAAAGACAATGAAATACAACTACAACATTCTTTTGGGAATTTTTAGGCAAATTTTTTATTTTTTTTATGAATTTTCAAATTTCGTGCAAGTAAAAAGACATTTTTTTATTTTTTTAAATATATCTAATTTCTACAAAAATTCATGAAAAATTTATACAATGATAAAACTACAGCATGAGCATGCACAATGTTTTTGAGAAATTTTTGAATAATAAAAACATTTATTTCATCAGAGTGATCAAGCATATTATTGTTATGAAAATGTAGGGACCAAATTGCAATTGTTCAAAGTTTAAGGGCTGAATATATAAATAAATAAAAAAATAAAGCTCTATTGCAAATTACCCAGAAAGCTTGTGTAATGCACATGACTTTCTTTGGAAAGCAGAGACGTCTTTGCAATTCAGACAACCTTGAGGGGCTCTTTCACAATTATTTTAATAGTTTATTCAAAACCCAATTTCTAGGGCTTGGTTGTCTTCGTTTGTTTTTCAACCCGAAGAAAGGGGAACGACATCCACCGCCCCTTCTTCTTCTTTCCAATGGCGGCACAACCCGAAGGGCGGACGACGTCGGCACGAAAGGGCAGCGCGGAGGTCGCACACCGCACGCGGACACTGAGGGTGACGCGACCTCGCGTAGGGCACTGGGAGGTTGAACACGCAGGGCATGCACAGCTTGCAACTGTTGTAGGAGGGCATGTGATGGTTTGTGAGGGGCTTCTTTCGGTGGAGGCCGATGGAAGAGCGTTAATGGCGGCGTGGCTGAAGTGGCGATGCTCGATGGAGAAGGCGTCGGCGACGGCGTGCGGCTGCTGTGGAGGATGAGGCTCGCTCGCGGTGATGAGGAGGAGCTCCACCCCAAGCAGCGGTGGAGGGAGGTGGCGGCACTGGTGGCTGCCCAGGCGATGGCACGACGACGCTCGTGGCGTAGGATATGGTGGCGTTGCGAAGGCTTTGAACGATGGTAGTCGATGGAGATTGACCACTTCGTGTGGAGGAGGACACGGTGGTTGAACGCGCAAGGCGTGCACGGCTTGCAACGGCTGTAGGAGGGCATGCGGTGAACAGCGACGGTGAGGTGGCGACGCCTGGAGCACGATGGAAGATGAAGGAGGGGGAAGCGGAGGGCGGCCGCAAGGGCGGTGCGCCGCTGCTCTTCTTTTTTTGTTTTTTGTTTTTTTATGTTGAATTGTAAACAGTGAATGAAATACTGAAAAACCTTTTTTTAATATTTATTTTTTGTATTTTTTATTTTATCCTGCAAAAAAAAATGTTAGAGAAAAAGAAAACATTTTTTTGTATAATTTTTTTATTTATTTACAAATAAAAAATGAACGGGGATCTGACGAAAGTGAAAGGGTCGAATAAGAATGTGGAGAGATCAAGAACGTGAGATGAAAAATCGAGATCGAAACAGATCAAATCATGATAAATTTTTTAATTTAAGATCTAGAAAAACGAAATCACGATGAAATGAAGTTACAGAATTTAAACTACGATTAACCTAGATAAAAAAATGAAGAAATAACGATGGATCTCACCTTAGGAGCAGAAAACTACTATGATCGCCTCGACGAAGGCCGACTCGCTGTCACCTGACGACTCGTAGGCTAGGCACCTTTCTCGATAAGAAGACTCTCGGAGATTGGGCTCCTCTCACCAAAGACTGATCTAGTTGGAATGATGGAGAAGGAGCCATATAAATAGAAAAGATGGAGAATGAAATTTGAATTTTTGAATTTTTGGTTGAAGAGATAAGAGAGAGGAAATTTGAAATGATATAAAGATAAAGAGAGACAAAACTATTTACAAAATTAACTATTTTTTTTTAATTTTCATCATTTTATTTATTGGAAAATTAAAAGTTAATTTTTTTATTTTTTTGTGGAAGTTAGTTAAGAAAATTAAATATTTACATATGCTATATAAATATATAACAATATATACATGGGTAAATAAGGAAATTAGATTTTTTTGTTTTACAATTTTTATTTTTATTTTAAACAATTAGTAAAAAGTAACTACAAATATATATACAAATATAATATGCACAAAATACATGGGAAAATTGTACAAACCATCCCAGAAAACCAACTTTTTACTCGTAACTCCAAAAATTATTAATACTGCCATTTTAAAGATAATTTAATTTAGAATCCAATGGAAGAAGGATTGGTTCAATTTGAGTTCATATGGAGCCGGAATTGGTCTTTCAATTAGTGCTTAGTGGCTTTTTCAAAGTGTGGTTGCTTTTATTCTGTACATGATTTAATTGTGCAATTATTTTTGTTAATTAGAACACATTTTTATTTACAACTTTGGTTTTGAAAGTTACTTGGTTTGAGGTCAATTAAGGTACAAATAAAATAATGAAGTATACACAGCACACATTTTTTTTGGATTTTCTAATTGAGGACCCTATCTCCTCCTACTTTATTCTTGGTCGATTAGGTCAAGTCTTGACCTTCTCTCGGGGTTCGTGTCAGCCTGTATCTATTACATATATACAATCTCCATTTTTTTATTTTCTTTTCTTTATTTTTCCTTTCTTTCATTCTTTATTTATTTTAGGTTAAAATAATATACAAATATACAATATTTACACACCGATGCAAGTTAGTAAGAATATGGAGTTAGTGTTATATACATGTGTTTTATAAGGGATTTTAAGCTAAAATAAATGAATAAAGATGACAAATCGTAGATTCATCACCAGGTTACGTCACGTGTAGTCCCACATGACGGGTAATTTGCATGTATTCCCTGGCATTTTTGTAATTATTTATTAGACCAATAAATTCTTAAATACGTTATATATTTTTTGATATAATTGCACTAATCCCCCTAATGTTTATTTTATTTGCACTTATGCCCCTGCTAGGGCATGTACTTTTGATGTTTTTATCTATTTATTAAAAATAGCAAATGTGCTCCTAAAATTGCACAAAAAATAGGGTTGGATGCTCCATGTCTTGTAGATTCATACCCATATTTTTAATGGGCATATTTTGCATTTTATCCATTTATTTGAAATAAAAAGGAGCCTAATTAATCCCTGTTTATATTGTAAAATACCAAAAAAATATAAAAAACATTTCGAAAAATTCCAAAAAAATATATAGTGTATTTCAATATTTATTGAGTCTAGAAAAAACCCCTAAAAATAGAAAAAGAAAACTATAAAAATCAGAAAGCTCCAAGATCCAACAAAAAAATAAAAATTCTACAAAAAACCAAAAATATGTTTTTCCATTTTATAATTATCTATATGTTATTATTTGACTATAAAAACTATTTTAGTAATTTTGGACTTATTTATTAATTTTTAAAACCCAAATCAATTTCGATTATTGTATTAATCCCATATTTGGGATATTTTTGGCTTTAAAATACATAAAAATTAGCAACAATTACAGAAAAATAACAAAAAATTAGAAAAATAAAAAATCGCAAAAATATATTATTTACTATATTTTAACTATTTTTACATATTTTTATCTATATAGTATTTGTATATACCTTATATTGTATTTATACATATATATTATTTAAATCAAAAAAGAAATATAAAAAGATAAAAATATAAAAAGAAAATCCAAATTATAAAACCAAAAATAAATAAATAAATAAATAAAATTAAAAACCCACAAAAATAATAAATTAGACAAGAGATAAAAGACACAATTTTTGTGCATTCATCATGTCTCCTCCCGTTTGCTCCCAATGTTCAACCTATACATGTAATTATACCTATACACTTTTACTGTAAAGCTATAATAAAGTTTAACTCCACATTTTTGATATTCATTGAGTATTATTATTGTGGGTTAATTGTTGATTAAACATGAGGTTTTTGTCGATCGCCTCAACGACTGTGCTCCCGCCTTTTGTGGAACACATGAACGATGAGTATTTCCATGATATCGATTGGCACCGTTGCCGGGGAGCAACGTCGCATAGTAGGAGATTATTTCATCTCGTCTTTCATCTCTTGTTTACTCATTTGCTTTATGTATTTATTTGTTTATTTATTTTTCACCATTATTTGATCTAAATGTTGACTATTCTAACCACCTTCTTTTGTTTGTCTTTAATTGTGAGGGACTGCCGCGTGAAGGAGGACCACTTAGAAGGACCGTTGCACTCAAGCAAGGCGGAGTCAGCCTTTCTTGCTCTGCTAACAAGAGAGAGCATCAAAGGTAGATGGAGAAGAATTTTTGAGATAGTTTATGAGCTTCACACTTTTTAAAAAAGACAATTTTATGTGAGAGAGAGTGATTATAATTGTAATAATACAGGACTCTCAGACACTCTGACTTCCCAAGGTCCATTGCTCGAGGGATTGTTCCCTTGAGGGCCTCGATGGTTTTGACGTTTCTTTTCCGTTTTTTTATTTTATTTTTATTATTTTGTGTGAATGAGCCTTAGCTTAGGAATTGTTTGATCGATAGATTAAGATCCAAATCCTCTAATATATTTTCATGTACCTATAGACCCGTGCTTGGACTTAGTCAAATAATAATAGCTATTTATTTGGATTTGAGATTGAGCACCGAGAGAAGTGCTATACATCGCTTGCAGGATCCGCTATGGCGGACACCGATGCACTCCAGAGACTGGACTTTTGGATCTTGCTTCTGAATGTTTAGCATTTTGTGCTTCACAATAATAGAAGTAACTATCCTAGGGCGATTTCATCGGATTGCATCTCATATAGTTTAGATTTTCAATTCTATCTTGCATCTCGCATGGAGAGCGCTAGGAAGCACTGTAAGTCTTTTGACTTTGCATGCATCATCAATTTTCGACTTTCATGGATTTTCCGATCTTCTCCCTCTAGTTTTTGCTCACCTAGGATGCCAATGGATTTGAAATCCTGTTAGGCACGTGCATTGAAAAAATATCCAAAAAAAGTGATAATCAAAAATAAAATATGGATTGCTAACTCTATCGGACTTAAAATAAAATGTAATGGATCCCTTGTATTGGGGAGAGCAACCCCCTCCTTGTCTGAGCATTTATTCCTAAGTACACGCTAAGGATTAGTGCCCAAATCCCAAGCCTAACTTCAGTGTGTACAACTCTTGATGATCACCTAACTCTAAAATTGACATAAAAGACCACATCTTGGTCTTCACTTTGTTGAGTAGGTGAATCGAGGGGTTTGCTTTGTGTATTGATTGTGCTTGGAATCCATTTGCATTTTTCTCATCTCTCTGAGTTTTTCAGTCCCATCCGTATGAATCATCATTTTTATCTTTAAGTCTCTCTACCTCTCTTATATATACAGTTCCTCATCAGCATTTGAGTCGTGATATTGGGTCTTGATCCTCACCTTCTTAGCCGGATTTTGCGGCTTTCTTCGTACCCATATCACCCACATATAGTCCGGTCCAAGGAGACCCTCTCCATGAACTACAATTTTGACTGCATTCACTTTCATCTTGCTCGCCCTCCTCGTATCCCCCGTATCATTTTTCTTCTATCCGGGATTGCTGTGCTTATAGAGATAGTCCACATCGAGGATTGCGACTACTATTGATGATTTGAGTAAGTCGGGCACATCATTGAGATTGCTGAGATTAATTGCTACATTTGGCGAATTTGACCTGATATGTGCAGTGATATTATTGAGGACTCTGATGATGCAAAATTATTAGGTGTAATTATTATTTGATGATTTTGATCGCGCACACTGGATTGAGAATGTGATGAATTCTTGTGATTTGATGAAGATTCCATGCACTTTTATTGATCTATCCATTTTGAGGTTCCACCCATCTTGATTTTGAGGATTGATTGATTATTTTGATCCGGACTTCCTGCCAAAGGTGTGCGGAACCCACACGATGTCTCTCATCTTCTTAATTGACCCATCCCCAATCTCCTGCTTCTAGTCTCTACCTATGGCACTCCGAGGATTCCTGATTATCTTTTGTGCCACCTCAGCTAGATTGGATTGACCTAAGGGACGTATTGTGATTGATATGATTATTCATCCCTCTATGATCTCCTGATTATTGATTGATTGATTGCTTTTGAGGACCTAAGATGTGATGCCAACAATCCCATGCCTTGATTGACCTAGTTTGCATCATCTCCCCGAGGACTATTCGCGGGAGGATGCAACACATTCTATACGGTCGGTTTCATTTAGTGACTATGCCTCCACCTTGTTGGAGCCCGAAACTGCATCCTCTGATTTGATTGATTGGCCTCCATGTCTGAATAGGTTCCTGATATGTCGATGCACGGGGCCAAACCCATGGACTCCTTTGAGTCTTATCTCCTTGACGGTCCTCGCAAGGATGAGTGTCACTTTCATGATCATTCATTGCCTAGTTCGTAGTGCTCTCTGATGGTTATCTGCGAGAGACATGACACCTTGCTATATATGTTGGTCTCTTCTGCTGGTAGACGATCGTCGTCTACCAAGACCATTCTAATTGGCTTCTTTGAGCCATCTCTCCTTGACGACCCTCGTAAGGATGAGACATGATCTGACTATTCACTTCTTAGTTTGCATATTCCCTGAGGACTGTCTGCGGGAAAATGCAACATTTTATTTATGCTCGGTTCCCCTTGCTGATTGTGTCTCCTCTCTGTTGGAACACAAAACTGAGTCATCTGATATCTTACGGTCCCCACTATTATATTATTTATCGGATCTACTTGATCTTGGGACTACTATGCCTAGACTCCTTTGAGTCTGTTCTCCTTGACAGTCCTCGCATGGATGAATCATCCTATTCTGATTACTCGACGCTTAGCTGGCAGTACGCTCCCCGAGGGTTGTCTGCGGGACATTGTCACATTTTCTAGATTTATCGATCTCTTTTGCTGGTAGCCGATCTGTCACCTGCCAAGTCCTCTTCTGTGATCCGTCTGATGGATCCGGCTCCTCTGAGCCTGCTCACCTTGACGACCCTCCCAAGGGTGAGCCTCTATTCTGATTATTCATTATCTAGCATGTACTACTCACCGAGGGTTATCTGCAGGAGGGTACATCATATTTTAGGTACTCGGCTTCACTTCTGGTGCTTCTTGTCTGGAGGGGCACGAAGTCGAGTTTGCTGATTTTTGTACTCGGTCTCCTCCCTGGTTGTGTCTCCCCTCTGTTGAAACACGGAGCCGAGTCTTCTATTTTTTTGGATCCTAGACTCATCTGAGTCTACTCACCTTGAGGACCCTAGCCAATTCTCGATTATCAAATGGCACCGTTGACCTGTCAGGGTTGAGCCATGACTTCTGGTGTTCGGTGTGTCCGTAACTTTCTGCCTCTATGATCACCGCGTATCACGCTGCTGTCTCCTGCTCTTTACCTTTTGTATCTTTTGGATACTTTGGTTGACTTGGAGGGGTCTGCACTGTTCTGTCTCCCTTCAAGTTTTATGTTATTGGATCCACTCACTCATTCCTTCCTTAAGAGCCGATGATTTGCTTTTGCTACCAGATACTTGTTTAGTTTCCGATTTCTTTTGCCCCGATAGCTGACACCCACTTGATTGCCTACACAGATCTTTCGTCATATCTGTGTGACTATACTTAGGACGTACTTTGTCCTAAGTATGGGGGGAGCACACCGTGTTGTTCTTTCTACGTTATATCTCATCACTCCTGTCGTGCTTATACTTAGGGATCTTTCACCCGAAGTATAGGGGGAGTGATGTGTATATTCTCCATGATCTTTTTCATCTACTCGTATATCTTTGAATTTTCTTCTTTTCTTCTTTTCCTTTTCATTTTTCATTTTCTACAGAAAAGGTGTCACCCCTTTGTCAGTTTTCTACTCAGGACATACTTTGTCCTAAGTATGGGGGGGGGTGTGCACCCCAGATTCATTCATTCTTTGATCCCTTTCACTTTCGCCTCTTTTTTTGATTTCTTCTGCTATATTTAGGGATATCTCACCCTAAGTATAGTAGAAGACAAACCGAGGTGTGATCTGTTTATCTTTATTTTTCTATTTATTCCCACCCTTGACCCTCCCTGCGTTGTGTACAGTTTGCTATACTTAGGATCACTTTATTCTAAGAATAGGGGGACGATCGCACTCTATTCATTTATCTCTTCATTCTTTCGTTTCTTATTCTTTCAGTCGTTATAATATAGGATTTTCTATACTCAGTACGAGTTATGTATTCTCTTTATCTTTTTGATCTATGAGGACATAGCTCATGCTAAATATAGGGGGGTCATATATACTCTGTATATACTTTAGAAATAACTCATACTTTCATTTAATTATTAATAAATATGGCTAAAAAGACTATATAATTAATTAAAAAACATTTAATAACGCTTTTTATTCCTCAAATTACTTTTTTATATACTGTTTAATAAATAAGGTTAAAAATAATTTTTGCAAAATGATTTGAAAAATGGTGTGACCCGCTTGGAAAACTTTTTGTGAAATATTTTCAACCTTTGTACAAATATTTTGAATTGCAAAAATTCCTTTCTTTGTGTGAAATAAAAGATTTGAAAACCTATTTGCAAGTGGGTTGGAAAATGTTTTATAAAAATATTTTGAAAATTGTATATATTGTTTGAAAAATCTTTGCAAAATAGCTTTCAAATGTTTGTAAATGTTTGCAAAAAGTTATTTTGTACTATAGTTTTCATCATTGTTTTCAAATAAATTGGAGGAATAAAAGCATCGTTATAAATAACATATAAAATAAAAATAAAATGTACATAAAATTCTTTATCAGTTGTATATACGTACCTATAAAAATAACTTATAAATTCTTTAAAGTTCTTAACTCTTGCAAATAAATAAAAAGAAGCAAGCCCGTGTAAATAGCTGTATATATTTTTTTAATTTCTTGTGCCCAAAATTCTTTTTAATTTACAAAATGCTTTGTATAAAAATTCTTATTATTTCAATATTCTTTGACAAATTGCATCATGCTTTCTACATTGTACATAGCATTTGCATAACATTCATATTCTTTTCAATTGAGCTTGATGATTGAACTAGTCCAATAAATTCGAAGATTGTAGCTTGGTTGGACCTTATTGCATCTAACCGCACTGGAACCTTATGGGAACAAGGTTTAAGGTACTTCAGGTCTATTCAGACTTAATTCTTTGAGACTCAAGGTTGGGTTCAAGCCACCTCAACTGACTAACTGGAACTTTTCGACACACACGCATGACTCTTGTCGGTCGTGACCTAACTTGGACAATTGCACCTTTCACTTGGCTCAACTCAGTTGGAGTGGTGAGGGGATTGGATTTTCCAGTTTGAGACACACACAGGTGGAAACATTCATCCTCGTCTAGGGAGGGAAGTGCACCCCAACCTTGATCAGTTACAATGAAGTCTAAAGACAGGAGAGTATGGGTTGCAATAAAGCTTCAAAAGAGGGATAATCTTCTGGCTCAAGAGGAAAAACTCCTTATGTAAATGCTACTGTAAATAGTATTTCAAAAAAAAAACTCCAAAAAAAGTGGACATGCCTGAAAATAAAAATATAATGCCTGCCGGAGTATGTATATATGTTGTATAGAAAATAAGCAAGCTTGAGCATCAAAGTTATACCATGTGAGCCTGCAGATGGATGACATGACTACACTGGTCATGCATCCCAGATAGGTAGCTACACTGACTACCGTCCATTCTTTTCTTCACATCCTCCTCTTGAGTTGGATGCTACTTGAACTTAGAAGGGGATACCCCGCTCCTCGAGGACAGAGTGATGGATTGGGGAATCATTGGGTTGTCATTCTGGAGAAGTCAGTTCCTTTGTCATTTCAGTTGGGAAGAGCCACTATCACTTACACCATACAAGTCATCTTCATAGTCATAAGGGTTTGCGTATGATGTATGCTAGTTCTGACCTGGCAATTGAGGTAGTTTGAACTGAGTTCTGTGACTCTTGAGGGCTGTTGTGTTTTAAATTTGGTTCCCGACCAGGTTCCATACACATTTTCACATCAAGGTCTAAGATGAGCTTCAAACTTTGATTTTGTATAAGATAGGTTTAATAGTTGAAACCAATTCTATTTATTCTTTCTTTTTATTTTCTTCTTTATTAGTTTTGATACTTATTGCATAAGTGTTTGCTAGGGACTAGCAGGAGGGGGTGCATTCGTTGAAGACGTTCCCCCAACGCATGTGACGTGTACATGGCGGGGGTCTCAGGCTTCACGCCCAGTGGTTCGCAGGTGTAGCGGCGGAGGTCGGGTAGCTCCGGGTTGTTTGGCAGAAATGGTGGCTGATGGCACGGAGCAGGTCTCAGGCAAAGAGAAGAAGGCTGATCCCTATTGCAGTGATGCTGCAGGCTGAGCGAGGATGGAGGAGGGGGTCTTGGCATCGGAGGGCATCGAGGCAGGTGACGTTCCTAGAGCGCTCGATGAGGAAGACTCCTGGCTCTGAGCAGGAGTTGGCGGTGAAGTTTGTGCCCCTACAGTTGTTGGTGACATGCGAAGTCTAGGAACTGGAGTTCGTCGGAGTAGAGAAGCCCTCAACAAAGTAGCGGCTGGAGGCGAAGTGATTCGATGGTGGTGGAGCATTAGTGAACACACGAAGCATCAAAGGTGATGATGCATGGAGTGAGAAGGTGGCACAGGGATGTTAATTCGAGATAAAGTAATCAGAGACGGAAGGGGGTATGTGGCGGAGATGGAGTCGTTGAGGTGCGATGGGTTACTGAGAATGCAGAATGAAGGAGATGAGAAGGGTGGAGAAGGTGGAGTGTCTGGAGTTATGTGGGCTCGACGGCGAACTGGAGTGAGGCAATCGCTTAGGAGCGAGATGCTATGACGATGAATCCTTATATCACACCAAGCTCAAGATAGTCGGAGATGCTGTCACCATCTCCCGTGATTGTTACCCCTTTGTTGGGTTTAAAGGCGGATGATCTTTGATGTTCAAGGGCTCTGGTTTATATAGGAGATGGGAAGGGAACCGATGATGAAAGATGGGAAGAGATCAAGGCTCATGATTGGTGGGGGCGGCGATGCGATACATGATTGGAGATTTGCGAAGGGGGGATGGCATTGATGGAGAGATTCACAGGGTGACGCGACACGGAGGCGATCTGATTGAGAGGTGATTCAGAAGGGGCAGCCTCATGAGGTGTGGGTGATTAGGGTTGCGGGTTGCATCGATTTGGGAAAGTAGGGGGGGAGGAGTTGCATAGGGGCCGTCCGATCGGCTGATATCTGCGGAGGAACGACGGGAGGCACCGATTTGGGAAAGTGGGGGGCGGGGGAGGAAGGAGACGCATAGGGGTCGTCCGATCGGCTGAGATCGGACGGCCCTGATGCGACCATGTGGCAAAATTATTTTTATTCTATTTTATTATTATTTTAATTTTTTTATTAAAATTAATTATAAAAAGATCAAAAAATGGGTGACACGTGGCGGCTCCAGGAGCGCCACATGTCACCACCAGAAAATTCGAAAATAAAATGCAAAGATAATTAAAAAAGAAATAACAAATGACCTCGGATCGAAAATTTTCTTCACGAAAGTTGTTCGTCTCAATGAGATCTACAACTTGAAGGATATGGTAAGATCCTTAAGCGCATCACGGAAGCGTGAGGATCGCATCGTATGCGATCGGGAGCGACTAGTCGCATTAGTTGCTCGAGGCAGCGAAAATTAAAAAATTTTATGTGACAAAAACACATGATACGAGAACACTTCTCGGATCATTTCGTCTAAACCACAAACAAGTAATAGGATTACCTCTTGAAGCGTGGTTGCAATCGAGTCTCTGAACGAAGAGACCTCCTGTCTCAAGTCTAATCCGACGGAGGAGACGCTTGTGAGCGTGTTGATGAAACATGTGCTTCTCGCAATCCATGTTAATGATCTAAGTGGCGGATCTCTTTATCTCAGCACACGAGATCTGACATCTTCTTCACGAGAGAGGTGCATCGAAGGAGACCGAGATCCACGAGAAAACGATCGGGTAGCATAACGAAGACACTGCGACGATGGAGACTTCCTCTAGGGCATCCATGGTGGACGGCCATATGAGAGGGAGAGAGAGAGAGTGGGCATGTAGAGAGAGAAAGAGAGAGAGAAACTTATGTTCTCATTGCGTAAAGAAGAGAAAAGGGGGTGCCTCTCCTTTTATAATATTTTGGGATCCATGGATCTCAATCCATGGACAACACAAATCCAATGGCTCACATTGATTTGTGTTTCTTTTAATGGCCAAGATTTGTGTTGGTAAAAACCAACAACAATTAATTTAATAAAATCAAATATATTGAATATAATTTGATTTATATCAAATCAATCTCCATAACAGAAATAGGAAGGAGGCAAGCCTCCTTCCATAAGGAGGGTGGACGGCCACCACATTCCTTATAGGAATTGTGGTCGTCCACTCTTACTATATGGAAGGTGGATGTCTCTCTTATTACATGATATTACATTATCCCATTATTCTCTTCAATATTTGCAACAACTTTTATTGCAAACTATTTCACAACAATAAATCCAATCTATTTTGTGAACATTGCAATCTTGCCATTAGAAATTTGTGAATCACATTTACAACCCAAAAATAAAATGTAAATTACAATTTCAATTTAATGTCCAATGTGAATCCAATTCACATCAATATTTAATTAACAAATGTAAATTATAATTTGCTCTCTCTTATATATTATAAATCACAATTATAATATATATGATTAATATGGATAGTGCTATCCACATCATTCATATCCATGATAATTAAATCACATTTAATCATCTTGGGTCTCAATTCTCATGTGCCCAAATAATATGAATCACATTCACATTATTCACATCTTTGATAATCAAATCATATTTAATTATCTAAGGTAACTCTCTTTATAATATGAATCGAATTCATATTACTCATGATAATCAAATCTCATTTAATTATCAATTTTCTCAGTGCTCGGATATATGTATCAATAATGAAATTATCCTGAACCTCTTAAGGATAATGCGCTTTCTCCGCAGATGCTTGGAGATAAGGACAGGGCGATTGTATTGTTCCACGTATAGTGACTTGGATATTGAGATAACATCTCAAATCCAGATCTCGAGCCTCCCATAGATGCTTGATTAAATCAAGACCATAAATCTAATCTTCTCATTAAATCTGAATCACATTCAGATTAATGTCCAACATTTGTATCAAGATCAGATTACTTCTCTACTGAGAGGAGTCACTAAAATCAAGACTCGTTTCATCACTCCTTAAGAATGGAAGCGTCATGGTTATACAATCATTTATGATCACATCACCATTAGGTATTCCCAATACATATACATCCTGCATACTGAAAACCCAGAATAGACCCGAAGTATAAGATCAATTTTACACTATTTACTTCAGGGTTTTATCATCAAGTTTCTCATTCGACCATTGGGAGTCGGTATCGATCATATACTTTCCAAAAGCATATATCATACCCAGGGGTTTATCATATACTTTCTAAAAGCATATATCAAACCTACAAATTCAGTCGAGCTTCCAAAGCAAGACGACCGTGTACGGAATTCGATTCTTCCCAATATCTCATGAGTGAGCTCACGTCTTCCATTTCAGTAATGAACCTGTATGATCCCTTTGAGAGATCACATTACTCATATGCCCTTGCATGCACACCAGCGCGCCGGTATATAGACCTTGATTAGGTCATCAACCTATTGGTCTGCCAAATGTACATACTCAGACATATAGTAACACATCTGTCTCCGGTCAGAGGATGCGTGCCTATATCTTGACAACATACGACATAGGACTTTGGTTATCTCGATCTCGTTAAGTCAACTCTTTGACCTAACTAATCTGACACCTATGAATCTCTATTCCCATGCAGAGGACCTGCATCAAGAGGTCGGTCATATATCAGCCAATTGAGAAAGGATTGCCATCTCCTACTCAGGCTGGAGATCCTCTCTTAACAAATCATTTGACAGTACTTGATGAGTCCTCAATCTAACTCTTTAGATATTCATCCAAGCACCAACCTCTATGATTCAATAATTGAATCAACTGCTGTATGGTCATTAAGACATCCATGGTACATAACCCTAATTGTACTAAGGGACCTATTATGCAAATTGGTTATTCTTCATTTCAGATCAGGGAATGATATTCGCAATAACATTTATTGTACAATGGCTCGTCGTGGGCTCACATATCCAACAATCTCCCACTAGCCCAAAGAGCCATTAAGGGGCTAATCATTTAAATCCGCACTCATGTGACAATCATAGGCTATTTAGAAAAATAGCTAGGTAAGATTTTTAGTCACTCTGTTTGCAAGAGACTATGCCAAGTCCTTTTACGGCACTTGCATATCTCCTTGTGACAGTGTTCACATCCAATGCGAATGTTGCATCTTATGCAACCAATACTCAATCATGTCAGTCATAGCATGTCCTTGACTCTACATCTCAATAATTATTATAACCAATATGTCCATAATCCTTATCAGAATACCCGTATTCTTGGAGATCTCTATCTCCTAAGGTATTCGTAGTTAAGACCTTTTAGATCACTATCTATAAAGTCTTAATTTCTTGAAGATAAGAATTAGAGATTACTATCTCTAAAGCCTTGTCATCTTTGAAGATATTGTTATTACTGCAATCAAGTGTTTAATCTCCGTAGTAGAATTACTAACAGTTTACTACTCCCACTGCATGGCAGATATCTGACTTTTGTGCACATCTAGCATACACCGGCTTCTCATAACTGATGCACAACGACAAGCAGTTTTAGCATTCACTTCCTCAACTCTTTGAGGTGCTATCCCTTTAGATAGGCCAGTACCATATCTTAAGGGTAGGAAGCCTTTCTTGGAATTTTCCAGAAAATGGAACATGTCCAAGGTGTACTACTAATGTGATGGTCCCAATATCCTCTTCTCTTTGCTTCTGAACATCTTCAAAACTAAGATATAAGAGGTATCCTTGAGATCATATATCAAGGTATGGAATAACCAGTCTATAAAACACTTATTATTATTATCCTTATATCATTCAAATGATTAAGATATTATCTACATTTAGCACGATGAACACAATGGCACTCCCACTAAGCTTCATATGGTTCATCAGGATTCTATATAAAATCATAACACATATAATTTCATCAAATCTTATGTTCCAACTACAAGAAGCTTATTGGAGTCCATAGATGGAGTTCTTCAGCTTGCACATCTTGCTTTCCTCAATCATGAAGCCCTATGGCTACTTCATGTAAATATCCTTAGAGAGGTATTCATAGAGGAATGCAATCTTGACTCACATCATGAAGATGTCATAGTCAAGTTGTGTAGCTATAGTTAGCAATATTCTGATGGGTTCAAGTATGGTCACTGAAGAGCAAGTCTCATCGCAAGTGATGTCTTCTCTTCCGTGTGCAACTCATGGCTATGAACTGTGCTTTGAAGGTCTCTACCTTCTCATCAGGTTCCCTCTTTCTATTGAAGATCCATTTACACCTTAATGGGTCTTACTCATATAGGTGGATCCTCGAGGGTCGATATACAACATTTGAATATGAAGTCTACTTTAGACTTTATTGCTAACATCCATCTTTCCATGCTATGATCTTCGGAACCTTCATCACATGAAGTCAGATCATTGTCAGAGTCAACTGACACATGGGATACATCCTCAAACTTATTTGAAGAGGTATTAATGTTTCATCTTTAATTGTCTCTTTAGTTTTCGATTTCAGGAGTCTCATTATCTTCTCAAGATTAAATGAGTTCCTTCACTTCATTTTCATCTTCATTCTTAAGAGTCTCATCATTTAAAAATCACATTCTTAGAGATGAGATCTTTTGAGAATCTCAAGGTCATAAAGTAGGTATCCAATACCATCCTTTATTTTCCTAATGAAGTAGCACTCTTAGGTGCTAAATTCTAGCTCATTTGCTTGGAACCTTATTAAGGATATATATTGTAGTTTCTACTACATATATATCTTGGAAACTAATAGATAATTATGATAATATTCATCATTGACGATATCATGTCACACATGATCCAATTGTATCTCCCTACAACTCCTATTGAGTTTAGGGTTATTAAGAGGAGTGAGATAGAAATGATATTCATATCTCTAGAAGGTATTCCATGATAGATGATTCACATACATCAATATGTATGAGATCCTGAATACCTTGACATCTTACACCTTTCCCAAAGAAGGGTGTATTGGACATTTTACTTTGAATACAATATTCATAAGTATGTAAGATTTGAAATTTTTAGACATTCTAAAGTTTCATCTCTTACTTGTCTATTGATCTTATCAACAGACTTATGTCCAAGACTCGATGCCGGATCATTGTCAAGTGATCTTCATTCTCCTATCGATCTTTTAAGGTTTAATTTCAGTATTAGAAATGTTAATGAACCATTCATTAATTTTCTAATTTAGTAAAGTTCACTAGATTTTTAGATTACTATCTGAAATATCTCCATCATAACTCTTTATGATAGGTCTATTATAGATTTCATATTTATTTCCAACATTTAGAAATAAACAATGAGTGTATTCTAATATCTAGGTCATAGAGACATTCTCCAAGACTAAGGGCTCTCCCACTGAAAATATGAAGTCTATTGATCCAATGGAAATTGTTGCAACAATTTCATCAATTCCAACATGGATGACCATTAAACCTTAAGATCAAATTTCTAATATTCTAATACGTATGCAACCAATTGCAAGTGTCATTAAAGATTGAGATACAATTATTAGACTTTATTTTATCAAATAAGTAAGTCAATTTCAATAATTATATGTAGATTATTCTGATGTACTATCCGATTCCTTCTTTAAGGATTCTAAATAGATTTGATAGTCATACTATCAACACATCAACTTATTGCAGTATTGGCATTCATCCAACTCTTTGGATGTCACATGGAAGTTACAGAAGTACAACCAACTCTTTGACTTTCCTTCTTACTTGGGTCCAACCCATGCTTCCACTGCGCTTCCTTTATCTATAAGCAACCATTGCTCAAGATAAACGATCTCTTATGTTGAAATCAAAAATTTCAATATAAGAGTATTTCAACATTTATACATGCTTCATTCAATTCATACAATCAATTCATACAATATGAATAATATGAATGACCAGAGTATAGACAGTAGAATGATGACACTCATCGTATCTACATCCATCTAAACTCTTAAAACATTGGTTCAGGTAGGTACTCAAACAATTTGAATACATCATCTCTTATAGAGCCACCATTCTGCATGATGTAGAGAACCACGTCATTCATGATTAAATGTTGAGAGCACATATGTATGCCAGAACATCTTCTTAGAATTTTATAAGGATTATTTGACAATTACGATCATGATCGACATGTCACTTGTAAATTACATTCGATGAGAGATCAGGACTATAGAGACATACAAACCCTAGGGTTGAAGTCCTATCGTCTATTATAATTGTCATTCCTCATTATTACGAGGAAACTTGCACATTGCAACCACATACATTATGTGTTCAACTACAAGTACAATATCTTCATCATGCATCCAATCCATGATATTTTAGTGGCTATTATCGAGTATAACATTGAGTGGGTTTAATGAAGGATTATCTGAAATAAGAAATTTGCATAAATGTGTATATATACACATATTTTACTTCGATTTAGGAATTTTTATATCCAAGTTTTCCTACCTTGTCAACATTGAAAGTTCATTCCCTTAATTACTTTCAGTGTAAGAGATATACTTATCATTATATCTCAAGCAAGATCTGGGATCTTCTTCCTTATCTTTGTTACATCCCAATAATATGAGAACCTACAACTCGGATAAAAAGAAGCGGGAACACATTCCTCCTTACAAGTCCAACTTGCATCTCCCAATTCGATCTTTAACACCCAGGCCCACCACCCCTAAGGTGATGTTGACCCGTCATTAATTGAACCAACCGTCAACAGAAATACAACTCGCTATGCACAATCCAATATCGCCCCAATAATATGAGGATCCGATATTGGGGTCACTACGCATACGTCCTTACTCTTTCGAGAAGCGAAGAGCCCGATCCAAATGGTTGTATGCAAGAGCTGTCACTTCGGACAGGCGTCTCCTACATACAATATCTGGCGATGGAACCCTTCGCCTTGACAGGAGACCATGGATGTCACTTATATGATCCTTCATATCATATTCAAATTCTAATTAATCATCATGAATCATATTCATTATGATTAATTCTTCTAAGGGAAATAACATCTCTATTCATAATAGAGTGTTTTAATTTTAATTGGATTCCAATTAATCTAATCATATTAAATTAATGATCCAATTAATATCCAACAAACATTTTATTGCTACTTGAATTATGATATTATCTCAAATACATATTTTTTTGAATTTTAATATTTAGAAATACACCATGATTTCTTAAGCATTATACCAACCCTACCCGCTATCATGGACAGTACCGGCGGGAGTGGGACAGACCGCACACGGTGCAACCTGCTACCCCAACGCTCCCCGACTAGACACCATATCCGCCTCCGGTAAGGATAATACAAAATAGATCACTTTGTACTTGATATGATCATCAGGTTTTCAACCAAAATTATACCATATAATAATAATCAAAATGTTTTTGATTAACATTATAATGAGATTTGCTAGATAAATCCCAAATCCTATTCAAGCAACATGTTTGTTGGAAAGTGGAATGTGTAACCAATTGTGATCTAGATCATATCTAATCAATTATTGATTAAGGAAATATCATTTAAGGAAATAATTATCATCAAATATTTCATAAATATTTATCTATAATTATTCCAGGAAATTAAATCAATTAATTTTACTAAATAATTAAATGACAATCACAAGGTTCTTGATTAACTAAGTAATTTCCAGCAGTGACCCTCACTTACTAAAATTAGCATATCTCAATCAATTTAAATCTAAATCAAGCAAAGTAAGTTTTCAAAGTTTGCTAATTTTATTTACAATAGAATCTAAGTTATTTTCACGCATTTTAAAGGCATTTCAAATCTGTATTTAACTCTTTAATTACATTAAGATTCGCAGTCACCGAAATGTGGATATATGTTCACTAATTTGATCATAACTTGAGCAAACGATTTCGAAATCAAACTCAAATCCCATAGTTTCCTTATTTAACAGGAAACAAAATCCAAGTTTTATTTTCGTGTTTAAACAATTTAAATAGGCTGAAAATAATCACTAAATAGAGATGCGAAAATGAAATGCGATAAAACTTTCACAACCCTAACAAACCCAAGTCGCCTTAGGTTTATGGATTGTATCCGAAACCTTCGACCTATGGCTCTGATACCACTTAAAGGATATGGTAAGATCCTTAAGCGCATCACAAAAGAGTGAGTATTGCATCGTAGCGATCGGGAGCGACTAGTCGCACTAGTTGCTCTAGGCAACAGAAATTGAAAAATTTTATGTGACGAAACCGCATGATCCAAGAACACTTCTTGGATCGTTTCATCTAAACCAAAAACAAGTAATAGGATTACCTTTTGAAGCGTGGTTGTGATCGAGTCTCTGAACGAAGAGACCTCTTGTCTCAAGTCTGATCCGATGAAGGAGATGCTTGTAAGCGTGTTGATGAAACACGTGCTTCTCACAATCCATGTTGATGATCCAAGCGGTGGATCTTCTGATCTCGACACACGGGATCCGATGTCTTCTTCACGAGCGAGGCACACCGAAGCAGACGGAGATCCACGAGCAAACTATCGGGCAATATAACGACGGCGCTGCGGTGACGGAGACTTCCTTTAGGGCATCCTTGGTAGACGACCATATGAGAGGGAGAGAGAGAGTAGGCTTGTAGAGAGAGAAAGATAGAGAGATTTATGTTCTCATTGTGTAAAGAAGAGAAAAGGGGTGCCTCTCCTTTTATAATATTTTGGGATCCATGGATCTCAGTCCATGGACAACACAAATCCAATGGCTCACATTGTTTTTTTAATGGCCAAGATTTGTGTTGGTAAAAACCAACAAAATTAATTTAATAAAATCAAATTTACTGAATATAATTTGATTTATATCAAATCAATCTCCATTAGAGAAATAGGAAGGAGGCAAGCCTCGTTCCATAAGGAGGGTGAACGACCACCACATTCCTTATAGGAATTGTAGTCGTCCACTCTTCCTATATGTATGGTGGATGTCGCTCCTATTACATGAGATTACATTATCTCATGATTCTCTCCAATATTTGCAACAACTTTTGTTGCAAATTATTCCACAAAAATAAATCCAATCTATTTTGTGAACATTGCAATCTTGCCATTAGAAATTTGTGAATCACATTTACAACCCAAAAATAAAATGTAAATTACATTTTAAATTTAATGTCCAATGTGAATCCAATTCACATTAACATTTAATTAACAAATGTAAATTACATATTGCTCTCTCTTATATATTATAAATCACATTTATAATATATATGATTAATATGGATAGTGCTATCAACATTATTCATATCCATGATAATTAAATCACATTTAATCATCTTGGATCTCTATTCTCATGTGCTCAAATAATATGAATCACATTCACATTATTCACATCTTTGATAATCAAATCATATTTAATTATCTAAGGTAACTCTCTTTATAATATGAATCAAATTCATATTACTCACGATAATCAAATCACATTTAATTAACAATTTTCTCAGTGCTCGGATATATGTATCAACAATGAAATTATCCTGAACCCTTTCAAGGATAATGCGCTTTCTCCGTAGATACTTGGAGATAAGGACATGGTGATTGTATTGTTCCTTGTATAGTGACTTGGATATTGAGATAACATATCAAATTCAGATCTCGGGCCTCCCATAAATGCTTGATTAAATCAAGACCGTAAATCTAATCTTGTCATTGCATCTGAATCACATTCAGATCAATGTCCAACATTTGGATCAAGATCAGATTACTTCTCTACCGAGAGGAGTCACTAAAATCCAGACCCATTTCATCACTCCTTAGGAATGGAAGCATCATGGTTATACAATCGTTTATGATCACATCATCATCAGGTATTCCCAATACATGTACATCCTGCATATTGAAAGACCCAGAATAAACCCAAAGTATAAGATCGATTTTACATTGTATACTTTAGGGTTTTATCATCAAGTTTCTCATCCGACCATTGGGAGCCAGTATCGATCATATACTTTCCAAAACACATATCATACCCAGTTGTTGATCATATACTTTCCAAAAGCAATATCAAACCTACAAATTCAGTCAAGCTTCCAAAGCAAGACGACCGTGCACGGAATTTGATTCTTCCCAATATCTAATGAGTGAGCTCACGTCTTCCAGTTCAGTAATGAACCTGTATGATCCCTTTGAGAGATCGCATTACTCATATGCCCTTGCATGCATACCAACACGCCAGTATATAGACCTTGATTTGGTCATCAACCTATTGGTCTGTCAAATGTACATACTCAGACATATAGTAACACATCTGTCTCCGGTCAGAGGGTGTGTGCCTATATCATGACATCATACGACATAGGACTTTGGTTATCTCGATCTCATTAAGTCAACTCTTTGACCTAACTAATTTGACACCTCTAAATCTCTATTCCCATGCAGAGGACCTGCATCAAGAGGTCGGTCAGATATCAGCCAAGTGGGAAAGGATTGCCATCTCCTACTCAGACTGGAGATCCTCTCATAACAATCATTTGACGGTACTTGATGAGTCCTCAATTTAACTCTTTAGATATTCATTTAAGCACTGGCCTCTATGATTCAATAATTGAATCAACAGCTGTATGATCATTAAGACGGCCATGGTACATAACCCTAATTGTACTGAGGGACCTATTATGCAAATTGGTTATTCTTCATTTCAGATCAGGGAATGATATTTGCGATAACATTTATTGCATAATAGCTCACCGTGAGCTCGCATATCCAACACAACATTCATGAAGGGATCAAAACCAAAATCTTTCAATTGTACAATGTGATATTTTGGGGTATTCCATGTACATAGAATACCTTGATTTTTGGGTTTAGTAAAATTTTTTTATCATTTTTAAACAAGATAAAAATCCAAAAAATATGATAAAATCAAAGATAAATATTTACACATTAATCTATTTTTTGTATTATTATTATTTAAAAATATAAGAAATAAAATAAAGCACGAAAAAGATAATTTTTGTACAGACAGTTAGTGAAGACTCGGACTTAGTTAATTTCTTTGATTTCAAGCTCATTTTATATTTTTTTATGTATTTTAATAAAACATTTATCAAAGAAAATAAATGAAAAACAAATAAAATAAAATAAGTTAATTATGTACATAAAGTGTTTGGTCAAAAACCGCTAAAATACAAAATGTACAATAGAGGCCCAAAACCCGACTTTCACGTATGAGCTCCGATTCACTTGAACTTGATCTTGTTTTAAAGGTATTTGAATGTACATTAGTTTAAAAGTGAGAAGGATCAAATCAGACATTGTATCAAGAAGATATCAATGCTTTAGTTTGAGAATCCTGGAATTAGGTTTTGAGTTTCTGGTCCACTTATTTATGTTAGTGACTTTTTTTGTATTTTTTAATTTATTCTTGTTAGTAATATGTACATAACGGAGGTGGTTTAGGTCATTTGGAGTTAGCATGAATTAGTTAAAAATCAAAGAAGTTAGGCTATTTTACATGTCAATTTGGCTGGGATTTTTGGCTCCTTATTTTCTGCAATAGTAACGGATAAAAATGCAATTATTATTAATACATGCATGAATGCTAATTATGCAAAATAAATGAAGAAATGCCAACTAATTTTAGGTATTTGAGCTTAATTTGTCATTTTTATAGTGATGAATATGAGATTCATCAGTCGACGTGATTCAGAAGCAAGTTCACGATTTGCAGCCATTGCGAGAGTTGGAGAAACTCTTATCACTTCCCCATCAGTTGAGCGATCTGACGAAAAAGGTTATGGATTGACAGCTTCAGTACCAGCAGTCCCGTCCTTCTTCTACTTCTCATCCTGTTCGGAGATCTTTACCTGCTCCTCCCACCCGTCATTTTGAGTTTTTTCAGAGCGAGCTGGTTCAGCCTACTGAGACTCTGCAGATTGATTGGCATGAGGATCCATTCAATGCTGATTCAAGCCAAATCACCAGCCCGGGAGATGTTTATGCTGATTCTCAGGCCACTCTTGAGATCAATGGTATATGGTACGCTCCGATTTAGCCTTCACCACACTTTACTCCTCCGAGCGTATACCAACAGCAACAGTATAGTCATGCGCATCATGGACGCCCACATTTTTAGCACCACCAGCACTACGCGCAGCATCAGTCTCACCAGCATGCATATCAGAGACCACATTCTTTCCAGTACCCTGCTACACATTCAGTGTCACATCACTACCAGTAGCAGTAGAAGTCTTTTACGTCACAAAGATATCCTCAGCCGTATGCACCACAATAGCACACTCTGAGGCAGGAGAGAGTAGATAGCCAGGATCATCACACTGAGTCTGAGATGTCTTCACATGCCCTGGCACTAAATCAGATCATGGACATGTTAAGCATGCTCTAGACCGTACACATGACAGAGATGGAGCAGGTTAGCCATCATCTGGATGAGTTAACAGTGCCCAAGATCACTCTCCCAGCCCATCCTCAGACAAACTCAAACAACAAGAGGAGTCACCCAGATCAGGTATACACCACTACAGGTACGATCTCTTTTATTGAATTTTTATCTAACTTCATTCGTCTCAGGAGCAGTAGATCACCACGAGCACTTGATCGAGAGGAGGAGAGGACACATGAGGAGAAACGAGATTCGATCCATGATATACATTTTGATGCTGAGGAGGAGGACCACCATGATGATGAGGATCAACGTGATGTCCAGTCTGATGATGAGAGAGAGGGGAGCGATGCCAAGATAGTTGACATGGACATGGGCGAGTCAGACGATGATACCACGCCTGACCATGCAGACACTCCCGATGCAGATTTTTCTTCCCCCATTTTAGAGAGTTTTGTACATACTTCTGAGACTCTCGATGTACATGCCGATTCCCCATTAAGTGAAAATAAAAAGAATTTTGTTGTTCCTGAGATTGTTACTTTTCCCGATGCTTTGTATGGAAAAGGAAAAAAAACCCAAAAAGAATATTGTCACTCCAACAACTGACCGTCTATTGAAAAATCATATTTTTATAAAAATTCCACTTCACGATACCTTGGATCATTTTCCTATGCTCAAGAGTCAGTTGAGGAACAAATGCACAACACATAGGAAAAATAGATCACGAGTTGAGAAACACGTATTGACTAAGGTGACCTCATGTGCTATTCAGAATAAGGTACTTAAGGAGCTTACTATGTCACATGCCAGATTGTAGATGCTGCATTCCATTGTACTCTCTTAGATAATGGATTCTCAATTAATTTACTTCCATCTTATTTTCTTGATAAGCTTAATCTTGGTCCTCTTTACAAATCATGAGCGATACTTCAGTTTGCTGATCGATCTGTGAAGAGACCTAAAGGCATGTTGAGGAATATTATCATGACCATTTAGGGCTTGAAGTTTTCAGTGGACTTTACTGTCCTTGATATGGTGTGCCCTATGCAGTTACACCTTACTCCAATCATTCTCCGGAGACCCTTCTTGCAGACAACGAGAGCACTCTTTGACTATGATACTGGGAGAGTATCATTCCGCACAAACAGTGGGGAGATACACATTGAGATGGCGAGAGGATTTAGCAGTCCCAGATCAGTATTGTCATTTACTTCAGAGGACACTAGTCTTGCAGAGGATTGCCAACACATAGATGAGACACAGTCTCCTGATCTTGAGAGCGTTTATTTTAATACCCATGATACCCTACACGAGGATGAGGTAGATGACATGGTACCTAGTTCTTCAGATGACTGTTTACATACAGATTCAGAGTTCACATCGGATCTAGATGATCAGTCAGTTGTAGTAGACATCTCAGTGCCGCAGATTGAGAGTACACATATTCCAGCACGAGAGTCAGTTGATTATATTTCATAGATCATTCAGTCTATTTAGCATAGAGAATCAGATGGTGTGATGGTTACACATATAGACATCTTCTGTAGTCCGACTCCAGAGATGCGTATTTCAATAGAGAGATCTATGACGCATACGGAGTTCACTTACAGAGGCAGATCTACTTGTTCATCTAGGGATCATTATGCACATGGACAATAGATGATTCAGTACGACCCGGGTAGAGACGATCTACTTTGTACATGATGCATGACTACTCTTCCGCTTCCTTTCATCCTGTACATAGACCTGCGAGCCTTTTAAATTTTTTTTGAAGTACACCACCTGTATATTCTTCATAGTCCACAACCGTCCCCATTTTTTGTTCGTCTTATATGCTTAGGATACCTTATCATAAGTATAGGGGGACCGATTGCCCGTTGATTTCACATTTTGATTTTGTTTTTTTTACTTTTCTCTTGTTTTTCTGTTCTTTCACACTAATCATCGATCCCTAATTTTGGCCATATTCTTTTCTATACTTAGGATGCCTTATCCAAAGTATAGGGGGGACCGAGTGATTTCGTTTTTCTTTCTTCCTTTTGTTCCTTCGTTTGCATATTCCTTTTCCTCAGTCACTCATTTTTGTCTTCCACTATACTTACGATGACCTGATCGTAAGTATAGGGGGGTCGATTGACTTCTATTCTTTTATTCTTTTTCATCTACTTTTACTTAGCACGAGCTATGTCCTCCTTTTTCTTTTTTGACGCTATGAGGACATAGAACAAGCTAAGTATAGGGGGGTGCGTATATATTGTATATATACTTGCGTCCATAACTCCTACTTTTATGTATTTTCTATATCTATAAAATCCATAAAAACTAAGCGAGGGTTAATTTAAAATTCATTCATTTATTTATTATAAAATCCATGTAAATAAGTAAAATATGTCTAAAATCCTTATTTAAAAATATTAATTTAAAACACACATTTAAAATATGTATAATAATTATTTAAAATCTATCTATTAAAATATGTGTAAAATTCACTTAATCCTTGTAAAATTCTTTGTATATAAAATTTGTAAAATACATTAGTTATTTAATTCAAATAAAATATGGGTAATTTAATTGTGTAAAATTCTTGTACATAAATTTGTTTATAAAAATTGAAAAATCCATAAAAATGTAAAGTCCTATATTCTATAAAAATTACAAAATCCTTAAAATCCATAAAAATGAGTAAAATTTAGAAAATATACTTCACAAAAACATGGTTGTATTTACATTTGCATTTTTCAGAATAAGTTTGATTTCTAGAACAAAGGATTGGAAATAGTCTAAAGGATGGAGCTTGATTATGACCTTTAACTTTCATTGTAAGGAGCCTAGTTAGGAATTGGAATTTAGACTCTTCAGGTCTTTGACTTAAATATTTAAGTTCCATGAGACCATGTTTGGGAAGTCAACTTAAACGTGCCTAAGTAGAACACTTGGTGTCATCCATTCAACTCTTCATCAGTGAACCAATTTTGGACTAATGTACTTTGCACTTAGCTCGACTTGTATGGGGTTGCGAAGGGCATTCCAATTTAGTGGTGCATTTTCATCCTTGTCTAGTGGTGCAGATGTCTAAAGATGGGAGAGATTGGGGTTGAAATAATGCTTCATATGAGGGAAGGATCTGCTGGCACAATTTTTCCAAGACCACAAAAAATGGATGGAATGAAAAGATTCTATATCCGTCAAGGCACAAAAAGATTGATGCATTGCAAGCAACATTACAAAGGCAATTCAAAGAAGAAGCCACTAAATACAAATATGACCACAATGGTCCAAGCTTCCACCAAAAAACCTGCACATCTTAGTGGAGACTTAGCTACACTAGCTGGGCTTCACAAGGTACGATTGTGGACACAACACAACCTGACCTTAGAAGGGAATACCCCCCTCCTCAAGGAAAGAGTAGCTAGATGAGGACCAAGTGGAAGTGTATTATTACGATGGGCGGTTTCTTCTCTTCTTTAAGCAGGGAGAGATAAAACAATTCACACACAGTATAGATTGGATTCAATGTTGATAGAGTTAGCGATATAGATGAGTGGATCTGAGCTGGCTATTAAGTTGAACCTAAATAAGGATTTATGGAACTTGAGGATTATTGCGATTAAATTCGTAATCCTAGTTAAGGATCTGACAAAATGCTTGTTTTAGGCCCGACCGAGCTCTGTCCTTTGTCTGTTCTCATGAATTGGTTTGGGAAAACAAATTCATTTTAACTTTCTTTCTTTTCCCCTTATTTTTCAAATAAGTGTTTGCTAAAGGACTAGCAAAGTTTAAGTATAAGGGGTTGATGAATAGATGATTCATTAACATTCTTTCTGCATTTTGTCTTAAAACCCTTAACAAATACATGTAAATATTAATTAATTTCCATATTTTAACAAAATCATATTCATGAATAAAAATGCACTTTTATGCATCGAAATCATGTAAATAAATAAAAGAATAAAATAAAGAAAACAAAAAGGTAGATTGTAAATATGTATATATGTACAATGTGACTTATAAAATAAATATAGCTGAAAGATATAATTATAACCTAACCTCCGAGACCAAGTCTACATGGATTGGTCGACAAACAAATAAGTAGGGGGAGATAAGGAAAGAAAATAATAAAAAATAATTAATTATTCACTCTATACACTCTTCACTATTTATCAAATAATTATCAAATCTTCATGGATTTTTAAATAATTCATATGAATATATTTTTCACCAAATTCTTTTTCTAATTGTTTTTAAAAATGTATAGAAAAATATAAAAATAACTTTCTCATACGAACTCCAATTTCAATCTACTCACCTTTAAAGTTCATAAAATAATATTCTCTAATTAATGGAAATTTCACTAAATTCGGAGTCCGTAGCAAAAAGTTGGTTTCGGGACCTAATCACAATTAGGTTTCCGGGCTATTTATTTTATCTAGAACACATTATTTATAGTTTTAATGATTCATAATATTCTAATATTATTTATCATTTTAAATAAATAAAACTTCCTAATTTATAGACAAAATTGAACTACATAACTTATACATGTATTTACTAATATATCTAAATCAATTTATTAAAATACAAAAAATTCATGAATACTTTATTTATAATCTAATTAATTAATAAAATATAAAATGGTATACTATTTATTAATTTATTGAATTAAAAATCGATAACTTATTTATCAAGTATTATTTATACCTATTTATTATATAATAGTTATATTTCATAAATTACATATTATTTATAAAAATAATTATTTCATAATTAAGATAAATTAATTATTTACATTTTTAGTTTTTATAACTATTTAAAATAATATCATTTATTATTTAATACCTATTTTATAAGTCATTTATTGAAACTGGCCAACTAAGTGCTGACACTTGCCAGCACCTGGGCCTTCTTCTTCAAGAACCAGGTCGTTGGATCTTTTCCAATGCCCTCTTTTCTCCAATTTCTACCCGCTTCCTTGAACATCCTAAATCTAATCCTAGCCCTCCATTCTAATCTCCTAAGACCCCTAATACATGCATGCCATCGATCTATACCTAACTCCCCGTCGATTCTCTTATTTAATTCCCTAAACTTCATCACTTGCAATCTAACTCTCCAAACCTCTCCAGTTTCTAGCAACAACCTGGCCGTCGACCCTACTTTTCCACCTCGCTCTTCCTTACTCAAGCTGTGATACGGCCATGCCTCTCTTGGACTTGGATCATGCCACTTTGCTCTTTGAGCTTCGGTTCACCTGCCATCAAGCAAAGATCAGGAGGATCTTATATCTTCCAGCCACATGTGACTTCCTTCACCCTTTTTCTTTTTATTTTCTCGATTTGTGTGCCTTATTAGAGTGGCTAATCACATTACTTGATAGTAATCATCATTCTTTCATTTACATTAAAAAATCCTCTCCACATTCGATTCGATTTTGATCAAATCCACTGCCATTTTCATGTAAAACGCTAGTCTCTGAAACACAATATACCCTATAACTCTTCACATTTTTAGCCAAACCATAGAAGATCGAGCATCACTTTTCTCAATTGCAAGTCTATCCAGACATCTTTATCAACACTCAATCATCTGGAGCACTTCAGTTCATCGCCTTCTCCAAATCGAAGGAGAGCAGGAGAAGATCTAGGGTTTGAACCTAGTGACTTTCTTAGATCTTTATCAACATTTCACAGCCATCTCCGCCATCCTCGAAGCCTTGTCCACCGCAGGGTAGCTCGAGGGTGAAGGAGTCACCCCTCTGGCCCTGCAGGAGACTGAACCAAGCACCCCTTTGTCGAAGATTGATCGGGGAAGTCGCCATCGCTACCACTTGCATTGGAAGAGAGGAGAACACTTGAAGAACAAAGGGTGCACAGACTTGCGCCATGTGGCCAGATTCAACGCTCAGATCACTCTTCGTTGTCTAATCAAGACCGTTGATTCTGAAATGGTAGAGGAATTGCATTAAGAGCCCTGACAAGTTCTAGAATTTCATCACGCCTCAGAAAGTTCCAAATATTGCGTTTAGGTCCCCGCACAGGAACCTAAATATAATAACTTTTATTTTCTTCACATTTCAGTTACTTCTAGGGTATAAAATGAAAACAACTTCTTTTATTTTTCTTGCATCTCTACCCTTGAACTGCAGGCTACATTTGGACCTATTTTTGACGTATTTTTCATCAATTTTTCTAGGGTATTTACACAACTACCCTAGTGAGGTTTTGTTATTGTTGTTGTGATTCTTTGTCGCGTATTTTTCTCGTTTTTTATTTTTCGAATGTTGCATCTATTTGATTGTTTTTCTCACCTTTTTTGTGAATATATAAAAATAACAAAAATACCTCTTTATCCTAAAACCTGAAGTATTGATATTCTACCTCCTCGAGTTCGACCCAAGCGCACTTACCTGTATAAATATTAAAGTGTAGATAAAATAGGAGAGATAAACCTCATATTCACTTCACTCTCTCTCTCTCTCCTATTTTATTGATTTTTGTTTTGTTAATCGGATTTTATCTTCGCGGTTTCTTCTACACCGACTCTGACCTTTATTAACTGCAGGCTAAATCCGATTATCAGTAACCACCATTAATGATAGTACCATTATGTTATCGACAATTTTGTAACCGTCGGGAATATCTTCTATAAAAAAACAATAATAGATACTCCTCCTCCTCCTACTATTCATCCTCATCATCCTCCTCCTCTTCATCATGCCCTTGTGGGAGAGATATCAAAGTATTCAAAGACATAAGAGTATGTATTTATATCTCCTCGATCAAAGCATTCACATCAAAGGTTTAAACACATCAAAAGTTTGCAAACATATCATACACTCATTAGTCAAAATGTTCAAATACAATATACTGAGAAAGATATATACATAAAAAATATACCAGGAAAACTATATAAAAAAAAGTAGTTGTTGGAACACATAACACTTTACAATTTCCTAGATATAATTGATATACATTCTAAAGCGACATTAGAGGTGCAACATCATTTGCAGGTGGATCGTTGTTGTCATGATCATAATGCGGAGGAACGTGACCCTGTTTAGACATCTCTTTGATCAACCTATGAAGTCAATCCATCATCTACATGTTCTGGAGGACTGTATCCCATAATTGGTCCTCCCTCTCATGGGACCTCTCCTCCTTCCAGGCCAAGACCGTGACCTTTTCTTTCAATTGCTCGAACTTTGCTGATGACAGACCACCGTCACTTTTCCCATAGTAACTTGTCTTGATGGAAGATGCACCACCAAGCAAAACCTATCCAGAGTGTTGTGTATCCAGCATATAAATATTTTGAAACACCTCCTTATTAATTCATCCAGAGTTCCCTAAGTTGGAGCTAATTGAGTCTGGAGGAAGTCGATTAAGAGACCCTACATTTTGAACACTTTATAAGATAAAACACACGCTTAATTAGTCAAAATAAAGTTACTATTTAACTTAAGTGGGCCTCTGCATATCTTTCATGAATGAAGGTCTTATTACCCTCTTTATCGGTCGTCTATCATGTAATCTCGATCAATCTCACCTAATCAGTACTCTCTCCAAGTTTAGCCTAAAAATATACATTAATTCAACATTTAGTAGAAGATCTATATCTTAAGACATGGACTAACTTACATGCTTGTACTTCAATTGATATAAACTTCTCCTACCCAATGCGTGGGTAGGATCGTGTGATTTACCAATGTTGCTATTGTTATTCTCAGATATGTTATGGATTGACATATTAAAATTTTAAAAACTAATTGAGTGATTAACATATTGATATTTACATACTATCATCACCTTGAACTCCTCACTGTCCCAGTATGTAACCGTTGCTTACCATTCAACATGATGCCAATATTTAGGGGGATTGGCTCTCGCTTCAGCCATAGGTGGGAACCATTCGAAATGCTTCAATATATAAAAAAGCAAAGATAAAATATAGTGAAAATATAACCATCACATAAAAAAAGGCTATAGCAAAAAATATAGTGAACAGATGGACACCTAATCTTATTTCCCTTGGCTGGTACGTCACGATGGATTTTGGTAACTTGATGCAAAATCCCCTCATCTATCGTAGGTCATCGCCCAGATTAAAAAAATTCTACAAGTCCCAACAAACATTAATACTAAAAAACCATCATTTCATTCAACTTTCTATTCATAGACATGCCTTCATGTCAGAGATGATAATAGCCTTAAGTGACTGTGGGACTTTCCTAAAGTCAGTAGTCACCATGGGGATATGCATCCTTGCAGTGAGTCCCAACCTGCTTGAGAAGGGACCACTATATTACCCTATACCTGCCTATCTGAAGTCACAACAACCCTTACTCTTTCACCTAGTTTCAACATGGAATTTGGGACGACCTCTGACTCTCCTCTCATGACCTGGTATATGATAGAATTTATAAATTTTGCAATTTCAATGGAGATATATAAGCATTTGCTTTTTTTACTTGATAATGATAACCCATCTATATAAGGACGAGGCTGAGTGCCATCTATCATAGGAGAAGGCTGAGAGACGCCCCCATCCCCTTCTATCTCATCAGGAAAATAAGGATCAATCTAAGAGTAATCACTATCCAAAGGAGTTATGTCTTCATGTTCATACTTCAGCTCATTCCTCCTAGAAAAATGTGTCCGAACCATCTGCATTTATAGAGAACAACTAACATCAATGTAATTCAAAGTAAGAAATTTAATTATGTAACAATTTAAAGATATATATAAATAAATATAATCAAGAAGTATATAGAAGTAAGCAACTTAATTATGTAGAAATTTTAAAGAAATATTTTTTGCTATGGTTATAAGTGAAAATTTTATTAAGAAGAGATATAAGTTCAACCTTGAAGTGTAAAAAATCTTCATTCATAATTGCAAGTTAATTACTAGATTCTAGATCTCCATGTGTTCTTGATATGCCCCTCCTCCTCATCAACACCATCTTCCTCTTCATTGAGTCTACAATATCCTCGTAGAGTTATCTTATTGGAATTATCTAGTCAATATTCGAATTATCTGGTACATAGAAAACCTGATCCACTTAGCATGCTAGCACAAATGGTTCTACTTTACTAAGAATGGTTCTATTCTTATTAAGGCCAATGTATCCATTCTTTTTATCTAACTTACAACCTGTATCTTTAAATACATCGTACCAATGCCAATTAAATAATACCACCTGTCGATCATGTTGAAAGCTCATCTCAACTATACCATTGATTTGGCCATAGTATCCATCGTAGCCTAATGGTAGGTTACATTTTACAAACACCTCAGATAGAGTATTGGCCTTTTTTTATTATTTTCTGAGTAACATTTGAATCTATAGTCATTTATAACGTACCCAATGCACATGTGAGTGTAGTTGAAAGGCCTCCTCACCAATGTATCAAAATCTGATATTCAACTAGTATCATTTTCAACCTTCTTATGTTCCACTCATTTGACAAACCATTTGATGAAACATGTCTCATTTCTCCTTTTTAAAGTCAGTATGTATTGATTTTCATCCACTGTAGAATGGATCATCTGCATGCACTTGTCTCAACACATACACCTGTGCCAACTGTCTATCCAAGTCAGTAATGGGTAAGAGAGATGTATTATTAAATACTTTGCCTTGTATTTGAAAAATAGAGAGCCAATCATCATCAAACACATATTCTTGGAGCTTGACTAGTGCAACCAAGTCTCCAGCTGTAGTCTTCCTTGATATAAGACTTTGAAACATATGCCTTGCTTATGAATATATAAATATATTACTTTTTTTCTTTTTTTTTTGAATATATACAAAGGTGAAGTATGTACATAAGGAGTTTTTCTTCTTGAGCTACTAGACTATCCCTCTTTTGAATTTTTTATTGCAACCCACAACACCCCGTGTTAGACGTTAGCACCACTAGACTAGGTTGAGACACACTGGCCACTTATTGTCATTGAAAATATTTCCAATCATGTGTTTCCCCAAGCTAAAGGATTTTGCCTCCTCAACACGTCATTCGTGTAGAGCTACGTGTAGAGAAATTATCCAAGTTAAGTCTCTGTCTAAAAGGGTCATTCATGTGTTGTTAAATATTCTACTTAGACTAATTAATATGACATGTGAACATAACCTTATAAACTCAAAGAATTTAGTCACTTGACCTGAAAAGTCCTAACTTCAATTCATATAAGGTTCCTTTGAAATTAAGTGGATTAAGGTCTTAATCAAGCTCCATTATTTGATTTTATTCCAGACTAGTTTAAATGTCAATACTATTTTGAAAAATAAAAATGCAAGGAATATATACAAAACATTTTTTTTGAAAAAAAAGAAAATAAAAGAATAATCTTTTTAAAAGATTGCAGAGACTTTTGAAACTTTTTATAGATTTTAAACATTTTATTTTTTAAAAAAAACAAGAAGTGAAGAATTAGTGGATTGAATGTATTTACATGAATTATAAAGGATTACATACATATTTACAACGATTTTATACAAGGATTATACAAGTTTTGTACAAGATCTTATTTCACAACAATATTTTATTTACAAGGTTTAAATAAAAACATTATAAAAGAGTTTTATATACAACAAAGAATTTAATTTACATAAGTAAAGATAATTACAGTTTTTACATGCACGTGGTTTTTATAACAAACATATACATGCCATAATTTTATCTCACATGACAAAATTGTTTAAAAAATTGTACAAACCTCTTCATTATTTTACAAAAGATTTTACAAACATTTACAAAATGTTTAAAAAAATATTTACAAAAGTTTTTCAAACTATTTTACAAATATTTTACAAAACATTTTACAAACTGGATTTCGCAAACGCTTTATTTTCAAATATTTGACAAAAAAATTGTACAATATACATAATTTTGATACAAAAAATAATTTACAAATATTTTTACAAAAAAAACAAATTAACAAATATTTATAGACAAATAAAATTTACAACAATTTTTACAACTATTTTAATAAACAATTTACAAATAATTTTACAAAAGTTTTTACAAAATAATTATGAAACAATTTTTCAAAATTTTATAAAAAAGATTTTTGCAAATCATTTTACAAATCATTTTCAAAACTTTTTTTAATAATAGCCATATTATTAACAAATAAAAGTATGAGTTATGGCTAAAGTATATATACAATATATATACACCCCCTATACTTAGCTCGAACTATGTCGTCATTGTGACCAAAAAGCTACAAAGGAAGATATAACTCGTGCTAAGTATAGAAAAGTGGAAAGAATCTATACAATAATGATTAAAGAATGAAAAGAAGAAAAGTTGGTGATCCCCCAATACTTAGGATCAAATAGTCCTAAGTATAGAAGATTGTACAAGGGGGGAAAATTGAGGAAAAGAATGTAGAAACTTGACGACTCGACTTGTCCTCCCCTATACTTAGGGTAAACGATCCTTAAGTATAGAAAAAGAATATCAACATATTGAAGGACAAGCGAGGAACAAGATAATAAAAAGAATAAAAATGCAAAAGAGAACGAAATGAACGACATCACTCATTCTATACTTTGGCTAAAGGATCCCTTAGTATAGGCAAAAACAACAAGAGCGATGAAACGAAAAGAAAGAAAAACTCAAGTCATTCACCTCCCCTATACGTAGGATAGAATACGTCCTAAGTATAGCACATAGACACACGGGAAAGAGGAGAATGATTAAAATAGAAGAAGAAAGAATAAAAAAGAAAGGATATATACAAAAGAATATCAACTCATGTATCAAACACAAAAGATGTCAAAGAATCATCGTGTGATACCAAATTGATGGAATGTACCACGGACTAGAATGTATCATGATCTAGATATGGCTTCAGTAACTGTCCGTTCACAACAAATGGTTGTGTGTCAGATGACAACCCAGATATGACACTACTACCATTGTCACACATAGCTCTAACAATGAACGATCCTGACCATTTTCTTTTGAGTTTGCCAGGGAACAAATTCAATTTCACATCAAACAACCAAACTTTCTTATCAGGGAAGAAAGTCTTCCTTCTATTGTGTTTATCATGCCAATTCTTGACATTATCCTTATACATGAGTGAGTTGTCATAGGCAAAATCTAGGAATTCTAGTGATTTGTTCAAGTCCACTTTTCTACTCTTGCATGCTCTTTCATAGTACAAATTACATACACGGAATGCCCATAATGATTTGTGAATAAGCTCAACTGGCAAGTGGCAAGGCTTTCCATAAACCAATCTACAGGGAGACATGTCTAATGGATACTTGTACACCGTCCGATAAGCCCATACAACTGAGCTAAGCATTTGGGACCGGTTCATCTAAATGTACATGTTTCTAAAGTATCATTTTGATCTCCCTATTTGAAATCTCAACAAAGCCATTATTTTGTGGGAGGTAAGGAGACACAACTCTAAGCTCAATGGTGTACTCCTTCACAAGCTTTCTGACCTCTCTATTGATGAAATGGCTTCCCCCATCTGAAATGAATATTTTGGGATCCTGAACCAAGCAATAATGTTGTCCTTGAGAAAGGAACAAACTGTATGACTATCAAAGACTCGAGTGGGGATAGCCTCCACCCAACGACTAACATAATCCACGACAAGCAGAATGTACTGAAATCCCTAACTGATAGGAAATGTGCCCACAAAGTCTATTCCCCAAGCATAAAAAATGTCATAAATCTGAATATATCTTAGGGGCATGGTATCTTTGGAATCGATAGTTCCACAATTAGTACAACCTCGAACATAATCTGTAGCATCCATAAACAAAGTTGGCCACCATAGGACACATTGTAGAACCTTTGCGGCAGGCGTTTCCTCGAATGATGCCCTACAGACTCTAATTTATGACAATGCTCAAGCACACTGGTATTCCTCCTAAGGAATGCACCTTCTTCGGATACTATCAGCACCCTCACGAAATAGGTACGGATCCCCCGCTAGTAAAAATGAATCTCCGACAGGAATCAGTCTACCTTGTGCTTTGACCAATTTTATCAAACTTTATTGGAGACAAGATAGTTCACAACATCAACGTACCATGGGAGTGAGGAAACTGTTGGACATGAGAGCCCAAGGCGAGCCATTATAAAATAAATGTTATTGCAAATATCATTCCCTGATCTGAAATGAAGAATAATTAGTTTGCATAATAGGTCCCTTAGTAAAATTAGGGTTATGCACCTTGGCCATCTTAATAATCATACAATTGTCGATTCAGTTATTGAATCATAGAGGCTGGTGCTTGGATGAATATCTAAAGAGTTAAACTGATGACTCGTCAAGCACCAGTAAATGATTGTTAAGATATGATCTCCATCTTTAGAAGGAGATGGCAATCCTTTCTCCAAAGGTTGCTGACCTTTTGATGCAGGTCCTCCATCACTTGTACAAATTGCACATATTGTATATATTCCTTAGTCTATTTTATGTATCACCAAATTCACTTAAAATATATAAAAATGTTTCCTTCTTGGAACTTGTGCATAAAAATATGTTGTAAATGTGAAAAATAATTGCAAGAAGAGAACGTGTACATAGTGGAAATAACAACACTTTGAAAAGGTCACAAAGATCAACTTGCCAGATCCATATCTTCTGCATAAAAACTACAAACAAAGTAAACTTGCTTTTGTTGTAAATTAAAATTAAATAAGCTTTAAAATGAAAGTGGTTTCATTAAAATTGGAGTTAAGATGTGAAAATTGGCTTTTTGGAGTGAATTGTGTATTATGTATGTGTTGTACATTGTATGAAATTATTCTTTTAATTATTTTCAATATATTTTTGTACAAATTAAATTTTTAAATATTGTTTGTATTGTATTTGTTCCATATAAATTGCAAATAAAATTAATAAAACCAAAAGGAAACAAAAATAAATTCATGTATACATTGTACAGGTACCAACTACATATATTGTAAATACCTCTATTTATTTAGCCTAATAAATCGTTTCATAAAAATAAAATAAAAATATGTTTAAAACCCTTAAAATTACTTTAAATTAATAAATTATTAAACTTTATTTATTTGTTTGTTTGTAAAAATAATTTGTTAAAAATAAAAGTGCTGTATATATAGGTATATATGCCTATAAATAAAGGTTTTTGTTTATTTTTACCTAATTATTTAATTTTTTTAAATTACTAAAAATATCATAAATAAGTTTACTTGTTTATAAACAATTTTGTTATAAATCTATTTAATTGGAATTTAGTTTTTAATTTATTCCTCATTTTAACATTTTTTTGTCTTCTTGTGGTTTGTCCTTATACAGACCCGTGCCTGATTGGCCCACCTGGGTCCGTTGACCTGGGTCAGCCTTCCCCTCCCAAGTATTTTCCTGAATAACTCGTTCTTTGAATATGCTTCTGATCTTCTTCCCGAACGACCTGATCACCATTTGGCCCCGACTTCTTCTTTAATCTTGTTGCCCAAATAAAGTCATCACCGCCCAGATAAAAATTTGTTCCATCAGGCCTCGGTTCATGTGCTCTGTGTGTTTGAATTCCATCGCACCTTCATTGCTATATATATACCCTTCCAGTGTCGTCCGATCTGTTCCCTTTTTCTAGAGGTTTCTCACCCGAGATTGATTCATGAGAGAGGAGGCGGTGAAAGCGCTTCAGCCTCCTCAATTGGGAGTGTGATTGAGCACCTATGAGCATGATACACATACGACTATCGGAGCTTTGCCAGAGGTCATCTAGCCTTTCCGATTTCATTGTAGATCGAGGCCATCCTCCACTTCCATTCACAGTATGATAATTTTATGTAATTTTCCTTCAATTCAGCCTTTTATTCCGCATTTAATTTCATTTCTAGGTTTAAATCATATCATCCTTTTATAAATCTCTGATCTTCTCGGTCAGATATCTCCGATCATTGATTTCAACATCCGACCACCACATCACCATCACCTCGGATTTATTCATCTTCTTCCATAATCTAAACCCCCAGATCACCTCAGATCTAGAGATCGACTCCATTTTCATGCACCATTCACCAGAGTCATCCGCCACCCTTTATTTGTTCTCTTTTTAGCTAATAAACCAGCCGGGGATTGTCGTATTTGAGCAATAAAGCTATCTGCAGGTCTTGGACTCAGCTGGAGAAGGAGATATGTCATCTAGACCCAAACTTCACCTTCAGAGATTCAGAGCTCCAGATCCTCGATTCGAGCAAAATCGGACTTCAGTGAGATAGTCGTTCAATATAAAGAAGCCGCAGGAACGTGGACCTTCGTTCAAGCATCGATTTGGGTGGAGATCGACCGAGATCCGACTGATCAGGGGCTCGGCTCGTCTCCCCTTCTTCCCAGTTTGTGGAGTGCCTCTCATCGCTGTTAGATCAAGAACGACTGCTCCAATTCCAATCAAGATCATCTGATTTTCCCTAAAGCTTGGCCGTAGATCAGATCCGAGTAGCATCATCCGAACTACTAGATTTGCATGTGCTTCACAGAAGCCTGGTGAATAATTTACACTTTTAACCCTTATATTTATTATTTTGTAAAACTAATCCTACGGAGGACACGTGTATCATTGTTGTGTGTGGAATAATTGCATAAATTTTCTTTAGTTTTTTTAATAATTGCTATCAGGTCCTGTGTGAACTACAGAATATGCTTTGCACATGAGCTTCTAGTTTAATTGCATAAGTCTCCTTGTCGTGTGTTGTTACTATTTAGCCCTTAGAAATAAAGTATTTACACGTAGGTTTGTACCAGCACGACTAAGATGTGTTGTCATGTGCCTTTTTGTGGTGAAATTGCAGCCACACCCTTGCATTTCTATATTGTATTCTGGCTTTGGTCCCTTAAATAAGTTTTTATTTCATTTTCTTCCCTATGCTGCAGTGAATTAATCTGTCCTTTATTTGCATTTAATAAATAGTGAATTACCTTCAAAAAATCCATAAAAGTTATCATTAATTCATGTTATTTAGATCTATTACCATTAATTTTAGTTTTGCAAAATAATTAGTTTTAATATTTTTAATAATTCAAAAACCATAAAACATTCTCTATTTGCATCAAATAATTAAAAAATAAAAAATATTGTGAAAACTTCTGGAAAAATGTATATGGGTGTTTACACTTATTTTAATTATTATATAAATTTTATTTTTCAAATTCTTTATAAAAACCAAAAAAATCAGAGAACGCTTAAAACACTAAAAAATATATAAAATCACAAAAAATAAAATTACATAAAATATCTCTTTGAAAATCTTGATAAATACCTTTCTGTTTATGCATAACTTCTCTAGTTTTACTTTTATTTTTTTTAAAACCCGAAAATATTTAATTGATTCTCTATTTGTATCATTCATGTTTTTTATTGTTTGAAAAACTAAAAAAACTAAAAATTCTCAAAAATTAGAAAAATAATAAAAATAATAAAAGGTAAAACAAATTTTTTTGATTTTTCTGGATATTTTTACCAATTTTCAAAAATATTAAAATAGTTGTGTTACTTATTTCTTTTATTCTTTTGTTTGTATTGTTTTAAAAATTAAAAATATAAAAATTTGCAAAATTTAATATCATTTAAAAAATAAAAAATAAAAAAAACATTAAAAAATATTAAAAATAAAAATTCATAAAAATATAAAAAGGCAAAAATCCCATAAAAATACCATGTGTTGAAAAATAAAAAAATCATTTTTATTTCTTTGATTTTTATTGATTTAAATAACCCTTCGGATTTGTAGCATCCCTAAGTTCGATCTTCTACCCTATACAGGTAGATAAATAGCACTTTTTCTTTCTCACATTTGATTGATTTATCATTGCTTGAGAATATAAAAATAATTTTTTGTTGACAGAATTTTAAGGTTGCATCGACACCTTGATTTTATTAATAAAAATAAACCCCTGAAAATCTCCTACTAAAACAAAATGATCTCCACCCACAACGCCTCTTGAAGGTCGGTAAGCTTCCTGCTACTCCCCTCTGTTGTCCTCATGTGAAATTGAGGCTTGAAGGTGATCGATCTCCGATATGGAACTCCAGATGGTGGCAGATAAAAAGTAAGCTCTAGACCTCGACTCCTGACTCCAGATGCGCTCTTGTGACCTATAGATGGTTCCCTTGCTTGGTGATTCTCTATGGTCACGTTATTATGTAGAAAACCAAGTAAATGAAGTTGGAATGGCGTCTACAGTAGTGGGTGGTCGGAGCTAGAGTCGAGCTCTAGATCCAAGGTGATCTCGAGGTTCAGATTACAGAAGAAGATGAAGAAATTCGAGGTGATGGTGATGCGGTGGTCGGATTTTGAAATCATTGATCGGGGAGATCTAATCGAGTAGATTGTATCTCAATAAAAGGATGATCAGATTTAAACCTATAAATGAAATTAAATGCATAAAAGCTGAATTGAAGGAAAACTACCTACAATTATCCTACGATGAATGGAAGTGGTTGATGGCCTCAATCCGCAGTGAAATCAGAGAAGTTGGACAACCTCCAAGCTCCAACGGTCGTATGTGGATCAGGCTCGCAGTTGCTCAATCACACTCCCATATGATGAGGTTGAAGCTCTCTCACCACCTCCTCTCACCTTGATCAATCTCGGGTGAGAAACCTCTAGAAAAACGGATCAGATCGGGATGACAGAGCCCGAGGGTATATATACCAGTGAAGGTGTGATGGAATTCAAACGTGTGAAGCATGTGAACCGATGCCTTATGGAACGAAATTTTATTTGGGTGGTGACGATCTTTATTTAGGTAACAAGATTCAAGAAGAAGTTGAGGGCAAATGGTGATCGGGTCATCTGGGAAAAAGAGAAGAAATAGGTTCGACGAGCGATTTATTCGGGCAAATGCTGGAGAGAGGAAGGCTGACTCAGTCAACGGACCTGGGTGGGCCAATCAGGTATGGGTTCATATAAGGACAAACCGCTAGAAAACAAAAAAGGTTAAAATGAGGAATAAATTAAAAAATAAATAGGAAAATAAATTTAAAATAAATAAATTTATAAATATAAAATGTTAATAAATAATTAAACTTATTTACGGTTACTTTTAATAAATTAAATTAAATTGAATAATTAGGTAAAAATAAATAATAACATTTATCCATAGGTACATATACCTATATATACAACACTTGTATTTTTAATAAATTATTTTTACAAATAATATATAGTTTAATAATTTATTAACTTAAAGTAATTTTTAAGGGTTTTAAAAATATTTTCATTTTATTTTTATGAAATGATTTATTATGCTAAATAAATAGAGGTATTTAGAATATATGTAGGTGGTACATATACAATATATACATGAATTTATTTTTATTTTTTTTGGTTTTATTAATTTTATTTGCATTTTATATGGAACAAATATAATATATACTAATATTTAAAAATACAATATATACCAAAATATATAGAAAACAAATAAAAAGAATAATTTCACACAATGTATGATGCATGCATAATATACAATACACTCCAAAAAGTCACTTTTCCCATATTAATTCTGGTTTTAATGAAATCACTTTCATTTTAAAGCTTTTTAACTCTTAATACAATAAAAGTGGGTTTACTTTATTTTTAGTTTTGTGTTAAATTCCATGTGGATGACTGTTAAAATTTAAGATCAAGTTTTCTAGTCTTCTTAAACATGTGCAACTGGAGAAGTTATAGATATGACAAGTTGAGCTTTGTTGCTTTTTCAAAATGTTGTTATTTTCAGTATGTACAAGTTCTCTTCTTGCAATTATTTTTCACATCTACAACTTATTTTTATGCACAAGTTCAAAGAAGGAAATATTTTTATTTGAAGTGAATTTGGTGATATATAAAAAAAGAATAAGGAATCTATATACTATGTGCAATTTGTACACGTGATGAATAGTGATGAATATACAAGTGGAATTTTTCTTGATTTTTCTATGTGAAGGACTTATATCCCCCTACTTATTTCTTGTCGATCAGGTAAAGTCTTGACCTTCTCTCGGGGTCAGAGTGAGCCTGTATTTATTGCATATATACAGTCTTTATTTTTCTTTATTTTCCCTTCTTTATTTGTTTATTTTAGGTTAAAAATAATGATAAATATACAATATTTACACGAGGATAGACATTTTATAAAAAATGTATTTACTGATATTTGTAGGTATCTAAGAAGAGATTTTAAGCTAAAATAAATGAATAAATATGATTAAATGCATATTCATCAATGCCACAATTTCGATGTAGTGCCATTGAAAAGAATGTCATGGATAATGTTCTAGATATGTTCAATTTCACTGAATCCCCAAAGGACACTATCAAACCACACAAAGATCTACAACAGTTGGGAATTCGTCAGCATTCACATTTGATACCTGAGGAGAATAAAGTTTTCGACATGCTGGGTCTCCTTATCATCTTCACTCGAACCATCGAACACGATTATTTTCCAATCTAAGGGATGTCATGGTTCATGATTGCTTCTGTTCAAATATATCAAGGTGTGTAAATGAAATTCAAAAATAATAAGCAGCCTCAAACATGACAGCCAGGTATATATGCAAATCCTCTTTCCTTTAGCAATTGACGGTGTGCTGCCACAATCAGTCATTGAACCTATTGTAGACTTGGGTACTTTTCAAGATTGTTTGTGCAAAGTCACTTGACCCAAGACTTTTGGAGAAATGGGATGTGACGTGAAGGCCTTATCTCCTCCTACTTTATTCCTTGTAGATCAGGTCAAGTCTTGACCTTCTTTCAGAGTTAGAGTCAGCCTGTATTTATTGCATATATACAATCTTTATTTTTCTTTATTTTCCTTTATTTCTTCATTGATTTATTTTAGGTAAAAATAATAATAAATATACAATATTTACACAAGAATAGAGATTTTATAAAAAAACAGAGATTTATTGATATTTATAGATGTTTAAGAAGGGATTTTAAGCTAAAAAAAATGAATAGAGATGATGAAATGTATATTCATCATCGCCCTATAGTTTACCTTTGTTAGTCCATTAGAAAATACTTATTTAAAGAATAAGTTACTAAAAAAAAGAAGAAAGGAAAAATAAAGAACTTAGAACAATTTTGATGTTTAAACTAATCTTCATAAAATCAAAGTATGGAGCTTGGTCAGTTCTTTGGATTATTAGTTTGTCATAACCTTATTGGGAATCCAATTTAAGACCTAACAACCTTCAAGTTGCACAAGTATCTATTCGGCTCGCCTCTACAGTCAGGTCAGAACAAGTCCTCATACGTAAATTCTGATGACTATGAATCTGCTTGTACTGTATATGTGTAATATAGCTCTCCACATCAAAAATGATAAAGACCAGCTTTCTCTTTGCAAGGTAGCCCTAATTCCCCAGTCTAACTACTCGTTCTTTGAGTAGCAGGGTATTCCTTCTAAGTTTAGGTACATGCTATGTATCGAAGGGAGAAAAGATAGAAGAATAAGAAGAGAAGTTTAGTGTGGTCAATGTATCCACTTCTCCTTGTGAAGTCAGCCGGTGTAGTCAAGTCTCCACTAAGATATGTAGTCTCTCTAAAGCTAGACCAATGTAGTCGATTATATACATGACTGATTTTTGTTGGAATATATATGGCTTCTATTTGGTGGAAAGAATTGTTGCACTGCATTTATCTTATTGTGCCCTTACGGATATGGAATATTTCTTTCTGCACATGTTTTGGGATCTTAGAAAAATTGTGCCAACAGACCATCCCTCATCTGAAGCTTTATTTCAACCCACAACTCTCGTCTTTAGACGTTCATGCCACTAGACTAGGTTGGGGTGCATTGGCCATTCAAGGTGACGACGTATGTTTCCATTCGCTTACGTCTCTTGCTAGAGGATTCTACCCCTTGACACCTCATCAGTGAAGAGCTATGTGTAAAGTGTTTGTCCAAGTTAGGTCACTGTTTAAAAGAACCATGCGTGTGTACGAAATATTCTACTTAGACCAATCTAGATGACATGTGAACATAGTCTTGTGGACTCAAAGACTTAAGTCCCTATGACTTGAAAAGTCTCAACTTTAGTTCCTATAAGGTTCCTCTGAAATTAAGTGAATTAAAGTCTTAACTAAGCTCCATTCTTTGATTTTATTCCAGACTAGTTTAAGCATCAACGTCATTATGAAAAATGCAAATGTAGATGCAAGAAATATATACAATCACATTTTTCAAAGAAAAAGAAAAGAGAAGAAAATAACAAATCTTTTCGAAAGGGTTTTCAAAGAGTTTTATAAATTCTTATGGAATTTATCTTTTTCAAATTTATGGTATTTTTAGTAGAGAATTATACATATTCACAAGAATTTACAAGGATTTTATACACAATTTTTTTTATACAAAAACTATATACAAGATTATACACATTTATTACAGGATTTTACAAAAAGAATTTTTACACGTTTTATGTACAAAATTTACAAAGGAATTTTATCTAAAAGGATTTTGTATATATATGTTATTAACTAATTTTATATACAAATTTATACAAGTTTTATACAAGGATTTTATTAAAAGACTTTTGTACACAAGATTTTTGTTCACATATTTTACCAAGTGGCATTTTTACAACAAGTATGCACACAATATATACAAACAAGTTATTTATATATAAGGTGATAAAATAATTTACAAACAATTTTATAAAAGTTTTTACAAACATTTACAAAATATTTTAGAAAAATTATTTACAAAACATTTTAAAAAATTTTACAAAAGGTTTTTAAAAATAATTTACAAAATTTTTCAAATCAAATTTACAAAGATTTTATTTACAAACATTTTTTTACAAAATTTTACAAATCAAATTTACAAAGATTTTATTTACAAACATTTTTTTTACAAAAATTTTACAAATCAAATTTACAAAGATTTTATTTACAAACATTTTTACAATATAAATAATTTTTTTACAAAATGATTTATATTCATTTTATAAACAAAATAATTTTAGAACAATTTTTGCCCAAATAAATTTATAAATAATTTTACAAATATTTTACAAAGAATTTTTACAAATATTTTACAATGCATTTTACAAACATTTTACTAATATTTTACAAAACTAATTAGAAAAGAATTTTTACAAAGAATTTTTATAAACTTTTTCAAAACATTTTTATTCCAGCTTTATTAGCCATATTATAAGACAAATAAAAGTACACATTTTGGCTAAAGTATATATACAACACCCCTATACTTAGCTCGAAAAATGTCTTTATAGTGACCAAGAAGCAACAAAGGAAGACATAACTCATGCAAAGTATAGAAAAGTGAAAAGAATCTTATACTACAATAACTCAAAGAAAAAAGAATAAGATGAATAGAAGTCGGTGATCCCCTTATACTTAAGATCAAATATTCCTAAGTACAGAGACTGTACAAACGGGGAAGACCAAGGAAAAGAATGTACAAACTCAACAACTTGATTTGTCCTCCCCTATAATTAGGGTAAATGATCCCTAAGTATAGAAAAATAATATCAACAAGTAGAAGGACAAGCAAGAGAATAGAAGAAAGAAAAAAATAAAAATAGAAAAGAAGGAAATGAATGACGTCACCCCCTATATTTAGGTTAAAGGATCCCTTAGTATAGGCAACAACAAGAGTGATGAAACATAAAGAAAAGAACAACTCAAGTCATTCACCTCCCCTATACTTGGGATAGAGTACATCCTAAGTATATTCATACGCACACATACGGAAAAGAGGAGAATGATAAAAACATAATAAGAAAGAATAAAATGAAAGGGATATATACAAGAGAAGAATGTACAATGCTCAAGTAGGAAGAAGCTTGACCTTCTTTTGCATCTGATAAGTTATGGAATCAATGAGATGCATGTCAAAATTAAGGTTGTCTTAAGATGTGTCCATGTTTGAATCCTCAAATCGATGATCAGAGTCGATGTGGTTGAAGAACCCTTTTATTACCCTACTTAATTCAACTGGATTAACGAGTAAAATGTAATGATGTTCGTTGTAGTTGGTTAACTTCAGACTATTCAAAACTACTCAGATTAATATTCAATTAAACACAAGCGATCGATTTTTTACTTTGGGTGAGCCTAAGGTCGAACTCAGGGAGGTAGCTTTCTCTTTAGGTGAATTTGAAGTCAACTTCATTAGGTTTTTTACCGGGCAGACCCTATAAACTTTGCCAATCACCTCCACGAGCTTTGAAACAATCTAATTCCCCCTCATCCCTGTAAAATTGCCAACTCTTACCCCATGAACACTCCGAGTAATATGTTTTAAGCCCATGGGGGTTCTTGGGGTAATTTACAAGGTCGATGGGATAATTACGGTGTGCAAAAGGTCATAGAGGCATTTGAAAACATTTATAGGGTCTGTTGGGTAAAAATCCCATCCCATTTTAGTTTTTCAGGGGAATATTTTTGGTATTTTTATATATTTTTTATGCAATTAAAGAAAAATACAATGTAATTCGAGCCAAATTTTTAGGTTAAATTTGAAAGATGGACAAATTAAGTCCAAAAATAATGAAACTTGGCCAGAAGATGAAATGCTATGAAACTAAGCTACTACAAATTTTTTTAGAATTTTTAGACTCTAAATGAATTAAAGATGAATTAAATATAAATGCAGGGTAGTTTTTGAAAAGTTAATTTTGATAAATACCAAAGTATTTCATTTTTAGATATAAAAATTATCCTAGATGTATCTATGCGAGAGGAATGTAGGAAAATCGATAGACTTAAAAAATAATGTATATTGGACCTATTAAAAATCAATTAAGCAAAATACTATTTAATTTATTCAGACCTCGTGATGTGTGTAAATGATTTGATTTTTGGGCATGAAGTAGATCAACTTAAATAGACCTAATGTGATTTTATGATGATTTTTGGATCAACAAAAAATATAATAACGAATTTCAAGCACACAGTAGACAAACTATGTAAATTTACACAAAATTAAATATATTAAATTCCTTGAAGCTCATAAAAATGTGATACGTGTTTATAAAGATAAAGCACATGTTTACCTACAACATGCAATTTTTGGATTAAAAATGTGGTTAAATGAATGCCTAAATGAACATGCAAACACAGGGACAAAAATGCAAAAAAAGTAAAATTGATTAATTCTAAAATATGCGTACAAGGACTAAAATGCAATTACCTATAATGCTGGGGGTATGTATGCAATTTGTCCACGGGAACATGTGTGCCTCACGTGATGCGCCTTGTAGGGACTGAAATGTAATATTGAAAACATGCAGGGTCCTCGGTGCAAAATGCCCAGCTCGCACGTGAGGGACACGTGAGGAACTAGGCTCGGACAACGTCGATGGCTCGGACTGAGGCTCGAGTGCGCTGCAGGCTCGGGGTAGCTTCAGAGCTGGCTCAGGTGCTCTAAGCCTAAAGGTTGGGGAAGCGACTAGGAGTTGGAGATGTGGCGTGAGGTAATTCGTTTAGATCGAGATTGATCCAACGGTTGCTGATGTGGAGGATGTGGCACGTTGTGGATCCGTCAGATCAAGATAGGTCTAACGGCGGGGGAAAACACTTGGAGCGGGCGACGTGGCGCAAGGAGGACCGTTAGATCAAGATGATCCAACGGAGGTGATGAATGCTGGAGCTGATGATGTGGCTTGATGTGGGCCGTTAAATCCTCACGATCCAATGGAGGCTGGAGTAGTATGAGATGGCGACGTGTTGTGATGAGGACCGTCCAATCAAGACGATCGGACGGTGACTGGGCGTTGTCTCCTCCGAGCTGCCGCCTCCTACGACGGACGTGGCTGTGCTCCGACGATGGGTGGTCAGCTCTGCCACCTTCTTCCTAGCTCGATGAAGGTCTTTGGAAGATCCCTAGCACCCAGGACTGATCGTGGAGGCGTCAGGGAGCCGCCGGAGGCTCTGGATGAAGCTGGGGAGGTTCGTAGATCGATGGCGATGAAGCTTGAAGTAGCTCTGATGACGCTTCCGGCCAATGAAGAGAATGGTCACTGCAGGGTTAGTGACTATAGCTGAAGTGTGCAGGTGCTCACGTGGAGTGCAAGGGGGTGACTGGAGGCCTGTGTCGTGAAGTAGTGATCAGGCTGGCGTGCTTCTCCGTCGGGAAGGCAGAGCTGTGGTCGGAGGGGGATCGATTCATCGTAGGGGCAAATGAATGGTGGCACGAAGGTGAGAGCTCCAAGCCGGAGCTCAGGCGATAGTAAATGAGATGTGTTGTCGAGCGGAGAAGGCGAGAAAATTAGGAGAAAATTGAATGAAAAAAAGGAAGAAGATCGGAGGAGAAATGGAGGAGGCTACTTGGGATTGGAGGCTCGAAGAGGAGTCTCCGGGAGTCGCTCGAGGGTCGGTAGAGGCCCGAGCTCTAGCAGCTCATCGGGGAGGCTGCTGGCATGGCAGAGCTCACTGTGGATCTCGCCGGAGATGAACCACCATCTTCGCTCACATTCACACTCAATAACTGTCACTGATGGGTAGAGGAGAGCTCTGGGGTACCTCGTGCTAGGGCGGATGACCGTGAAAGTGGCCGGAGGCGAGGTATTTAGCGGGAGATGGTGGAGGTCCAAGCGATGGAGGGAGTGGTTGGCGTGGGGTTTGTGGAGCGAGGGAGAAGGGATCATGGTGATCGTGGGTGCTGGCGAGGATGAGGGTTAATGGGGCTACACCGTGGGGCGATAAATGGGTGGAGAAGGTTGCTGTAGTGACGTCGAAAATAGAAAGGGGGAGGAGACGACGCGAGGTGGGTGACGACGTGGCCGAGGCTTTCTCGGAGGTGGAAGACGATGTGGTGGTCGTTGGATCTTGCGATCCAATGGCCAGGAGATGGGCGAGAGGGAGCGAGTAGGATTAGATCCGGGTGATGCAATCGAAGGGTGGTGACGAGCACCACGTGTCGAATGACAGGAGCGACTCTGGTGAACGGTGGAGAGGAGATCGTAGGTATGATCGAATGACGAAGGACACACCACGTAGCAGGCGTATATGTGCGGGCGGAAAGGAACGTCTGTGATGAGATCTGGCACGTAGGATCGGAGGGTTGATGATGAAGCGGGAATGAGCGGCTGCGATCTGATCATCGGGGCTACGATCTAGCGGTCGTGAGCGTGACACGTGGCCAAAGGAGAGTGAGGCAGAAATGTGTGGTATGGATGAGATCAAGAGGAAGATCCAAGGGTTGGGGTTTAGGCGGGATCAGATGGTCGAGATCTGAAGAGGAAGGAGGTGATCTAATGGCAAGGATACGGGGTGCGTGGCGAGCGGATGAGTGGGCCGCGTGGTGCAACTAGAGGGAGCCACGCGGCCCAATCAGATTGGCTGAGGAAGAATGTGAAATATGAGGGAGAAAATGCCTGAATTTGGAAAAACTCAAAACATGAAAGTTACAGATCTCGATGAGATCTACAAGTTTCATGTTGACCAAAAATGGAAACGAGATCAAATAAAGTGATAAAATACAATGGTAAAAATATAAATACATGTAGCATACAATGGGGGCCCAAAACCCAATTTTTGCATACGAGCTTCGATTTAATGAAATTGGTCTCATTTTGAAGATCTCTGAATGTATATTATTTTAAAAGTGAGTAGACCTAGATCAGAGGCTATATGAGAGAGATATCTGTATTTTAATGTTCATGGTCTAAAACTTGGATTGGGGTTTTATTTGTCAATTATACAAGTTAGCATTTTTTTGTATTTTTCTTGTATTAGTGTTAGTAATATATACAATATAGAGTGAATTTATGGCATTTAGAGTTAGTGTAAAAAATATACAAATGAGTTATTTTTACAAGTGACTTCAGCTTCTTATTTAATGCAGATGTAAATGCTACAATGCAGATGTTATCACTGTTGCATGAATGTTAATTATGCAATATAGGTGGATATATGCCTCTAATTACTCGGGAACAAGGCTCTATTTTCAACTTCTAGACTGATGAATCACAGATTCATAAGTGGTGAAAGTACTCAACGGAATGAAAATGATTACGTATAGATGTAGAAGGTGGAAGTGGATCACCATTGCCCTCAAGAAAATCATATACATATTCATCTGACGAAATACTAAATGTATGTATTAATATGGATCCACTGTACTACATGTGTGTCATACAAAACCGAACGAATAATATATGTGAAAAGGATTCAGCTTTAATTTTTAACCTGAGAAGTCCAGGGTTGAACACAAGGACACGGGCCATAATACAATTATTTAGTATTTAAAAATCTAGTTTAAGTGATTGATAAATTATCTAGATCAGAATAGAAACAATAATGCATGCAAGCAATGCAAGATAATGCACATAACAAATGCCTACACGGATGAGACAAAATGTGACGATGAAACATATAAATGCATGCTAGAAAATCACCTGATTGCACATAATGATAAAACTCTAACATATGCAAATAAACTTACGAATATGTCCTAAGATGATTATTCAATCTTAAGCACTTATGCAATTCAGATCTAAATCCAGTTGAGCACTTAATTAAAAGCTAAGATTCATTTCATGTGACAAATGGCATAAATAATATCTATAATCAATTAATCAAACAATAAGCGTCAAATCAGAGATTAAATGAAACTATAAGAAAGATAACAAAACATGGATCAAAATGCCACTGAAATCGCTTCATTTGGAGATCATATGCTCAAGCTATTCAAGTTTGAATCCAGGGGCTTAAACATGATAAAAACATGAAGAAATACTTGCATACATGTTCCTAGAGAGACTAAAATGAAAATAACAAAAGTTGGTTAGAAAAAATATTAAATACCCCCTAGCGGGGTTATTTTTTGCAATAATGGAAACGAGGAGGGTGACTATGCAATTAACCCAGGCCCGTACGTGCCTCATGCATGCGGTCCTAGGCTCGGATAGACTTGCGTGGCTTGAGACATGTGACTTGGTGTAGTGCTTCGGCGGATAGCTCGGCGTGAATGAAGCTGCAAGGTTAGACGAGTTAACCTGGGCACAACTGGACCGTTGATTATCCCCAAATTAGGGTGATCCATTGACATCTGTGCTACCCCTTCAGAAGCGCACCACTGTGAGAAGCTGCAAGAAGATGGGGCTATGACGAGAGCCCCATTTCTCCTCCGTCATCCTGAAGGTGCTCTGTGAATCAGTAAAGGTTCTAAGAAGGCTATCAAAGATGGCATGACGTCAGAGGAGATCCTTAAGCATATGGATATGGTTGAAGGTACAAACCATTCAAGGATGAAGCTCCCGATCAGAGGAGGCATTCAAGTTCCGATCATTAAAGACCTCGATACCTACAGACATTAGAGGAGAATAGTCGAACCAACATAGTGTGTGCGTACAAAAGAGTGAGCATGGGGTGGAATGAAGGGCTATATGCGGTTGAAGAAGGTGGAGCCCAGGTGGAGTTCCTCCATCATAATCGGAGGAAGATGATTCTAAGTGGTAAGCTTACGATGGAACGAGAATAATAGAGGGAAATACCTCCCGCATGGATCAATGATCCCCGGAGTATTGATCATATGCTTTCCCAAAGCATATATCATACCTTCAAATTCTTGCCATGTTCCAAAGCATGACGACCATGCATGGAATTTGATCAGTCCCAATATCTCATGAGTGAGCTCATCTATTCCGGTTCACATGTGAACCTGTATGATCCCTTTGAGAGATCGTATGACTCATATGTCCTTACAAGTACACCAGCTCGTTGGTGTATAGACCTTGGTTAGGTCATCAACGTATTGGTCTACCAAATGTACATACTCAGACATATAGTAATACATTTGTCTTTGGTCAGAGGATGCATTCCTATGCTATGACAGTATTCAACATAGGTCTTTGGTTATCTAGATCTCGTTAAGTCAACCCTTTGGCTCAACTAATCTGACTCCCCCGAATCACTATTCCCATGCAGAGGACCTGCATCAAGAGGTCGGTCAGATATCAGCCAAATCAGAAAAAAGGATTTCCATCTCCTACTCAGGCTGGAGATCATCACTTAACAATCATTTGATGATGCTTGATGAGTCATCTATCTAACTCGTTAGATATTCATCCAAGCATCAGCCTCTATGATTCAATCAATGAATCAACAGCTGTATGATTATCAAGTTGGCCATGGTACATAACCCTTATTGTACAGAGGGACCTATTAGGCAAATTAGTTATTCTTCGTTTCAGATCAGGGAATAATATTCGCAATAACATTTATTTCGTAATGGCTCACCATGGGCTCGCATGTCCAACAATAAGACGCTAGGGAGACATACCCAATAGAGACTTATAAGCTGTTTGTATGCCCAAAGGACTGAGTCCAAAAGCGGGGACCAATTTTTCCTGTCCGGCTTGACAAGCTTCTGAAGTATCATTTTGATTTCTCTATTGGGTAGTTCTACCATACCATTGGTCTGAGGATGGTAAGGAGATGCAATTCATTGATCGATATGGTACTCCCTCGTTAATTTCTTGATCTCTCTATTAATGAATTGACCACCCCCGTCTGATATCAGTATCTTTGGAATCCCGAACTGCAAGATGATGTTTTCTTTAAAAGAACGACACATTGTACGGATGTCTGTGACTCGAGTAGGGATAGCTTCAACCCAGCGCCTCACATAGTCAACGGTAACGAGGATGTGCTCGTATCCTTGATTGTTAGGGAAGGGTTCCATGAAGTCAATGCTCCAAGCATCGAATACGTCGACTATCTGAATGAACTTCAGGGGCATGGAGTCTTTAGCTAAAAGGGTTCCTTTCAATTGCTGATAGTCAGTGCAGCGTTTAATGAATGCCGCAGCATCCTTAAATAGTGGGGGCCACCATAGGCCACACTGTAATATTTTTGTTGTCGTTCTATCTCCAGAGTGGTGTCTACCAGATTTGAGCGAGTGATAATGCTCGAGGACACTATGTTGCTCCTCATGAGGGATACACCTGTGCCAAATACAATCCGCTCCTTCCCAGAATAGAAGTGGGTATTACTAATTGTAGGTTCGAGGGATGGATTTATGTACATCCAAGAAGAAATCCACGAAAATGAGAAAATAGATCAAAAACTATGTTAGTTGAATCTTGCAGATGACTAAGATGAAGTGTATGGCTTGGGCTTAAGGGACATGGCGACCCTCGGGGTCTTCACTTCAATTCCTCAGCTGGGGAAGAAGCTCGAGTAGCCGCTCGTGGAGCATTGTGGCATGGCCTACCGGCCATGGGTTTCACCAGAAGCGCATCCCATCTTTGCTCATCGATCCGTTCTCCTTCTTGTCATGAAGGGGAGGAGAGTGCTAGGGAAAACTTCATTCAAGGGTGTCCCGTTCATTGTTGTGTTGGAGGTGGGCTATTTAAAGAAGTTGAAGGTGGGAGTTAGTATCTCTAGGCAATGGTTCAACGGTTTGTGGATGCGAGGATGTTAGGCTGATCTGGAAGTTAGGATTAGGGTGAAGAAGGTAGTTTCTTAGCAACAGGATTGGAGATGGCAGTTGGTCGGATGGAAGGTCGTGATGGCTGGGAGAATTATGTGAATAAGGGAAGTTAGAAGCAGTTCACAGAAAGGGTACATCATCTAGAGCTTGGGGATGAAGCCCCAACCATTTGATGAAGAGATCTAACTGATAGGCTTAAGACAGAAAGGGATGGTTGGATTTGATCCAATCCTGCCTCATCGTGCATCTCACAAAGAGGTACGGATCAACGTCTAAATGAGGCTCATCCAAGTAGATCATGCGGTTGAAAAATAGGTTGCCAAAGAACGACCGGATTCGCCTGATGAAGATAGATCAGACGGCTCAGATCAAGGCAGGTGGTGCAAGAGGAACTGGCCACATGGCGGGCATTTGAAGTGCCACATGGCCCAATCAGAATTGAAGAATTTAGAGAAAATAAAGAATAATCATAAAGAATAAGATAGAAGAAGAATCAGAAAAAGTCATGAACAAGAATGTTGTAGATCTCGATGAGATCTACAACTTTCATGTAGAAGTCAAAGAGATCGGATGTCATTTGTACATAGTTAAAAATTAAATACTAATAAAAGCCATATAGAACAATTTCCTATATTTTTTCTTTTACTTATTTTTTGTGTTTTATTTTTCTTTGTTAATTTATTTATATATAATATTACTATAATTTTTATTTTATTTTTAATAATAAATAAATACATAAAATATTACACCATTAAAGGGTTATATTAATATATATATATATTAAATAGTGATAAGTACTTACAACATAGTAATTAATCATTAGTGTTACTAGTTAACGAATCTTGTTGTTTTACTTAAGAAAGAGAGATAAATATAGTAGATTAAGCTGATAAATTTGGGATTTATCACCCCCTATACATAAGCTAAACTCGCCGTTGAGATAATAAAAAAAGAATGGATTAGAGAGTTAGTTAATTAGACTCATTTACACCCTTATCTTTGAAAAGAATTTTGAAAACTTTTTTTTGCAAACATTGTCACATAAGTATAGGTTTTCAAAACGTTTTACAAATGATTTTCCAAACATGTCAAACCGTATTTTCACAAACCACGTAAAACATTTGAAAATCATGTCAAATGTATATATAATTTTCAAAAATTTTTTTAAAAACATTTTGTATAAAAATCAGTTCAAAAATGTATTACGATACCCATAACCCCAATAGTTGGAAAAATTTTTAAAATATGAACTATGGCAAAAGTATATATTCAATATATATGGTAGACACCCCTATACTTAGCTTTTGCTATGTCTGCGTAGCACAAAGTGATATGAAACCATAGCTCATGCTAAGCATAAAAGAAAATCCAAAAACTGATGATAGAATCACATATGCAAAATGAATAAAAGAATCTGTTAGATGAAGACAAGGACTCGGGTCCCCCTATACTTAAGTTAAGAAATAGCTTAAGTATAAAGATATGAATTAAAACTAGGTGACCCGAGAGGAATAATCAGAATGAAGATGGATCCCTCCTATACTTAGGTTGAAAATAAGCCTAAGTATACAGAACATGAAGCCTAAGTATACAAACACATAGGGTGATGTCGCCCTATCGCCCAAAGTACTTCCTCAAACCTCCCCAAACAATGGTATCGTCTACCTGGGATGAAGGGTTTTATTAGGCCCAATGGGAGATAAGAGGCGGAGCACACTTAAATGAATTTCTAAGGTCGAAAGCAAGTGCTTACAACTACGACCATACATCGAAAAGTGATGTACATGTGCTTAAAGCAAAAGTCTAGGTATTTAGGCTCTATCCTTATGGCAACATCCTCATCCACTCTGTCTAGAGGTAAGAACCTATAATAATGGGGGTGGGGGGGGGGGTCCTCTCCCCAAAACAATAATGATAATCATTACCTTTAGTTATAGGTCAAGTATGATTAACAAACCCAATTTTATTTGGTTATCGCTTCTTTTTTATTTTTAAAAGAAACGATCTAACAATTTTTCCAATTCCATTTTTTATTCTTAAGTGAGAAAACGAGGATGGAGATCGGAAAAGCTAATGTGACAATAAATTAATAATGCAGGCAATAGTTAGAAATGCGTACTTGATGCCAACACTCTACATGCAAAATGATCCTCACATAAAATAAAAAAGAAAATAAAATCTAACCTAAATGACGCAAGAGAAGCGTTCTAGCAGTAACTTCTATTATCTGACAAGAGCCAATTATTTGTCTGAGTCCATTCTATGCTCTACTCTATAAGAACATGAATGTCTATTAAGGGCTTTGGACCTAGTTATTTACATGGCTCAACCAAATTAATAATCTACTTCTAAGGGCTCAAGCATACAAAACTGCGAGAAAATGCAAGAAAAAAGAAACGAAGAAATAAAAACTCAGTGAGGTCCCCCGAGTATATCGGCACTTGGTGAAGCAGACCCACATACAAAAGTTGTATGAACTGGACAAGAAAACAGAAAAGAGGTACGCACCTAAGAATTATTATAAAAATAGAACGAAAATAAAAGTCTTAAAATAAAACAAAAAATTTATAAAAAAATTGCTCCAAATGCTCCTCTTGCGCTCTCATGCTCCTCGCTGAAGAAACAAATACCTCTTATTCACCCAGGCACGAACACTCCTAAGAACTCCACCCTCGCTCGTCGGGCCCTCGTAAGGTAAAAAAATCCAAAAAATCCAATTAAATTATTTTTACATTTTTAGTATTTTTATACTATTTTTGTAATTTTTTAAAGAATTTTAAGATTTTTAGGCTTTTAAAACAATAAAAAAACATGAACAGTATAAAACATAAAATCAATCAAATATTTTTGGATTTTTAAAATTGAAAATTAAAGTAAGACTAGAGAGATTATGCACAAACAGAATGATACTTTTCAAGCTTTTCAAAGAGCTATTTTATTTATTTTTTGATTTTTTTGCGATTTTATATCAATTTTTTAGTGTTTTAAGAGTTTTATGATTTTTTTGGTTTTTATAGAGAATTTGAAAATAGAACTTATACATCAATTAAACTAGTGAAAACAAGTGCATTCATTTTTTTTTCAATTTTTTTAAAATCTTTTTCAAATTTTTATTAATTATCTAATGCAATCATGGAATAATTTGGTGGTTTTTGAATTATTAAAACTATTAAAACTAATTATTTTGCAAAACCAAAGTAAAAGTTAATAGATCTAATTAGCAGGAACTAATGACTATTTTTATGGATGTTTTGAGGGAGATTAACTATTTATTAAACACAATTAACAGACAGATTATTTCATTGCAACATACTGACCAAAAAATAATAAAAACTTATTTAACGGATTAAAGGCAAACCACAATATATAAATGTAAAGGTATGGATGCAATTTCACCATAAAAAGGCACGTGCCAGTGCACATGAGTCGCGTTGACACAAACCTAATTTGAAAAACCTTATTTCTAATATAATAAGTCTGAGAAAAATGCCCTCTTCATTTTGAATCTCACTCCCTGTAGCTCTTTTAAATATATCTTGATTGTCTTTCCAAGTCGAATGTCTTTTAGTTGTAGCAACTTGTCTATCACTTGATGTCCTGATTGGTGAATAGTTTCTATTCTGAAAATTCTCTCAAGAAATCTGGCAGACTCACAACATGCTTTTCCATCGAACTCATTTTTACATAAATTATTTTGCCATTAATGTGATACGAGGTGAAATCGATGATGACCTATATAACATATCTTCTTACTCTCGTTGAGATGAAGATGATGAGTGCACTCCATGCAAACAGGACTAGTAAGCTTTCCTTTCATGCTCCAACTAGAGTGGTTAGCACATGCTGGAAAGTCGTTAGATGTCCATAATAGTACACCACATAAGAGAAATGTTTGATTAGCATGAACATAGAAAGTCTGCATGCCTGTCAATTCAAAATCAATCTGGTTTACTAGCAAGCTAGCACACTCAATCGTTGCATCGACCAATTCAGAAATCAAACAATAATCTACTCACAGTTAGATTAAGTGATCAAAATGTGTGTGAGTCAACATTTATTATAACTCTACAAATTATGTGTATAGGTGTAAGAAAGTAGAGTGTCGAGCACTAGGAAACACAAGGAGGATAGCGAATGATTATTAATTATTGCTAGTTAATAGTACTTACCTGTTTTGGATTTTTAATTTTACTCATTTTATGTAGATTTTAAATTATATTTGACTTTTTTGGAATTTTAATTATTTTATATTTATATTTATATTTTTTAATTTTATATTTTGTTTTTAATTTTGCAAATTTTTGGTTTCTTTTTTATTTTTAAAATAAGGTAATCATTAATGCATGTAATATAGATAATGTAGCTATATAAAAGTAATACATAGTATATATAGATAATACAACTTTTGATATTTTAATATAAATCAAAATAAAGAATATATAAATCAAAATAAAGAAAATAAAATCTTTTTATGTTTTTATTTATATCCATTTTTTTATTTATAGGGTATTTTTCTAATTTTTATGTATTTTTAAAATAATAAATATATCAAAATAGAGAATATAATAAATATTTGACCTTATTTATGGTTAAATAAATATGTATAAGTCCAAATTAACTCAAATAATTTTTAATATATAACACATATAATAAAGACAATTAAGAGATATAAAGAAATATTTTTGGATTTTTATAGAAAATTCTCTATGTTTTATAAGTTTTTAGGGTTTTGTGATTTTTATGTTTTATATTTTGTTTTTTAGTGATTTTTGATATGTGATAGAATATACTATAATGAAGATGATATATTTTTTTGGAATTTTTGGATTTATATTTAATTTTTATGGATTTTTAATAGCTAAACTGAGAAATTATGTAGGTTTTGTATTTTAAAAATAGGAAAATTAAGTTAAATGCCTAATAAAATTTGTGCATGAATGAACACGGTTCCTTGCATCCATCCTAATTTACCTATTATTTTGATACAAAGAAAACATTTACAACTTGTAAAATATAAGAAATATAATGTATACAACTAACATGGACCACAATGTAATTCATATAATTAGAAATGCATTTAATAATAACTCCCTAAAGTCTAGGATCAAATCTGCAAATAACTTAAAAGTGCCTTATGTGGGGGATTACGTTAGGAGAACTGGACAAAAAATAATAACGAATACAATGAATTTTTAGGTCCAATTTCCAATTTTACCTAATTATTTGACACTGAATGTTTATGTGAAAATGCTAAACAAATTATAAAATGGCAGAGGGTATGTAAGATACCCAAGGTACGTGTGAGAGGTGCATGTGTCCTGATCGTTCGTTTGAGGTGTGTCCACATTGCCTCACTTATGATCAGCCTAATGAGGGTGCATAACATTTCACAATTAATCGAGGGCCCATAATAGATCTAGGCTCGCTCCTTGATCCGATGGCTTTGAGGACCTCTACAAGAACAAGGAAGAGAATCTTCCCTATCGAGCTTCTTCCAATGATTTCCCATCCTCCGGCCGTTTCTCTCACTACTGATGGGTACAAAACCTTTCTGGTAGCACTCCGCAGTTGCATGAACTTTCAAGAAGCTCTGGGCCTCCTCGGATGAGGCCTGGAGACCAAGTCTTTATCCGGACACCTAGGAGTCAATGGTGTACTTGATTTGAGTTCCAGGTGGAGTCTCAAAAGCTCTAACATGCAAAAAAAGAGCTTGAGGGTGAAACTCCTCGACCCAATTTGAAACTGAATATAAAAGATGGGTGAAGGGGGGATGTATCCCTGTCAAGCGACTTAGGTGGAGACGAATTCACTGATACATGCAAGATCAGGTTGATTAGATGGGTGATTCGGATTGAGATGGTGAAGAGAGAGGATGGAGTGATCAGGAGGGTCAGAACACAAGTGTTGAACGAGAGAACAGTGGCCAGAGCTCTAAGCCCCTATGAACTACGAATTGATATTTTTATTGAAATCTAAGCTAAACCAAAGAAAATAAATGACAAGTTCACACTATAAATTAAAATGCAAAGTTAAAAATCTAATCCTAGAAGCTCATACTTTGGTTGGAGACCTGGGAGCAGAGACCTTCACCTAAAGCTACTCAGATAAAGTGGATTCAATCCTCCACCCTTCTCCTCACCGCAAATCAGAGGGTCGAGCTTCCATCACATCGGGGCATGCACCTTAGGTGATTCTTGGGTATACGAGTGGCTAAAGAGGATCAAAATTAGGAAGGAAGGTAAGGATATTAATTTATAGAAGTTGCGAGGGGTGATCTTGGAGTGGAAATATATTGCCAATCGAAGGTGATAGGTAAATGCTATGGGTATGGTGAGGTAGAGGAAGATGGTACGAGAAGATTTGGTGAATGGCTCAAGGAGAAAGAAAGAGTGGATTTGGCGTAAAAATTCAGTAAAGTGAGGGGTTTTAGAATGGTATGGGGTGGCTTCATGTGAGGGGGAGAGTTGACCTAGAGGTCAGCATTCGTTGTGCCCCCATTGGTCCACATGAGCCCACAACTAGACAAAACATGAATAAAAAGGAAAGAAAACTTAAAATAAAATACTAAATGATTTCATTTAAAAATACTCAAAACATGAAAAATGTTTATTATTTTATAAACTATTTTACGGTGATTTTTACTTATTTGTAAACCTTATTTATTATATATTAATATTTACATGTTAATATATATATGTATATATACTTGTATTTTATGTAGTTATATTTTTATTATGTATTTTTATACATAATATTATATTTACATATTTTATATATTTACAACATCATTAAATATATATGCATATTTTTATTATGTTTTTATATTTATAAGTATAAATAAATAGGTACATATACGTTTTATCTATATTATACCCTATGTATTATGACATATTAATTATTTTGGGGGTATTTAAAATGTTCTTATTTATACTTATATTTTTAATATTATATAGTATGTACAATTCTACAAAAATATAAGAAGATTAAAAATTTAAAGAATGAAGTATTTTGTTATATGTATAGATGCCCAAGTACAATAGTACCCCCAAAAAATGGCTTTTGTATCTTTGCTCCATTTTCAGTGAATCTACTTTCATTTGATAGATAATTTAATTTAAAATACAATGGAGGTGAGTTTGCTTCAATTTGAGTTCATATGGAGAATAACATGATTAATGAAGTTCAGTTTGTATATTTTTCAACTTTGTGTACCAAGTGCACTGTACATGATTTATTTTGGCAAATATTTTTCTTATTTTCTACATATTAATATGTACAAGTTTTATGTTGACCACTTTATTATTTGAGGTGTGTATAATGAATAATAAAATAGTGTAATATTAATGTATTTACAATATAACGAATTAGGGTTTCTTGTGTGTATTTTGTACAACATTTTTGCTCTTATCCCCCTACTTTATTCTTGATTTATCTAGTCAATAATTGAATTGGTCATGAGGTTTAGGGTCAGTCAGTTTCTTTGGTACTTCCTTTATTTTTCTTTTCTTTTCTTTATTCTTTTATATTGAGTTTAAATACATGTATTTATACACTAATTGCATATCAATGTTAGTTGTTAATTCATGCAAGTAAGTAGTATTTACATGTATTTTACCAGGGATTTAAAGACAAAATGGAAGAATAAAGGTGAATGAATGGCTATTCATCACCCCATTATACTTACCTTTGCTAGTCCGTAGAAAACACTTATTTGAAGAATAAATGATGCAAAAGATAAAATAAAGAAAAGGAAAATAAAGAACATAGAATGATTATGATTATTAAACTTATCTTCATAAAATCAAAGTTCGGAGCTCAGAAATACCTTTGAATTGTTAGTTTGTCGGAACCTTATTGAGAATAGGATTTAAAACTTAACAACCCTCAAGTTCTTCAATCCTCTATTCTGTTCGCCTCAATAGCCAGGTCAGAATAAGTCTATTCATACGTAAAATCTTATGACTATGAGTTTCACTTTTATTGTGTATGTGAAATGTATTTCTCATCATTTATAGTAGAAAGAATCAGTCTTCCCCAACAAGGTAACCCTAATTCCCCAATCTAGCTACTCTTTCCTTAAGGCGCGAGGTATTTCCTTCCAAGTTCAAGCACAATCGACTGAAAGAAGAGGAGGTAGAGAAGACGAATGGATTGTGACTAATGTAGTCACACATACTTTGGAGCTTGGCCAGTGTAGCCAAGTCTCCAGTTGCAGGCAATCTTGTAATCTTTGACTTTGAAGCATAATGCCTAGCTTATTGATACATAACCCCAACGGAATTAATTTTCATTGACTTTTTACACGTAAAATTTTTTTGGAGTCTTTATTTCATACTTTTTTTAACATATATGTACAACAACATTTACATAAGGAAATTTTCTTCTTGAGCCAGAGCACTATCCCTCTTTTGAAGCTTTATTGCAACCCACAATGTCCTGTCTTTAGACGTTCATGCCATTAGATCGGGTTGGAGTGCACTGGTCCCTATTGGGGAGACACATGTTTTCCATATGTGTGCTTCTCAAGCTAAAGAATTCTGTTCTCACCACATCATATGAGTTGAGCTATGTGTAGAGTGCATGTACAAGTTAGGTCACTACCAACAAGGGTCATGTATTTGCTTCAAAATATTCTACTTAGGTTAATCAAGATGATATGTGAACAGAGTCTTGTGGACTCAAAGAGTTAAATATCATTAACCTGAAAAGTCTTAATTACGATTCCAATAAGGTTCTTGTAAAATTTATTTGATTAAGGTCTAAATCGATCTCCAATTTTCAGATTTTATTCCAAACCAGTTCAATTGTCAAAAATCATTCTGAAAAATACTCATGAAATGCAAATATATTTTTGTGTAGCAGCTTTTCTGATTTTAAACTTTTTATGTGATTTTAAAAAGTTTTGCATATTTATGTGAGTTTTTGTTTTTTTAATTTATGTATTTTTGAAGGGGTTAGTGAATTGAATGTATTTACAAGGATTGTATATTTTTATAAGGGATTTTATACATGTATATACATGTTTTAGATAAGAGTTTTATCTACAAGTTTGTTATTTCGAGATTATTATGATTATGTAAATTTTTTAATAAAATATTTGAAATATTTTTGCAAATATTTTACAAATATTATTGAAAACTTATGTTGCAAATAATTTTATAATTAGATTTCGAACATTTTAATAAATGATTTTTATAATCATTTTTACAAACATTTATAGAGGAATATTTTTCAAAGGTTTGAAAATATTTTACAAAGATTTTTCAAAGGTTTTCAAAAGATTTTCAAAGCATTTTACCATCATCTTTCAGAATCATTTGCAAAACTGTTTCAAACTAAGTTTTACAAACAATTTTTCAAATTTTTTTACAATTATTTACAAGAGTTTTACTCTTTTTATTTGTATACTCTTACCCATTGTATGTTAGCCATATTATTGAAAATACAATAGAGTACAAGTTATGGTTAACATATATATATATACACTATATGTACGACCCCCTCTACATAGCATGAATTATGTCCTCATAGTGACCAAGGAGCAATGAAGAAAGGCATAACTCATGCTAAGTATAGAAAAGTACAATACTACAATGACACAAATAAACGAATAAGAAGTCGGTCGTCCCCCTATACTCATGATTATTAATACTCAACATAGAAGGCTATACACTAAGCGGGGATGATCAAGGATGAGAATTCACAAAATCAATGGCTCGACTAGTCTCCCCTATACTTAAGATTAAATATCCCTAAGTATAGACAGAATATCAATAAATTAGAAGACAAGCGAGGGAACAATGAAGGAAAAATCAATGCACTCATCCCTCTATACTTAGGATCTAGTCATCCTTAGTATAAGAATAACACAAGGGATGAATGAATAATACACAAGAATTAAAGTATTGAAAAAGAAATCAAAAGAACAATCAATAAAAAAATATTTTTGGACATTTCATTGCACGAATCTTCTGTTGATGCTCAGAGTCCACCTTCAAATGCCACCTTTATTGAATTGACAATGGACATGAATGTTTCATTCTTGAAATATGGCTTCAACAATTATCCATTGACTATGAAGGGCTGTGTGTCAGATGACAATTCAGATATTAGAATGTTACCATTGTCATACATCTCTCTCCCTCTCATCATACTACACGCCCATCTCTCTCTCTCCTTAGAGTGGTTGTTCACTCTAAACCTTAGAGAGTATCGCTGTCATCGCCATGCCGTTGTGTCATCGCTTCGACCGCTCGTGGATCTCCATCTCCTTTGGTGCACCTTGCTCGTGAAGAAGACATCAGATCGTGTGTGACGAGATCAGGAGATTCACCACTTGGATTTATCAAATTGGATTGCGAGGAGCACAAGTTTCATCAACGCACTCGCAAGTGTCTCCTCCGTTGGATTAGACTTGAGACATGAGGTCTCTTACTTTAGAGACACGATCACAATCATGCTTCAAGAGGTATTCCAATATATACTTTGTGGTTTAGATGAAACGATCCGAGAAGTGTTCTTTGATCATGTGGTTTCATCTTTCGCTTTTAAATTTTAAATTCTGCTGCACCGAACAACTAGTGGGACTAGTCGCTCCGATAGCATAAGATGTGATCTTCACGCTTCCATGATGCGCTTAAGGTTCTATCTACAACCTTAAACATCTTCTAGACCAAGTTCTTTAGGAAAATTGTACTACATATAACATCCCCCAAGTACTTCTCCATCTAGGCTTATTTATGGGAAGCCATGCCATTTGCTAGTAGAGATCATGTATAAATTAGAATGGGCAATCAAAGAGATATTACTTGATTTGTAGAGAGCTGGAACCAAGAGGAAGATAGATCTCAATGAGTTAGTTGAGATTTGAAATCAAGAATATGAGAGCACTCTCATCTATAAGGACAAGTTCAAGAGGTGGCATGACATACACATTCGCTAAAAGACCATTGATCCTAGCTAGAAGGTTTGGATATTCAATGCAAGGTTGAAAATATTTTCTGGAAAGTTAAATATCAAATGGGAAGGTCCATACATAGTCAGAATGGTGCACGACAACATAAGTATACCTATATCAGATGTGTCACATGATGCAGAACCATTCTTGGTGAACATGCAGATGTTAAAGCACTTTGTGGAATCTACAGATCATTTAGCCCGAGTTGAGGTGATCTACTTTGTACATGACTTGTGACTACTTTTCCTCTTCATTTTCTCCTGTACAGAGACCTTGAGGCCATTCATTTTGGACTACACACCACTTATGCATTCTTCCTAGAACCCAATCGTACCTATTTTTACTCGTCTTTATACTTAGGATACAAGATCCTAAGTATGGGGGGATCGATTACTTCTGTTGATTTTCCATTTTCGTATTTTGTTCTTTTTACTTTTCTTTTGTACATTCTTTTACACCCATCACTTGTCTCCAATTTTTGTCACATTCTTTTCTATACTTAGGATACCTGATCCTAAGTATAGGGGAACCAAGTGATCCCGTTGATTTCGTTTCTCCTCTTCTTTCTTCTTTTTGTTGTTTATTTCTTGTCCTTATTCACCTCATTTTTGTCTCTTGCTATACTTATGATGAACAGATCATAAGTATAGGGGGGTATCTGACTTCTTTTCCTTTCGTTCTTTTCACCCACTTTTACTTAGCACGAGTTCTGTCCTCCTTTTTTCTCTTTTTGGTACTATGAGGACATAACACAAGCTAAGTAAAAGGGGTTCGTATATATTGTATATATGCTTTTGTCCATAACTCATCACTTTATGCATTTTCTAAATATATAAAATCCTTAAAAAATGGACGTGTGTAAAAACTATTTAAAAGTTTATTAAGTTTTTTATAAAAGTTTTGTAAATAAATAAATAAATGATATGTAAAATTCTTATTTAAAATTCCTCTTTAAAATTGGTATTTAAAATGTGAATTTAAAGTGTATAATACTTATTTAAAATCATATTTGTTAACATATGTAAACATAACTTAATATTTAAAGTCTTTTTATTTAAAACTTGTAAAATACATTAGTATTTAATCCAAAATAAAATATTGGTAACTTATCTTATAATTTTTTTAATAAAATATGGTAGTTTATAAAATTGAAAAAACCTACAAAATTCATAAAAATGTAAAGTTCTAAAATATAAAAATAGCAAAATCTTTAGAATTAATAAAAATTAGTAAAATCCAGAAAATTTACCTCACAAAACATTGTTGCATTTGCATTCACATTTTTCATAATAAGTTTGAATTCTTGAACTAAAGATTGGCTCTTGTCCAAAGGTAGAGCTTGATCATGGCCTTTGCCCTAATTTCTAAGGAGCCTAGTTAGGAGTTGGAGTTTACACTTTCAGTAAATCTTTGGGTTCCATAGGACCATGTTCGGAATTCAACTTAAACATGCTTAAGTAGGACACTTGGTGTAATCTGTTTAACACTTCAACAATGGACCAATTTTTGGGCATATGCACTCCATAGTTAGCTCGACTTGCATGGGGTTGCAAAGGGTAGTTCATTTTAGTGGTTCATTTTCCTCCTTTCTAGTGGCACACATGTCTAAAGATGGGAGTTGTGGGGTTTGAAATAAAGCTTCATTTGAGGGATGGTCTGCTGGCACAATTTTTTCTAAGACCCCAAAACATGTGCGAAACAAAAGATTCCATATCCAACGAAGCACATAAGAATGCAATGCAATTGTTTCTATTACCCTAAAACATGTGCAGACCAAACGATTCTATATCCATCAGGGAAAAAAATTCACAAAGTACATTGTTGACCAAAAATGGTCTATTGATAGAGCCTGCATATCTTGGTGGAGACTTGGTTACACCAACCAAGCTTCACAAAGATATGTGACTATACTGGTCACACTCCAATTCTTTTCTCATTCTTATAGCTTCTTACCTCTTTCGATTACGGACACAACACGACCTGAACTTAGAAGGGCAAACCCCCCTCCTCGAGGATCGAGTAACTGGATGAGGAAGACTTGGAGTGCATTACTTGGGTCGTCGATTTCTTCGCCTCATTAAGTAGGAAGATCTAACACATTTCCTACACAGTACAAATTGAATTTGAGGTTGAAAGAGTTAGCGATAAAGATAAGTGGATCTGAGCTGGCTGTTGAGGTGAACATGATTAAGGATTTGTGGGACATGAGGACTGTTAAGACTAAAATCCTGATTCTAGTTAAGGCTCTGACAAAATTCTTATTCTAAGGCTCGATCATGCTCTATCCTTTGTATGTTCTCATGAATTAGTTTAGCGAAACAAATTCATGCTAACTTGATTTCTTTTTCCTTATTCTTGAAACAAGTGTTTGCTAAGGGACTAACAAAGATTAGGTATAGGGGGTTGATGAATCCATGATTAATTAACATTTCTGTCGCATTTTGTCTGAAAACTCTTAACAAATACATGTAAATAAGCCCTAATATTCATCTATTGTTAAAATGACATTCAAGAATAAAAATGCATTTTTATGCATTAAAAAGAGATAAAAAAATAAGGAAAATAAAAATAAGGAAAAGAAAACAAGGAACACTATAAATATGTATATATTGTACATGATGACTCGGAATATATAATATAGATGTAAGATATATTTATATAGCCTAACCTCCGAGACCAAGACAACATGGCTTGATCAACCAACAACGAAGTAGGGGGAGATAAGGAAGAAAATACAAAAATAACTGGCCATGTACATAATATAATAATTTCAATTATTTATTATATTTATAAAATCTTCACATAATTTTAATTAATTCATATGTATGTATTTTTCACTAGTTTCTTCACCAATGTGTGTTTACAAAAATTTATATAAAATTGTAAAAATAAAAAAATTCCAACCTATAAATATGACAAGTAATCAGACTTCCAAATTATCAATTTTCGAACTTCTGAACCTCATAACTTCATTATATGAACTCTAATTTCACTCTACTCACCTTTAAAGTTCAAGTCATAAAATTATCTAATTAATGAAAGTGATTTCATCAAAATGGAGTCCGTTTGCCAACAAGTCAATTTTTGGACCTATTGATAGCTGGATTTCTAGGGTATTTATTTTATTCTGTACATACTATTTACAATACAACCTATTTAGCAATTTCTAATTATTTTCCTGATCTTGTAGTTTATAGATAAAATAAAATTCAAAAGAAATCTTTATTTAATATTTTAAATAAATCAAAATCCCTAAAAAATAGACAAAAATGAACTGTGGTGTATATATGATGAATCTCGTATTCATCACTCTAAATCTCATTTATTAAGCTCAAAACCCTCAAAATCAACAGCATTCTTGCATCTATTCTGCATAATTAGCATTAGTGCATGATTGCATAAGAATTGCATTTTAGCACAAAATTCTGCACCAAAATAAGAAGCCAAAAATCCAAGCTAAAAGTGACCTATAAATAGCCTAACTTCCCAAATTTTTAACCCATTCATGCTAACTCCGAATGACTCAAAACCACTTCCACTGTGTACATATCACTAACAAGAATAAAGGAAAAATACAAAAAAAACTAACCCAAATAAGTGGACCAAAAACCTAAATCCTAGTTTCAGGATTTTCAGACTAAAAGCCCCATATCTCCCTCATCCAGTGTCCGTTTTAATCCTACTCACTTTTGAACTAATGTACATTCAATTACCTTCAAAACAAGACCAAGTTCAAGTGAATCGGAGCTCAAATGTGAAAGTTGGGTTCTGGGCCTCTTTTGTACATTGTGTATTTTAGCTATTTTTGACCTAATATTTTATGTACATATTTTATTAATTAATAAAAATCCAAAAAAATAGATTAAGGTGTATTTATTTATCTTTAAATTTTACCGTAATTTTTCTGGATTTTTATCTGATCTTAAAAATGACATAAAAATTACAAAACCCCAAAATTAAGGTATTCTATGTACATAGGATACCCCAAAAATGCACTTTGTACATTTGATCGATTTTGGTTTTGATGTCTTCATGAAAGTTGTAGATCTCATCGAGACGAGCAACTTTCATGAAAAAACTTTTTCGATCCGAGGTCATTTACTATTTATTTTCAATTTTACAAAATATTTATTTTCTGAATTATCTGGTGCTGACACGTGGCAGCACCTGGTGCCGCCACGTGTCAGCCATTTTCAGCCTTTTTATAAATCGTTTTCGTTAAAAAAAATAAAAAATAAAAGTCCGAGCACGTGTAGCACACGTGCCGCTCCTGCACGCGCACTGCACGTGCGCCTCCGCCTCTCCCCCTTTTGGGTGACACGTGGCGCAACAGGCGCCATCCGATCACGCTCGATCGGACGGCGCCTGTGCGTCGTCCACCTCCCGCCTCCTTCCCAATTTGGCCACCGCACCGCCCCCGCGATTTTCGCCGCAAATCCCGCCGCCGCCGCCATCGCCGATCCTCGCAATCGAATCCCCCTTCGTCCTGTGATCTCGTGCCGCCTTCCCAATCCCCTCCTTCCATCTCCGGCATGCTCGACCTCCTCCTATTTAAGATCCCCGCCGCCCTCCATAGAACCCATCCGCCGTTAGCATCACAAGAGGACCGGGGTGACAGCCCGGCCGCTCTCCGTCTCCGGCGAGGTCCGGTCACCCTCGGGTGGTCGTTGCAGCGCCTTCCCGCGTACTGCCCCAGCTCCGAGCTTCTGCGACGTCGAGCCAACTACGACCCATCACCGCCTCTGTCTCCGCCCTGCGCCTCTGCCTCCGACGCCGCAACATCTCCGCCCCCAAGCTCCTCCGACCGCAGCGCCACCTGCATCTCGACTCGCCACCGTGCGCCACAGCTCCATCGACTTCATCTCCGGCCATCTGCTTCATCAACAACCACCCTCCGCCACCTCCAACTGCGCCTCGGCTCCACCACGACTCTGCCACAATCCTCGACTCGCTCCGAACATCACCGCCTCGCCATCGCCGACATCTCCAGCCATGAGGCCGCCTCCTACGCCACCCTCTAGGCCGTGTGTCGGCCAGAGGGAGGCCGACGTCACGTCCCTCCCGCCAGCGCCTACTCCGCCTCGAGCTACTCTGCCTCGACGCCGCACCATCGGCCGCTCTGCCCCTTAGTGTCGAGCCACCGACTTTCGCACCACCAGCCTGCTCGGGGCACCGCACCGCCGGCCCTCCGCCACCTACGTCGCTGCACCACCGGGCACGAGTCTCGAGGCCCTCGCACGTGAGAAGCACGTCCCGAGGCCCTTGCATCCAGCACCCCGGACGTCCACCTATTTGCACTAAAGTCCAAAGTCACGTGCCTAGCACGTGACAACTTGGAGATTTTACAGAAAGGGCCCGTGATTCCTTCATATTTGCACTCCAGTCCACTGCCCAGAGGGCACGTGCTATGCACGTGCTCCTCTGGCAAAATTGCAGAAGAAACCCCCCTCAGTGTCGGTAATTACTTTTAAGTCCCCCCTGCTTATTTACTTATTTTATTTATATTGCACTCATACCCCTGTGTACCCTTGTGATTATGGACCTCTTATTTACATTATTTTATTAGTCAAAAAATAGCATGATGTTTGTTACTTGATTCTCTACGCTTTGACATATTGTGGACATTTTTATGATTGATCGTTGATTAATAAATAATTGTTTGGTGAAAATTTGCATATTTTGCCCATTTCTTGCTCTGAAATTCATAGTTGATTAATCTTTGCTCTAAAAATTTCCCAAAAATCACATAGTGTAGAATTAAGTGTTCTAAACATTGTGCCCAAAAAGATTCGCATTTGAATACATATTTTGCCCTGTAAAAATCATTTTGCATATTTTAGTATTTAATTTTTAATAGGTATTAAACCCCACATTTTCGAGGTTTAGGATTTTTTTGAGATCCGTCACCTAGTGATAGATCTTAGATAGTTTTATTTCTTGAAAATAAGTAGGTTTAATATTTATCATAATTAAATATTGAAATTCATGTTTGTTTGCATTTAAAAATCTATAAAAAATTCATATTGCATCCAAAAATTCAAAAAATATTACAGTGCACTCATTTCATCATATTTTACATTGTGGCCAAATTTCATATTTTTCGGACATCGTTTGAACGTAATTTATATTATAGTCCCTAAAATAGGCCAAATTTGCATTTAACACCCCTTATTTGCATTAAAAATTCCAAAAAAAAGACCACCTCGAAAACCGAACACGAACTTTGATAAGACTTAATTCTAGGTTGTTCCTTTGCCTCCTTGTGATCGACCTTGGGACTTGCCCAAGTAAAATAAACATAAAACCACACGATTAAAAATTGAACATAATATTTGTGGTTATTTTCTTGACCGTTTCCGATTGCCGCCTACAACGCACGATACATAATTTTTAAGCACGAACGATAAAAACACAATTTTAAAAGCGACATTTACGGACTAGTCAGATAGCGCCGTTGCCGGGGAGGCAAACGACTTAGATTTTTGTCTGAAAATTTTTGTTCGGTTTTCCGCATTCGGGTAGTCTGACCCCCGAATTTTTCATTGTAAATTCCATTTTTTCCTGCAATTTATTTTCAGCACTTATTTTTCATATATTTTTGAGTCACTCTCTTACATTTTCTCTCTTATTTTTCTTGTGAGGTACTTTGTACGTGGAGCATTTTTTCAAAAACCGATGCAACTTCACCGACTTTTGCAAAAATCGCAATTAATTTAAGATCGAGTCGAGTCGCGAGGGAGCGTAGAGTCTAGGTTTTTAATTCCTGCAATTTCTAAATTTTTGTAATTAATTGCTTATTTACAGCGGTGTCCAGTTGGACTCTCGCATGTGTAGAAAGACCTCTGACTTTATTCTGTGGCGTGTCGTGGCCTGTTTCACTCTCCGGTGAGGGTGGGGCCCGACTTGAGTGGCAATTAGGATAGACCTGCACATACGGCTCTCAGAGCATTTATATTTTTGCTTGTGCTCGTAGGATCTTAGGCCACACTGCACTTTAATTGAGACGCACATAGATCGTTCAACTTAGCCAAATTTAAATCAATTCTTCCCGCTAATAGAACTTTCTGCTTAGGTGCGGTTTTCCATCGGCTTGCATATCATTTAGAATAACTTTTAAATTCTGTCTAGCATCCCACATGGAGATTGCGAGGATTCACTGTAAGTCTTCTAAATGAGCATTCATCATAGTTTTCCGCGTGCATCGGCTTTTCCCGAATTCCTCTCTCTTATTTTATAACATAACTTTAAAGGAAATTGGGACTGGACGGTAGACGTGTATTTGTGCTCATCTAATTCTTCAGTGATCACCTCATTAAAATCGGGACTGCTAAATATAGCTGATCTTAAAGAACCCATAAAATCAAGAATTCCTGCGGGAGAGCAACCCTGACCTTGGATGTTCTATTTTTCTAAGTGAGCGAGAGACGACACTTAAGGCTAGAGCCCAAATCCGAAATTTCAGCTCGCTAACAAGATTGTCTTTTCGCCATTTAAAATTGACAAGAAAATTGGTCGAACTCTTACGACCTTCACTGTGTGAGTTGGTGAAACAGAATTTTGTATTGTGTTTGATCTGATCAACATCCATTCATCTCTTGATAATCTCTTGAAATTCGAGAATGGAAAATTGTGGTAATTTCTGTTTGGACTCAACGAACCCTTTTCTGACCACCACAAACTTTCCAATCTCAAATACTCTGAGCCACTCTTACTCAGAACCACCTTGGTTTCAGGGACACCTTCCCCTGGAATCTTCATCTTATAATTCTCTTCAAACTATTGACTCCTATTTTTCACAATCTGAAGGTGAAAAGAAGAACTCACAAAAAATGCCTCCAAAGAAGACCAATCCTGAAGATGACCCCAATGAAGATCCGATGCAAATGATTCTCGCAAGACTTGCTGCATCTGAGCAGCAGCAAAATTTGATGAGGGCACAACTAGAAAGAATGAATGCAGAGGAAGAACCACCAATGGAGGCTGCATATAATCTCGGGCAATATAGAGTCATAAATTACTTGCAGCCACCTCAGCCTGAGGTTCACCATGAACTGAAGCCACACTTCATGAATTAATTACCACAATTTCATGGTAATTCGGATGAAGAACCTTATGAATTCTTGCGTGATTTGGAGCTAGTATGTTCTAATCAGAGGCACCCACAAGTCAGCCAAGACTACATTCGTCTCACTGCATTACCTTTCGCCTTGAAGGGTAAGGCAGACTACTGGGTGAAAAATTTGGGAGTGACGGTGACCACCTATGATAGGTTCAAAAACCTATTCTTGAAAAAATTCTACCCCTTGAGTCGAACCAATCAAATGAGGACTCGCATAACTAGTTTCTCTCAGATGCCAAATGAACCACTTTGTGATGCATGGGATAGATTTAAAGATCTGCTGCAAAAATGTCCCTGCCATGACCTAGATAATAACATCCTGGTCCAATCCCTCTATTCTGGCCTTAACCACGGGACTCAGGGTCTAGTCAACGCTGCCTGTGGAGGAAACTACACATCCCGAGGAGCTGATACCGTCTGGAAAATACTGGAGCGAATGGCGGAGACTAGCCGTTCACAAATTGCTAGTAGATCTTACATTGATTCACTGAACAACTATCAAGCCAAAGGAGGGAAACAAACTGTCGCAGAAATAGCAGAGGACTTGCTGCCCAACATGAACATCATCACATGCAAATTAACAGTTGTGGATCACATTAATAAAAGGGTGAACGACATCGACAACCGGCTCTCTCAGTTTCCAAAGCAAATGGAGGAACTCACTGAGAAGGTGTCCAAGATCGGGATGCCTACTGCACCTATGGTCCCAAATTATCATGTGCATCATGTCCAAGAGCAGCCAGGCTCTGGATAACCGCAACCATGGACTCAGGACCAATCCTACGTCCAACCTTCCCATCAGTCACCTCCTCCAGCCGAGACAGTCATAGAAGCCTCACCTCTGACTTTTGAGATAAACGACATCTGGTACACATATGATAATACCCGACAGGGTAATCCGGGGGACCGTCAGCAATATCAGCATCCCCCCACCTTCTACAATGCCGCTCCACAACACAATCAGCCCTCGAGACAGCAGCAACCACACGACCGTCAGAACCAGCCTCAACAACATCGTCAACAATATCAAGCTCCAAATCAAGCATCTCTATCATCCAAACCTCCAGAAGACCCGGTTGATATCCAAAAACAAATGCTGGAGGAAATTCGCAGCTTCCGGAATGAACTGTACGACCTACGGGTAGATGTTAATCGTCCATCCCGTTGGAAGGAAGAACAGACAGCCCCAGTCACAGCCATTCCCGCCCAAGTTCAAGCTAACCCCAACAGCTTGAACAAATCTCAATCATCTCAATACAACAATCAGGTATATTACTAAGATTTTTCCACATCTGAACACGAGATCCTTTCGTTTAACAATATCAATGCCATGTCCCTCAGGAGCGGAAGGACCGTGGTCGTACCTGACCAGGCAAAGGAAACTGACCATCATGACTCGGAAGATCAACCGGAGGATGCTTCTGAGGATGAAGATGAAGGACGCCCGAGGATTTCAGCCCAAAAGAAGGGAAAAGCATCTATGGAGACCATAGAGGACCTTGAACCTCTAGTTGCTGCGAAAATACCTTTGTCACCATTTCAGCAACATGATTATCATCCAAAACATTATGATTGTAATAAGAACTCCAAATTCAATAAAGATGCTCTTATTTATGATTCTGGATCTCTTTCTCCTATCTCAAATGCTTCCATTCCTTTCCCCCATGCTCTCAAGAAAGGAAGACAAAAGAAAACTATCCAAAGTGACCCAGTGATGGAAAAGTTCTGTCAAGAAAACATCACAGTGAAGGTACCCTTTGATCAATATGTGGCCAGTAACCCTGCATTTCAGAAATATTTGAAAATGAAATGTACTCCCACCCGGACTCGAACAAAGAAAACAAACCAGTTTGTGGAGCCCCATGTTCTAACAGTGGCCACTACCAAATTCGTGAGAAACCAGCATTTATCAAGAAAGAAAAGAGATCTGGGTGCTCATTATGTGGAAAGCCGCATTGGCGGTATCGCATTCGCACGCACACTTCTCGACAATGGTTCTTCCATCAATCTTTTTCCCTTAGCCTTATATTACCGATTAGAGTTAGGACCTCTTCAGAAATCACTATCTTTACTCCAATTCGCTGAAAAATCTACTAAAAGACCTAAGGGAGAAGTGAAAAGTGTTATCATTATGGTCGAGGGTACGGAATACAAAGTGGACTTCACTGTCCTTGACATGGAGACCCCGAACCATTGGGAAGAGTCGCAAATCATTTTGGGAAGACCATTATTAAGAACCGCCAAGGCTGTATTCGATTACGGCACTGGAATGATGAAATTCCGCTCTCTAGATGGAGAAGTGGATCTTGAAATGAGACAAACAAAATGGCAAAGACCCGATTCCGAATCCACCACTGAAGATGCTGAAACATCCGAGTGTAATCTCATCAGCACTACCGGACCTTGGGACCAACTGCCAGATCTTCACATGGATACCATCACATCAGAAGAAGAAACAATGCGCCATACAGTGTGTGATCTATTGCCAGACAAATCTGAACACCTGGATATGTACAATCTTGACGACACAGAACTCCTTTCGGATTGGTCCATCCCATCCTCTTCGAAAAAAATCATGACAAGTCGGACGCGGCTTTGGCTGAATTACTGCACTACTTTTGCGATCTGACTCACTTTCCTTCAAGATCAATGGCTAGCATATCACATAATGATCCACAACCAACAATCACTGAACCAGACTTAAATGATATTCAGCCAGATTTGATTGATGATGTAGATCTGCCAGAGCTGAAACCTCTCCCTCCCGCATTGAAGTATGCATTTCTCAAAGGACCCAAAAAGAAATTCCCTGTAATCATTAGCTCATCATTGACATTAGAACAAGAATCCAGACTACTAGAAGTCCTTGAGCAAAATCGAAAAGCCATCGGTTGGACAGTGTCGGATCTCGTAGGAATCAACCCCGCTCTCTGCTCGCACCAAATATATGTTGAGGATAACGCAAGGCCTTCCCGTGAATTTCAGAGAAGATTAAACCCTAATCTTCGGGAAGTGGTTAAGAAAGAGATCGAGAAATGGTGCAAAGCAGGTTTTATATACCCCATTTCTGACTCCATGTGGGTGGCCCCCCTTCATGTCGTCCCGAAGAAGTCGGGAATCCAGATGGTCACCAACGAGGAGGGGGTTGAGATCGCGACCCGAGTACCCACGTCGTGGCGTGTCTGTGTCGATTACAGGCGCCTGAATGCTGCGACCAAGAAAGATTATTTTCCACTGCCATTTATTGATCAAATCTTGTAGAGACTTGCAGGGAAAGCATTCTTCTGTCTTCTTGATGGGTACTCTGTCTACAATCAAGTAGCTATTGCTCCCGAGGATCAGGAAAAAACCACATTTACATGTCCCTTCGGTACCTACGCATTCAAGCGCATGCCATTCGGGCTTTGTAATGCCCCAGACACATTTCAGCGGTGCATGATTGTCGTATTTGCCGAAATGGTGGGTGATTTCCTAGAAGTCTTCATGGATGACTTTTCGGTCCATGGTGATTCATTTGATACATGTTTAGCGCACTTGGATTGAGTCCTCAAGAGATGCAGGGAGGTTAATTTGGTACTCTCCTGGGAAAAGAGTCTCTTTATGGTGACTGAGGGTATCGTGTTGGGGCATGTCATCTACAGAAAGGGAATGGAGGTCGACCCTGCCAAGGTGGATGTGATCAAGAAACTTGAGCCACCAACCAACGTCAAGTCAGTGCGGTCTTTTCTAGGGCATGTTGGATTTTACCGAAGGTTTATCCCTGATTTTTCAAAGATCGCCCGACCACTGACTGAGCTCTTAGGAAAAGACACCGAGTTTATTGTAAATCACAAGTGTCTTGAGGCCTTCGAGCTCCTGAAAAAGAAAATATGTGAATCACCGATATTACAAGCTCCCGACTGGTCTCTTCCCTTTGAGATCATGACTGATGCATCGGATTTCGCTGTCGGAGCTGTGCTTGGACAAAGACGGGATGGAATCCCTTATGCGATTCACTACACGAGCAAAGTATTGGATCCTGCACAGAAAAATTATACAGTGACTGAAAAGGAAATGCTCACGGTTGGTTGGGCCCTTGAAAAATTCAGATCATATATATTGGTCTCCAAGGTGACAATTTTCATTGATCATACGGCAATTAGATACCTCATGGATAAGAAAGATGCTAAGGCACGGCTTTTGAGGTGGATCTTGTTAATCCAGGAATTTAATTTGGAGATCAAAGATAAAGTTGGAATAAAGAATGTTGTTGCTGATCACCTTTCCCAAATTGAGAAAAATGATTATCCTGATACTGGACCTATCAAGGAGACTTTTCCAGACGAATCTGTTTGCATTATTGATTCAACCCCATGGTATTCCAACATCGCGAACTATCTTGTCTCCAAGAAGGTTCCCTTTGGTTGGATCAAGAGAATCATTGATAAACTGAAGTCGGATTCAAGAAAATACTATTGGGACGATCCTTTCCTTTTTTATGAAGGAACAGATTGTGTCTGGAGAAGATGTATTCCCCAGTAAGAATACCAGAGTGTCCTCACACATTGTCATACTCTCGAGGCTGGAGGGCACCATTCGGGAAAGAGAACCGCACTCAAGGTACTCCAATGTGGACTTTACTGGTAGACCTTATTTCGTGATGCTAGTGAATTTGTACGGTCTTGCCCGATTTGTCAAAGGATGGGAGGGACTGTTGGATATAGAGATGAAATGCCCATTCAACCAATGATTTTCTGTGATGTTTTCGATGCATGGGGGATTGATTTTATGGGTCCCTTTCCCAATAGCAATGGATTTGAGTACATCTTGTTAGCGGTTGATTATTTGTCTAGATGGGTAGAGGCTATTCCAACCCGAACCACAGATAGCAAAACCGTCTGTAAGTTTATCAAGGATAATGTCATTGCAAGGTTCGGAATACCAAAAGTTTTGATTTCTGATGGAGGTAGCTACTTTGTGAATAAGGAGATGAGATCTTTGGCTAAAGAGTATAAATTTGAGCATAGAATAGCCAACCCATATCATCCACAATCTAATGGCATGGCAGAGGTTTCTAATAGAGAGGTGAAGGGTATTCTTCAAAAATTGGTTCGTCCAGATAGGAAGGATTGGTCAAAACTATTGGACCAGGTTCTGTGGGCCTATAGGACAGCCTATAAGACTCCACTCGGTACTTCACCTTTTAGGATGATCTATGGCAAGCCATGCCATCTACCTGCAGAATTGATTCACAAATCGGAATGGGCGATCAAAAAGTTGAATTGGAGTTGTCACCTTGGGAATTATGTCGAGACTTTAATTTAAATGAGCTAATTGAAATCCGAAACCGAGCATATGACAACAGTGTAATCTGTAAGGACAAGGTCAAGAGATGGCATGATAGACACATTCGAGATAAAACCTTTGTCCCTGGGCAGAAAGTGTGGTTGTTTAATGCCCGGTTAAAGATTTTTCATGGGAAACTGAAATCAAAATGGACAGGTCCCTATGTTGTCATCGATGTGCATACCAATGGAAGTGTGGATATTGTCGAACTCAAAGATAATGCACAACCTTTCTCAGTGAATGGACAATTACTGAAGCCATATATAGAATCATCCAAAGAACATATAGTGCAAGTTGAGGTCATCTACTTCACACAGAGCATGGACATTGACGATATATCAGATCAGACCCACCCTCCCTCCCGACCACATCGATCCCCTTGTACAACTTCTTCCTCTACTTAGGCCAAGGCCTAAGTATAGGGGGGGACCGATGCCATTTGTATATACCATTTCCCTCATCACACTCCTATCTCTCGATCACTCCATATCCATCCTTCTTCTATCCTTAGGATGACCAAAGCCTAAGTATAGGGGGAACCGACACCCACCTATATATACTCTCCTCATTCACATACCCCGATCGCTTCATTTTTTTTCTCTTTTCTTTTCCGCTCTTCTTCTATACTTAGACTATTCACAGTCTAAGTACAGGGGGCGATTCTGTAAATCTTGTTCTTTTTCCTTTTTTCACTCTCTTAAACTTAGCCCGGGCTATGTCTTCTTTACGCTTCTTGTGCTCTAAGGACACAACACTCGCTAAGTATAGGGGGTCTGTATATATACTTTGTATATATTTTATCCATATCTCGTACTTGCACGTAAGTCTATATGTATTTACGGGGTGGGTAATTGAAAAAAAAACAAAAACAAAAATAGCAGAAAAAAGAAAAAAAAACATTTTTCCACTAACACTGACTACACCCAAAATTTTTGAAAAAAAAGGCTTCTTATTCTTTTTTTTGTATTAAAAAAACAACAAAATTCAAAAAGAAAAATGTGTCTGCATTTCACACACCTGCACTTCATCCAGCATCGCATTTGCATATGTGAAAAGTCTTTGGGTTCTGTACCGAGTTATGAGCCGAAACCGAGAGTGGTCTGGACTTGACCTTAATCCACCTAATTTTTAGAGGAACTTTACCGAGAAATAGGATTTTAGAGTCTTCATGTCTTTGACTTAATTCTTTGAGTTCCATATGACAATGTGCAACATTTGACTCTTAGTGTCTAACCTGGTCTCTTCATTCTGGGTACAACTCTGGAATAGAGAATTAATTTGTACTCTCGCACTATGCACTTAGCTCAACTAAGACGGGATGTTGGAAGACTGTGTGAGTTTCTTTTCTGGTAGCGTGGAAATCTAAAGACCGGAGTACGGGTTGAAATAAAGCTTCGGAAAAGGGATGGACGGCTGGGCACAATTTTTCTAAGAACCCAAAAAATGTACGGAACAAAAAGATGCTATATCCGTAGGGGCAAAACAAGATCCAAGCAAAACCACCAAAAATTCCAAATACAAAGAAGCATTCTACCAAATAAAAATCTGACCAAAAAGGTCCAAGCTTCAAGAAACCTGCAGATCTTGGTGAAGACTCGGCTACACTGGCCATCTTCACAAGGAGAGGTGACTACACTGGCCACCCTCCAGTTCTTTTCTCATTCTTCTAACTTCTCCCCCCAATTCGATTGTGAACACAGCGCGACAGACCTTCGAAGGAAATACCTGACTCCCCGAGGACGAGTTATTGGAGAGGAGGTTTATGCGGTAGTCCGACATTCTGGATGGGAAGAGCTAAAACCTTTCACACACATGAGTCGGTTATTCAATGTTCATAGGGTATACTTTGGGAAGAGGATCGATCTAAGATGACTTCTGAGCCGAAATTGTAGCAATGATGTGTAGAACTTGAGGGCTATTGATTTTAAAATTCTAAGTCTCACAGAAGTTCCGACACACAAATAATCCAAAGGTTGAGTTTAGGTTCACTTTCACCTTCAGCTCATGGTCTTGGTATGGAACCCAATTTCATTTCACCTGACGGCATTTCTTTTTGATGCTCAGGGACGAGCATGGTTTAAGTATAGGGGGATGATGAATCTCGTATTCATCACTCTAAATCTCATTTATTAAGCTCAAAACCCTCAAAATCAACAGCATTCTTGCATTTATTCTGCATAATTAGCATTAGTGCATGATTGCATAAGAATTGCATTTTAGCACAAAATTCTGCACCAAAATAAGAAGCCAAAAATCCAAGCTAAAAGTGACCTATAAATAGCCTAACTTCCCAAATTTTTAACCCATTCATGCTAACTCCAAATGACTCAAAACCACTTCCACTGTGTACATATCACTAACAAGAATAAAGGAAAAATACAAAAAAATAACTAACCCAAATAAGTGAACCAAAAACCTAAATCCTAGTTTCAGGATTTTCGGACTAAAAGCCCCATATCTCCCTCATCCAGTGTCCATTTTAATCCTACTTACTTTTGAACTAATGTACATTCAATTACCTTCAAAACAAGACCAAGTTCAAGGGAATCGGAGCTCAAATGTGAAAGTTGGAATTTGGGCCTCTTTTGTACATTGTGTATTTTAGCTATTTTTGACCTAATATTTTATGTACATATTTTATTAATTAATAAAAACCCAAAAAAATAGATTACGGTGTCTTTATTTATCTTTGATTTTACCGTAATTTTTCCAGATTTTTATCTGATCTTAAAAATGACATAAAAATTACAAAACCCCAAAATTAAGGTATTCTATGTACATAGGATACCCCAAAAATTCACTTTGTACATTTGATCGATTTTAGTTTTGACGTCTTCATGAAAGTTGTAGATCTCATCGAGACGAGCAACTTTCGTGAAGAAACTTTTTCGATCCGAGGTCATTTACTATTTATTTTCGATTTTACAAAATATTTTTTTTGAATTATCTGGTGCTGACACGTGGCAGCACCTGGTGCCGCCACGTGTCAGCCATTTTCAGCCTTTTTATAAATCGTTTTTGTTAAAAAAAATAAAAAAATAAAAGACCGAGCACGTGCAGCGCACGTGCCGCTCCTGCACGCGCACTGCACGTGCGCCTCCGCCTCTCCCCCTTTTGCGTGACACGTGGCGCAACAGGCGCCATCCGATCACGCTCGATCGGACGACGCCTGTGCGTAGTCCACCTCCCGCCTCCTTCCCAATTTGGCCGCCGCGCCGCCCCCGCGATTTTCACGGCAAATCCCGCCGCCGCCGCCGTCGCCGATCCTCGCAATCGAATCCCCCTTCGTCCTGCGATCTCGCTACGCCTTCCCAATACCCTCCTTCCATCTCCGGCACGCTCGACCTCCTCCTATTTAAGAGCCCCGCCGCCCTCCATAGAACCCATCTGCCGTTAGCATAACAAGAGGACCGGGGTGACAGCCCGACCGCTCTCCGTCTTCGGCGAGGTCCGGTCACCCTCGGGTGGCCGTCGCAATGCCTTCCCGTGTACTACCCCAGCTCCGAGCTTCTGCGACGTCGAGCCAACTACGACCCATCACCGCCTCTGTCTCCGCCCTACGCCTCCGCCTCCGACGCCGCAACATCTCCGCCCCCAAGCACCTCCGATCGCAACGCCACCTGCTTCTCGACTCGCCACCGTGCGCCACCGCTCCATCGACTTCATCTCCGGCCATCCGCTTCATCGATAACCACCCTCCGCCACCTCCAACTGCTCCTCGTCTCCCACACGACTCCGCCACAATCCTCGACTCGCTCTGAACATCACCGCCTTGCCATCGCCGACATCTCCAGCCACGAGTCCGCCTCCTACGCCACCCTCTAGGGCGTGTGTCGGCCAGAGGGAGGCCGACGTCACGTCCCTCCCGCCAGCGCCTCCTCCGCCTTGAGCTGCTCTGCCTCGATGCCGCACCATCGGCCGCTCCGCCCCTTAGTGTCGAGCCACCGAGTTTCGCGCCACCAGCCTGCTCGGGGCACCGCACCGCCGGCCCTCCGCCATCTACGCCGCTGCACCACCGGGCACGAGTCCCGAGGCCCTCGCACGTGAGAAGCACATGCCGAGGGAACTTCAACGGCCCATTCTCATCCCCAGCGGTCACGTGCGGAGCACGTGACCCGCTGGGTCAATTGCATCCAGCACCCCGGACGTCCGCCTATTTGCACTAATGTCCAAAGTCACGTGCCTAGCACGTGACAACTTGGAGATTTTACAGAAAGGGCCCGGGATTCCTTCATATTTGCACTCCAGTCCACTGCCTAGAGGGCACGTGCTATGCACGTGCTCCTCTGGCAAAATTGTAGAAGAAACCCCCCTCAGTGTTGGTAATTACTTTTAAGTCCCCCTGCTTATTTACTTATTTTATTTATATTGCACTCATACCCTTGTGTTCCCCTGTGATTTTGGACCTCTTATTTACATTATTTTATTAATAAAAAAACAACATGATGTTTGTTACTTGATTCTCTACACTTAGACATATTGTGGACATTTTTATGATTGATGGTTGATTAATAAATAATTGTTTGGTGAAAATTTGCATATTTTTCCCATTTCTTGCTCTGAAATTCATAGTTGATTAATCTTTGCTCTAAAATTTCCCAAAAATCACATAGTGTAGAATTAAGTGTTCTAAACATTGTGCCTAAAAAGATTCGCATTTGCATGCATATTTTGCCCTGTAAAAATCATTTTGCATATTTTAGTATTTAATTTTTAATAGGTATTAAACCCCACATTTTCGAGGTTTAGGATTTTTCTGAGATCCGTCACCTAGTGATAGATCTTAGATAATTTTATTTCTTGAAAATAAGTAGGTTTAATATTTATCATAATTAAATATTGAAATTCATGTTTGTTTGCATTTAAAAATCTATAAAAAAATTCATATTGCATCCAAAAATTCAAAAAAAATTACAGTGCACTCATTTCATCATATTTTACATTGTGGCCAAATTTCATATTTTTCGGACATCGTTTGAATGTAATTTATATTTTAGTCCCTAAAATAGGCCAAATTTGCATTTAACACCCCTTATTTGCATTAAAAATTCCAAAAAAAAGACCGCCTTGAAAACCGAACACGAACTTTGATAAGACTTAATTCTAGGTTGTTCCTTTGTCTCCTTGTGATCGACCTTGGGACTTGCCCAAGTAAAATAAACATAAAACCACACGATTAAAAATTGAACATAATATTTGTGGTTATTTTCTTGACCGTTTCCGATTGCCGCCTACAACGCACGACACAATTTTTAAGCACGAACGATAAAAACGCATTTTTAAAAGCGACATTTACGGACTAGTCAATATACATGTATTTATTAATATATGAAAATTAGATTATTAACAATAACAACAAAGACTTTTCCCACAATTAAGTAGGGTCAACTACATAGATTCTTTACCTCCATTCAGATCTTTCTTGGGTCAATCTCGGGCTTATATCCAAAAAACTAAGATCCTTTCGTATAGTCTCTTTCCACACTTCTTAGGTCGTCCTCGCCCTCTCTTAGCCGGCTCAATATCCCAACACTCGCATCTCCTAACCACTGCATCAGCTGATCTTCTTTGCAAATGATCAAACCATCTTAAGCGGTTTTCTCGCATCTTATCCTCGATCAGAGCTACATCAACTTTCTTTCTGATTGCCTCATTTCGAATCCGATCTTTACGTGCGTGTCCACACATCCACCATAGCATTTTCATTTCAGCTACAACCATTCTCTGCACATGTCTATGGTTCACAGGCCAACAATCTGATCCAAAGAGCTTAGCAGGTATCACAGCTTCTTTGAAAACTTTCCTTTAATTTTTAAAGGAATTTTCTTATCACAGAGCATAACAGAGGATCCTCTTCACTTTAGCCAGCCTGCATTTATTCTATTAGTAACATCTCCATCAATTTCCCCATTATGTTGCAAAATAGATCCCAGATATCTAAAAGAATCTCTCTTCCGAATGTTATCATCACCAATCTTCACCTTGATTCCTTTACAATTGCTTCCATCAAAGGTACACTCCATATATTCCGTCTTAGCCCTACTTATACGAAATCCTTTAGTCTCCAATGCATGTCTCCAGACCTCAAGCTTCTCATTTACTCCATCTCTAGTCTCATCAATCAACACAATATCATCAACAAATAACATACACTAAGGTAACGCATCTTGAATGTGACTTGTCAACTCGTCCATAATCAAAGTAAAAAGAAATGGACTCAAAGCCAAACCTTGATGTAAACCAATGTTGATGTCAAAATAGTCAATCTTCCCAGACAGGGTCCTCACACAAGATAAAGCCCAATCATACATATCCTTTATGAGGTAATGTATAGGACAAGTACTTGTCTCTTCTCCAAAACTATCCACAATATCTCTCGTGGGACAGAATCATAATCCTTATCCAAATCAATAAACATCATATGAAGGTTCTTCCTTTTAGCTCTATAAATATCCATCGTTCTCCTCAGCAAATGGATGGTTTCAATAGTTGGGCGACCTGGCATGAATCCAAATTGGTTTACTTTTACTTTGGAAACTTTACTCAACCTTCTTTTGATCACACGTTCCCAAATTTTCATAGTGTGACTCATCAGCTTGATACCTCTGTAATTTGAACAAATTTGAATGTCTCCTTTATTCTTATAAAGAGGCACCATGGTACTCCTCCTCCAATCTTCAGGCATTTTCTTGCTTCGCCAAATAACATTGAATAGAATCGTAAGCCAAGTCAAACCACGCTCACCTAAAACTCTCCATACTTCTACAGGGATGTCATTCGGTAATACACCTTTCCCAGGTCTCATAACCTTCAAAGCCTCCTCTACTTCCTTTCTTCGTATTCATCTATAGCTTGCACGATTCAACTAACATTCCCCAGTGATATCTTTATTTCCTTCCCCAGTGAAAAGTTTATGGAAGTAATGCTCCCATCTAGTCTCTATATCCTTTTGAGTGACAAGCACGTGGCCTTCCTCATCCTTAATGCATCTCACTTGAGAAAGGTCTTTGGTCTTTCTTTCTCTTGCTTTAGCCAACTTGAATATATCCTTCTGGCCCTCCTTAGAGTCGAGATTTTTATACAAAACTTCATAAGCTTTTGACTTAGCCTCGCTTACAACCTTCTTTGCTTCCTTCTTTGCTATTTTGTAGTTTGTGACAGCTTCCTCTCTTTTATCCTTAGACATAGCTTTAAAGCATGCTCTTTTAACTTTTAGCTTCTCTTGCACCCCATCACTCCACCACCAAGCCTCCTTTTGACTCGCCTAACATCTCTTTAGCTACCTTTTGGAGACAAGATGCTACTGCCTCCCACATCTCGTTTGCACTTTCCGCTACAATCCTAAGATAATTCTTCTAAAACCTTCTCCATGAAGCTCGATTGCTTTAGTGGAAGATTCCACCATCTAGTTCTAGTGATCTTAGGAACCCTCGTTTTCTTTACCACCCCTTTTATTTGTACATCCAAGACTAAGAAGCGATGTTGGGTTGTCAAACTCTCTCTCCTGGGATTACTTTATAATCTTTACAACACAACTGATCTCTTCTCTTCAACGTAAAGTAATCTATCTATGTTCTAGTTGGGCCACTCTTATAAGTAATTAAATGCTCCTCCCTCTTTTGAAGAGAGTGTTTGCTATTAAAAGATCATATGCTATTACAAAATCCTGAATGACTTTTCCCTCTTCATTTCTATCCCCGAAACCATGTCCTCCATGCACACTAGCATACCCTGAAGCATCTTTTTTCAAATGTCCATTAAGATCTCCACCTATGCAAATCATCTCTCTTGGTGGAATTCCTTGTATAATCTTATCCAAATCCTCCCAAAAAATTAGATTATTAAAATCTATAAAAATTCCTATAATTCATATTTATTATTATATAAATTAATAAAATATAAAAATGGTATATTACTTTTGAAAATATTAAAATTAAAATGTAAATACTATTTTAAGGTATACTATATATCTATTTATTAATATTTTACTAATATAACTTAAAATATTCACTATTTATAGATGTGAAATCCATTATAATTTAGATAATTTAATTATAATCATTTTTGGTACCTATTTAAATAAGGTTATTTACTATTTATTATATATTTAATAAGGGCTTTTGCTTTTGGATTTATGTGGTGCTGACGCTTGAGAACACCACAAGCATTCTTCTCCAAGAAGAGAGTCGTTAGGCGATTGTAAACAACCCAACTTAGATCATTTATTCCATCCTTGTTTTGTGACTTATATCCAATCCAAACCCTAGATCTTATATTTTGATCATCCATCACTCATGCCTATCCTTAGATCTATCCTAACTCATCTCCATTTACTCTATTTAAGGCCATCAAGTTTGTGCAATCCAACCAACCTCTCTAACTTCCAGATCAAACTGACTAAAACCTCATCTTTCAAGCCTCTATTCTCCTTCCTTGGGTGACATCCGATGGAGATAGAAGGTACACAAGGAAGAAGGAGGCAAGGGGAAGAAGTTCCAAGGTTATCGTACCTTGAATCACGTCCAGCAACGTGTAGAGCTCCAAGAAGTTGTCGGCCTATTGAGCGACAACCCTTGAAGGTCATATACCTTCATATTCTCCAGGTGTATTCCTCCACAAATTTTGACATTTTAATCCCTTTTTAGTCACATTAATCATCTTATTAGCATATCTAATTACCCATCTACCGATAATATCTAAAAGCCCCATTTTATTTGACTCGATTCCTTTCCAAATTTTAGCTGAAAGTCCATGGTCTGAAACTTCTATTACTCATATCCTCCAGATTGATTCTCCCAAGGATCAAACCATATTATTCTTACAAGTATACTATCCTCTTGGTGGTAATCTCTAGGAGTTTCCGCATCGCATTGCATCAACTAGAGGAGGTTCTTTGACCTAACTTGCGAAAGATCAAGAGCAGAAGCCTAAACTGCCTGGAAGCCCTAAGAACTTCTTCAACGCCACTCCTCTTTTAGAAGGCGAGCTTAAAGGGGGAGGAGCTCCCTTCTGGCCATGTCGGAATCATTCCATACTTCACGAGACGCCGCCATCGCCGTAATTACTGCCTGATTTCAACCACATCTACTGTCTTCATCGTATTAGGGAAGAACCCCAAGAACAATCAAGCCACTCCAAATCATACATGTGGACGACACATGTCCACAATCGATAATCGATATCACAATGCTTTATCTGATCATAGCCGTCCATTCCCGAATGGTGTAACAATTGCATCTCAAGCCTAAATCCTTTATAGAATTTCTTCATGCTGCCACAACTTTTGAATATTTCATTTAGTACCCATGTAGGGATCTAATTTCAAAGAAACATATTTTATTTTCATTTTAATTCCTATCCAGGGGCCTATGTCGCGACCCCGTTTCCCGGGTCGTCGGATCCTCCCATATCCGGATCTGGTTACTCAGCAATAATTTATTCAACAATCACAACTAACATTCAGAAATATACTACAAATAAAAATACTCGGAAGAAAGTATTTCAACACTTTTCCATTCACAAAATATAGTTCAGATGATACACTGTCCCACTATAACCATTTACATGTACATCAGCTTGAAAGGAAAATACACAAAATATTACTAACTACCTTAAAGAGTAAAGCTACTGTGGCTGGCTGGATGTCTAGTATGTAAGCCGGATGAATTTTAAAGTCCTTGCGATTGCTCACCGATACCTGTTGGGTTTTCCATAAATCATAGGATAAAAATTAGCGAATGCTAAGTAACGAAGAAGAGAAAAGCAAACAAATTGTGTAATTTTTCAAAACTTGATATCACAAAAATTTCATTCCTTTTCATTAACTTAAGTCCTATTCCTTTCTATTCCACATCAGGGATTAGTCCAGGGGAACCCCACCATTCTTGGACTCCGAAGCTGTGGATGCTTCAGGATTGGAGATTGTGTTGATCTTGGTAAGCTTATGCCGCCGCACGTCGCCTCAACCAATCCTCCAATACTACCCTGACAATTTCCTTTTCTTTTATTAAACAGGGTCTCAACCCTCAGCCTGAAAAAAACAAAAGAGCACACCGTCCTCGAGGACTCGGTTGCTTAAAACCTCAGGCTAACATTTAATCATATAACCTAGCGGCTTTAAATACATGTTATCGTGACTCAGCCGCTATTGAACCACCCGTGCCTCCACATGGCACGACCACATCTTCCGTCGTTCCAACCTGAATATATTGGCTCCCGGTACCACGCGTTGCAAAACATTCAATTTGTGCGCACTTATCATAACAGGGCAACCGTGTACCACCTAGGTAGGGAAGTGCCAATACGGGTTCCTTCCGACAACCTACAGGTTGCATGCCCGACCTGTAGTACTACTCCCAGTCATCCTTATCGGGACACAAGATCCTTTTTGGGATCCAACTCAAATCACACCAATTCACATGATGTAATTCTTTTGTTACGTCTTTGATTTGCCTAAACCGCAATACTTAGTATCGACTCACATATATATTATTCATAACCATATATATACTCCTATTTATGCCTATTTTAACTCCCAAACCCTAACTTTCAGAGCCAATGCATCAATTTGATGCGTAAATCTTATTTTAGTGGGAATCACAAAGCAATTCTTCAGACTTTTTCAAAAATAACCAAAATTAGGGTTCCTCGTAGCAAAGAATACAAAATCAAGAATTTCAATAATTTCGTATGAAAACCCAACAGCAAAAGGAAGGATTTCGTTACCTAATCAAGCTCTCTCTCGTGTATGCAAGGCTTTATCGAGTTTCGTTTTTAGAAAGGCTAATTTAAGGCTCCTGAAAAGATCGAATTTCATTTTTCGTATCAAAACGATAAGAACATGTTAAGAACGCGAAGAACGAACGAAGAACGCGAAGAACACGAAGAACACGAGGAACGTCAAGAACATATTTTCTCTTAGAATTTCGGCATAGTTTTCCCTTATACCGGGATATATTTCTCGGAAAATTTCGGCAGAGTTTCCCCTTATATCGGGACATATTTCTAAATAAAAACGAAAAGAGTTTCCTCTATAAAATCAATCGAGAGGAAAATAACAATGAAACTGAAAGAATATACTCAACAACAAGAGATGAAGAACCGGTAGACACCACACATCTTAGGTGAGTGAACGTGTGACGAATCACAGGGTCACTGACGTGCACATCCGCCCGCACCTAAGTAGGGTATTACACAGATTTCTCCATCAAAATAACTATAAAAGCATAATACGAAGAATAGAAACATAAACGATGGAGAATCGGTAGACACCACGCGTCTTAGATGAGTGAACGTGTGACGAATCACAGGGTCACTGACGTGCATAGCCGCCCGCACCTAAGTAGGGTGTTACACAGATTTCTCCTCGAACCACAACAGGAAAACGAATCGGAAAGAAATATGAATCAAAAACAAAACTTGGAAGAACAAGAGTATGAATTGAAAACCTAGCTTACGAAGCAACTAAGAGAGGATCATACCTTTCTTCTCCTCGTTCTCCCGGCAGCGCTTCGCTAGCGCTCCTCCCTCGCCTCCCACTCCTCCTCCCAACCTCTCGACCCTAGCCCTTGGGGTGGTGGTGGTAGTGGAAGTTGTAGAGAATGAATGGTTAGGGGGGGTCTATTTATAGGCCCCAGAAAATCACTAACCATGGTTAGAAAACCATGGTTTAGACCTTAACCATGGTTTAGCGGCCCATGGTTTTGGCCCATGGTTTTAGCCAAAACTTATCCCAAACTTGGAGCCTAAGTTAGAACATTCTAGAGGATTCTAGATTCGCTAATGACGCTTAATTAACACTAATCGTGATTAACTTTCACTAATCGCGATTTAACTTTTGCGGCTTACGCTTATCTTTTGTTAACTGTTGATTAGTGTTTACTAATGATCATTAGCGGCTTTCAATTGTCATTAATTTATTTAATCATGTTTAATTAGTCTTAATGACAGTCATTATGGATTAATGACATCTTAGCCTTCCTTACTTCTCTTTCTTCCGAAATTCATAACAAATCGAAACGAAGTCCGATTCACACGAAACAAATTCTGTTGGTTTCCTCTTTACGAGCCGGATCTTATTATATAGGATCCGAGATATGCCAAGTTCAAAGCTTTACAATTATAACAACCTTAAAGGAAGTCTCGTCCTCGAGACTAGAAATGCAGGCATAACAACCTCAAAGAGGATTGAAATCATAACAACCTTAAAGAGAATGAACGTCATGTCATGAACATATACATAATACATAATTTTATTATTCAAACAAGTACGGATATTTCTCTCTCATTTCTACCTCAGGTTCCCATGTGGCTTTTTCAAACTCTTGGTTTCGCCACAATATTTTAACTAGAGGCACCTCTTTGTTTCTCAACTTCTTGATATCCCTTTCAAGTATTTGCACAGGTATCTCTTGGTATGTCAAGTCTAGCTCAACATGTAAATCATCATAACTTATCTTATGCTCTGGATCCCTAATGTACTTTCTCAGATTTGATACATGAAATACATCATGTATTGCTGAAAGATGTGGAGGAAGTGCAAGTCTATAGGCAACTTTTCCAATCCGTTGAATAATTTCAAAGGGACCCACGAACCTGGGTGCTAACTTCCCACACAAGCCAAACCTCTGAACACCCTTCATAGGTGATACTTAGAGAAATACAAAGTCGCCTACCTCAAATTCAAGGTCTCTTCTCCGGGTATCACTATAACTTTTCTGGCGACTCTGAGCAGTTAATAGTCTTTTTCTAGCAAGTTCTACAGCTTCCCGTGTCTCCTGAAGTCTATCTGAATCATAAAGGTTCTTTATTCCGACCTCTTACCAACACAAAGGAGTAGTACACTTTCGTCCATATAGTGCTTCAAATGGTGCCATGCCAATACTTGTATGGTAACTATTATTGTAGGTGAATTCTACAAGAGGCAAATGTTTAATCCACGATCCCTTCCATTCTAAGGTACATGCTCGTAGCATATCCTCTAGTGTTTGAATCGTACGTTCTGACTGCCCATCTGTTTGTGGATGATATGCTGTACTCAAGCATAGTTGTGTACCTAGGGCTTTCATGAAGTTCTCCCAATAGTGTGAGGTGAATCGTGAATCTCGATCAGAAACTACTTCCTTCGGGATACCATGGAGGCGAATCACGTGTGTAATATATAACTCAGCCAGCTGGTCTGGAGTGAAAGATAAGCTTATCGGAATGAAGAGTGCTACCTTTGTCAGACGATCTATTATAACCCAGATACTATCTTTACTACCAGTCGTCTGAGGTAAGCCAGTAACGAAATCCATGGAAATGCTTTCCCATTTCCATTCAGGTATAGGGAGGGGTTGCAATAATCCTGGTGGCTTTTGGTGTGAAGCCTTTACCTGCTGGCAAGTGAAACATGAATTCACAAACTCAGCAACATCTTTCTTCATTCCCGACCACCAAAAGTATGAATGAAGATCCTTATACATCTTCGTAATTCCTGGATGAATAGATAACTCTAGAACAATGAGCTTCTTGTAAGATGTCTTTCCTTAGTTCAGGTGTGTTTGGTACACAAACTCTGTGATGATTATACAGTAAACCATCTTGTATCTGGAATCCCTTTATCTTATTCTTCTCAAGTTGTTGTTTTAAGTCTTTGAGGACTGGATCATCCTCCTGTCCTTTCTTTATTTTATCCCATATTTCTGGTTTGTATCGATGAAGAATAGTTATAGTATCAGCACTACTATCAAATGGTTTCCATTCACTTAACGTTGATAGTAAACCCCAGAAGTGGATAGCACTCACTAACCCGGGTGAATAAGTTCTTCTGCTAAGGGCATCTGCTACGACGTTCCCCTTACCAGGGTGGTAGGAGATAGTGCAATCATAGTCTTTCAGCAACTCTAACCACCGTCTCTGTCTCATATTGAGTTCCTTCTGATCAAATAGATATTTCAAGCTTTTATGATCGGTGAAGATTTCAAAAGTAATACCATACAGGTAGTGTCTCCAAATCTTTAAAGCGAACACTACGGCAGCTAATTCAAGGTCATGTGTTGGGTAGTTCTTCTCATGTGTCCTGAGCTGTCGTGATGCATACGCAACTACCTTACCATGTTGCATAAGAACTGCCCCAAGTCCTTCTTTTGATGCGTCAGTGTACACTGTAAACCCTTCACTCCCGTAGGGTAGAGTAAGGATTGGTGCAGATGTTAGGCATTCTTTCAGTGTCTGAAAACTAGCTTCACATGTATCAGACCATAAGAATGGGACCTCCTTTTGAGTTAGTCTAGTCATTGGCAATGCTATCCGTGAAAAGTCCTTCACGAATCTTCTATAATATCCAGCTAAACCCAGAAATGATCGTATTTCTCTGACAGTCTTCGGGCGTTCCCAACACATCACCGCACTAACCTTTGTAGGATCAACTGATATACCTTCCCCAGAAATAACATGGCCTAAGAAAGATACTTCAGATAGCCAGAAGTCACATTTGCTATATTTAGCATACAGTTTGTTCTTCCTTAGAGTTTCAAGTGCCTTCCTGAGATGATGTTCATGCAGATACTTATCCTTTGAGTAAATAAGCACATCATCAATAAAGACTATTACAAAGTGATCTAAGAACTCCTTGAATACTCTATTCATGAGATCCATGAAGGCTGCTGGGGCATTTGTTAGTCCAAAAGGCATAACTAAGAATTCATAATGCCCATATCTAGTTTGAAAAGCTGTCTTGGGAATATCTGTATCTTTAATTTTCAACTGATGGTATCCAGATCTTAAATCAATCTTGGAATACACAGTTGAACCTTGTAACTGATCAAAGAGATCATCTATTCTTGGCAGAGGATACTTGTTCTTTATTGTCCTCTTGTTTAGTTGTCTATAGTCAATGCACAACCGCATCGAGCCATCCTTTTTCCTAACAAATAAGACAGGTGCACCCCATGGTGAAGTACTAGGACGAATGAATCCTTTATCTAACAGTTCTTGCAATTGTACCTTTAACTCTCGTAACTCAGCTGGTGCCATCCTATATGGAGGGATAGAGATAGGCTGAGTATCAGGTATGAGAGAGATTTCAAATTCAATCTCTCGCTCAGGTGGTAATCCAGGTAGTTCCTCTGGAAATACATCAGTAAACTCGCAGACTATAGGCACATCTTCTATCATTCTTTCTGACCCTGATGTAGTGGATACATAAGCTAAATAACCTTGGCACCCTTGCTCTAACAACTGTTGTGCCTTCAATGTAGAGATATATTTGATATTATCATTGGATGTCTTTCCAATGAACTGGAACTCTATCGAGTTAGGAAGGTGGAATGTTACTGTCTTCTGGAAACAGTCAAGACATGCATGATGCCTTTCTAGCCAATCCATTCCTAGTATAAGATCAAAGTCCTCCATTTCGATTAGTAGTAGTGAAACAGGTAACTGATGTCCCGCTATCACTACTATGCAATTATCCAACATTTCTCGGATTATAAACACTTGTCCTCCTGTTCCCTTGATCAGATAGGACTGTTGTACTTCTACTGGTTTCTTACCCAAAGTGGGTACTAACCGTCGAGCAATAAATGAATGTGAAGCACCAGAATCAAATAAGGCATGTACTGAAAAGCCATGAATAATAACGGTACCTCGTACGACTGTGCTAGAATTGTAGGCTTGCTCTTCAGTAATTGCATTGAGCTGGCCATTAGGAATAGGCAAGCTAGAACCCGCAACACTTTGTGGTGGTTGTTGTGTAGGAGACGCTCCTTGTAAGCCTCGACCTCTACCATGTCTTCCTCCATGTGTTGCTCCATTGCTCGAGGTGGATGTTATACTATTAATTGGGGTTGATCTAAATCCTGAACCTCTCAACTTCGGACAATCTTTCTTGATGTGGCCTTCCTGATGACAGTAAAAACACAAACGTGCTCCTGTTTGAGCTGAAGATCCAGCCACAGAGGTGATAGCTCCTGCTGCTGAGTCGCGAGGATATAGTGGAGGTCTAGAGAAACCCCTTCTTCCTGATAATTCCTGACCCAAGGTCTGTGGTGAGCTTATATTAGAACTGGCTGGATGATAGCGACGATCTCTACGATTATAATGTGTCTTGCTTTTGGACGGTCCACCATTAAAGTGGAAACTTCTTCTTTGGTGATTTTCATCCCTCTCCATCTCAATACGAGAGGCGATGTCCATTGCTTCATCTACGGTTGTGGCTCTAAAACCAGCAAGCTTTTCTCGTAGATCTCCCTGAAGACCACTAACAAATTTGGTAAGACACTCTTGTGGTGAAGCTTCTAGAGCTGGTGAGTACCGTAGTAGCTCAGTAAAGTGGATATGATAATCTCGTACAGTCTTAGAACCCTGATTCAGAGAAGCCAACTCTCTCCTCTTTAATTCGTCCTAATGAGAGGGACAAAAGTGAGCTCCGAACCTCTCTTCGAAGATATCCCATGGAACAGGGTCTGCTAACTTCTTGGAAATTACTCTCCACCATCGTCTTGCATAGTCTGCTAAGGAGTAATCAGCAAAGTACACCCAAGTATCTGTTGGTGCGTGTATTATTCTCAACATCCTACTGACGTCATAAAGCCATAATTCAGCCTCGGCAGGTGTCTCTACACCTTTGAATCGAGGAATTTTTCCCTTTCGGTAATTATCTAGTAATGTTTGGTGTCTAAGAAGGGCCTTCTCCATTGCTCCTTCAATCGGGGTAGGAGCAGACTCAGTTGAAGGATGGTAACTAGATTCTTCCTCAGAAAGATGAACAGAATCTTCAATCCTAGCATCCGCAGGCTTAGATGCCTCGGGTCTCTCAGCCTGTGCATTGAGCCTCTCCTCCAATGCTTGTTGCCTTTGCCCCATGTCTTGGAGCATTGCCATCATAGCCGCTAATTGTCTAGACATGTCTTGGTCTGCCATGATCCTGGGATGAGTCAAGGTCAAAGGTCAGATCCTATATGTCTTAGCATGATGTACATAAGGGACAATGACTTGTGAATGGTACTGCAGTCATTTATTAAGATCAAAGGATCTTAATACAACCTTAGTTTCTGAATACCGCTCATAGTTATTAATTACTAAATAAATTACTGGAGTAACCAAGCTCGGATACCAATCTATCGCGACCCCGTTTCCCGGGTCGTCGGATCCTCCCATATCCGGATCTGGTTACTCAGCAATAATTTATTCAGCAATCACAACTAACATTCAGAAATATATTGCAAATAAAAATACTCGGAAGAAAGTATTTCAACACTTTTCCATTCACAAAATATAGTTCAGATGATACACTGTCCCACTATAACCATTTACATGTACATCAGCTTGAAAGGAAAATACACAAAATATTACTAACTACCTTAAAGAGTAAAGCTACTGTGGCTGGCTGGATGTCTAGTATGTAAGCCGGATGAATTTTAAAGTCCTTGCGATTGCTCACCGATACCTGTTGGGTTTTCCATAAATCATAGGATAAAAATTAGCGAATGCTAAGTAACGAAGAAGAGAAAAGCAAACAAATTGTGTAATTTTTCAAAACTTGATATCACAAAAATTTCATTCCTTTTCATTAACTTAAGTCCTATTCCTTTCTATTCCACATCAGGGATTAGTCCAGGGGAACCCCACCATTCTTGGACTCCGAAGCTGTGGATGCTTCAGGATTGGAGATTGTGTTGATCTTGGTAAGCTTATGTCGCCGCACGTCGCCTCAACCAATCCTCCAATACTACCCTGACAATTTCCTTTTCTTTTATTAAACAGGGTCTCAACCCTCAGCCTGAAAAAAACAAAAGAGCACACCGTCCTCGAGGACTCGGTTGCTTAAAACCTCAGGCTAACATTTAATCATATAACCTAGCGGCTTTAAATACATGTTATCGTGACTCAGCCGCTATTGAACCACCCGTGCCTCCACATGGCACGACCACATCTTCCGTCGTTCCAACCCGAATATATTGGCTCCCGGTACCACACATTGCAAAACATTCAATTTGTGCGCACTTATCATAACAGGGCAACCGTGTACCACCTAGGTAGGGAAGTGCCAATACGGGTTCCTTCCGACAACCTACAGGTTGCATGCCCGACCTGTAGTACTACTCCCAGTCATCCTTATCGGGACACAAGATCCTTTTTGGGATCCAACTCAAATCACAACAATTCACATGATGTAATTCTTTTGTTACGTCTTTGATTTGCCTAAACCGCAATACTTAGTATCGACTCACATATATATTATTCATAACCATATATATACTCCTATTTATGCCTATTTTAACTCCCAAACCCTAACTTTCAGAGCCAACGCATCAATTTGATGCGTAAATCTTATTTTAGTGGGAATCACAAAGCAATTCTTCAGACTTTTTCAAAAATAACCAAAATTAGGGTTCCTCGTAGCAAAGAATACAAAATCAAGAATTTCAATAATTTCGTATGAAAACCCAACAGCAAAAGGAAGGATTTCGTTACCTAATCGAGCTCTCTCTCGTGTATGCAAGGCTTTATCGAGTTTCGTTTTTAGAAAGGCTAATTTAAGGCTCCTGAAAAGATCGAATTTCATTTTTCGTATCAAAACGCTAAGAACATGTTAAGAACGCGAAGAACGAACGAAGAACGCGAAGAACGCGAAGAACACGAGGAACGTCAAGAACATATTTTCTCTTAGAATTTCGGCATAGTTTTCCCTTATATCGGGATATATTTCTCGGAAAATTTCGGCAGAGTTTCCCCTTATATCGGGACATATTTCTAAATAAAACGAAAAGAGTTTCCTCTATAAAATCAATCGAGAGGAAAATAACAATGAAACTGAAAGAATATACTCAACAACAAGAGATGAAGAACCGGTAGACACCACACATCTTAGGTGAGTGAACGTGTGACGAATCATAGGGTCACTGACGTGCACAGCCGCCCGCACCTAAGTAGGGTATTACACAGATTTCTCCATCAAAATAACTATAAAAGCATAATACGAAGAATAGAAACATAAACGATGGAGAATCGGTAGACACCACGCGTCTTAGATGAGTGAACGTGTGACGAATCACAGGGTCACTGAAGTGCATAGCCGCCCGCACCTAAGTAGGGTGTTACACAGATTTCTCCTCGAACCACAACAGGAAAACGAATCGGAAAGAAATATGAATCAAAAACAAAACTTGGAAGAACAAGAGTATGAATTGAAAACCTAGCTTACGAAGCAACTAAGAGAGGATCATACCTTTCTTCTCCTCGTTCTCCCGGCAGCGCTTCGCTAGCGCTCCTCCCTCGCCTCCCACTCCTCCTCCCAACCTCTCGACCCTAGCCCTTGGGGTGGTGGTGGTAGTGGAAGTTGTAGAGAATGAATGGGTAGGGGGGTCTATTTATAGGCCCCAGAAAACCACTAACCATGGTTAGAAAACCATGGTTTAGACCTTAACCATGGTTTAGCGGCCCATGGTTTTGGCCCATGGTTTTAGCCAAAACTTATCCCAAACTTGGAGCCTAAGTTAGAACATTCTAGAGGATTCTAGATTCGCTAATGACGCTTAATTAACACTAATCGTGATTAACTTTCACTAATCGCGATTTAACTTTCGCGGCTTACGCTTATCTTTTGTTAACTGTTGATTAGTGTTTACTAATGATCATTAGCGGCTTTCAATCGTCATTAATTTATTTAATCATGTTTAATTAGTCTTAATGACAGTCATTATGGATTAATGACATCTTAGCCTTCCTTACTTCTCTTTCTTCCGAAATTCATAACAAATCGAAACGAAGTCCGATTCACACGAAACAAATTCTGTTGGTTTCCTCTTTACGAGCTGGATCTTATTATATAGGATCCGAGATATGACAAGTTCAAATCTTTACAGCCTATTTGCAGAACACTTTATTTCTTTTCTTCCATTTATAACGCTATACTGTAGAAAACATATGAACATCATAGGGACGCTATTTCTTATCGACTTTTCTGGGGTATTTACTCAACTACCCTAGCGTGCTTTAGAGATGATTTTTGAGGATTTTCCATCTCTTTGTCACTTTGTTTTGATTTTACTAAATTCGTCCCAGTTTTAATTTTATGGTGTGTTTTCATCGAGCCCATTGCTCGATTCTCATCCTCGTATCTACTATATAGTATCACCTCTACCATACATCACCTATCTACTATATAGTATATTGTTTTGCAAATATATTCTTTCTTTTTGGAAAAAACAAAAATAAAAAAACCATTATATTTTCTTTTTCATTTTCTCTATTTTCACACTATTCCGCCTTATTCCTATCCTTCCAATCGAACAGGAATAGTGCCTTATTCCAGCTTATTCACCACCCTTATTCTTGCTTACTCCTGAACCAAAACCTTAATCCATTTGTACAAATCTAGAAACTCTTAGATAATTATGTTATGTACTTGTGTGGGGACTAGACTACGATAGTTTTATTTTTATTTTATTGTATCTATACACGTCTATATAGATGAGAGCTAGAACACTCTAGTGAAGAAGTTAATCTTTGATTTTTCTAAGGTAGTATCTCAACTATCCTTGCGTGTAGGGTGCTCATCGAATCGAACCTTTGAATCCACCATGATTCAGATTTAATTCATTTTTAATATTTTCGAATTTTAACACGAATTGAATTTTACGTGAATTTGAAAACCTGAATTCATATTTAATTCATTTTTAGTTTCAAATATTCAAATTTAGTTCATTTTATTTTGAATTTGAAATGGTAGATAATAATTTAAAACTTATATAGATTATTAATATAAATTATATTATAATTTTAAATATTTTGTTTTATAATTCTAATTTTTTATACAGATTATTAAGATAAGTTAAATAATTATATATTCAAGGATGATACCAGCATATAATATTAATGTATAACAACACCTAATGTTTATGGACATTGAATGCCTTTGCAATATTTTTTAATAGTAATCCCGGTAATTTTGGGGGTCTGGTTATCCCCCTCCTTTACAATAATTGCTCTTTGATTAAAGAAATATATAAATAAAATAAAATTATATAATATTTATCAAAAGGATAGAAGGATAATGAAATCAAAAAATGACATTCGACCAGACAGCAAGCAAATGGTTAATGGTCGTAAGACTTTTCTCTCATTCTTGTCCTTCCTCACCCTCGATTGGGGGCGAAGAATACCCCATCCTCAAGGAAATCTTCAGTTCACTACTCGACCATTGACTTATTTTATTAACTTCAACTCAATTGATACTATTTTATATTGAAGCAAGATAAACCAAGCTCCTATAGGAATTACAAATTGACATTCTAATACAAATAAAGAGAATATTGAAGGAAGTAAATAACTTTGCATCATGTAAGCACATAAAATATAGTAAACTATTGGCAAAAACTTTGATTGTTCTATACATGAATACATAATTTCAACACAACAATGTTTATACTTTGCAAAACCATTAATTTATGGAATCAATTTTCCTATCATGGTTTCTTATATTCTAGTGAATATTAAGAAGATATCAATGTTACCTCTTGAAGTGTGGGCATGATGATGAGTCACGTAGCTTCTCACGAACTTTGATGTCGACTTCTTGATCTTGTCCACGCAAGGATGACCATGCTCCTGATTTCGTCGCTCGAAATCATTCCTTCTTCATGCAAGAGGAGTACGAAGAGGGTGGCGATCTTCTCCTCCACAGGCTCACACTAATTAAGAGAAGAGAAGAGGCTTGACAATGTAGACATGTAGGGACTTAAAGAGTAGACATATATGGGAAATAGTTTCTCAAAACTCTTCTCTTCTATAATTCTAAGGTAAGAGAATTATTATAAGGACGAGCATGCTTTGAAAGAGAGGCATAGCCCTCTCTTTTATAGCTTTGATGGACGTCTTTGAGGAGTCCTCTCCTCACAGTAGACGTCCACCATGTCGTCCATAGGACATGGATATGATTTAGTCCATATTTGTAACAAATAGGACTTGAGTTATCTCCTTTTAATTACCAATTAATTCAAGCAATAAATAAAGTAACAAATCGGTGGCACCCCAGGATCTTGGTTACCTGTATACACAACATTCACGAGTTTAATTCACGATAGTTTGCTTCGAATATGAAAATGTAGGGAAAATTTTTCATGAGTTGAATGACATTCACAATAATATAATAAGCCACATATAATCACATGTCACTATAAGAATCAATGCTTTCTACAAGGTAAACATTTCCAAAAAAATGTTTAGAACAAGCATAAAGTCCCATATAACATAACATGTATCAAAAAAGAACTAAGTGTTTAATACATATATCTCAAAGGTCTATTAGAAGAGACTGAAATCACAATAAAAAGACAACTATAAAAATGCTATTATATATATCATAAAAAAGATGTCCTTGCATTCCCACCAAAAAGAGATAGAACCCTCGTCAACCATGCTAATCGACTTGAGGCACCTTCCCTACCATCCATGTTAGGGAAAGGAGATGTCAACAATTATTGTCTACAAGAATTACATATTAAAATTAACAGGAATTTAGATGGATATAATATAAAATAAGCTAGTAGATGGAAAATGATAACATACATGGAATTAACTACTTACATGAGAATAAGGTTAATCCGACAACACATGACTCTAGGACTTGTCCAAGTTCTAACATCAACACTAACCACTCAACACACTAACCCACTCTCTCATTCACCACACCCCGATGCCCAACACTTAACAACTTCATTTATTGATAAGGAGACGATGTGCGAGTAAGAGATCTAGAGATAGGTCGTGTTCTTCCATTGATTTCATTTGTAGGATGTAGTGATGGATCTCATTAAGATATAGATGATTGATGATTATTCCTATGTGATGATCTTTTTCCTCGCCAATACTTAATGGTGAAACAGTAACCGAACCCAAAGCAGTGAAGAAGCTCCTAAGGGACTCATCTGTCTTGCTTCCCTAATAGAAGGCGGTCTAGGAGGGAGCTTGGCCAAACACCAACTACGACCCCTTAGACAGGTGGGAGAGACTCTCTGGTCAGAGTCACTCCACTCCTGCTTGAATCGATGTAGGAACATGCCAAAGACAGTCGAAGAAAAACCAAGGGTCCTCCAGCCCAGGACACTAACAGAACTCAGGGCCAGCGGAACTGGTCAAGCGAAAAATCATGGATCCCGATGAAATGGAAAAACTACGAGCTCACAATAAAAACCAAGAAAGGGACTTGGATCCTAGACCCACGCACAAGGCGACCACTACCCAATCTGAGCGTCCTAACTCCAACTCAGTCGATGTTCACTGCACCCTCGCATAGTTAGGTGTAAGGGGCATCTCGACCAGCGCAAATATCTGCTATCATTGATTCTCATCAAACTAATTATATGTGTCAGCATAACGTTAAAAAACTAAGAAATGAAACATAAGAATTAATAGCAGCTTAATGTAGGACCCCAAAAAATATGAATGCGATTTCAAGATGTTCAAATGCCAGTAAGGGCAACATTACTAAGGGGTGGATCGATGCCAGAGATCATAACTTTATCAAGATAAAGCAAGTCAAAGAACTTTGTAACAAATGTGCAAATAAGAACTACTATCAAAGTAATGCGGAACAACACACGTGGGATAGAATTTCATGTAATAGCAATATGTATAATAGAATTGTATAAAACCAACTTTATAGCAGCTGGATATTCAAGAATCGATATCATGGTAAGCGTGGCAACTAAGGTGTATAATATAAGTGCATAACAACTAAATACTTGGGAAATGGAATGTGTGAACTAATGATAGCTTAATGCAAGACATAATAAAAATATAAACGTGGCTCAAGATGTTCTAGCTGGATTGAAGGCAAGTATAGTAAAGGCAAATATATGTAAGCATGGATAGCCTTATTAATGTAAGCTAGCAAGAAACTGACAGGCAATTATGCAAGTGAGAACTAGAGGCACAGTAATGTAGAGTAACCACTGAGTAATGGAAAGTGAAGTAATGTAAAATTTATACAATAGAATTGCATAAAACCAACTGCATAGAAATTCAAGTGATGCATGCCATAGTAATATAACCTTTGTGTATAAGAATTAAAGTTTAAGAATAGTTTGTAGAAGTGTAGCAACATGCATGTAGAATATCATTGTATAATAATTGAAGTATAATAGCAACTGTATGCTTCAGGCATGTAAGTATGATCTATCCTATATTAAGCATGGAAAAGAATGCTCAAGGGGGCTATTTCATTTCAATGTGAAGCAGACAAATGCAAATCATTGTCAATGAGATTCATCATAATTAAGAAATGGTACAACAAATGTCCACACACTTACACACATGCATACACCAACATGCTCATACTCATCCACTAACGAAGCTACAAAAACCCTACTTTAATTTGCATGAATTATCGTTTAAATTTGTCGTTTCGTTGTAGGTGGGTATTCGGGATCGATCAAGAAACAACCACAATAACTTATTCAATTTGTAATCGCTGTGGTTTTATGTTTATTTTACTTGGCTATGTCCCAAGGTCGAACTCAAAGAGGCAAATGAACAACCTAGATTAGTGTCTATCAAAGTTTGTGTATAGTTTTCGAGGTAGTATTTTTTGGTATTTTTAATGCGATTTTGGAATGCAAAATGTAAATATGGTCAATTTTAGGGATTAAAAAAATCAACCAAATGATGCTAAAAAATCACGAAACTTGGCCGATGTGTTAATGATGATGAAATAAGTGCACTGTAAATTTTTTTTTGAATTTTTGGATGGAAGATGAGTATTTAAAGAATTTATGAATGCAAATGGTGTGAATTTCAGTATTTAATTATAATAAATATTAAACCTATTTATTTTCAAAGGATAAAATTATCCAAGAACTATCACTAGAAGATTAATCTCATAAAAATTCTAAACCTTAAAAATATGAGATTTAATACCTACCAAAAAATAAATATTAAGATCCACAAAATGTTTTTTATTGAGCAAATCATGCATGCAAATGCAATTCTTTTTGGGAACAATGTTGAATACAACTAATTATATGATTCATGAATTTTCGGTGATTTTCCAAACAACGGTAAATAAATATGAATTTATAAGCACATATTGGGTAAAATATGCAAATTTCTACAAGAACAATACTTATTAAATAACCACAAAATATAAAAATATCACAAGTATGCCATTGTGTAGAGAATTGATTGTAGAAGATCATGCTAATTTTTAAATAATAAAAAGATGCAACAATGACGTCCAAATTATAATAGGAACTCAAGGGTCTGTTTGCAATACAGAAGATTAAATACAATATCAAAATGAAGGCAGGGATGTAAGTATAATTATCTAAACTCTTAGGGAGTTCTGCAAAATTCCCAAAAGGCACGTGCACATCACGTGCCTCAGATGGAGGGACCTGAAAGAATTAAGGGGACTTTCAGGGGCTAAGCGGCAAAGTGTCCAGTGGTCACGTGCATCACACGTGACCCTAGAATGGTTGAATCTCTCAGCAAATCGGCAATCTTCTAGGGGTGTCTTTGTAATTTCTCCAAACCTCACGTGCAGGGCACGTGAGGGTCTTTGTTCCAGTACGCGACTGAGAGGGGCGGTGTAGGTGCAGCGATCACGGAGGAGAGCTGCTTTCCATCGAAGGCGAAGGCCGATGCACAGCCGACGAGCATCGTTGGTGGATTCACGATGGCATCATTGTTAAAGGTGTAGTGGAGCACGGAGGAAAAATGGCTTGATAATAGGTGTAGGATGAATACTGGTGATTGAAGTTGATAAAGGCGGCGACGTTGTTGATGGTGTTGGCTCAATGACATGAACCGGAGAAAGGGCAAACACGCAAGATGCGTGGCTTCACGACAAGCCCAAAAGACTTGGATCTCGTTGGGGAAGATTAGGATAATGTCAGGCTGTCACCCTAACTCCTGTTGTTTGTTGCAGACGTCCGATCAAGAGCAAGGGGAGGGGAGGCAATGTTAAATAGGGAGAGGAGTAAGGCCAGAGATGGAAAGGACAAGGGATCGTAAGTGGGTGGTGGCATTTGATTAAGAGGAGGCAATCGGGGTTGACGTGGGCGTCGAGATGTGATTAGGGATCTGATGAGGGCAGACTAGGAAAAGGGGGAAGTCGAGATACGATTGGGTCGAGGACGGAAGGTGACCAGACCAGAAGGTGATTGATAGTGGAGAGATACGAAGATGGGTGGTGCGTGATGGGTGGTTGTCCAAATAGGGCAGGCGACGGTGGTTCTGGAGGTGAGTGGTGCTGAGGTACGTAGGAGGAAGGGGGAAGAAGAGGGTGCACAAGTGCCATCCGGTCGACCGAGATCGGACAACCCTAGTGCACCACATACTTTATTATTATTATTATTAATTTTATAATTTTTTAATAAAGTGAATTTAAATATATAAAAGGGCAAAAAATGGGTTACACGTGATAGCTCCTGGAGCTGCCACGTGTCACCACCAGAAAATTCAAAGAATAAAAGAAAAAATCTAAAAGATATAGCAAACAACCTCGGATCGAAAAATTTTCTTCACGAAAGTTTCTTGTCTACAATTTTCATAAAGATACTAAAACCAAAATCGATCATTTACACAAAGTGATGGTTTTGGGGTATCCCATGTACATAGAATACCTTAATTTTTGGGTTTTATATTTTTTTATCATTTTTAAACTTGATAAAAATCCACAAACAATATGAAAAAAACCAAAGATAAATATTTACACATTAGTATATTTTTTGTATTTTAGCTAATAAAAAGAAGAAGTAGAATAAAATACAAAGACTTCAACTTTTGTACAGACGGTCAATGAAGACTCGGACTCAATCAGTTTTTTTGATTTCTAGCTCATTTTCGATTTGGATTTTTGTGCATTCTAATAAAACTTTTATCAAAGAAAATAAATGAAAAGAAATGAAATAAAATGAGTTAATTATGTACATAAAATAATCAGTCAAAAACCGCTAAAATACAAAATGTACAAAAGAGGCCCAAAACCAACTTTCACATATGAGCTCCAATTCACTTTAACTTGGTCTTTGTTTTGAAGGTAATTGGATGTACATTAGTTCAAAAGTGAGTAGGATCATATCGGACACTGGATGAGAAAGATATTGAGGTTTTTGTCTGAGAATCCTGTAATTAGGGTTTGGGTTTTTGGTCCACTAATTTAGGTCAGTGATTTTTTTATTTTTCATTTATTCTTGTTAGTAATATGTACACAATGGAAGCGGTTTTAGGTCATTTGGAGTTAGCATGAATTAGTTAAAAATCAGGGAATTTAGGCTATTTTACGGGTCAATTGGGATTTTTGGCTCCTTATTTTGTGCAATAATGAGTGATAAAATGCAATTCTTATCAATACATGCACGAATGCTAATTATGCAATATAAATGAAGAAATGCCAATGAATTTCAGGGATTTTAGATTAATTAGTCATTTTTAGAGTGATGAATTTGAGATTCATCATCATCCCCGATACTTAAACCATGCTCGACCCTGAGCATCAAAAGAAATGCAATGAGGTGAAATGAGATTGGGTTCCATACAACGACCATGAGAAGAAGGTGAAAATAGAACTAGACCTAACCTTTGGATTATTAGTGTGGTGGAACTTCTGTGAGACTTAGAATTTTAAAATCAACAACCTTCACGTTGTATACGTCATTGTCACAGTTTCGACTCAGAAGTTATCTTAGATCAATCCTCCTCCCAAAGCATACTCCATGAGCATTGAACAATCGACTCATGTGTGTGAAAGGTTTTAGCTCTTCCCATCCAGAATGCTAGACTACCATGCAAACCTCCTCTCTAATAACTCGTCCTCGGGGAGTCAGATATTTCCTTCTAAGGTCTATTGTGCTCTATTCACAATTGAATAGAGGGAGAAATTAGAAGAATGAGAAAAGAACTAGAAGGTGACCAGTATAGTCACCTAACCTTGTGAAGCGGCCAGTTTATCAAAGTCTCCACCAAGATCTGCAGGTTTTCTTGAAGCTTGGACCTTTTTTTGGTCATATATTTATTTGGTAGTGGCTTCTTTGTGTTTGGATTTTCGATAGCTTTGCATGTATCTTATTGTGCCCCTATGTATATGGAATCTTTTTTCCATACATGTTTTGGGGTCTTAGAAAAAAATGTTCCCAGCCGTCCATTCCTTTTCCGAAGCTTTATTTCAACCGTACTCCGGTATTTAGATATTCTCACTACCATAAAAGAAACTCACACAATCTTCGAGTACCCTGTCTGAGTTGAGCTAAGTGCATAGTGCGAGAGTACAAATTAATTCCCTATTCCAAAGTCATACCCAGAATGAAGAGACCATGCTAGATACTAAGAGTCAAACACTGCACATTATCATTTGGAACTTGAAGAATTAAGTCAAAGACCCGAAGCTCCTAAAATCCTCTTTCTCAGTGAAGTTCCTCTAAAAATTAGGTGGACTAAGGTCAAGTCCAAACCACTCTCGATTTCTTCTCCTAACTCGGTTCAAAACCCAAGGGCTTTTCACAAATGCAAATGCATGTAATGCTGGATGAAGTGCAAGTGTGTGAAATGCATATACTTTTTTTAACTTTTGTGATTTTTTTGAGATATATATTTTTATGCAAGTAAAAAGTTTTTTTATGTCAAAATGAATAAGAAGTCGTTTTTTTCAAAACTTTGGTTGGACACAATCAGTGATAATTACAAAACTCATCATTTTTTTTGTTTTTTTGTGTTTTTTCATATTAGTTATCCACCCCATAAATACATATAGACTTACGTGAAAGTACGAGCTTTGGGTAAAATATATACATAGTATATATACACCCCCTATACTTAGCGAGTGTAGTGTCCTTAGAGCACAAGAAGCATAGAGAAGACATGGCTCGAGCTAAGCGTAAGAGAGTGACAAATAAAAACAATAGAAGTTGGCCCGTACCCTATACTTAGACTATGAACAATCTACGTAGAAAAGAAGAGCGAAAATGAGGCAGTCGGGAGATGTGAATGAGGAGAGTATATACGGATGGGCATTGGTTCTCCCCTATACTTAGGCTCTAGTCAGCCTAAGTACGGAAGAAGGATGGAAATCGAGCAATCATGAGAAGGATTGGATAAGGAGAGTGGTATATACAGATGGCATCGGTCCCCCCATACTTAGGCCTGGGCCTAAGTAGAGGAAGAAGATGTACAAGGAGACCGATGGGGTTGGGAGGGAGGGTAACCGACGATTAAGGCGGTTTTCAACTGATCTTTTTGTGAGCTTGTGGTGGGAGATCATAATGATAAGAAGTGGATGAAGCATATGATTCCCAACCATTGTCAGTGTTACCTTCAGAAAATTCATGCTAGAGAGTAGATAAAGCATTTGAATCAGATGATATCCAGTCATCATCGGAGCTATCCTCAGAGGAATAGTATTTGAAAGTGGAGGTACTCCACATATTCTTGTTCTTTAGCTGCTTTAGATGTTTTCTCAGAATTTGTTCCTTTTTGTGATCAAGCAATTCGTCCTTAGATGAATATTCAGAAGCACCAGTCTCAGTTAGCTTATAAGAAATTATTCTAATATCTTAAATGAGCCAGGAGAATAGGCTTTGGATGAATAATAGTGAGGAACATGAGTTGTCCAATGGGAATCGATGTTTGGATCCTTGCTTAGATAGGGTTTTAGAACCGCTGAACATACCTCGCTCATGTAGATTACCCTTTCCGGACCTAATGAGGAATCATCAGATGATTCCTCTTCCGAAAGGTTGAAGGCGACTTTCTTTTTAGATAAAGGAGCAACCATTTTGATTCGTGTTGTCTGCGAAAGTGCTGGTCTTGGATATGAGGTGTTGACACTTAAGTCTCCTGATGAATAACCATTGAAATATTCCTCCTTGGTCAGTGCACGTCCCACATATTTGTTCTTAGTTTTCTTAATGTTGGTGCTCTCTTGAGTTGGATTGAATTGGTCAAGTGGTCAGAGAAGATCTTGGCTGACTCAGGATGCATCCATGCATATGTCTCAGGGTCATATAAGAAGTCAATTCCCATGGTGAGATGATGAATCCATATTTCATCATCTTTATTCTATCATTTTGGCCTCAAAACCCTAGTAAATGCCTGTAAATAGCATTAAAAAGAGCATATTAGCATTCATGCATACACATGTAAATAGTGTATAAAATACTGTAATTAAAACCAAAATTATAGAATAAATAAAAGAAAAGAAAAAGAATAAAATATTGTAAATATTTTATGACCCAAAACCTCGAGACCTAGGCATCTTGATGAATAGGTCGACAAGGAATAAAGTAGGGGGAGATAAGGGCCAAATACAATACATTTTGCATTCATTCTTTATTCATTTTGGGACCTATTTTTGGTTCCACTTTTTATACATCAAATAAAGAAACTTTGTACATGAAAGATGTAGATAATTAAATAAAGAAAAATATAAAATCAATTTCATTCAAAAATAATACATAGATAAAACGTTATGGTCTGAATAAAATTCCAGATTCCCAACTTCCCAGACCCGTATCTCACAACTGAAAACTCCAAATGCAGCAAACTCACCTTTAATTGTATATAGAATAAAATAAGCTATTTAATGGCGGTGGTTTCGCATTTGGCGAAGCTACGGTTTGAATGTTGAGTTTTGGACCCTCATTGTATACTTGTACAGATTAAAATATTCAATTTATTATTTAATCGTTATTTTTGTATTTTTATATTTTTTATAATTTTGTAAATATTATTTATAATATATATGTGTATTAAAATCAGAATAAAAATGTAAATAAAATACAAAATAAAATACTTGTAATATAATACATAGGTATACTACCTATACTTATACCTATAATATTACTCTTTCTATTTTATTAAATATACCAAATACATCAAAAAATTAAAACAAAAATAAATTTGTGTGTATAAAAGTATTTTATAATTTAATAAAATAATAAATAAAAATAATAAACTTAAAATACATAAAATAAAAGATTAAAATATATAGGTAATATACCTATAAGGGGTATAAAAGTAAACTTGTAAAAATATGTCACATAAAAATAATTAAAAATCATAATAAAGTACTATATAAAATAATAAACAGTTTTTATTTAATAACCTAAAGCTAAATAATTCATTTAATATTTTTTATTAATTTTTTAAGGGATTTTTCCTGGTTGGTCCACGTGGACCAACCAGGTTGGTCTGACAGTTGACCCCGGTCAACTGTCTAACCTACTCCCTTAGCCATTGTCAGAGCCTCGATTTTTGCCATTTTTGTCGATTTTTCTAGGCTGCTCCTTGCATTTTTTCGTGTCGCAATCTTCAGAGCTTTTGACCCTCGATCTTTGGTCTTTCACGCCCAGTGATTAGCTCAAGGATTGGAGCATCGTGTCGCCCGATATACCTCGTCCTTTGGAGTGCCCCAATCTTAGAGTCAAACCCCTTAGAACCTCCTCCGATTTTCTTTAGAAAATTTGAACCGCAATTCATCCAGATTTTCCCCCCCTTGGACTCGCTCGAGCTTCTTGGAGGTGACAGCTCCAAGTTTCCTTCTTCAAGGCAGAGGATCGACACGATCTGGGCGTGTTCCACCCCCACCTCCGGTGACCTTCCCGTCAAGGTACTTCAACCTCGGGTACCCCCCTTGAGGTGTTTATTCACTCCATTTTCGTTCTCGTTTCATTCCTTGTAGTCTTAGGATCATTTAGGTCCCCGTTTCGCTTCCAATCCCCCATCGATTCGCTCAATCGACTTCCCTCGCCGGAGCAAGCTCAGGCAAGCATCGAAATCGCTGTTCACCCCTTGTGAGAACCCCCTGGAGGTCGAGGCATTTTGCCCTCGCCTCCATTAACCATTTTGGCAGTTGCAAGAGCTCAAAAGACCCCCGCGAAGGGTCGATTTTGGAAGAACCACAGGTACCTAGGACACCATTCTTCCTGGGCTTCACCGCGGAGCGCTAGTGCCTCTCGAGCCATTTTAGCTCTGCCGGTGGACTCAGGACTCTTCCAGGCTTCGTTTGGGACCTTTGCAAAGAAGACGAAGGCCGGAGCAGCGCCCCAGCATCGATTGAAGCTCGTCGGAGGCTAGGTTCTTCCCTGTTCTTGCAGGAAGGTCCCTAGCCGTCCGATCGAGCTCCATCCCCAGGAGCCCTAGCCCAACCATCTTTTAATCTTGGCTGTTGGGATGCGAAGGGGCATCGCGCAACCTCGTCACGACACGTGGATAAGTGGCTCGGGCCACGTCGTTGGATCTCGCCCGCCTGTTGACCGTCGGATTGGTGTCACGCGTCACCAGCATCCATCCGTCGTCCGATCAGCTTCGAAGGGGTATTTTGCATAGCCACCCCTTCCCCTTTGTAATTTGCTTTTAGTCCATAAACTTTAAGTGGTAGTTTAAAATATTTTGTAACAATTATAATTAGGCCCTCGGACTTTAAATATTTGCAACTAGGTCCTCGACCACGTCACCTTACGTGAAAGATACACATGAGGCGTGGGGCTTTTCGCTGCGAGGCCCTCGACCTTTTGTGTATTCCTCTCTAGTACCCTAACTTTTAGTTTAAGTGTAAAAGTTTTTGGAACACTTACATGTAAACCCCTGGGGATTTTTTATATTATAAGCAGGTCCCTACCAGGCGCGTGCCAGTCACGCGCCCTGGTGGGTCATTTGCAGAGAGACCCTCCCGGGTCTGGATATTTGTAAAAGGTCCATTAAATTGCATTTATAGTTATTATTTTGCATAAAAATTGCTACTGTGCCCTTGAACGTTTGTGTATTTGTGTATATACCCCTGTTAGGCCAAAGATTTTTGCTTGCTTGATCTATTTATTTAAGGCACCATTTTAATTCGAAAAATTTCCAAAAATTTAACTTAAGCTCCTGTTAACTTGCACTTCCACGCCATATTTTTGCATTTTGTTTTTGTTGCATTTTATTATTTATTAAAAATAAAAAACATGCATTTTAGGTACTGTCTAGCCTAGAAAATACCAAAAAAATATTAAAACACCTAGAAAAAATTCAAAAAAATCATCTACTATGTATTTTATCCTATTTTAGTGTCAGTCCAAAAATCACTAAAAATTGCAAAAGAAAAACTTTAAAAATTCGAAAATACATAAAGACTTCAAAAAAATTCTAAAAAATTCTAGAAAAATTAAAAAAAGAAAACTCAGACCCTGTAGGTTCCCCACTTTATTCTCTTTATTTTGAAATTAGTTTGGAAAAATTTTGTAGCTGTTTAATATTTTTCATTCTTATTTTACCTTCAACGAGTGATTTATTCCCTGTTTTCCTTTATTTTGCCTTTTAAAAATTTCAAAAACATTCTTAAAAATACCCAAAAATCACAAAAATAGTAAAAAATCATAAAAAGACCAAAAATACTTTATTTCTGAATTTTTGAGCATTTTTACATATTTTTATAAATACCCTAGTACCTCCTTTATTATATAGTTTATATATTCCAATATTGAAAAAAGAAGAAAAAAATATAAAATATAAAAAATAAAAAAATCGGTAAATTAAAAATCAAAATACAAAATTAAAAAAAATTAAAAAATTAAAAACCCACAAAAACATTTACAATTGCATAGTGTAGACAACACATCACTTTCACACACACACACACACACACACTTGTGGATCTACCCTGCCTTGCTCCCTGTGTTCGAACTGGCTTCTATACATCTTTTATGTAGAGTTAAAAATAAATTTTAACTTCACATCTGCTTGTCATTTCTTTATATTTATAGTGTGGGTTAATTGTTGATTTTATACGGGATTTTGTAGTGGTCAAGATTACGACTGTTGATTCGCCTTGTCAATCAATACGACCGCTCTCAATTTCGTGTAAATCATAAGAGCAACGACAAATGGAACAATCGGATAAGGTTCTAAACTACGGGTTAATGCACGTCCCGTATATTCATTCTCAATTGACTTGATGTTGGTGCATTCCTGTGTCAAGTTGATTTGATCAAAGTGGTCAGAGGATATTTCGGCCGAATCAGGATGCATCCATGCATATGTCTCAGGATCATATAAGAAGTCAGTTCCCATGGTGAGAGTAGCGGGAAATGGAACAGAGGGATGAGTCTCTAAACCAATAGTCTCTTCAAGAACCATTATCTCAGGTGTAGTAGCGGGGTAGGGCTCATCCACCGCTTGATGGTTGCGGCTGTTGACATCTTCGTGGGTTGCCTCAGAAAATGTGGTTCCTCAAAGACTGGGTGAGATCGAAGTGCTCCCAATGTTGTAAAATTGATTTCCCGAGTCTCATACTTAATAATTGCCTTAGCCAATGCCAAGAATGGCTTTCCGAGAATGATTGGAGATTGGGTGAATTCTCCTTGATGCTCAATACCAATGATTGTGAAGTCCACTTTGAGCAGAGCACCTTGGAATGTAACGATGACTAAAATGGTTCCTCTCAGCCGCTTTATTGATCGATCAACCAGTTGAACGATCTCTCTTATCTACCTGATAGGTCCGAGTTTGAACTTATCAAATATAGAGGTCGGGAGGATATTGATTGGTGAGTCATCATCGATTTGAGCACATGTAAATATTGTCTCTTTGATTCCACAGTCAAATATGGGCAATTGCTTCACTATGCTGCTCTTGGTCTTTCTCCGCAACACCAAGGATGTGACCATTGACAAGATATGTCTTTCAGACTTTGGTCTTGTCCTGTTCGACTTTTTCATCATTATTTTTCTCATTAGAAATCCTTTAAGGTCAGGGAAGTGTTCAATTGCCTGTATCAAGGGAAGTTCAAAAATCAATCTTTTCTCCAATGCTTCCCTTATAATAGGATCCAATTTCTTTAAAACTTCTTCAGTTTCAACTTTTATGCATTTTTCTGGTTTTTCGTTTTTTAAGTGTTTTTGAATATTTTTATTTCTTGGTGTTTTTGGTGTGATGTGGTGATGTGGTGCTTTCTATAGATGAGAAGGGGCTTTGATGTGCTGAATAGAATAATAGTCAAATTATTCCTAAGGGAGTAATATGCAGAAGTGTCGCTATCAGAGTCGTCCCTAGGGTGAACACAGTCTATGGATTTCTAAATATCCTCAGCGTTCTCAACAATAGATCCAATCATTTCATCCTCCACTTTCATACCCGAGCTTCCATAAAATGAAATTAGTCGGTTAGTAAAATTTATAAATTTATCCTCGAGTAATTCATATCTTTTACTTATCCTTGAAATGCCATCCTCCAAAGAATTTTCAAGATCACGTGAGCAGTCTGTGTGGTTTCTCATTTTTGAATTTGAGATCCAGTCATTGCATCTTCCATATTCATGTATGAGCTGGGAGAAGATCCTCTTGGAATATCCATTATATGATTGTTATCTTTTAAAAATTTCTCCTCAAAAATCATGGAAGGAGTCTGCTCGATAGGATAGAAACCATATGTCTCGTACTAAACATGGTGTGATTCAGGTATGTATAGTTGGTTTGAGTAGAGTATATTCCTTTGGTCATGACTGGTCGGATCCTTATACTATGGAGTCAACATACATGGGTTATGTGTGTCGATATCATCAGTCCAATCCTCTGTATGAGTGTCATGTCTGAAGATGGGATTGTCACGGTTAATCCAAGATGGAAGATTATCAGGTGTGGTCCAATCCTCTTAATCTATTCGTATTTCGATTTTTTCCCAATTGTCAAATCGAATTGCGGATTTGTGAAGTATTGGCATGTTCCAACAATATGGTGATGAGAGATTGAAGTCAATTGGAGTTGCTGTCTCGGCCGGTCATTCATCTCAAAAGTGATTTGATCTTCAAATGATTCATAAGTTTTGATGAGAAATGGGTCAATCCAAGATGGTAATTGCTCATTTGTGTTCAAGGGTGGGGGTGGAAGATGTGAAGAAGTGTTAAATTCGATCGGATTCATCATGTGGTTAGATTCTCCCACAAATGAAGGATTGACATTTACATAGTATGAAGAATTGATTGTATGATCAAAATATAAAGGATTGTCATTCATGGAGTAGATCAGATTTGTAGAGAGGGTTAGATCTATTTGTGGGTGAGAGTTTATTGTGAAAGTTAGGTGACATTTGTCAAAAGAGGTTTTAGATAATTTTGGTTTGACCGAGACGAATTCATTTTCATAGTATAGATCTTATGGGTACTTGGACAAATGTCTCGTCATCTTTGAAGATGGTGGATGAGTTGACATGATAGATCTTGATTGAAAATGTTCAACTGTACAGGATATTCAACAGTAGAAACTCGATCTTTTAAACCAAGGAGAGTGATGGTACAGGTGTGCGGTTTTTGATATTTAAGATCGGTTCACACACACCAATAAAAACACAAATCAAAACCCACGTCCACCAACTCACACAATGAAGCAACAAGAGTTCGGCAATTTATCTTTTCAATTTTAGTTGGTGATAAATTCAATCTTGGAAAAAAATTAGCGAGCTGTTAGGTGCCAAAAATTTTCTTAAAGACTGGTCCGAATTCTTACGACTAGTTGCATCCACTTTCAGCCAATATGGGTGCAAGTACGGATTGTAAAACGACTACCCATGGTACTTAAGGACGGAGCCTTACACAATGTCCTTTAAACCACCCACTCTGCTAAGGATATCAGGACCATTTACCGGCTACCCGTTATTTCCTCACTGAGAAGAAGCTAATCATTTTAGAATCAATAGTCTGAACGAATATTCTGGAGCTGGGCTTTACCATTAAGTGTCATCTCTTGCTCACTCAGAGAAATAAATAAATCCAAGGTCGGGGTTGCTCTCCAGCAAAAATTCTTGATTTTATGAGTTAATTTAGTCGGCTTTTCTTAGCAGTTCCAATTTTAGTTAGGCCATCACTGAAAAATTAGATGAGCACAAATGCACGTCTATCATCCAGTCTCAATTTCCTTTAAATTTCAAGTGACAAAACAGGAGGGAGAAATTCGGGAAAAGCCGATGCATGTAAAACAATGTTGTATGCTCAGATAGAAGACTTACAGTGATTCCTCGCAATCTCCATTTGGGATGCAAGATAAGAATTGAAAATTATTATAAATGGATGCAAGCCAACAAAAACTGCACCTAGTAGAAAGTTCTATTAGTTGGGAAGAATATATTTGAATTTTGACTAAGTTGAACGATCTAATGCACGTCTCAATTAATGCAAAGTGTGGTCCTAGGCTCCATGAGCACAATCAAATATTCTAGAAGCTCTAATAGTCGTATGTGCCGGTCTAACCTACAAGCGACAAAAGTCAGACCCCACCCTCACTGGAGAGTGAAACAAGCCATGACACACCACAGAAAATGTTGGAGGTCTTTTTACACACACGAGAGTCCAAATGGGCACCGCTGTAAATGATCAATTAATTACAAAAATTAAAATTGCAAAAATTAAAATTGCAAAAATTAAAATCCTAGACTCTACGCTCTCTCATGATTCGACTCGATCTTAATTTTAATGCAGATTGGCGGTTGGTGAAGATGCGTCGGTTTTGAGAGAATCGCTCCACATATGTCAGGTATCTCACATAATAATAAGAGAGAAAGTGTAAGAGAGTGACAAAAATTAATCAAAAATAAAATAAGAAAATAAATTTAGAAATAGAAATAAATGCTTAAAAAATGAATAATTTACAGTGAAGAATCGCAGGTCAGACTACCTGAATAAGGAAAACGTGGCACTAATTTTTTAGACAAAAAAACCAAGACGTTTGCCTCCCCGGCAACGACTCCATCTGACGAAGCCGCGAAAATCCTACTTTAATTTGCGTGAATTATCATTTAAATTTGTCGTTTTGTTGTAGACGGGCATTCGGAATCAATCAAGAAATTACCACAATAATCTATTTATTTTTTAATCGACATGGTTTTATGTTTATTTTACTTGGGCAAGTCCCAAAGTGGAACTCAAGGAGGTAAAGGAACAACCTAGATTAGTGTCTATCAATGTTCGTGCATGATTTTCGAGGCGGTAATTTTTTTGGTATTTTTAATGCGATTTATGAATGCAAAATGCAAACATGGCCTAGTTTAAGGATGAAAAATAAAGATCAATCAATGATGTTCTAAAATCATGGAACTTGGCCAATGTATTAATGATGATGAAATAAGTGCACTATATTTTTTTGGAATTTTCAGATGCAAGATGAATATTTAAAGAATTTATGAATGTAAATGGTGTGAATTCGAATAATTAATTATAATAAATATTAAACCTATTTATTTTCAAGGGATAAAATTATCCAAGATCAATCACTAGGTGATTAATATCAAAAAAAATTAAACCTTAAAAATATGAGATTTAATACTTACTAAAAATTAAAGATTAAGATCCACAAAATGATTTTTATTGAGGAAACCATATATGCAAATGCAATTCTTTTTGGGCATGATGTTTAATACATATAATTATACGATTCATAAATTTTCGGCTATTTTCTGAACAATGGTTAATTAAATATGAATTTATGAGCACAGCTGGGTAAAATATGTAAATTTCTACAAGAATAATAATGATTAAATAACCACAGAATATAAAAATATCACAAGTATGCCATTGTGTAGAGAATTAACATCATGCTAATTTTTAAATAATAAAAAGATGCAATAATGATGTCCAAATTATAATAGGAACTCAAGGGTCTATTTGCAATACAGAAGATTAAATAAAATATCAAAATGAAGGCAGGGATGTAAGTATAATTACCTAAACTCTTAGGGGAGTTCTGCAAAATTCCCAAAAGGCACGTACGTACTACGTGCCTCGGATGGTGGGATCTGGAAGGAATTTAGGGGACTTTCAGGGGCTCAGCGGCAAAGTATCCAGCGGTCACATGCGTGAAAAATCGTAGTTTTACCTATTTAATCTAATCGGATTAACGATTAAATTTAATGTGTTCGTTGTAATCGGAAAAAAATCAAATTTATCAAAACCACTTTAATTAATTTCTCAATTAATATCTAGCAGCAATTTTTTATTTTACTTGGGAAAGCCCAAGGTCGAACTCAAGGAGGCAACTTTCTCCTTAGATTAATTTAAAGACGATTCAGATGCTAGGTTTTCAGGAGAATATTTTTCTTTTGATTTTTTATGCAATTAAAATGCAAATGCAATTCAGACGAAATTCAAGGGTTAAAATAGAAATTATGATCAGATTAAGTCCAAGAATTCGCAAACTTGGCTAGGATGTCAATTATGATTAAATGAAGCTACCCTAATTTTTTTGGATTTTTTCAACTCTAAATGAATTAGTATAATTTAAAAATGAATGTAGGGTAATTTTTGCAAAATTAAATTTATTAAATACCAAATTAAATTATTTTTCGAGATAAAAATTATCCTAGATACTTCTATGTGAGATGAATCCAAGAAAATTATTAGACCTCAAAAATAATTAATTTCTGACTTATTAAAAATCAATTAAGCAAAAGACCACTTAATTTATTCAGACCTCGATTTACGTGCAAATGATGTGATTTTGGGCACAAGATAAAAAAACTCAAACTCTACCTATTGTGATTTTTTTGTAATTTTTAGAGCATCAATCAATTTAATAATTAATTAAAGGCAAACAATTGGCAAAATATGTTATTTTCAACTAAAATAATTATATTAAATAACTTGAAGCTCACAAAAATAAAACAAGCATTCACAATGATAAAGCCTATGATGTTCTACAATATGTAATTTTTGAAATGACAAAATGATGCTAAATGGATGTGTAAATCAATATGCAAACACATAGGTATGGATGGAATACAGAAAAAAATTGATTACAAATAAATATACTGACAAGACTAAAGTACAATTACCTAAACTAATGAGGGCTTGGATGCAAATGACCTAGGGAGTCACATGCGCTTCACGTGATGTTGATTGGTGGGGGTGTCTTCGTAATTCCCAAGACTCCCAGGGGCATGGGTGCAAATTTGCCACCGTTCGCACGTGCAGGTCACGTGAGCTGCGAGGTTGGACCTTTATGTGATATGCCAAATGTTGAGGGAGACGAATGCAAATTTCCCCTAGCACGTGCTCCTCACATGTGTGGCCAGTTCAACGGTTGCTTCAGGTCTGACCTCCATGTGGCAATCTCCGGAGCCTCGGTCGAATCCGAAGCTACAATCAGGGGTGAGGCTCGACTTGATGAATGTTGTTCCGTTCAATAAGAATCGAGCGGTCCCTGCTCGTCTGGGTTGCTGGCAATGGAAGGCAGAGGTAGGCGGAGTCGACGTCGGCCGACACACGACCAAGGGTCGTCAGGGCGGAGTCATCTACAAAGGTTGTGGGAAGTAGACACTGTCCGGGCGTTCGAGGTGAGAACGACACACGTCCGGCAGGCTTTGGTGAAGCGGGGAGGTCGATGAAGAGGCTGAGCCGTGAAGTTGTCGAAGACGGAGGAGCCAAAATAGTCGGGGATGCTCGGCGGAGGATTGGTTGTTCGACGGGAAAAGGAGGATACAACAATGAAGTGGAATCGATGGTGCGATTGAGTGAACAGAGGGGAGCAAAGGAAACAGAGGAATAGAAGAAAACATGGGAAGTAGAGGATAAAGAAGTAAAAGAAGAGAAGAAGAAGAATCTTTTACCTGGGATTTCACCTGGAAGGAGTGGAGGAAGATCTTCCTTCGATTGTCGCCTCGCAAGGGCCAAAGCAAGCGGCCATGAAGCTTGGACATCAAACTCATACTCGTTGTGGCAAAAGGGTATGTCTCTTGGATCTCACCTAGGGATAAGGAGGTTGTCGCTCAACCAAAGCCGGCTCAGCTATCACATGGGATTGCCGGGAGCTCGCTTGCCTCTCACGCAATAATGGTGGATAGCTTGGAATAGCGGCAGAGGGGGGATATTTAAAGGGGGAGGTTGGGGTTCCGGTGCGGGGAGGCGTGGTTTACGTGGAGGAGTTGGAGCGATGGAGATTATTTTACGGAGGGAGTGGATTCTCACGAGGACGATGGAAGATCGGGCTATATCGTGGGGTGCTCAGATCGTAGTGAAGATGGACGAATTGATTGGAGAAATGGGAAGGGGGAAGAGGCTTCGCGAGGTGGAGTTCGTGGGGGAGTGGGAGAAACGGAGGAGGGAGACGAGGTCTTGGCCGTTGGATCTCGCGATCCAACAACCATGAGGTGGGCGCTTGAGTGCGGCTGGGATTAAAGAGGGGCGGAGAGATCGAAGGGAGCGAGGGGCACCACGTGTCGTGCACATAGGAGGGCAGAAGTGGATGGTGATGATGAGATCAGGGGCTCGATCCAACGGGTGTAATCAATCGGAAAGATGACGACTGAGATGGAAAAGATCGGGCGTTGGTTGGGCATGACACGTGGCGGGCTGAGGTGAAGGCGCGGGCGGATGGCTGTGATGAAATCAAGCAGATGGATTTGGAGGGTCTAGGATGAAGTAGAGATGAACGACGATGATGGAAGCGCCCATAAGTGATCAAACGGCTGCAGGCGAAGCGTGCGTGGCACGCAACTAGGCGGGCCATGTGGCGAAACCAGAGAGTGTTGTGTGGCCCAATCAGGTTATTCAGATGAAGATGCAAGAAAAAGGAGAAGAAAAGGGCCGAATTTAGAAAAATTCAAAACATGAAAGTTGTAGATCTAGATGAGATCTACAAGTTTCATGTTGACCAAAAATGGAAACGAGGTCAAATAAAGGGATAAAATAGAAGGATAAGAATGTCAATAAGCACAATATACAATAGGGGCCCAAAACCCAAGTTTTGCATATGATCTCTGATTTTAATGAAATTGGTCTTGTTTTTAAGGTCTTTGAATGTATATTACTTTAGAAGTGGGTAGACCTAAATCGAGCACTGTATGAGAGGGATATACATATTTTAAGGTTCATAGTCTCAAACTTGGATTTGGGTTTTATTGGACATTTTTACAATTTAGTATTTTTTTTGATATTTTTCCATAATTAGTGTTAGTAATATATTCACTATAGAGTTGATTTTATTGGATTTGGAGTTAGTATAAAATATATACAAATAGTTGATTTTATCTAATATACAGGTGAATATTTTACAAGTGAATTTGGCTCCTTATTTAATGCAAATATGAATGCTAAAATGCAGATATTATTTATACATGCATGAATGCTAATTATGCAATATAAGTGATGAAATGCATCTAATTACTCGGGAACAAAGCTCTATTTTCAACTTTTAGTTTGATGAATCACAGATTCATCAACCCCCTATACTTAAACCTTGCTCGTCCCCGAGCAACTAATATGAAATGCAAAAAGTGAAATGATTTTGGGTTCCATACCAAGGTCATGAACAAAAGGTGAAAATGGAGCTTGACTCGACCTTTGGATTAATAATGTGGCAGAACTTTATTGGGATCTGAATTTATGACCTAACAACCTTTAAGTTCCACAAGTCTTTTATTCAAGACGCCTCAACAGTTAGGTCAGAACAAATCCTCATACGCAAATTCTGATGACTATGAATGTTTCTTCTACTGTGTAAGTGAAATATAGCTCTCCACTTCCTAACTGGCAAAGAACCAGCCTCCTCTAACAAGGTAACTCTAATTCCCATGTCCAGTAACTCATTCCTCGAGGAGAGGGGTATTCCCTTCTAAGTTCAAGTACGACCGGCTCAAGAAGAGAGGGTGGAGAGAAGAATGGACAGTAGTCAGTGTAGCTACCTATCCTAGGATGCTTGACCAGTGTAGACAAGTCATCCAGCCGCAGGCTTTTATGGTATGAGGCTTTGAAGCATATGCCTTTCAAATATAGAAACTCCGACATGCATTTTATTTTCAATCAGGCCTGCCCATTTTTTTGGAGTTCTTGTATTTTTTTCTTTTTCTTTTTTCTTTTTCTTTTGACATATATACAAGGTGTGGCTTGTACATCGAGAGTTTTTCTTCTTGAGCAAGTAGACTATCCCTCTTTTGAAGCATTATTGCAACCCACAACATCATGTCCTTAGGCGTCAACACCACCAGACTAGGTTGAGATGCACTACCCTCCCTAGAGGAGGACAAATGTCTCCACCCGTGTGCTACTCCAAGCCAAAGGATTCTACCTCCTCACCATCTCATCCTACATGCATGGTGCTCGTCCAAGTTAGGTCATTGTCTAAAAGAATCATGCATGTGTACGAGATATTCTATTTAGACTAATCAAGATGACATGTGAACATGGGCTTGCAAACTCAAAGAATTAAGTCACTTCGACCTGAAAAATCTTAACCCCAGTTTGTATAAGGTTCCTCTGAAATTAGGTAGATTAATGTCGAATCAAATCCATCCTCGAAAACTACTTATAACTTGGATCAGAACCCACTAACTTTTCTCATTGCATATGCTAGATATGCAGATGAGATGCACATGACAAGCTATAGAGATGAATGAAGTGCAAGACTCTTTTTTTGAATACAATGATGATATGCAAGAGTAAATAAGAAGCCTATTTTTTGTTTTTATTTTTGTTTTTTGGTATACCTCCTATTTTACAATAATTTTTCAAGAGTTTTATAAGTGTTATACAATATACAAGTATAGAATATTTTTTTTCAATTTTTACCCACCCCGTATCTATTGCATAATATATACAAAAATACGTGAAAATATGCGAAAGTACGAGCTATGGGTAAAGTATATATTTAATATATGCATGCCTCCCTATACTTAGCATGTGCTATGTCCTCTAAGCATGAGAAGGAAGGAAAAAGACATATCTCATGCTAAGCATAGGAGAGCTAAAATAACAAAATGTATAGAAGTCACTCCGCCCCCTATACTTAGGCTCTTGTAGTTTAAGTATAGAAGAAGATCAAAAAATGGGGCGGGTGAGTTTTAAGAGGGGAAATGAATGAGTATAAATACCGAGCGGGCATCGGTCCCCCCTATACTTAGGCTTTGGTCAGCCTAGGTATAGGACATGATTAGGTATGAAGACCGTTGAGATATGGAGAATGTACAGAGATTGATGTAGAGACTCGGGACACTCTCCCCCCTATACTTAGGATCTGTCATCCTATGTATAACCATAAAATGAAAGGATATGAAGCCAGGGCGAGTGATTCGGATCACTAGGGAGGGAGAGAAAGAAAATATACACAAGAAGAAGGAGAGTATATATAAGGATCAAGATCTGAATCTTTTCGATGCTGCTGATGGTGAGAGCTCAATGTTGCAAGGCCTCATGCGCAGCTTTATGTGTGTCTTCTGAGTCTGCCTCACGCATGAAAAGAATCTCCTCAACATGGACTAACTGTTCATTAGGTTCGATAAAGTGTTTTAGCAGTTGTCCATTAACTAGGGATGTATGTACTCCATTTGTGAGATCTGGATCTCTACACATCCAATATCATGCACAACACGGACTATGGACAGACCCTTCCACTTGGATTTAAGCTTCCATTGGAAAACCTTCAGCCTCGTATTGAACAACCATACCTTCTGTCCAGGAACGAAGGTCTTTCGTCTGATAAAGCTATCGTGCCAACGCTTTACTTTGTCCTTGTACACCAAACTATTTTCATATGCTTGGTTTCTGATCTCCACAAGTTCATTCAGATATATTTCTCTATGTTTTAGCCCTAGGTGTGTGTTCCAATTGACCTTCTTGATTGCCCATTCGGATTTATGCACTAACTCTGCAGGAAAATAGCACAGCTTCCCAAACACCATCCTGAATGGGGAGGTTCCTAATGGTGTCCTGTAAGCTGTCCTATAAGCCCAAAGGACCTGATCCAAGATCTGAGACAAGTTCTTCTTATCTAGGCAGACAAACTTCTGCAACATGGTCTTAACCTCCCTATTCGATACCTCTGCCATGCCATTAGTCTGTGGGTGGTAAGGACTAGCGACACGGTGTTTGATGACGTAATCCTTTACGAGTTTCTTCACGTCTCTGTTCACAAAATAGCTACCCCCATTGGATATCAACACTTTGGGGATCCCAAACCTAGAGATGATATGATCTCTGATAAATTTACAGACAGTCTTGTTGTCTGTGGCTCGGGTCGGGATAGCCTCCACCCACCTTGACAGATAATCCACCATAAGAAGGATATATTCAAAACCATGGCTAACTGGGAATGGGCCCATGAAGTCCATGCCCCAGGCATCAAAGACATCACAAATGATGATAGGCTGCATTTTCATCTCATCCTTGAAGCCAATGGTTCCTCCCATTCTCGGGCATACTGGGCACGACTTTGCAAAGGTGACATCATCGCGAAATAGAGTCGGCCATTACAAGACACATTGTAAAACCTTCCATGCGGTCCTCTTCCTAGAGTGGTTTCCTCCTGCCTCCATACTATGGCAATAAGTAAGGACACTATGATATTCCTCCTGAGGAATACACCTCCTCCAGCCACAATCCGGTCCTTCAAAGAAAAGGATCGGATCCTCCCAATGGTAATGTCCTGCATCTGACTTGAGTCGATCTATGTTGCTCTTGGGCCAATCTTCGGGAACTTTCCTGGAGACAAGATAGTTCACTATATTGGTGTACCATGGGAGTGAGTCGATAACAAAAACCGACTCATCTGGAAATAGGTCTCGAATAGGTGTATCATCAGAAGTACCAAGAATTTTGAGATGGGAGTGGTGATCAGCTACTATGTTCTTCTTTGTAGGTTTATCTCTGATGTCCAAGTCAAATTCCTGGATAAGTAAATCCACCTAATAAGATGCGCCTTCGTGACCTTCTTTTCCATTAAGTACAGTAGTACTGTATGATCTGTGAACACAATCACCTTTGATCCGATGAGATGAGATCTAAACTTATGAAAGGCGAACACTACCACAAGCATATATTTTTTCGGTAACTGTATAGCTACGTTGAGCGAGATCAAGCACTTTGCTTGCGTAGTGTATAGCAAAAGAGACATTGTCCCTCCTCTGTCCAAACAAAGCCCCAACAAAAAAATCTGAGGCGTTCGTCATGATCTCAAAAGGAAGAGACCAATATGAGGCTTGTAGGATCAGGGCGTCCATGATCATCCCTTGAAGTTTCTTAAAGGCGTCAAGACATTTGTGATCAAAAATAAACTCTATGTCTTTGCCTAGAAGCTCAGTTAACGGTCGGACGATCTTTTAAAAATCTTTGATAAATCTTCTGTAAAATCCAACGTGCCCGAGGAATGGCCATAACTGCTTTACGTTGGTTGGTGGCTGCAGTTGTCTGATCACTTCCACTTGGTAGGGTCAACTGCCATTCCTCTCTTGGAGATGACATGCCCCAACACAATGACCCCCATCACCATGAAGTGACTTTTCTCCTAGGTGAGCACCAGATTAACCTCACAACATCTTTTGAGGACTCAGTCTAGATTTCTAAGACATGAATCGAAGGAATCACCGTGGACTGAGAAGTCATCCATGAAGACTTCCAGGAATTCACCGACCATCTCAGTGAATACTACAATCATGCACCTTTGAAATGTACCGGGAGCGTTGCATAACCCAAAAGGCATGTGCCTGAAAGCATAGGTACCAAATGGGCATGTGAAGGTGGTTTTTTCCTGGTCCTCAGGAGAGATAGCTACTTGATTGTAGCCTGAGAACCCATATAAGAAGCAAAATAATTCTTTTCCTACTAATCTTTCTAAGATCTGATCGATTAATGGTAGGATAAAATGATCCTTCGTCGTCGTGACATTCAAGCATCTATAATCCACACAGACATGCCACGACGTGGGTACTCATCTCACGATCTCCTCTCCATCCTCGTTGGTGGTTGTCTGAATTAAAAACTTTTTCAGGACAACATGGATAGGTGCCACCAACTTGGAATTGGAGATGAGGTAAATAAAACACATGTCACACCATTTCTTAACCTCCTTCTTCACGACCTCTCGTAAATTTGGATTCAACCGGCGTTGGAATTCACGAGAAGGTTTAGCTTCATTCTCAAGGTAGATAGGGTGCAAACACAGAGCGGGATTTATCCTGTGGAGATCGGAGATGCTCTAGCCTATTGCCTTGAGGTTTTTCTTCAGGATCTCTAGGAAGCGAGATTCCTGCTCCTCAATCAATCGCGAACTGATGATGACCGGCAATTTCCTCTCTTGTCCCACAAGGAAGGCGTAATTCAGGGTTGTGGGTAATGGTTTGAGCTCAGGTAAGGTGTAATTATCGAGAAAATCTGGCTCAATCGATTCTGGCTCTGTGTTGGTAGTGGTTGGATATGTCTTTAAAGTAACTACCCCCAACTCATTCAGCTCTGGAGTCGGATCGTTAAAAGTATCCAAGCAATCGACGAAAGCCACGTCCGACTCTTCATCCTCATCTTCTGATTATCCTAAAGAGGGAAGGACTAAAATGCCCAGCTGGACCTCTGTGTCATCGAAGATGTTGGGGGATGTATTTTCTGTGTGATATGCGCTAAGTTCATTCCTAAGGATCTTGCAAACTGTCTCATGTACAAGATTCTCTCCATCAGAGAGGGACTCATCGGTGCTAGCTTGGTTCTGTCTCCATTGCCCAACGGTGTCTACATGAACATATTCTGCTTCTGATGAAGTGTACTCAGTGCTTGATTCAGAATCTGGCCTCTGCCACCTTGTCTGCTTCATCTCGAGTTCCTCATCTCTGCCCAGAGTTTGGAACTGAATTTTCTCGATTTTATAATCAAACAAGGCCCCTGCTATTTTTAGGAAGGGATTTCCTAGAATGATCTGGGAATCTCTCCAATTTCGAGGGGTCTCCATATCAAGGACTGTAAAGTCCACCATGTAATCCCGACCCTCGACTTTGATGATAATGTTCCTCAATTATCCCTTGGACCTCTTGGTTGATTTATCTACGAACTGGAGTAAGGCTCTAGATTTCCTAAGATGCCCTATATTTAGCCGCTCATAGATGGTTGTGGGCATCAGGTTAATTGATGATCCATTATCTAGGAGAGTGCGTGCAAACACAGTGTCATCGACATGACTCACCACATAATGGGCACCCATGTCTCTTCGCTTCCTTGGAAACACATTCTTTATGGCACAAGTAGTGGTTACCGACAAAACGTGCTTCTCAACACGGCTTCTGTTTTTCCTGTTGATCCTAGTAGGTGTGCATCACACCTTAAGGTACTTCTGAAATGCATGAGTCACATCCACATATTTATCAAAAGGGATTGTGACCTTGATATACTTGTTGCAAAATTCAGCCATCTCAGGGTCATATTTTTGGATTTTTGGTCTTTTTCTTCTTTCCACCCTTAAGGGGACGGGGAAAAGGGATTATTGATGACAAATCAGATTCTGAAGCTGAAATTCTCATTCAAACGGGAAACTGAGTTCTGTATAGGACTAGGACTCTGACTCTGACAATGACTCGGACTGTAAAGAAATTCATGTAACAAAACAGGTGATGCATCTACCGCTACTCCTAATGCATCCTCCTTAGATTGAGGTACAGTCTCCTCATCGGGTTCGCTTGATTCATTGCTGGTGCTGGTGCTCCTCTCTTTATTATTGCCTTGGTGTTTTGAGGACCTTGAAATCATCTTATTCTACTGGTGATGGTGGTGGTGATGCTGCTCCTCTGCCTCCAAGTTCTCCTCAGGTAGAGACTTGGCGGCATATTCCTCATGTACCCATGCCTGAGCAGGTACAATCACGATCCTTCTACTCCTGAGGGACATATGATTAACATTATCGTATGAAAGGATCTCGTGTTCAAATAGAGAATAATCTGAATAATATACCTGATCGCGTGGTCGATGCTGACCCTGGTTCAAGTTATTAGGGTTGGACTGAACCTGGGTGGGAATTGGGGTCTTTGGTGCCATCTACTGATCTTGGTGGCATGAGACATGGTTTAGATCTATTTTTATATCCAAGTAATCGTTCTGTATTTGCTGAACCCTATCAGTCAAAGTCTGGATGGCCAAAGTGAGGGACTTCGATTTGCTAGTGGGTGGGGCTTGCTGCTGCTGACTAGAAAATGAGTGACTCTGTGATTTATATTGGCCCTACTGGCCTTGTTGGTATAGATGTGGGTAGAACGGTGCGGTGTAAGGTGGTGGGGGGCCCTGCTGGCCCGAGTGTAATGCGTGCTATTGCTGGTGCTGTTAGGATGGTATCCCTGTCCTGGCTGAGATTGTACAAAGCGCGGTGTGGGGAAGAAGCAGGTTTCTTGGTAAGCTAGGGAAGGCCGGTGTTGCTGACCATTCCCTATCCCCGACTGTCTGCCGACGGGGTCATGGCTATACCACAACCCGTCGATCTCAAACACTTGCAGAGGCTCCTCGTAGACTGATTCCACATATGGGGGTGTGTGCTGCTCCTGCTGAGTGTACTGATGCTCCTCAAACCAGCTACTCTGAGGCCCCTGTACCTGCTCCTGTACTAGGTGAACTCGATGTAAAGGTCCAGGTGGTGCAGAAGGGGTGGGTAGTCATATCTTGGCTACCTTCTCAGTCAATTCCTCCACTTTCTTCAGCAATCGTGAAAGCGCCTTAAGGTCAGTGACCCTATTGTGGATCTGTTCTACCATGGTGAGTTTATCAGCTATTATCCCCATGCTAGGAATTAGGTCATCTGTCAGATCCTCTACAGTCCTCCTAGATGTCTCATTAGATAAGCTTGAGGGAGACACCTGATAGGCCATGTTGGCCTGAGATGTGCCTGTTTCCGCCATCTGCTCTAGGATCTTCCATATGGCATCTTCATTCTTATTCAGATACCTACCTCCACAGGCTGCACTCACCAACCCCTGCATTTTCGGGGTCATACCACAGAATAAGGTCTGGACTAAAATCGTCTGGTAATGCCATGACAATGGCATTTTTGTGTCAAGTCATTGAATCTATCCCAGGCTTCATGAAATGGTTCATGAGGGCCCTGGGAAAAGCTAGCGATTTTCACCCTCATATGATTAGTCCTACTGAGTGGGTAGAACTTCTTCAATAATAAATCCTTGAATTTCCTCTAGGTCGTACATCTAACCCCGAGATTCTTCAGTCAATGGGCAGCCTTATCTCCTAAGGCAAACGGGGTAGCCTTCAGCCAGATGTAATCCTGTCTAACCCTAGGATGGATAAGGTTGTTACACACCAACTCAAAGTCTCTCAAGAAAGCATATGGTTCTTCTGTAGCATTTCCATTGAACTTCGGTAGCAGACTAAGGAAATGGAACTTCAGCTCAAATGCCTCTGGGGGTCCCTTAGGTACGAGCAAACTATGCATCTCATTTTCAGCTGGGTTGTAGGCATCTACCATTGGTCTATCTATTCCACCTACCTCAGTTACCTATCCCATCCTAGCCATAAGATCTTCATTCATCTGCTCAGCTCTAGCTAAACGGGCAAGGACTTGATGCATAGGATCATCTCTATGTTCCTCTTTGTCTAGATTTTTCTTAGGCATCTTGATTTCGAGTTCTTCCTCTTCACATGAGTAAAGAATGTGGTCTAGGTTAGAGGATGTAGTAATGAAGACATTCTCATCGAGGTGAAGGTCTTCCTCAGTGAGATGAGAGGAGAGAAAAGGAATGGTTTGAGGGTAACCATCCTGAGAGCGGGGGATCCCGAACTCAAGAGGTTCATGAGCTCGGGTTGGCCCAAGTTGCGCTTGGGCCTATGAAGATGAACTTTATGAGGGGTTCAATGAGATATTTGTGAAGCTTGAGTAAATATCCCTACAGTCAGCCATGTTTGATGGCAGAAAGAAGAATCAGGAGCACAAGTGTGTAAAGATTGGATTTGACTCCTACCTAAAACAAGCAAATGAATCACAAACCCTGAGTTCACATTCAACACGGTGAAGGACCTGAAGTTGGGACTCGATTAATCTGGTTAATTTAAGTGTGATTTTTCAGGCAAATAACAAGGATTATGCGACCTATAGGAAATTTGGCTCAAAGTCGGATGCCTCTCCCCTGTTTAACCTGTCGCCTAAGATACCAACACCCTTCCTTTCTTCGCTCCTATCACCAGCTGAGAAGTTTAAGGACCTTCCCCTATCTACCTACTGAAGCAGGTGGAGGATGGAAAGGCTTATAACTTCACCTCAAAGGGTTACTACAACTTCTCGTGGTGCACCGCTATTTCGCCCTATCTACCCATCGAAGCAGGAGTAGGCTACTTAGAGTTGGTCAATCGAACCCCAAATAGTTTAGCCTGTGATATTGGCTACGATCGGGCTACATGATATGGAAGGCAGGGATTTTGGCTCTATCTTAGGGTGTGCACACATACTCTGTACCCTCATTCATCTTGAAATCAAGGTCGGGGCTATTCTCCTGCAACAGAATTTCCAATTTTATGTTGATTTTTTGGTCAATTTGTTTTGCAATCCCGATTTTAAGTTAGATGACCACTTGATTAGTCTAACACACAAGGCACACCTATTGTTCAGTCCCGATTTCCATTAATCCTAAGTTAGAAAACCAAGAGAGAAGGAGTCGATATTGCACGATAAAACGATGATGTATGCCATGTTTTGAAGACTTACAGTGATCCTCGTGCTCTACATGTGGGATGCAAAACAGAATTGAAATTTTATCTAAATGAATGCAGTCGATGAAAAAGTCTCTCCGAGACAAGCAGTTCTATTAGAAAGAAGAAATTAAATTTGGCTAAGTTCTACGGTCCAAGTGCATCTTTTAATGGTGAAGTGTGGTCCTAGATATTACGAGCACAAATAGTCCTAAGAAAGCACTAAGAGACGTGAGTGCAGGTCCTATCCTACGCCACCAACCACACAACACATGGAAACTCTTTTTATTATTCACTTACACGTGCGAGAACCCAAACGGTAACCGCTGTAAATGCAAACTTCTTTTTTACAAGTTCTCACAAAAACCACTCAGTTCAAATTGATGCACGTCTTTGGCTTGCCGAGCGAATCGCCATCGATGCCTCGTGTTCCTTGCTCAAAAATAAATGAAGGTCGGAGAGAGGAAGACACAAATTGAACAAATGCTGAATCAAATAGAAAAATATTCACAAGAAAACCAAGAATCAGACTACACGAGGATAAAAAACCTAAAATTTAGATGTTGGGAAAATCAATCTAAGTCGTGCCTCCCAGGCAATGGCACCATTTGAAAAACCCTAATTTTACCCTTTAAATCTAAGCGGATTAATGATTAAATTTAATGTGTTTCTTGCAGTCAGGCAAACATCGGATTTATCAAAACTACTTTAATTAGTTTCTCAATTAATATCGAGCAACAATTTTTTATTTTACTTGGGCAAGCCCAAGGTCGAACTCAGGGTGGTAGCTTTTTCCTTAGATTAATTTAAAGTCGATTCAGATGCTAGGTTTTCAAGAGAATATTTTACTTTTGGGTTTTTATGTAATAAAATGCAAATGCAATTCAGACCAAATTTGAGGGTTAAAATAGAAATTGTGATCAGATTAAGTCCAAGACTTCTCAAACTTAGCTAGGATGTCAATTATGATGAAATGAAGCTACCCTAATTTTTTTTTGAATTTTTCAACTCTAAATGAATTAGTTATGAATTAAACATGAATGTAGAGTGATTTTCGCAAAATTAATTTTAATAAATACCAAATTAAATTGTATTCTGAGATAAAAATTATCCTAGATACTTCTATGTGAGACGAATCCAGGAAAATTATTAGACCTCAAAATTAATTAATTTCTGACTTATTAGAAATCAATTAAGCGAAAGACCGCATAATTTATTCAGACCACGATTTACGTGCAAATGATGTGATTTTTGGGCACAAGATAAAACTACTCAAACTCTGCCTATTGAGTTTTTTTCGCAGTTTTTGGTGCATCAATCAATTTAATAATCAATTAAAGGCAAATAGTGGGCAAAATATACTATTTTCCGCTAAAATAATTATATTAAATAACTTTAAGCTCACAAAAATACAACAAGCATTCATAATGATAAAGCCTAAGAAGTTCTACAATATACAATTTTTGGAATGACCAAATGATGCTAAATGGATTTGTAAATCAATATTCAAACACAGGGGCATGGATGCAATACTGAAAATGAAATTGATTACAAATAAATATGCTGATAAGACTAAATTGCAGTTACCTAAATTGATGAGGCTTGGATGCAAATGACCCAAGGAGTCACGTGCGCTTCACTTGATGTTGATTTGCAGGGGCATCTTTGGAATTCCCTAGACTCCCAGGGGCATCGGCGTAAATTTCCCACCGTTCGCACGTGCAGGTCGCGCGAGTGACAGTTCCGTAGATCGCTGCTTTAAGAATTGTTTTTAATTTTTGAGTTAAAATGATAATGGTTTGTCGTTCGTTGTAAGCGGCGATCAGAATCGGTCAAGAAATGACGACAAAAATTATTCAATTTTAATCAAGCGGTTTTATGTTTATTTTACTTGGGCAAGTCCCAAGATCGATCACAAGGAGGCAAAGGAACAACCTAGAATTATGTCTATCAAAATTCGTGCACGGTTTTTGAGACGGTCTTTTTTGGAATTTTTAATGCAAATAAGGGAGACAAGATGCAATTTCAACCTATTTTAGGGACTAAAATGTAAATTGCATTCAAATGATGTTCGAAAAATATGAAACTTGGCAACAAAGTAAATTACGATGAAATAAATGCACTGTAATGTTTTTTGAATTTTTGGATGCAATATGAATTTTTTCATGAATTTTTAAATGCAAATAAAATGAATTTGAATATCTAATTATAGTAAATATTAAACCTACTTATTTTCATAGGATAAAATTATCTAAGATCTACCACTAGGTGATGGATCTTAGAAAAAACCTAAACCTCAAAAATGTGGGGTTTAATACATATTAAAAATTAAATACTAAATCATGCAAAATGATTTTTACAAGGCAAATTATGCATGCAAATGCAAATCTTTTTTGTCATAATGTTGAGCATAATTAATCCTACAATATGTGATTTTTTGGGAATTTTTATAGCAATGATTAATATACTATAAATTTCAGAGCACAAGATGGGAAAAATTCACAATTTTCCACAGAACAAATAATTATTAATTAACCGATGATCATAAAAATATCCACGATATGTCAAAATGTAGAGAATTAGTCAACAAACATCATGCTATTTTTGGATAATTAAAATGATGTAAAGAGAAGGTTCAAAACTTAGGGGGATTACAGGGGTATTTATGTAAAATAAATAAATAAATAATGCAGAGGAGGACTGAAATGTAAATACCTGAACCCTTGGGGGTTCTTCTGAAAAAATTCCCAGAGGGGCACGCGCGTGGCACGTGCCCTCTGGAGATGGGGTTGGCGCACAAATAGGGGGAAATAGCAGGAGGGTTATCGCAATTTTTACCATGGTCACGTGCGGGGCACGTGACCCGTGGGTGACGTACGACTGACGGGGGAGCTGACATCCCCCCACACGCACGTGCCTCACACGTGGGAGGTCTCGGGCCCTCCGCCCGGTGGCTGGTGGCGATGTAGCGGTGGAGGAGTTTCGGCGGTGGGAGCGAGGCCGGCAAGGGGGCGATCGAGGACCGATGCTCAACGGAGGAGCAACACCCAGTGGGGTCGATGTGGAGCATCGATGAAGCGGTGGTGTGTCAGAGATGAAGCAGATGGTCGATGGAGAGCTTTTGAAGGCGGAGGTGTGGAAGGCGTGGCGGTGCTGGGCCGCAACTGACGATGCAGAAGAGGGTCCTTGGCTTTGATGAAGAAGTCGGAGTTGGGCTCGAGTCGGCGGAGGCGGTTGAAGCGTCGGCGGAGTCGGCGGTGGAGTCGTAGGTGGTTGTCGATGACAAACGTGGTTGTCGAAGTCATGGGCTCGACGAGAAGCTCAGAGCTGAGCAGAAATGGCGATGAAGTCGCTGACTGCAATGAGGGGCATTGCTCTCGGATCTCGCCGACGAGGGCCACACGAAGCTGTCACCTCCGATGTCCGCAAATCTGCGGATGAGATCAAGGTGAGTCGGTGACGCTGCTTAAATAAGAGGAGGGTCGCGATATTAGGAGGTTGCAATATGTGCGGATGTCGTTGGCGATGCGAGGGAAGCGGAGGCGAGAGGCGACGGTGGTTACGAAGATAGCGGGGGCGGCGGTTGCGGAAGTTTCGGAAGAGAAGAGGGGAGGTAGGAGATGAGGGCGGGTCGTCCGATTGGCCAAGATCGGACGGCCCAGATCTAGATACGTGGCGAAGGGGAGAAGAGGCGCGCACGTGCTTGGCGCGTGCCTAGGGGCACGTGCCTCGCACGTGCGGCCACTTAGTTATTATTATTATTATTTTTATTTTTTATAAAAATGAATATTAAAATGCCCAAAAAATGCTGACACGTGGTGGCCCCGGGGGCTGCCATGTGTCAGCTTTAGATGATTTTATAAAATCAAAAAGAAATAGTAAACGACCTTGGAGCAAAAATGTTCCTTCATATAAAATGCCCGTCTCGACGAGATCGACAACTTTCATGAAGACATCAAAGCCAAAATCGATCAAATGCATAAAGTGAATTTTTGGGGTATCCCATGTATATAGAATACCTAGATTTTGGGGTTTCTAATTTTTTTGTCATTTTTAAAACTCGATAAAAATCCGGAAAAAATATAGAAAAATCAAAGATAAATAAAGACATCTAAATCTATTTTTTTGGATTTTTATTGATTAAGAAAATATGTACATAAAATACGGGTCAAAAACCGCTAAAATACACAATGTACAAAAGAGGCCCAAAATCCAACTTTCACATACGAGATCCGATTCACTTAAACTTGGTCTTGTTTCGAAGGTAATTGAATGTATAGTAGTTCAAAAGTGAGTAGGATCAAATCGAACACTGGGTGGGGAAGATATGGCATTTTTAGTCCGAAAATCCTGAAACTAGAGTTTGGGTTTTTGGTCCACTTATCAAGGTTAGTGATTTTTTTGTATTTTTCATCTATTCTTGTTAGTGATATGTACACAGTGGAGTGGTTTTGTGTCATTCAGAGTTAGCATGAAGGAGTTAAAAATTCGAGAAATTAGGCTATTTACATGTCAACTTTGGCTTGGATTTTTGGCTTCTTTATTTATGCAAAAATGATGGATAAAATGCCATTCTTATGCAAACATGCATGAATGCTAATTACGCAGAATAAATACAGAAATGCTGATGATTTTGAGGGTATTGCGCTTAATAAATGAGACTTAGAGTGATGAATCAGAGATTCATCATCCCCTATACTTAAACCATGCTCGTCCCTGAGCATCAAAAAGAAATGCCATGAAGTGAAATGAGATTGGATTCCATACCAAGACCATGAGCTGAAGGTGAAAATGAAACTAAACTCGACCTTTGGATTAATAGTGTGGCGAAACTTCTGTGAGACTTAGAATTTTAAAAACAACCCTCAAGTTCTACACATCATTGTCACAGTTTCGGCTCAGAAGTCATTTTAGATCAATTTTCTTCCCTAAGTATACCCTATGAACATTGAATAACCGACTCATGTGTGTGAAGGGTTTTAGCTCTTCCCATCCAGAATGCCGGACTACCACTCTCCTCTCCTCTCCAGTAACTCGTCCTCAGGGAGTCAGGTATTTCCTTCTAAGGTCTGTCGCGCTGTGTTCACAATCGAATTGAGGGAGAAGATAGAAGAAGGGGAAAAGAACTGGAGGGTGGACAATGTAGTCACCTCTCCTTGTGAAGATGGCCAGTGTAGCCGAGTCTCCACCAAGATCTGCAGGTTTCTTGAAGCTTGGACCTTTTTGGTCAGATTTTATTTGGTAGTTGCTTCTTTGTATTTGGAATTTTTGGTGGTTCTGCTTGGATCTTGTTGTGCCCCTACGGATATAGAATCTTTTTGTTTCGTACATTTTTTGGGGTCTTAGAAAAAATTTGGGGTCTTAGAAAAAATTGTGCCCAGCCGTCCATCCCTTTTCCGAAGCTTTATTTCAACCTGTACTCCGGTCTTTAGATTTCCATGCTACCAAAAAAGAGACTTACACAGTCTTCCAACATCCCGTCTGAGTTGAGCTAAGTGCATAGTACGAGATTACAAATTAATTCCCTATTCCAGAGTTGTACCCAGAATGAAGAGACCAGGTTAGACACTAAGAGTCAAACGCTGCACATTGTCATGTAGAACTTAAAGAATTAAGTCAAAGACATGAAGCTCTTAAAATCCTATTTCCCGTTGAAGTTCCTCTGAAAATTAGGTGGATTAAGGTCAAATCCAGACCACTCTCGGTTTCTACTCATAACTCGGTTCAGAACCCAATGACTTTTCACAGATGCAAATGAATGCGATGTTGGATGAAGTGCAGGTGTGTGAAATGCATACACTTCTTTTTTTATGCAAAAAATGAAATAAGAAGCCATTTTTTTCAAAAATTTTGGGCAAAGTTAGTGTTAGTAGCAAAACCTTTTTTTTTTCAAGTTAGTACCCACCTCGTAACTACATATAGACTTACGCGAAAGTACGAGATATGGGTAAAATATATACGAAGTATATACACAGACCCCCCTATACTTAGCGAGTGATGTGTCCTCATAGCACAAGAAGCGTAAAGAAGACATAGCTTGGGCTAAGAGTAAGAGAGTGAAAAATTGAGAAAAAATGAAGCGGTAGGGTTATGTGAATGAGGAGAGTATATACAGGTGGATTTCGATTCCCCCTATACTTAGGCTCTGGTCAGCCTAAGAATGGAAGAAGGGTGGAAATGGAGCGATCGGGAGATAGGAGAAGAATGGTATGTACAGATGGCATCGGTCCCCCCCTATACTTAGGCCTTGGCCTAAGTAGAGGAAGATGCTATACAAGGAGACCGATGTGGTCGGGAGGGAGGGTGGGTAGCCGATGATTAAGGTGGTTTTTGGATGATCTTTTTGTGAGCCTGCGGTGGGAGATCGTAATGACGAGATGGAGATGACACATATGATTCCCAACTATGATCAGTGTCATCCTCAGAAAAATCATGATGGATAATAGATGAAGTGTTTGAGTCAGAAGAAAGATATCCATCATCAGAGTTATCCTCAGAGGAATAGTATTTGAAAGTGGACATACTCCAAGTATTCATGTCTTTTTGTTTCTTCAGTTGATTCCTCAGAATTCATTCCTTCTTGGGGTCAATCGGTTTGTCCTCGGATGAATACTCAGAAGCACCGGTCTCGGTTAGCTGATACGAAATAATTTCGGTGTACTTGAAGAAGGCAAGAACATCAGCTTTGGATGAATAGTAGTTAGGAATGGGAGTTGTCCAACGAGAATTGAATTTTGGATCCTTGCAAAGATATGGCTTTAGAACCGCCGAACAGACTTCACTCATGTAGACTACCTTTTCCGAACCAGATGAGGGATCATCAGTTGATTCCTCTTCCGAAAGGTCAAAGGTAACTCTCTTTTTCTTTCTTCGTGAAGGTGTCGGTTCACTTGAGTATCCAGATGAATAGACATTAGAGTTCTTCTCCTTAGTCGGTTTGCATTTTGTTTGTTTACTCTTGGTCTTCTGAATGTTGGTGCACTCTTGATTTGGGATGATTTGGTCCAAGTATTCAGAGAACTGCTCCAGGGTGCAACCATGCATATGTTTCAGGATTGTAGTAGAAGGATTTGTCTATTTTGAGATCAGCAGGAATTGAAATACTGGGGGGAGTCTCTAAACCAATAGTCTCATCAACAACCGCTATCTCCGATGTAGCATCGGGGTAGGGCTCTTCTACCGCTTCATGGTTGCGGCTATCGGGGACTTCGTGGGTTTCCTTAGAAGATCGTGGTTCCTCAACAACAGGGTCAGATCTAAGTGCTTCCAATGCCGTGAAATTGATTTCCCGAGTCTCACAATCAATAATTGCCTTGGCCAATGCCAAGATTGGCTTTCCGAGAATGATTGGAGACTGGGTGAATTCTCCTTGATGCTCAAAATCAATGATCGTGAATTCTACTTTGAGCGGAGCACCTTGGAATTTCATGATGACAGAAATGATTCCTCTCGGCCGCTTTATCGATCGGTCCGCCAATTGAAAAATCTCTCGTATCTTCTGAATCGGTCTGAGTTTGAGTTCATGGAATACAGAGGTCGAGAGGATATTGATCGGTGAATCGTCATCAATCCGAGCATGGGTGAAAATTGTGTCTTTGATTTCACAGTCAAATCTGGGTAACTGCTTCACTATGCGGCTCTTGGTTTTTCTCCTCAACAATAAGGAGGAGGTCGTTGACAAGATATGTCTCTCGGTCTTGGTTCTAATCCTGCCCGACTTTTTCATAGTTAATTTTTCCATTAAAAATCTTTTAAGGTCGGGGAAGTGTTCAATGGCCTGTAGAAAGGGAAGTTCAAAAATCAATTTCTTTCCTAGTGCTTCCCGTAAAGCAGGATCCAAATTCTTCAGATCTTCTTCAGTTTCAAATTTTATGTATTTTTCGAGATTTTCGATTTTTTTGTGATTTTCAAATATTCCGATTTTTTTGGTATTTTGTGTGTGATGTGGTGATGTGGTTTCTTCCATCGATGAGTAGGGGTTTTGATGTTCTGACTCAAAATAATCAAAATGAGATCCAATCATTTCCTCATTCATTTTTATGTCCGAGCTCTCATAGAGTGAAATTAATCGGTTGGTAAATTTTTGAAATCTATCCTCTATTGAATTGAATCTCTTTTTTATCCTCAAAATATCATCCTCAAAATTCGGTTCATGATCAATCATGGGAGCAGTCGGTGTGTGTTCGATAACTTCATCTTCCATTTTCTCGTTTGTGCTGAGAGGAGACTTTCTTGGAATATCCGACATATGATCATTATTTTCTGAAAATTTCTCCTCAAAAATAATAGAAGGAGGCTGCTCATATTGTCCAAGCATGTGTATTTGCTCTGAGTGGAGTTCAATCCTTTGATCATGATTGGTCAGACTTTGATATTGTGGAGTCAGCATACGAGGTTTATGTGTTTCTAGGAGGTCGGTCCAGTCCTCTGTATGAGTATCATGTTTGACGAGGGGTCTATCACGGTCAATCCAATGCCTATGATCATTCAGTGCATGTCTTTCCATCTGGGTTTGGTTTCTCTGCCAGTCATGAGACTCAAAGGGATTTTGATTTTGAAATGTTTCATTGGCGAGAAACTGAGAATAAGGCAGTTCAGTCCAAGATGGTAGGTGGTTATGTGTGGTTGGATGATTTGAGTAAGAATTCAATGAGGGGGCCGAATTCATCCACGGGTGAAAGTCTCCCGCAAATGTTGGAGGATTATTGAAAGAAGAGGATTTACTTGATTTGGGTCTAACCGAGACAAATTCATTTTCATAGTATAGCTCTGATGGGTTTTCAGATAGATGTTCGGTCATTTTTGAAAGGAATGGGGGGTTGGATCTGCAAGAGTTTTTGGACAAGAGTTCCATTATCAAGAAGAGAGATGATTGCACGGAATAGTCAAGAGAAATTTAATCAAATGTGCGGCTGTTGATCTTCGATATCAGTTCACGTACAACAATGCAAACACAATTCAAACCCGGGTTCACCAATTCACAAAATGAAGCCGTAAGAGTTCGGCTATTATCTTTTCAATTTTAATTGGTGATAAATCAATCTTGGCAAAAATTTAGCGAGTTGTTAGGTGCCGAAAGTTCAGATTTGGGCTCTAGCCTTAAGTGTCGTCTCTCGCTCACTCAGAAAAATGGAAACATCCAAGGTCGGGGTTGCTCTCCTGTAGAAATTCTTGATTTTATGGGTTATTTTGAAATCAGCTATATTTAGCAGTCCCAGTTTTTATTAGGTGATCACTGAAGAATTTAAATGAGCACAAATACACGTCTACCATCCAGTCCCAATTTCCTTTAGAATTATGTGATAAAACAAGAGGGAGAAATTCGAGAAAAGCCGATGCACGCAGAAAACTATGATGAATGCTCAGTTTAGAAGACTTACAGTGAATCCTCGCAATCTCCATGTGGGATGTTATACAAGAATTGAAAATTATTCTATATGAAATGCAAGCCGATGAAAAACTGCACCTAAGCAGAAAGTTCTATTAGCGGGGAAGAATTGAGTTAAATTTTGGCTAAGTTGAACGATCTATGTGCGTCTCGATTAATAGTGAAGTGTGGCTTAATTACTACGAGCACAATCAAGAAATTAAATGCTCTGAGAGCCGTATGTGCAGGTCTATCCTAATCGCCACTCATGTCGGGATCCACCCTCATCGAAGAGTGAAACAGACCACGACACACCACATAAAAGTTCTGTCTTTTTACACACGCGAGAGTCCAAACGGACACCGCTATAAATGAGAAGAAATTGAAATTTGCAGCAATTAAAATCCTAGACTCTATGCTCTCTCACGACTCGACTCGATCTTAAATTAATTGCGGCTTTTCGAAAGTCGGTGAAGATGCGTCAGTTTCTTGAAAAATCGCTCCACGTACGCCGGGTACCTCGCAAGAAAAATAAGAGAGATGGGTGTAAGAGAGTGACTCAAAAAATAATAAAAAACATAAGCGAAATAAATGCTAAAAAATAAAGGCGAGAAATAAAAATGGAATTTACAATGAAAAAATCGGGGGTCAGACTACCCGAATGCAGAAAACCGAACAAAAATTTTCAAAACACAAAACTAAGCCATTTGCCTCCCCGGCAACGACGCCATCTGACGAATCTGTAGATCACTGCTTTAAGAATTGTTTTTAATTTTTGAGTGAAAATGATAATGGTTTGTCATTCGTTGTAGGCGGCGATCGGAATCGGTCAAGAAATAACCACAAAAGTTAATCAATTTTAATCAAGTGGTTTTATGTTTATTTTACTTGGGCAAGTCCCAAGGTCGATCACAAGGAGGCAAAGGAACAACCTAGAATTATGTCTATCAAAATTCATGCACGGTTTTCGTGGCGGTCTTTTTTTGGAATTTTTAATGCAAATAAGGGAGGCAAGATGCAATTTCGACCTATTTTAGGGACTAAAATGTAAATTGCATTCAAATGATTTCCGAAAAATATGAAACTTGGCCACAATGTAAATTATGATGAAATAAATGCACTATAATTTTTTTGGAATTTTTGGATGCAATATGAATTTTTATGAATTTTTAAATGCAAACAAAATGAATTTCAATATTTAATTATAATAAATATTAACCCTACTTATTTTCAAAGGGTAAAATTATCTAAGATCTACCACTAGGTGATGGATCTTAGAAAAATCCTAAACGTCAAAAATGTGGGGTTTAATACCTATTACAAATTAAATACTAAAATATGCAAAATGATTTTTAGAGGGAAAATTATGCATGCAAATGCAAATCTTTTTGGGCATAATGTTGAGCACAATTAATCCTACATTATGTGATTTTTAGGGAATTTTTAGAGCAATGATTAGTCAACTATAAATTTCAGAGCATAAGATGGGCAAAATTCACAATTTTCCACAGAACAAATAATTATTAATTAACTGATGATCATAAAAATATCCACGATATGTCAAAATGTAGAGAATTAGTCAACAAACATCATGCTATTTTTGGATAACTAAAATGATGTAAAGAGAAGGTTCGAAACTAAGGGGGATTACAGGGGTATTTATGTAAAATAAATAAATAAAAAATACAGAGGAGGACTGAAATGTAAATACCTGAACCCTTGGGGGTTATTCTGCAAAATTCCCAAAGGGGAACATGCGGGGCACGTGCCCTCTGGAGGTGGGGTTGGCGCGCAAATAGGGGGAAATAGCAGGGGGGTTCTCGCAATTTTGCCACGGTCACATGCGGGGCACGTGACCCGTGGGTGACATACGACTGACGGGGGAGCTGACGTTCCCCCACACGGACGTGCCTCGCACGTGAGGGGAGTCGGGCCCTCCGCCCAGTGGCTGGTGGTGATGTAGCGGCGGAGGAGTTTCGACGGTGGTAGCGAGGCCGACCAGGGGCGGTCGAGGGCCGATGCTCGGCGGAGGAGCAATGCCTAGTGGGGTCGATGTGGAGCGTCGATGAAGCGGTGGTGTGTCGGAGATGAAGCAGATGGTCGATGGAGAGCTTTTGAAGGCGGAGGTGTGGAAGGCGTGGTGGTGCTGGGCCGCAACTGACGATGCAGAAGAGGGTCGTCGGCGTTGATGAAGAAGTCAGAGTTGGGCTCGAGTCGGCGGAGGCGGTTGAAGCGTCAGCGAAGTTGGCGGTGGAGTCGTAGGTGGTTGTCGATGACAAACGTGGTTGTCGAAGTCGTGGGCTCGACGAGAAGCTCGAAGCTGAGCAGTAACGCCGACTGCAACGAGGGGCGTGGCCCTCAGATCTCGCCGGCGAGGGCCACGCGAAGCAGTCACCTCCGGTGCATGCAAATCGGCGGATGAGGTCAAGGTAGGTCGGCGACGCTGCTTAAATAGGAGGAGGGTCACGATATGAGGAGGTTGTGAGATGTGCGGATGTCATTGGCGACGCGAGGGAAGCGAAGGCGAGAGGCGGCGGTGGTTTCGAAGATAGCAGGGGCGGCGGTTGCAGAAGTTTTGGAGGAGAAGAGGGGAGGTAGGAGATGAGGGCGGGCCATCCGATCGGACGACCCAGATCTAGACACGTGGCGAAGGGGAGAAGAGGCGCGCACGTGCTTAGCGCGTGCGTGGGGGCACGTGCCTCGCACGTGCGGCCGCTTATTTATGTTTTTTATTTTTTTTATAAAAATGAATAATAAATTGCCCAAAAATGCTGACACGTGGTGGCCCCAGGTGCGGCCACGTGCCAGCTCAAGAAAAATTAAAGAAAAAAGATTTTATAAAATCAAAAAGAAATAGTAAATGACCTCGGATCAAAAAAGTTCCTTAACAAATAATGCTCGTCTCGACGAGATCTACAACTTTCATGAAGACATCAAAGCCAAAATCAATCAAATGCACAAAGTGAATTTTTGGGGTATCCCATGTATATAGAATACCTAGATTTTTGGGTTTTCTAATTTTTTGTCATTTTTTGAACCCGATAAAAATACGGAAAAAATATAGAAAAATCGAAGATAAATGAAGACATCTAAATCTAATTTTATTGGATTTTTTTGATTAAGAAAGTATGTACATAAAATACAGGTCAAAAACCGCAACAATACACAATGTACAAAAGAGGCCCAAAACCCAACTTTCACATACGAGCTCCGATTCACTTAAACTTGGTCTTATTTTGAAGGTAATTGAATGTATAGTAGTTCAAAAGTGAGTAGAATCAAATCGGATACTGGATGGGGAAGGTATCGGGTTTTCAGTCCGAAAATCTTGAAACTTGGGTTTGGGTTTTTGGTCCACTTATCAGGGTTAGTGATTTTTTTGTATTTTTCATTTATTCTTGTTAGTGATATGTACATAGTGGAGTGGTTTTGTGTCATTCGGAGTTAGCATGAAGGAGTTAAAAATTCAGGAAATTAGGCTATTTATAGGTCAACTTTGGCTTGGATTTTTGGCTTCTTATTTTGTGCAAAAATGATGGATAAAATGCCATTCTTATGCAAACATGCATGAATTGCTAATTATGCAGAATAAATACAGAAATGTTGATGATTTTGAGGGAATTGAGCTTAATAAATGAGACCTAGAGTGATGAATCAGAGATTCATCAGTAAGCGACGAGCTTGGACCTTTATTGATATGCCAAATGTCAGGGGAAGCAAATGCAAATTTCCCCTAGCACGTGCTCCGTACATGCACGACCGGTTCGGCGGCTGCTTTGGACCCGACCTCCATGTGGCAATATCCGGAGCCTCGATCGAATCCGAAGCTACGATCAGGGACGAGGCTTGACTTGATGGATGTTGATCCGTTTGATGAGAATCGAGGTCCCTGCTTGTCTGGGCTGCTGGCATTGGAAGGCAGAGGTGGGCGGAGTCGACGTAGACCGATACACGGCCAAGGGTCATCGGGGTAGAGTCATCTACAAAGGCTGTGGGAAGTAGACACTGCCGGGGCATTCGAGGTGAGACCGAGCCACGACCGACGGGCGTTGGTGAAGCGGGGAGGTCGATAAAGAAGCTGAGCCGTGAAGTTATCGAAGACAGAGGAGCCAGAACAGTTGGGGATGCTCGGGGGAGGATTGGTTATTAGACCGAAAAAGGAGGATACGACGATGAAGTGGCATCGACGGTGCGATTGAGTGAACAGAGGGGAGAGATAGAAACAGAGGAATTGAAGAAAACATGGGAAGTAGAGGAGAAAGAAGAAAAATAAGAGAAGAAGAAGAAGCTTTTACCTGGGAGTTTGCCTAGAAGGAGTAGAGGAAGATCTTCCTCCGATTGTCACCTCGCAAGGGCCAAAGCGAGCGGCCACGAAGCTTGGACAACAAGCTCAGACTCACTGTGGAAGGAGGGTACGTCTCCCGGAACTCACCTAGGGAGAAGGAGGTTGTCTCTCAACCAAAGCCAGCTCAGCTGTCACCTGGGGCTGGCGGGAGCTCGCTCCCCTCTCACGCAATAATGGCAGATAGTTTGGAATAGCGGCGGAGAGGGGATATTTAAAGGGGGAGCTTGGGGTTCCAATGAGGGGAGGCGTGGTTTACGTGGAAGAGTTGGAGCGATGGATAGGGTTTTGTAGAGGGAGTGGATTCTCACGAGGACGACGGAAGATCAGGCTATATCGTGCGGTGCTCGGATGGTGGTGAAGATGGAGGAATTGATGGGAGAAATGGGAACGGGGAAGCGACTTCGTGAGGTGGAGTTCGTGGGGGAGTGGGCGAAACAGAGGAGGAAGACGAGGTCTTGGCCGTTGGATCCCGTGATGCAATGGCCATGAGATGGGCGCTTGAGTGCGGCTGGGATTAAAGCGGGGCGACGAGATCAAAGGGTGTGAGGGGTGACACGTGTCGTGCGCATAGGAGGGAGGAAGTGGACAGTGATGATGAGATCAGGGGCTGGATTGAACAGGCGTAATCAATAGGAAAGATGATGGCTGAGATGGAAAAGATCGGGCGGTGGCTGGGCATGACACGTGGCAGGCTGAAGTGAAGGGACAGGCGGATGGCTGTAATGAAATCAAGCAGACGGATCGGAGGGTCTGGGATGAAGCGGAGATGAACGGTGATGATGGAAGCGCACAAAAGTGATCGAACGGCTGCGGGCGAAGCGTGCATGGCGCGCAACGAGGCGGGCCATGTGGTGCAACCAGAGAGTGCCACATGGCCCAATTAGGTTTTTCGGATGAAGATGCAAGAAAAAGAAGAAGAAGACGAACACTGAATTTGGAAAAACTCAAAACACAAAGTTGTAGATCTCGATGAGATATACAAGTTTTATGTTTACCAAAAATGAAAATATGGTTAAATGAAGGGATAAAATACAAGGGTAAGAATATCAATAAGTCAAATATACAATAGGGGCCCAAAACCCATGTTTTACATAAGATCTCCGATTTTAATGGAATTAGTCTTGTTTTGAAGGTCTTTGAATGTAGATTACTTTAAAAGTGAGTAGACCTAAATCAGGCACTGTATGAGAGGGATATGCATATTTTAAGGTTCATAGTCTCAAACTTGGATTTGGGTTTTATTAGACATTTTTACAAGTTAGTATTTTTTTGATATTTTTCCATAATTAGTGTTAGTAATATATACACTATAGTGTTGATTTTATTAGATTTGGAGTTAGTATAAAATATATACGAATAGGTGATTTTATCTAATATATAGGTGAATATTTTACAAGTGAATTTGGCTCCATATTTAATGCAAATATGAATGCTAAAATGTAGATATTATTTATACATGCATGAATGCTAATTATGCAATATAAGTGATGAAATGCATCTAATTACTCGGGAACAAAGCTCAATTTTTAACTTTTAGAGTGATGAATCACATATTCATTAGTGTGTAGCACGTGACCCTGGAATGGTTGGATATCTTAGCTAATTGATAGCCTTTCAGGGGCATCTTTGTAATTTCTCCAAACCTCACATGCATGGCACATGAGGGTCTTCGTTCCGGTATGCAACTGAGAGGGGCGGTGTAGGTGCATCGATTACGGAGGAGAGCAGCTTTGCAACAAAGGCGAAGGTTGACACACAGCCGGTGGGCGTCGTTGGAAGATTCACGGTGGCATCGTCGTTGAAGGTGTGGTGGAGCACGGAGGAAAAGTGGCATGATAACGGGCGTAGGATGAATACTGGTGATTGAAGGATGAAGGCGGCGATGTTGTCGGTGGTGTTGGCTCAACGACGTGAAGGAGCAAAGGCAAACACGCGAGATGCATGGCTTTGCGACAAGCCCAAAAGACTTGGATCTCGCAAGGGAAATGAGGATAATGTCATGTTATCACCCTAACGCCTGTTGTTAGTTGTAGATGGCAGATCAAGAGCAAGGGGAGGGGTAGTGATGTTAAATAGGAAGAGGAGTAAGGCCAGAGATGGAAAGGATGAGAGATCGTAAGTGGGTGGCGGTGTATGATTGAGAGGAGGCAATCGAGGTTGACGAAAGTGTCAAGATGCACTTGGGGATCTAATGAGGGCAGATTAAGAAAGGGGGAAGTTGAGATACAATTTGGTCGAGGAAAGAAGGTGCCTAGACTGGGGAGTGATTGATGGTGGCGAGATACGCAGGCGGGCGGCGGTGGTCCTCGAGGTGAGCGATGCCGAGGTCCGTAGGAGGAAGGGGGAAGAAGGGGATGCACAGGTGTCGTCCGATCGGACGAGATCGAACGACCCTATTGCAGCCACGTGCTTTATTAATTTTTTTATTATTTTTTAATTTTTGAATTTTTATAATTTTTTATAAAACGAATTTAAATATATAAAAGGGCCAAAATGGGTGATGCGTGGCGGCTTCAGGAGCTGCCACGTGTCACCACTAGAAAATTCAAAGAATAAATGAAATGAAAATTTTAAAAGATATAGTAAACAACCTTGGAACAAAAACGTTTTTCATGAAATTTACTCGTCTCGAGGAGATCTACAACTTTTATGAAGAGAACAAAACCAAAATCGATCATTTGTACAAAGTGATATTTTTGGGGTATCCATGTATATCGAATACATTGATTTTTGGGTCTTATATTTTTTATCACTTTTAAAACCAGATAAAAATCCAGAAAAAATATGAAAAAAATCAAAGATAAATATTTACACATTAATATAATTTTTTTATTTTTCTTAATTAAAAAGGAAGAAATAAAATAAAATACGAAAACTACAACTTTTATATAGACGGTCAGTGAAGACTCAGACTCGGTTGGTTTCTTTGATTTCTAGCTCATTTTGGATTTGGATTTTTGTGCATTTTAATAAAACTTTTTTCAAAGAAAATAAATGAAAAAGAAATGAAATAAAATGAGTCAATAATGTACATAAAATAATAGGTCAAAAGTAGCTAAAATACAAAATGTACAAAAAAGGCCCAAACCCAACTTTCACATATGAGCCCCGATTCACTTTAACTTGGTCTTTGTTTTGAAGGTAATTGAATGTACATTTGTTCAAATGTGAGTAGGATCAAATTGGACATTGTATGAGGAATATATCAAGGTTTTAGTCTGAGAATCCTGCAATTCGGGTTTGGGTTTTTGGTCCACTGATTTCGGTTAGTGATTTTTTATTTTTTTATTATTCTTATCAGTAATATGTACACAATGGAGGTGGTTTTAGGTCATTTGGATTAGCATGAATTAGTAAAAAAATCAGGGAAGTTAGGCTATTTTACAAGTCTATTGGGTTGGGATTTTTGGCTCCTTATTTTGTGCAATAATGAGTGATAAAATGCAATTCTTATCTATACATGCATGAATGCTAATTATGCAATATAAATGATAAAATGCCAATGAATTTCGGGAATTTGAGGCTAATTAATCTTTTTTAGTGTGATGAATCTGAGACTTATCACCCGCACAAGCGTCTACACATATGCACACACCTATACGCATATATGCATCCATAGGATTCCCTCCCAAGCCTTATCACAGGTAAATAACGTGCAACCGTTATTGGGACATTTCACCGAACATATGATGGGCGTTATAACAACTGTCAAGATATGCATTAACCCCCACCAAATCCTCACTCTAGCCCATCTAAAACTCTACTTTAACATCCATAGGTGAACAAACATGTATGGAAATACATGGAGGGCATCAATAGAGGGTGTTAGGATTATACCTTTGTGTCCTATAAATGGAGGAAGGACAAGTTGGGGAAGAATGTGGAGAGTGATTAATCGTTAAATGCATGTATTAATATATATCCGTTGTAGCATGGACACTTAGTGTGCCATACAAAACCGAATGAATTATCTCCGCGATGAGGATTCGATTTTTATTTTTAACCTGGAAAGTCCAGGGTTGAACACAAGGACACGGGAAATTTAATAATTAAATTTTAGATGGCAAATATTTTAAGTGGCAGTTCTTAGGTTAATTATATTGAGAATTAATGTTTCACAAAAGAGACAATTTTCAACAAGATTTTCATGCAATTAAAACATCATTCACACACAAATAATTTATCCCACTCACAATGCAATTACAAACTCAACAAATATTTTGAAGTTAATCACAATGATTTCATGATTTGATTGAAAATTTAATGAAGTTCAAAATCCATTCTACAGATAATTTTAATAAGTATGTGATCTTGAAGCAATTCAAAGAAATAATGAAATTCGATTCCACTTTGTTACTTCAATATTTTTCAACCAGCATTTGAATCAATTACTAATTTAATGATAATGATAAAATCACTTAATAATTATCCATTAAGAAGCAAAAAATTACTCGGGATCAATTGCTCAATATAATGACATATTCAACTTAAATAAAAGATTTTTTTAAGCATTTAGAATATCAACCGAATCGAGCATGATTTTTATATCAAAAATAACCAAAGCACGCCAATAGATAGAGCAACAAATAAGCTTTCAAACGATACCAACATCACTTTTATTGGATTTATAAATGAAACGATATTACATAATCAATCCATGGGTATAAATGTAAAAAAACTTCAAGTTTTAGTACAAATAATTATAAATAGGTACTAGTGAGCAATTAACACAACATGCAGGGACTAATATATAATATTCACATAGGTGGGAGAACTTATCTGCAATATCTAGAAAGGTCAGGGTAGTTGATGCAATTTGCCCAATCACATGTGCGAAACGTGATCCTATCAGGCTTAGGAATAGAGGCTCGAGCCATGTGTCCTCTTCTGGTGCTCCACGTGAGGTCCAGGTCTGAGGTTCAAAGTCCACATCTAAGGTTTTAAACGTTGCCTCGGATGGCAACATGGCTCGATGATGACCATTGGATCACACCCAATTCCGAGGGATCCAACGACAACTGCTCTACGTGCGTTCTTTAGCTCCTCCTCAGTCGGTGGCACTTGGGTTGTGCTCCAGCGAGGCTATTCCCACTCCTTCTCGCTCCTCTTTTATCATTAAAGGATGGAAGACCTTTGTAAAGGCTTTGTGAAGTCGGTTGATGGCTAAAGAAGATGCAAAACACCTTGTTGCACTCTGTCAATAGAGTAATGCCAGAGCGAAAACTAGGGATCGAAGATGTATTTAAATATCCGATCATTGAAGCCCAATCATCCTGCAGTGTTAGCCCAAAACACAAACAAATACACATGACTATTTTGAAGTGAGTGTGAGATGAAATGGAGGCTCTTTGGTCGATGGAGGATCGAGCCTTAGAGGAACTCTTGCTCAAACAAAGCACGAGAGTGGATCAATGTGGGTACAGAGTTGAATAAACGAGTAGGATCACTAGATTTAAATGCGTGAACTACGGATCAAATGCGAAGGTGTCCAGTTACTCAGATCACGATATTAGCGAACATATGAGATGCGCTAATTGAGCAATTACTGAATGCAAAGAAGATTGATTAAGTTGCTCACCTGGATGACAAAGTGATGAATCAATGGGTTGAAGATGATGCATGTATGAAGCTTCAAGCTTCACGTCTTCTCTTAGGATCTCTGGAAAAATAGACTAAGCTCAAGCAGCCTGCCAATGGAGGTCAGCAACAAGGTATAGTCACCTTGGATCTCACCAAGATTTGTTCTCCATCTTGGCTCTCTTTCTCACTAAGTCTCTATCATAGATCAGTGAATGGGATGGATCTCGCTATGGCAGGACAACTGGTGCTGGTGGCCAATTGATGGGTATTTAAAGAAGAATTAGGAGGTGGTTCATAAGCTTTTAGTGGAAGTTCCAACCTTAATTAATGATGAGATGGTTAGGGTTTGAAGAGGTTGTGATGCCAGCGTGGGAGAGGGGCATTAGGATAATGCGGGGGTGGTGATGGTTGGTCGGAAGGTGGTTGAGGGCTGCTAGGAAAATAGGCAGACCATAGTGTAGTTAGGCCGTTTGCAGAGAGAATGTGAGATGCCTGGAGGTTAGGGATGGCCAATGCGCCATTGATTCATATGATCCAACGATCCAAAATGAGGTGCTAACGGGTGTCTGAGATATTCCTGAGGTGGAATGATCGGACGACGTAAAAGGAGAACAATTGGTGAAATAAGGACGGGCCGCGTTGTACATTCTGAAGGTGCCACGTGGCCCAATAGAATAATTAGAAAATGAATGAAAATAGTATAAATGAAAAAGAAATTGTTAGAATATGAATCGGAAAAAGTCATGAACATGAAAGTTGTAGTTCTCAATGATATCTTTAACTTTCATGTAGAAATCAAAGAGATCAGAGGTCATCTGTTCATAGATAAAATTTTAATACTAATTAAAACAATATAAACCTTTTTTTATTTTTATTTTATTTATTTATTTTTGTATTTTTATTTTCTTTTATGTTAATTTCTTTATACACAATAATATTCTAATTTTTGTTTGATAGTTAATAAGAAATAAATACATAAAATATTACATCATACTATGGTTATAGTAATATTTAATAATTAGAGTCAATAATGTACAACACATAAAATAGTAATTATTATTATTAGTCAATGAATCTTGTTATTTTACTTAAGCAAGAGAGATAAATAATGATGATAAGATGATAAATCTGGGATTTATCAGAGACCACCTACTGGTCGCAGTTGTGTTGTTCGTCGGGCTGCTATCACACTTATCGGAGCACGAGGGAGGAGGATGGGCGACTGGATGGAGGTAGAGAAATGGAGAGGGGGAGGTTCTTTTTGTAAAAATGGAGAGGGGAAGGTGGTCGACTTAGGAATTGGGATGAGAGAGTGCAGGGTTGGCTAGAAATTGGGGGGAAGAGAGCTGCATATGTTTTATATTTTTATATTTTTATATTTTTTCACTTTCATTTCTATCCTTGATGTAATGCTCAAATCATCACCATTGCCACCCGAATCCCAGATTCAGGCATGTGACGAATCGTTTCGACCATCTCGGAGCGACAATACATGTGAGTCCGATATCCATTTTTTCCAACATTGAATGAGTCCAGAAATTGAGAGAATGTGATTTTGACTTCCACATCAAATTTTGTGATTAAAATAGGTCAAACGACCACTGATCGACGAACAATTGATTCCATTGGTTCTGGTTCATTGATACAGATTTAGTGATTGTCTCTACTCCCATCGCTGTTTGGATCACATCATAGGATTTTCTACAACATGAGGTACAATGCGATCAATTTTGGTCAATTGCACCAGAACAGAATCCGATGCACAATCTGCAGATCGATCCGGCTCGCTCGACATTATTCAGATTTTTTCCAGATCACCAGACCCAACTCAGGTTGGATTCAGGTTCGAAATCGGGTGGTTTGGACCCAAATGTTTCAAATATAAAAACCTCAAAGGGATTCTCGTCCTCGAGACTTTTATCAAGGTCAGAGTGAGTAGATGTTCTATCTACATATCATCCATTGTTTCCCCCCATAAAAACAGCAAAGGATTTAGAGCCCATAAAATCCTCAATGGAGAAAATAACCATATCTTATAGTATATAATCAAATAGGCTTGTAATGAAAGTTACCCGAGAAGAGTTGCAGGTATTGCACCTGCATGTCTGCTTCTGTCTCCCAAGTCTCCTCTTCGACACCCTATCAGTGCCATAGGACTTCGACTAGAGGGGTCGCCTTGTTTTGAAGCTTCTTCACAACACTATTAAGTATCTGCACAAGTCTCTCTTCATATGTCAAGTCGGTCTCCACATCAAGCTCCTCGTAGCTGATGACATGGCGAGGGTCGTACACGTACTTAGGTTCGATATGTGGAAGGAACCATGGATGGTCAATAGGTATCGAGGAAGGTCTACTCGATAGGCCACCTTCCCCACACGGGCAATGATCCCGAATGGACCAATGTACCGTGGCGCTAGCTTGCCGTGAACACTAAATCTCTACACTCCCTCCATTGGAGATACTCGTAAAAATATCTAGTCTCCCACCTATATTCACATATATTCCATGGGTATGTATTATTAAGTCGAAGAAAAAGAAATTACAATTGAAAAGTGGCGGGAGAATAATATCGATTTACCTAGAACTCCAAATCTCTCCTCAGCTGATCTGAATAACTGTTCTGGCGACTCTGCATTGTCAGAAGCCTTCACCTCAATAGGTTAATAGGCTTCACAATCTCCTCCAGGAGATCCATAAAGTAGAGAGTGTTGTCACCTAACTCTCGCCAACTGAGAGGTGTGAGGAATCTCTGCTTGTATAGGGCTTCGAAGGGTGCCATGCCGATACTAGAATGGTGGTTGTTATTGAATGTAAATTCTACCAATGACAAGTGGTGTTCCCAGGATCCTTTCCACTCAAGTGCGCATGCACGTAATAAGTCCTCATGCATCTGAATGGTGTACTTGCTTTGTTCGTTGGTCTGCGGATGGTATGCAGATGTCATCTTCAGCTCAATCTGTAGTGCTGACATGAACTGGTGTGAGTAGTGAGATGTAAACCTCGAGTCTCTGTCAGACACTACCTGTCGAGGTATACCAAGAAGTTTGATGATGTTCTGAACATATACCCTGTCCAATTGAGATGGAGCGTAGGTCATGCTGATAGGTATGAAATGGAATGACTTGGTCAACCTATCAACAACAACCCGAATAACATCATGGTCACCGATGAATCGCTTATTGGCAATGTTAATAATTACTTATTGTATTATGGTCGATTCATAATCATACATAACCACTTATGAAATAAAAAATGTGGCTTTCATTTATACCTAGGCAAGTCCAGGGTCGAACACAAGGATGCAAGGAATTATTTAACAAGATTTAATGCTAATTAATTATTAAGTGATTTCTAGATCCTAAGTTAAGAACAATATAGATACACACAAAATCAATACAAGTGTGAAAGTTTTTTGAACCATTATATTATGCATTTATTTAATATTACAAACAATCATGCAATGAACAAATGAAGACATATAACATGAAGGATATGGAGAAATTCTTAAGCACATCACAGAAGCGTGGAGATCACATCATATGTGATCGGGAGTGACTAGTCATACTAGTTGCTCGAGGCAACATAATTTAAAAAATTTAAATGATGAAATCACATGATCTAAGAATACTTCTAAGATCGTTTCATCTAAACCACCAATAGGTATTAAGGTTACCTCTTGAAGCATGGTTGCGATCGAGTATCTAAAGAAAAAGACCTCCTGTCTCATGTTTGATCTGATGGAGGAGATGCTTGCGAGCGCATTGATGAAACACATGGTCCTTGCAATCAATGTTGATGATTCAAGTGGCAAATCTCTTGATCTCATATCATGAGATCCTACGTCTTCTTTACGAGCGGGGCGCACTGAAGGAGGTTGAGATCCACGAGCAGTCGATCCAGCAACATAACAATGATGCCACAGATACAAGGATCTCTAGGTCAACAAGTGGACGGCCACATTATTGAGATTGAGAGGGGACGCCCATGAGAAATTATAGAGAGAGATTTGTTGTATTTCACATTTTTGTAAATAAAAGGCTAGGGCTACCCTTCTATTTATAATATTTTGGATGTCTGTGGATTACAATCCATGTGCTTACGAATTCAATGATTGAGATTGATTTGTGGTTTCAATCAATTGCCATGATCTTGTTTTGTTTTAATTACCAACAATAAATTTGTTGGCTTTAAATTAAATTAAAAATATTGAATTCAATCAATATATTTAAATTAAATCACACAATCAAGGATAAAGTTAATTCTAGTGATTGGAGCCCCATTTCATATATGGGGTGGATGACCACCAAGTTGAGAGAGCTCAACTTGGCCATCCACCCATGTATGGAAAGGGGGCTTCTTCATTCCAACTTTGTTGAGATATTATTCTCCAACAATAATTCCATGTATGCAATAACTTCTATAGCATAATTATTGACCAAAATAATTCCAAATTATTTTGTGATAATTTCAATCATGCCATTGAAAGAATGTGAATCTTATTTACATATCCAAAATAAAATATAAATTGCATTTATAATAAATTGTTCAATGTGAATCTGTTGAGACTGGATTTTCGGGTTTTTAATCAAGATATGAAAATAAATGCGCAGTGGTCGTCGCAACCTAAATATCCCACAAGAAGCAAACATTTTTTTTCTTATCGAGCTATAAAATTAATAACGAAGCAAGAAGAATTTTTGCTACTTATTTACATGTATAGCAACAGGATCGAACTCTGGGAGCTACAATTCCCAAGGGTTATTCAAATAATCGAAAATCAATTAAAAGAAAAAGGGAATCTCAAATACAAACTATCTTGTTTTTTGTGAATTTTTTATCTTTTTAATTTTTTAATTTTTTTATTTCTAATTTTTTTGATTATCAATATTTTAATGACTTCGATTATTGCAATTTTTATTTTCAAAAATAAGGAATAGTATGCACAAGGGAAGAAATACACACACCAAACTATTTTGTATTTTTTCAAAATAGTCGAAAATGTCCAGTATATTATAGAGAAAATATTTTTGGGTTTTAAAGACTTTAAAATGTTTTTGGGAATTTGTATAGAATTTTCAGATGTTTTTGTATTTTTGTAAAAATCAAACAGTGGTAAAAATGATAAACATTGCACAACCTAGAGTAATTTGTAACTTAAAAATTTGTTAATGCCCAAAACTCCTGAAGACTATTTTTATGCTAAAATGTAGGCAGATATCTATAATCAAGAAGTGACATCACTATTTTTGGATTTTTGTAGAATTTTCTTTTATTCTTCTAAGATTTTTGATATTTCTCATTTTTTTTGTTTTGAAAAGAATTGGTGCACGGAAATTAGAAAGTAGTTAAAAGACAACAAAATAAAACTAATCTATTTTTTTTGGAATTTTCAGACAAATATTCAATTTTTTATGAATTTTTGAATTTTAGGAAAATAAAATAAAACTATTTTTGATTGTTTAATAATAAAAAATGAAAATAAATGCAATGAAATTTATTTACAATGAAGAGGAATAAAACATCAATATACATAATTTTTTTGGTAGAATTTTTAGAGCACTTAAAACATTTATTTCAATAAAAAGAACATGTAAAATAAATAGTCCAGATAACAAGGACTAAAATGTGAATACTTAATGTTTTTACATTAAATAAATAAAAGAAATAAACTGCAGGGTGGAATTTGCAAATTACCCAACATTTTCTAGTAGGGGCCTTTTCGTAATTTCTGAAACCAATAGGGGATTTTATGAAATTTACCCAATTTTTTTATTTTATATCTAGGGTTCTTGTTTTTTGTTTCTTCTCAAAGATTGAGCACAAAGGGGTCAAGGCTGACGTCATCGTTCTTCCTTCCAGGCAAATGGGGCAGAGGAGGTTGTCGCTGTGAGGGCGGTAGTGGACTACGAAGACGACATTCTAGGCAGCTGTCTGGAGGTTTGAGCGGAGTTGCGTGTATACGGTCGGGCGGAGGGAGTCGCACACGGGTCGGTAGGCACGCGACGCCTGTTGTGGAGGCGCGGTTGGGATCGGGGTGCTACGGGCGACTGAGGCGAGGCGGAGGAGCGACGGCCGCGCGGGGTGCACATCGACTGAGTAGCGCGAAGGAGTCGGCTGGCTGCTTGAGGGGACGGCTGGGTTGCTGCTCGAGATGGCCATGGCATAGGGGCTGCCTGAGCTCGCGGCCGATGGCTGGCAATGGAGGTACTACTGGTGTGGTTCTCCACGGGGAGGAGAGGCGAAGTTGATCTGTGGTGGACGACGGGCGGAGGGCTCGCATGGAGGGGTGGAGGAGCGGCGGCAGCTGCTCCCAGGTAATGGACCTGTTGGGTGCCTCGCGCGGGCGTGCGGCCGGTGCTGGAAGGCGGATGGAGGCGGCGAGCACCACGGACGATTGGAAGGATGTGCCTGCTACCCCTTTTTTATTTTCAATTGTAAAAAATAGAAACTAAATAAAACAACTTTTTTTTATTTTTTGAAACAGAAATTATAAATAATCTTTTTTAAAATTTTATTTTTTTATTATTTTGTTATTTTTTATTTTATCCTACAAAATAAATGTTAGAAAAAGACTATATATTTTTTATTTTTTAATTCTGCATAACAAATGAGGACGTGAGCACGACAGCTCGGTCCTGATTATTTAGAATGCGAAAAAAATAAAATAGATGTATGAGCAAGTGCGGCTCCAAGGAAAATAAAGGATGGAACCGGATCTTCAACTACCGTGCATGGTTGGAGGTGAGAGATCGTGTGAGGTAGAACGAGAACGTGTAGAGATCGAGATGTGAGATGAAAAATTGAGGTCGATGGTGAATCAAATCGTGATGGATTCTAAGATCTACAGGAAAAAATGATAATAAAATAAAAATATGAAAAATAAACTATGATTAATCTAGGTTAAAAATAAGAGAAATTGGATCTCACCTTAGGAGCAGAAAAGACCGTGATCGCCTCGACGAAGGCCGACTCGCTGTCATCGGATGTCTCGGAGGCTAGGCACCCTTCAGTGACAAGATAGCTCTTGGAGAATAGGCTCCTCGTACCAAAGATTGATCCAGTCGAAATGGGGGAGGAGGAGCCATATTAATAGAAAAAGATGGAGTTTGAATTAAAAAATGAAGAAGAGATAAGAGAAAATTTTGAAATGAGATAATGATAAGAAAGGATTAGTGTTAAAATTATTTAGAAATTTTTCCGATTTTCGTCACTTAATTAAATTGAATAAAAATATTATTTTTTGTTTTTTGTGGAGGTTATTTAAGAATAACAACTATATACATATACTGTATACATATGGTACATTATATACATAGTTAAATAAGGAAAATAGTTTTTTGTTTTAAAATTTTTATTTTTATATTTTTACTTTAAATAATTAGTAAAAATATTTACAAATACAATATGTAAAAATAAATGGTAAAATTGCACAAACCACCCAGGAAAACCGACTTTTCAACTGTAACTCTAAACAATATGAAATCAATGCCATTTTAAAGATAATTTAATTTAGAATACGAGTTTGGTTCAATTTGAGTTCCTATGGAGCCGGAATTGGCCTTTCAATTATCTCTTAACGGCTTTTTCTAGATGTGGTTACTTTTATTCTGTACATGATTTTATTGTGCAACTATTTTTATTATTTAGGAAACATTTTTATTTACAACTTTTGTTTTGAAAATTATTTAATTTGAGGTTAATTTATGTATAAATGAAATAGTGTAATTATACAAATATACACAACGCATTTTTTGGATTTTCTGATTAAGGACCCTATCTCCCCCTTCTTTCTTCCTAGTGATCTGATCAAGTCTTGACCTTCTCTCAGGATTTGGGTCAGCCTGTATCTATTACATATATACAATCCTATTTTTTATCTTTTCTTTATTTTCCCCTTCTTTCTTTATTTATTTTAGGTTAAAAAAGTAGTAAGTGTACAATATTTATACACAGATGCAAGTTAGTAAGAATATGAAGTTAGTATTATATACATGTATTTATAAGGGATTTTAAGCTAAGATAAATGAAGAAAGATTATAAAATGCATATTCATCAGAATACAAATCACATCAACTACTAATTCATAAATACAAATTACAATTATCTCTCTCTAACATATTTTAAATCACATTTATAATATCCATGAATAATATGGTAGTGTTATCTACATTATTCACATCCTTGATAATTAAATCACATTTAATCATCTCAGATGTCCATTCTCATGAACCCAAATATTATGAATCACATTCACATTATTTATAACTATCCATTTTTCTTAATGCTAAGATACATTATCAATAATGGAATTGTTCTTGAACTCCTTCAAGAATAATGTATTTTCTCCGTGGATACTTGGAGATAAGGACAAGGTGATTATACATTCCACGTTTAGTAACTTAGATATTGAAATCACATCTCAAATCCAGATCCCGGGGACCTCCCACATATGCTTGATTAAATCAAGGTCGTAGATCTGATCTTCTCATTACATTTGAATCGCATTCATATCAACGTCCTGAAGGATATGGAATAATCCTCAAGAGCATCACGAAAGCGTGAGCGTCGTATCGAATATGATGAAGAATGACTAGTCAGACTAGTTGTTCTATGCAACAGAATTTAAAAAATTTTCATGCGATGAAACCACATGATCCAAGAACGATTCTCGGATCGTTTCATCAAGAACCACATCAAGTATAAAGGAATACCTCTTGTAGCATGGTTGATCGAGTCTCTACGAAAAGAGACCTCCTGTCTCAAGTCCTACCGTCGGAGAAGACGTTTGCGAGCGCAGGGATGTGTCACGTGATCCTCACAATCCAACAAGTTGATCCAAGCACGGTGAACTCCTGATCTCGTCGTATGAGATAGAACACCTTCTTCATGAGCGTAGCACTCCAAAGAAGATGAAGAACCAAAGAACGTCGAGGCGGCAGCGTGGTGGCAAAGCGACGATGAGGACTCTCCTCTAGGGTTTGGTGGACGGCCACCAAGAGGAGGAGAGAAGAGGCTTGACGTGTGGAAGAGGGAGAGAGAGAGGGAGATGTGTCTCAATTGCATAACCCTAGAGAGCATGGTATGCCTCTCTATTTATAGGGTTTTGGGATCCATGGATCACAATCCATGGGATACATAAAATCAGTGGATGAGATTGATTTATATTTAATCCAATGGTCAAGATTGTTGTTGATAAAAGCCAACAACTAATAATTTAAAAAAGATCAAATATATTTGATAAATTAAATACAATTCAATCCTAAATTAAGTCATGCAAATATGGAGAGATTAGCATGGAGATTGCTCCCCATAAGGAATAGGTAGGACGACTACCAATTTCCTTGTGGGAATTGGTGGTCATCCACCATGACCTCATAGTGGAGGCAATCTCATGCAATCTCATGAGATTGCATATCTCCATGAAAATCTCCCATATTTTCCAATAACTTTTGTTGTGATATATTCTACAAAAAATAATTCATAATTAATTTTGAGAATATTGCAATCTTTCCATTGGAAATTTGTGAATCACATTCACAACCCAAAATAAAGTATAATTTACATTTTCAATTAATTACACAATGTGAATCCAATTCACACCAATAATTAATTAACAAATATAAATTATAATTAGTTCTCTCTAATACATTATAAATCACATTTATAATATATTATGAATAATTGGATATTGCTATCCACATTATTCTTATCCACAATAATTAAATCACATTTAATTATATTGGATAATTTCCACATGCATCAAGATAATTAAATCACATTTAATTATCATTCTCTTAATTCTTAGATATAATTCAACTATGGAATTATTCTTGAACCCTTTCAAGAATAATGTGATTTCTCCGCAGATACTTGGAGATAAGGACAGGGCGATTGTATTTTTCCACGTATAGTGACATGGATATTGAGATCACATCTCAAATCCATATCTCATGGACCTCCCATAGATGCTTGATTAAATCAAGGCCGTAAACCTAATCATCTCATTGCATCTGAATCTCATTCAGATCAATGTCCAATATATGGACTAAGATAGGTCACTTCTCTACTGAGAGAAGTCACTAAAATCCAAACTTGTTTCATCACTCCCTCGGAATGGAAGTGTCATGGTTATACAATCGATTATGATCAAATCACTCTCATGTATTCCTAACACATGTACATCATGCATAATTGAAAATCTATGATCAACCTGAAGATATAGATCAATTTTACACTATCATCTTCAGGGTTTGATCACCAAGTTTCTCAATCTTGGTCATTGGGAATTGGTATCGATCATATGCTTTCCCAAAGCATATATCATACCTTTAAATTCTTGTCATGCTTCCAAAGCATGACGACTATACATGGAATTTGATCAGTCCCAATACCTCATGAGTGAGGTCATGTCTTCCGGTTCATATGTGAACATGTATGATCCCTTTGAGAGATCGTATTACTCATACGTCCTTACATGTACACCATCTCGCCGGTGTATAGACCTGTGTTAGGTCATCAACCTATTGGTCTACCAAATGTACATACTCAGACATATAGTAACGCATCTGTCTCTAGTCAGAGGATGCATGCCAATGCTGTGACAGTATTCAACATAGGTCTTTGGTTATCTCGATCTCGTTAAGTCAACCCATTGACTCAACTAATCTGACACCTCCGAATCTCTATTCCCATGCAGAGGACCTGCATCAAGAGGCCGGTCAGATATCAGCCTAAATGAGAAAGGATTGTCATCTCCTACTCAGGCTGGAGATCTTCTCTCAATAATCATTTGACGGTCCTTGATGTTTCCTCAAGCTAACTCTTTAGATATTCATTAAAGAACCAGCCTCTATGATTCAATAACTGAATCAACAGTTGTATGATCATCAAGATGGCCATGGTACATAACCCTAATTGTACTAAGGGACCTATTATGCAAATTGGTTATTCTTCATTTTAGAGTAATGATATTTGCAATAACATTTATTGCATAATGGCTCGTCGTGGGCTCGCATGTCCAACAATCTCCCACTAGCCTAAAGAGCCATTAATGGGCTAATCATTTAAACCCGCACTCATGTGACAATCATAAGCTATTTAGAAAATAGCTAGGTAAGCTGATCAGTCACTCTGTTCCTAAGAGACTACGCCATGTCCTTTTACGGCACTTGCATATCGCCTAGGAACAGTGCTCGCATCCAATGCGAATGTTGCATCTAATGCAACCAATATTCAATCTTGTCAGTTATAGTGTCCTTGACACTATAGATTAACAATTATTATAACTAGTATTTCCATAATCCTTATCAGAATACCCTTATTCCTGGAGATCTCTATCTCCTATGGTATCCATAATTAAGACCTTTTAGATCGCTATCTATAAAGTCTTAAGTTCTTGAAGATAAGACTTTGATATCACTATCTCAGAAATCTTTTCATCTTTGAAGATATTGTTATTACTGCAATCAAGTGTTTTATCTCCTTAGTAGGATTAGTAACACTTACTACTCCTACTGCATGGTAGACATTTAACTTTTGTACACATCTAGCATTCACTCGGCTTCTTGTTACTAATGCACAAGGGCAAGTAGTTCTAGCATTCACTTCCTCAACTCTTTGAGGTGCTATCCCGTTAGATAGGTTAGTAACATATCTTAAGGGAAGGAAGCCTTTCTTGGAATTTTGCAGAAAATGGAACATGTCCAAGGTGTACTACTAATGTGATGGTTCCACTGCCCTCTTCTATTTGCTTCTGAACACTTTCAGAACTAAGATCTAAGAGGTATCGTTGAGATCATATCTCAAGATATGGAATAGCTTGTCTATAAAACACTTATTATTATCCTTATTTCATTCCAAATGATTAGGCTATCATCTACATATAGCATGATGAACACAATGGCACTCCCACTGAACTTCACATGGTACATCAAGATTCTATCTGAAATCATAACATTTATAATTTCATCAAATCATATGTTCCATCTACAAGAAGCTTATTCGAGTCCATAGATGGAGTTTCTTTAGCTTGCACACCTTGCTTTCCTCAACAATGAAGCCCTGGGGCTACTTCATGTGAATATCCTCAGTGAGGTATTCATAGAGGAATGCAATCTTGACTTCCATATTGAAGATGTCAAAGTCAAGTTGTGTAGCTATAGTCATCAATAATCTGATGAGTTTAAGCATGGTTACTGAAGAGCAAGTCTCATCGCAAGCGATGTCTTGTCTTCAGTGTCTAGCTCATGGCTACGAGCCGTGTTTTGAAGGTCTCTACCTTCTCATCAGGTTTCCTCTTTCTCTTGAAGATCCATTTACACCTTAATGGGTCTTACCCATGTAGATGGATCCTCGAGGAACCATATATAACACTTGTATATGAAGTCTATATTAGACTTCTATTGCTAACTTCCATCCTTCCATGTCATGATCCTCAGGAGCTTCATCATATGAAGCCCGATCATTTTCAGACTTAACTGACACATAGAATACATCCTCAAACTCATTTGAAGAGGTATTAGTGTTTCATCTTTAATTGCCCCTATAGTTTCTACTTTCAGGAGACTCATTATCTTTCTCAAGATTAAATGAGTTTCCTCACTTCATTTTCATCTTGATTCTCAAGAGTCTCATCCTCTAAGAATCACATTCTCAGAGATGAGATCCTTTAAGAGTCTCAAGGTCATAAGTAGGTATCCAATACAATCCTTTATTTTCCTAATGAAGTAGCACTCTCTGGTGCCAGATTCCAGCTTACTTGCCTGGAACCTTATTAAGTATATATATATATATTGTAGTCTCTACTACATATACCTTGAAAACTAGGAGATAATCATGCTAAGATTCATCATAGATCATATCATGTCACACATGATCCAATTGTATCTCCCTACAACTCCATTGAGTTTAGGTATATTAGGAGGAGTGAGATAGAAATAATATTCATATCTTTATAAGGTATTCCATGAATTCATCTTATAGGCACAGACTACCTAGATTAGATCAAATTCATTTAATCTTCCTTCAAACTTTGATTCTAAACAAAATTGTGAAATCTTTGAACATTTCAAAGGTTTCTAAGTGAAGAGAAGAAATCTCATATCACATATAATCATCAATAGATACCACATATTCATAATGTTTATTCAGATATAGATGATTCACATACATCAATATGTATGAGATCTTGAATACCTTGACATCTTATACCATTCCCAAAGAAGGGTGTATTGGACATTTTTACTTCTGAATACAATATTCACAAGTATGTAAGATTTAAACCTTTAGACAATCTAAGGTTTTATCTCTTACTAGTCTACTGATCACATCAATAGACAAATGTCCAAAGCTTGATGCCAGATCATTGTCAAATGATCTTAATCCTCCTATTGATCTTTTAAGGTTTAAATTTCAGTATTAGAAATGTTAACGAACCATTCATTAATTTTCTTATTTAGTAGAGTCCACTAGATTTTAGATTACTATATGAAATATCTCCATCATAACTCTTTATGATAGGTCTATTACATAATTCATGCTTATTTCCAACATTTAGAAATAAACAATGAGTGTATTCTAATATCAAGGTCATAGAGACATTCTCTAAGACTAAGGGCTCTCCCACTTAAATTAAGAAGTCTATTTATCTAATAGACGTTGTTGCAACAATTGCATCAACATCCATGTGGATGACTATTGAACCTTAAGATCAAATTTTCTAGTCTTCTTAAAACACAAGCAACCAATTGCAAGTGTTATTAGAAGATTGAGATACAATTATTAGACTTTGATCTTATCAAATAAGAAAGACAATTTCAATGATTATATGTAGATGTAGATTATTCCGATGCACCATATGGATCCTTCTCTAAGGATCCTAGATAGACAAGATAGTCACACTATCTGTACATCGTCATATTGCAGTATTGGAATTTATCCAAAAATTTGGATGTCATATGGAAGTCACAGAAGTACAGTCAACTCTTTGACTTTCCTTCTCACTTGGGTCCAACCCATGCTTCCACTGTGCTCCCTTTATCTATAAGCAACCATTGCTTTAGACGAAGGATCTCTTATGCAGAATTCAAAGATTTCAATATAAGAGCATTTCAACATTTGTACATGCTTCATTCAATTCATACAATATGAATATTCTGAAGCTTCATGAATGACTAGAGTAAAGACAGTAGAATGATGACACTCATCGTATCTACGTCCATCTAAACTCTAAAAAAAAATATTGGTTCTGGTAGGTACTCAAACAATTTTGAATACATCATCTCTTATAGAGCTACCACTCTGCATGATGCAGAGAACCATGTCATTCATGATTAAATGTCGAGAACACACATGTGTGCCAGAACATCTTCTTAGAATTTTATAAGGATCATTTGACAATTACGATCATCATCGACATGTCACTTCCAAAGTACATTCGATGAAAGATCAAGACTATAGAGACATACAAACCCTAGGGTTGTAGTCCTATTGTCTATTTAATTGTCACTCCTCATTATTATGAGAAAACTTGCACATCGCAACCACATACAATATGTGTCCAACTGCAAGTAAAATATCGTAATCATGGATCCAATCCATGATATTTTACTGGTTGTTATTGAGTATAATATAAAGTGGGTTTAATGAATGATTATCTGAAATAAGAAATTTGCATAAGTGTATATATATATACATATTTTACTTCGATTTAGGATTTTTTATATCAAAGTTGTCTTGCCTTGTCAATAACGAAAGTTCATTCCCTTAATCATTTTCAATGTAGGAGATATACTTACCAATATATCTCAAGCAAGATCTGGGATCTCCTTCCCTATCTTTGTCACATCCCAATAATATGAGAATATGTAACTCGGATAAAAAGAAGCGGGAACACATTCTGCCTTGCAAGTCCACCTTGCATCTCCCAATTCAGTCTTTAACACCCGGGCCCACTGCTCCTAAGGTGATGCTGACCTGTCATTAATTGAACAAACCGTCAACAGGAATACAACTCGCTATGCGCAATCCAATATCGCCCCAATAATATGAGGATCCGATATTGGGGTCACTACACATACGTCCTTACTCTTTCGAGAAGCGAAGAGCCCGATCCAAATGGATCGTATGCATGAGATGTCACTTCATACAGGCGTCTCCTACATACAATATCTGACGATGGAACCCTTCGCCTTGACGGGAGATCATGGATGTCACTTATGTGATCCTCCACCTCTTATTCAAAATTTAATCAATTATCATAAGTTATATGCATATAATTAATTCTTCCAAGGGAAATAATAACTCTATTCATAATAGAGTGTTTTAATTGGATATAATTAATTCAATCATATTAAATTAATTATTAATCCAATTCAATCAACAAACTTGATTGTTTTACTTGAATATATATAATATTATCTCAAAGTACGTATTAATTCGAATTTTAATAATTAGAAAAATACACCTTGATTACTCTGGCATTATCGAGTCCCTACCCGCTGTCTTGGCCAGTACCGACGGAAGTGGGACGGATCGCAACCGGTGCGACCCGCTACCCCAATGCTTCCCGACTAGACACCATATCCACCTCAGGAAAGGATAATGCCATTTAGATTAATGTGTACTTGAGATGATCATCGATTCTTCAATTGAAATTATACCATATAGTAATAATCAAAACTTTTTTTGATTAGGAAATTTGCTAGACAAATTCACAATCCTATTCAAGCAAGTTGTTTGTTGATTGTGTTTCCAATTGTGATCTAGATCAAATATAATCATTTAATTGGTTGAGGCCAAGTAAATTAAGGAAATAATCATCATTAAATATTTCTCAAATATTTTCCATAATTATTTTATGAAATTAACAATTAATTTCACTAATTGACAATCACATGGTTCTTGATTAGGAATGTAATTTAAGCAGTGACCCCTACTTACTAAAATTAACATATCTCAATCATTTTAAATCTAAATTAGACAAAATCAATTTTCAAAGATGGCTAATTTGATTTATGACAGAACCTAAGTGATATTTCATGCATTTTTAGGCGGATCAAAACAGTAATTAACTCATTAATCATGTTAAGATTCGCAGTTTCTGCAGCAGTGATTACATGTTCATTAAAACAACCATATCTCGAGCAACCGAAATCCAAATTACGTAAACTCAGATCCTATGGTTTCCTTATTTAATGAAAAACAAAATACAAGTGATTAATTCATGTTTAAATAATTTAAACAGGGCCGAATTTATTCTCTAAACAGATGTGCGAAAATCAAATGCGACAAAAACTTTCGCGACCTTAACGAACCCAAGTCGTCCTAAGCTTACGGATCGTATCCAAAATCTTTAACCTGGATCTGATACCACTTGAAGGATATGGAATAATCCTCAAGCGCATCACGGAAGCGTGAGCGTCGTATTGAATACGACGAAGAATAACTAGTCGGACTAGTTGTTCTATGCAGCGGAATTTAAAAAAATTTCATGCGATGAAACCACATGAATCAAGAACGATTATCGGATCGTTTCATCAAGAACCACATAAAGTATAAAGGAATACCTTCTTGTAGCATGGTTGATCGAGTCTCTACGAAAAGAGACCTCCTGTCTCAAGTCCGATCGTCGGAGAAGACGTTTGCGAGCGCGACGATGAGTTGTGTGATCCTCGCAATCCAACAAGTTGATCCAAGCACGGTGAACTCCTGATCTCGTCGTACAAGATCGAACACCTTCTTCGCGAGCGTAGCATTTCAAAGAGGATGGTGAACCGAAGAACGTCGAGGCGGCGGCACGGTGCCGATGTGACGACGAAGACTCTCCTCTAGGGTTTGGTGGACGGCCACCAAGAGGAGGAGAGAAGAGGCTTGACGTGTGGAAGAGGGAGAGAGAGATGTGTCTCAATTGCATAACCCTAGAGAGCATGGTATGCCTCTCTATTTATAGGGTTTTGGGATCCACGGATCACAATCCATGGGATACATAAAATCAATCAATGAGATTGATTTATATTTAATCCAATGGTCAAGATTGTTGTCGGTAAAAGCCAACAACTAATAATTTAATTTAGGTCAAATATATTTGATAAATCAAATACAATTTAGTCCTAAATTAAATCATACAAATATGGAGAGATTAGCATGGATATTGCTCCCCATATGGAATATGTTGGACGTCTACCAATTTCCTTGTGGGAATTGGTGGCCATCCACCATGAGCTCATGGTGGAGGCAATCTCATGCAATCTCATGTGATTGCATATCTCCATGAAAATCTCCCATATTTTCCAACAACTATTGTTGTGATTTATTCTACAAAAAATAATTCATAATTAATTTTGAGAATATTGCAATCTTTCCATTGGAAATTTGTGAATCACATTCACAACCCAAAACAAAGTATAATTTACATTTTCAATTAATTACACAATGTAAATCCAATTCACACCAATAATTAATTAACAAATATAAACTATAATTAGCTCTCTCCAATACATTATAAATCACATTTATAATATATTATGAATAATTGGATATTGCTATCCACATTATTCTTATCCACAATAATTAAATCAAATTTAATTATATTGGATAATTTCCACAAGCATCAAGATAATTAAATCACATTTAATTATCATTCTCTTATTCATAGATATAATTCAACTATGGAATTATTCTTGAACCCTTTCAAGAATGATGCGATTTCTCTGCAGATACTTGGAGATAAGGACAGAACGATTGTATTGTTTCACGTATAGTGACTTGGATATTGAGATCACATCTCAAATCCAAATCTCATGTACCTCCCATAGATGCTTGATTAATCAAGGCTGTAAATCTAATCTTCTCATTGCATCTGAATCTCATTCAGATTAAAGTCCAATACATGGACTAAGATTAGGTCACTTCTCTACTGAGAGGAGTCACTAAAATCCAAACCTATTTCATCACTCCCTCGGAATGGAAGCGTCATGGTTATACAATCGTTTATGATCAAATCACCCTCAGGTATTCGTAACATCTGTACATCCCGCATACTGGAAGACCTATGATCAACCTGAAGATATAGATCAATTTTACACTGTCATCTTCAGGGTTTCATCACCATGTTTCTCAATCTTGGTCATTGGGAATTGGTATCGATCATATGCTTTCCCAAAGCATATATCATACCTTCAAATTCATGTCATGCTTCCAAAGCATGACGACCATGCATAGAATTTGATTAGTCCCAATACCTCATGAGTAAGCTCATGTCTTCCGGTTCATATGTGAACCTGTATAATCCCTTTGAGAGATCGTATTACTCATACGTCCTTACATGCACACCAGCTCGCCGGTGTATATACCTTGATTAGGTCATCAACCTATTGGTCTGCCAAATGTACATACTCAAACATATAGTAACACATCTGTCTCTGGTCAGAGGATGCATGTCTATGCTGTGATAGTATTCAACATAGGTCTTTGGTTATCTCGATCTCATTAAGTCAACCCATTGACTCAACTAATCTGACACCTCCGAATCTCTATTCCCATGCAGAGGACCTGCACCAAGAGGTCGGTCAGATATCAACCTAAATGAGAAAGGATTGCCATCTCCTACTCAGGCTGGAGATCATATCTCAACAATCATTTGACGGTGCTTGATGAGTCCTCAATCTAACTCTTTAGGTATTAATCCAAGCACCAGCCTCTATGATTCAATAACTGAATCAATAGTTGTATGATCATCAAGATGACCATGGTACAGAACTCTAATTATACTAAGGGGCCTATTATGCAAATTGGTAATTCTTCATTTCAGATCAGGGAATGATATTCGCGATAACATATATTGGATAATGGCTCGCCGTGGGCTCGAATGTCCAACACGTCCAACATTTGGATTAAGATTTGATTACTTCTCTACTAAGAGTAGTCACTAAAATCCAGACCTGTTTAATCACTCCCTCGGAATGGAAGCATCGTGGTTATAATGTCGTTTATGATCACATCACCCTCGGGTATTCCTAATACTTGGACATCCTGCATACTGGAAGAACTATAATAAACACGAAGCTTTTGATCTATTTAGACTGTCTACTTTAGGGTTTTTTCATTAAGTTTCTCATTTGATCATTAGGAGTCGATGTCGATCATATACTTTCCAAAAGAATATATCATACCTATGTATTGATCATATACTTTTTAAAGTATATATCAAACCTACAAATTCAGTCAAGCTTCCAAGGCAAGACGACCGTGCATGAAATTTGTATCCCAATATCTCATGAGTGAGCTCATGTCTTCTGGTTCAGTAAAATAACTCGTATGTTCCCTTTGAGAGATCGTATTGCTCATATGCCCTTGTATGCACACCAGCGCGTCAGTATAGACCTTGATTATATCATCAACCTATAGGTCTGCCAAATGTATATATTCAAACATATAGTAACACATCTGTCTCGAATTAGAGGATGCATGGCTATATCATGACAACATAAAACATAGATCTTTTGTTATCTCGATCTTGTTAAGTCAACTCTTGACCTAACTTATCTAACACCTCTGAATCTCTATTCCTATGAAGAGGACCTGCAGCGAGAGGTCGGTTAGATATCGACCTGTTAGAGAAAGGATTGCCATCTCCTACTCAGGCTGGAGATTATCTCATAATAATTATTTAAAGGTGCTTGATGAGTCCTCAATATAACTCTTTATATATTCATCCAATCACCAGCATCTATGATTCAACAATTGAATCAACAGTTGTATGCTCATCAAGATGGCCTTGGTACATAATACTAATTGTACTAAGGGACCTATTAGGCACATTAGTTATCTTCATTTCAAATTAGGGAATGATATTTGTAATAACATTGATTGCATAATGGCCCTCCCTGGGCTCGCGTGTCCAACAATCTCCCACTATCCCAAAGAGCCATTAACGAGAAAATCTTTGAACCTACACTCATGTGACAATCATAGGCTATTTAGAAAAATATCTAAGTAAGCTGATCAGTCACTCCGTTCCCGAGAGACTACGCTAAGTCCTTTTATGGTACTTGCATATCTCCTAGTAACAGTGCTCACATCCACTATGAATGTTGCATATTATGCAACCAATACTCAATCTTGTTAAATAAGTTACACTGTCTTTAACACTAAAACTCAATAATTATTATAATCAGTATGTAATTTCTATTATTCTTATTAGAATGACCTCATTCCCAGAGATCTCTATCTCCTAAGTCTCAGAGCCAGTCTTAAGTCTTACAAGGAAACTGCACCTAAGATCTTTTAGATCAATATCTGTAAAATCTTAAGTTCTTGATGATAAGACATTGAGATCACTATCTCAAAAATTATTTCATCTTTTGAAGGTGTTTATATTAGTACCATCAAGTGTCTTATTTCCATATTAAGATTAGTAACATTTCACTACTCCCACTGCATGGTAGACATCTGGCTTTTGTACACATCTATCATACACTGAGCTTCCCAAATCTGATGCACTAGGGCATGCAGCTTTGGTATTCACATCATCAACTCTTTGAGGTGATATCCCTTTAGATATCTCAGTACCATATCTTAAGGGAAAGAAGCCTTCCTTGGAGTTTTCACAAAAAATTTAATATGTCCAATGTGTACCACTAATGTGATGGTCCCAATACCCTCTTCTCTTTGCTTCTAAATAACTTCAGAAATAAGATCTAAGAGGTATCCTTGAGATCATATCTCAAGGTATGGAATAGTCAGACCACAAAACACTTATCATCATCCTTATATCATTCCAAATGATTAGGATTTTATCTACATTTAACATGACAAACATAATGGCACTCCTATTGAGCTTCACATGGTTCATCAAGATCTTTTTGGAAATAATAACATTTATAATTTCATCAAATCTGATGTTCCAACTACAAGAAGCTTATTTCAGTCCATAGATGGAGTACTTTAGCTTGCACTCCTTGCTTTCCTCAACTATGAAGCCCTGGGGCTACTTCATATGAATATCCAAGGTGAGGAATTCATAGAGGAATGCAATCTTGACTTCCATCTTCTAGATGTCATAGTCAAGTTGTACAACAGTAGTTAGCAAAATTATGATGGGTTTAAGCATGGTCACTAAGGAGCAAGTCTCATCGAAAGTGATGTCTTCTCTTCACATGTGTCTTGTAGATACGAGCCGTGCTTTGAAGGTCTCTACCTTCTTATCAGGACCCCTCTTTCTCTTTTAGATCCATTTACACCTTAACGGATGTTACCCATATAGGTGGATCCCCGAGGGTCCATATTCAACCCATGTATATAAAGTCTATATTAGACTTTATTGCTAACATTCATTTTTCCATGTCATGATCCTCAAAAACATCATCATATAAAGTGAAAACATTGTCAGATTTATCTGACACATGGAATCCATCCTCAACTAATTTTTAAGAGGTATGAGTGTTTCATCCTTAATTGTCCTTTTAGTTTCCAATTTCAGGAGCCTCATTATCTTCTTAAGATTCAATGATTCCTTTACTTTGCTTTCATATTGATTCTTAGGAAGTCGTTATCTAAGAATCACATTCTCATATATGAAATATTTTAAGAATATCAAGGTCATAAAGTAGGTATCCAATACCATTCTTTATTTTCCTAATGAAGCAACACTCTCTGGTGCTAGATTCCATCTTATTTGCATCCATGACAAAGTTATGGACCAAAAAACCTTAAATCTTCAAGTGTCCAACACCAGGTTAGCTTCCAAATCATAGCTTATGAGGATGTTCGGGTTTAGATTTGCATGGAATCTTATAAAGGTTATATATTGTAGTCTCTACTACATATATGTACCATGAAAATAAGAGGTCATTATGCTAAGATCCATCATTGATCTAATCATATCACACATGGTCCAATTGTATCTCCCTACAACTCTATTGAGTTTAAGTGTATTAGAAGGAGTAAGATAGGAATGATATCCTTTCTCAACAAGGTATTCCTTGAATTCATCTAACAGGTACAAACTACCTAGATTAAATCAAATTCATTTCATCTTCTGTCAAACTTTGATTCTAAACCAAAATTGCAAAATCTTTGAGCATTTCAAAGGTTTCCAAGGTGAAGGGAAGAAATTTCATATCACAAAAAATCATCAAATGATATCACATATCATCAGTGTTTATTATATTATAGACGATCCACATATATCAATATGTATGAGATCTTGAATACCTTGACATCTTACACCATTCCCAAAGAAGGGTGTATTAGACATTTTTACTTTGAATACAATATTCACAAGTATGCAAGATTTGAAATTTTAGACATTCTAAAGTTGCATCTATTACTACTCTATTGATCTCATCAATAGATACATGTCCAAGGCTTGATGCCAGATCGTTGTCAAATGATCTCCATCCTCCTATTGATCTTAAAAGGTTTAATTTTCGGTATTAGAAATGTTAATGTATCATTCATTAGTTTTCTAATTTGGTAGAGTCCTCTAGATGCTAGATTATTATCTAAAATATATCCATCATAACTCTTTATGATAGGTCTATTCCAGAATTCATGTTTATTTCCAACATTTAGAAATAAAGAATTAGTGTATTCTAATATCTAGGTCATAGAGACATTCTCTTAGACTAAGGGCACTCCCACTGAAAATATGAATTTTATCTATCCAATAGAGATTGTTGCAACAATTGCATCAATATCCATGTGAACGACTATTAAACCTTATGATCAAACTTTCTAGTCTTCTAAAACATATGCAACCAACTACAAGTTTTATTAGAACAATGAGATATAATTATTAGACTTTGATCTTATCAAATAAGTAAGTTGATTTCAATGATGATATGTAGATGTAATTATTCTGATGCACTATCCGAGTCCTTCTCCAAGGATCTTGAATAGTCCAGATATTCCTAATATCAATACATCGGCTTATTGCAGTATTGACATTCATCCAACTCTGAATGTCATATGTATGGAAACCTTAGAAGTACAATGAACTCTTTACCTTTCCTACTAACTTGGGCCTGACCCAAGCTTCCACTATGCTCCCTTCATCTATAAACAACCATAGCTTAAGACAAAGGATCTCTTAATCTTCATGAATGACTTGAATATGGACAGTAGAATGATGACACTCATCATATCTACATCCATCTAAACTCTGAACGATATTGGTTCAGGTAGGTACTCAAACATTTCGAGTACACCATCTCTTATCAAGCCATAAACCTACATAATGCAGTAAACCATATCATTCATGATTAAATATCCAGAGCACATATGTATGCCAAAACATCTTATTAGATTTTATAGGATTTTCAATAATTACGATCATCATCGACGTGATACTTCCAAAGCACGCTCGATGAGAGATCAAGACTATAGAGATAGACAAACCCAATGTTGTTGTCATGTTGTCTATTTAATTGTCATTCCTCATTATTATGAGGAAACTTGCACTTTGCAACCACATACATTATGTGTTCAACTACAAATACACTATCTTGATCATGAATCCAATTCATGAGAATTTGATGGTTATTATTGAGTATAGTATTGAGTCAATTTAATGAGGATTATTTAAAATAAGATATTTGCATAAATACATATTTTTATTTGATTTAGGAATTTTTATATAAAGGTTATCTTTCCTTGTCAACACTGAAATTTCACTCCCTTAATCACCTTCAACGTAGGAGGTATACTTACCATTATATCTCAAGAAGACATGGGATCTCCTTTCTTATCTTTGTTACATCACAATAAAATGAGAAACTGTAAATCAGATAAAAAGAAGCAGTAACTCATTCCGCCTTTCAAGTCCAACTTGCATTTCTCAATTCGATCTTTAACACCCCAGCCCACCACCCCTAAGGTGATGTTGACACGTTGTTATTTGAGCTAACCGTTAACATGAATAACACTCGCTATGCGCAATCCCCTAATAATATGAGGAACCAATATTGGGGTCACTACGCATACGACCTTACTCTTTCGAGAAGCAAGGAGTCCAATCCAGATGTGCTTGTATGCAGGAACTGTCACTTCGGACATGTGTTTCTTACATATAATCGCTAGCAACGGAACTCTTCACCTTGACAGAAGACCATGGATGCCACTTTTGTGATCCTCCATCTCATGTTCAAATTTATTTAATTATTTTAAATCATATTCACATAATTAATTCTTCCAAAGGAAACACTACTCTTTTCACAAAAGAGAGTTTAATTTTAATTGGATCTAATTCATTTAATTATATTAAATCAATTATCAATTCAATCAATCAACCAACAAATAATTTTTAATAGTTACTTGAAGGATGGTACAAAATACATATTATTCAAATTTTAATAATTCGAAAAATACATCATGATCATTTCAAGAATTATCCTTTTGTTACCCATTGCCATGGCCTATACCGATGGGAGTGAGATAGACCACTCACGGAGCAACCTGCTACCCCAACGATCCCCTACTAGACACCATATCCGCCTCAGGTCAGGATAATGTGATTTGATCATTTTGTATTGTATATAATAATCGATCTTTCAACCGAAGTTATACCATATAATATTTATCAAAATCATTTTGATTAACATTGTAAGAATATTTGCTAAACACATCCCCAATCGTATGCAATCAACTATGCTTGTTGGAATTGATGTAACCAATTGTGATCAAGATCAATTATCTTATCATTTTTTATTAAGGCAATGTTATTTAAGGAAATAATCATCATTACTAAATATTTCACAAATATTCATCAATAATTATTTCAGAAAATTAACAATTAATTTCCATTAATTTAATTGAATAACAATCACAAAGTTCATGATCAACTGTGTAATTTCCAGTAGTGACCCCATACTTACTAAAATTAGCAGATCTCGATCAAATAAAATCCAAATCACGTAAATTAAGTTTCTTTGATTTGACACTTTGATTTATAACATGATCCAAGTGATCGAAATGAATTTGTAGTGTTTTAAAATCGTGGTTATCTCTTGATTATGTTAAAATATCATCCCTGCAATAGTGGATACATGTCCACTAAAACAATCATAAATTGAGCAAACATATTCCAAATCACACAAACTCAAGTCCTACAGTTTGATAATTTAATGGAGAACATAATACAATTGATAAAATCACATTTTAAGGCATTAAACAAGGTGAAAAAGTCTCACAAAAACATGGTTGCGTGAAGAAAATGCGATGAAACTTCACACAACAAAAAATGCCCGTGTCATCTCAGGTTTATGGATCATATCCAAAAACTTTAACCTATAACTCTTATACTACTTGAAGAATAAGGAGAGATCCTTAAACACATCACATAAGCGTGGAGATCGTATCATATGCGATCGGGAGTGACTAGTCATACTAGTTGTTCGGGGTAGCAGAATTTAAAAAAATAAATAAAATGATGAAATCACATGATTCGAGAACACTTCTAGGTTCATTTCAACTAAATCACTAATAGATATTAAGATTACCTCTTGAAGCATAGTTGTGATCGAGTCTCTAAAGAAAAAGACCTCCTGCCTCAAGTCTGATCTGACAAAGGAGACACTTGCGAGCACATTGATGAAACGCATGCTTGTCGCAATCCATGTTGATGATTCAAGCGACAAATCTCCTGATCTCATCTCACGAGATCAGACGTCCTCTTCACGATCGGGGCGCACCGAAGGAGACATCGATCCACAAGCAGTCGATTGGGCAGCATAACGGTGATGCCACAGATACAATGATCTCTAGGTCAACAAGTGGAGGACCACATTGTTGAGATAGAGAGGGGACATCCATGAGAAATGAGAGAGAGAAAGAGATTTGTTGTATTTCACATTTTTGTAAATAAAATGTAGGGAAACCCTTTCTATTTATACTATTTTGGATGTCTATGGATCACAATCCATGTGCTCAAAAATTCAACGGTTGGGATTGATTTTTTCTTTAAATCAACGACCATGATCTTGTGTGTTTTAATTACCAACAACAAATTTGTTGGCTTTTAATTAAATTAAAAATATTGAATTCAATCATTATACTTCAATTTAAATCACACAACCAAGGATGAATGGAACCCCATTCCATATATGGGGTGGATGACCACCAAATTGAGAGAGCTCAACTTGGCTGTCCACCCATGTATGGCAAGGCAGCTTCATCATTCCAATTTTGTTGAGATATTATTTTCCAACAATAATTCAATATATGTTTCAATCATGCAACTAGAAGAATGTGAATCTTATTCACATATCCAAAATAAAATATAAATTACATTTATAATTAATTATTCAATGTGAATCCAATTCACATCAATTATTAATTAGTAAATACAAATTACAATTATCTCTCACTAACATATTATAAATCACATTTATAATATCCATGAATAATATGGATAATGTTATCCACATTATTCACATCCTTGATAATTAGATCACATTTAATCATCTCGGATGTCCATTCTCATGATCCCGAACAATATGAATCGCATTCACATTATTTTTAATAATTAAATCACATTTAATTTCCATTTTGTCAATGCTCACATACATTATCAACAATGGAATTATTCTTGAACTTCTTAAAATAATGTGTTTTCTCCGTTGATACTTGGAGAAAAGGACATGGCGATTGTACATTCCACGTATAGTGACTTGGATATTAAGATCACTTCTCAAATCCAGATCTCAGGGACCACCCAAAAATGTTTGATTAAATCAAAGCCGTAGATCTAGTCTTCTCAATACATGTGAATCACATTCTGAAATACGTCCACCATTTAGACTAAGATTAGATTACTTCTCTATTGAGAGGAGTCAGTAAAATCCAGTCCTGTTTCATCACTCCCTCAGAATGGAAGCATCATAGTTATACAATCGTTTATGATCACATCACCCTTATGTATTCCTAATACCAATACATCCTGCCTATTGGAAGACTTAGAATAGACCTGAAGTTTTAGATCTATTTATACTATCTCCTTCAGGGTTTATCATTAAGTTTCTCATTTGATCATTGGGAGTCGGTGTCGATCATATACTTTCCAAAAGCATATATCGTATTGATCATATACTTTCCAAAAGTATATATCATACCTACAAATTCAGTCAAGCTTCCAAAGCGAGACGACCGTGCACGGAATTTGAATTCCAATATCTCATGAGTGAGCTCATGTCTTCCAGTTCAATAAATGAACCTGTATGATACCTTTGAGTGACTGTATTACTCATATGCCCTTGTATGTACACCAGTGCACCGGTGCATAGACCTTTGATTAGATCATCAACCTATCGGTTTGCCAAATGTACATACTCAAGCATATAGTAACACATTTGTCTCCAGTCAGAGGATGTTTGCCTTTATCGTGATAGTATATGACATAGGTCTTTGGTTATATCGATCTCGTTAAGTAAACTCTTTGACCTAACTTATCTAACACCTTCGAAACTCTATTCTTATATAGAGGAGATGCATCAAGAGGTCAGTTATATATCAACAAATTAGAGAATGGATTGCCGTCTCCTACTCAGGTTGGAGATCATCTCCTAATAATCGTTTGATAATGCTTGATGAGTTCTCATTATAACTCTTTAGATATTCACCCAAGCACCAACCTATATGATTCAACAATTGAATCAATAGCCGTATGATCATTAAGATGTCCATGGTACATAACCCTAATTGCACTAAGGGACCTATTATGCAAATTAGTTATTCTTCATTTCAGATTAGGGAATGATATTTGCAATAATATTTATTGCATAATGGCTCACTGTGGGCTTGTATGTCCAACATACCACAAATGACTTCTCCTGATCAAATTGTTAATCAATGTCAGTTAGATCCAATTCAGAAGATGAACAATTTTAGATTAATTCAATAAGAATGTTGAGTAGTAAAAAAAGGGTCCTCTAAAATTAAATGCGTGAAAGATAAGCTTTGCAACGACACCAATTTTATTGAAAAAGAGTTATGGATGACAAGATTATGTCAATACAAGGTAGGAGAATAACTGTAAGAAAACTTAATTTTTTATTATAACTAAGTTCAAACAGGGACTACAGTGCAATTAAATAAGTTACTAGGGGCTAACATGCAATTATACTAAGTGCGTGGACTTATCTGTAATTATAGAAATTCAGAAGGGTAGGCCTGCAATGTTCCAATATCACGAGCGATTGGTGCTTGACTAGACTAGGCTCGGAAACTCATGTTCGGTCTAGGTGTCATTATCCGGAGGTGCAATTGTGGCTTGGGTACTCTGTAGCAGAGGTTCAAAGCGTTGCTTCAGTCAGCACGTGGACAGAAGGTAACCGTTAGATCTTACCCAAAATGGGAGATGGAACGTCATCTGCTACTTGGGGGCTCCTCCTCTTTCCCCCACGTGCCACGGAGGAGCTTCTGCCCTGGCGAAGTAGTATACCCTCTTCCGTGCTTCCTCACTACGCCTGAAGATTGTTGAAGCCTTGTAATGGTCATGTGAATATACTGATGATTGCAAGAAGCAATGAAGATGATTCAAGCTCTAGTTCATGGTTAGATCATCGGAGGCGAAGAGATTCAAGTCTTCTCCGACAAATCCCTGTCATTGAAGACCTGTAGAGGTTTGATTCAAAGCCCAAGCTCTAGAGAATCTATTAGGATGGAAAAGGGGAGAAATGAAGGGGTGTCTGAAGGTGGAAGATTAGCCCTAGATGGTTCTTATTCATATAGAACAAAAAATATGATGGATATGGACATACTGATGGAGAAACTATTAATAGAAAATCAAGAGCACGCGTGGATGTATGGTGTAAGACGAAAAAGCATAGCAGATCTGTTGATCGTATGATGCTATAAGTATGAGTGAATAAATCAACAAAACTGCAAAGAAAGCAAGATTTATAATCTTACCTGGAGATGAGTTGAATTTGAAGAGGGAATTGATATCCCGGTGAAGCTTCAAACTTCGGAATCTTCACGTCAAATTCTAGGCTAGAGAATCGAGCTCAAACAACTAAGTGTTAGCTATGACATGACAATGCAACTGAGGTTCTCGTCGGAGCAGAAACACCGTCTTTTCCGTCAAAGTTCTCTTACTCTCTGTCATAGTATGAGGATGAGGATGGGTTCTCTTTTACGCAAGGGCAGAAAATCGTTCAAGGTGGCTGACAGGGGGGTTTTGAGTAAGAGGATGTTATAGGACGTTTAGGGATGGCATCGGTTTCAACCACCTGCAACCAACGATAGGAGTTCGAACAAGGAATGTTAGGATATGCGTGAGGATGATGGAAGTTAGGGGAAGATGATGGAGGTAGAAGTTAATCGAAGGGAAGGCTGGGATGGTTGGGAAAAGGTAGGGAAGTTGGGCAGTTGATGGAGGTATCATGGCACAAGGGAACCGGCTGGAGATTGAAGGCAAAGAATCGACTGTCTAATCAAATCAGATAGTCATACTTTAGGCAGGAGTTGGTGGCTACGATCTGATCTAAGAATCAGTTGAACGACAGAGATTGGGGCACCACTGGACGCTCCAGATCTGATCTTGGCAAAGATCAACGATCAAGAAGAGGCGAGGGTAGATAAGAAAGAGACGAGTCACGTGGGTGGCCGATCAGAATTAAATAAAACAAGAAATACTTAAAAAAATAAAAATAATTAGTTAAAGGATGAACTAGAAATCATCTGTACATACTAAATAAACGAGTATTAAAAACAATGACAACAAATTATTTTTATTTTCTTTTCTTACTTTTTTTGAATTTTATATTATAAATAATGTAAAATTAATTAATTATATACAATATTATTCAAATTTTTATTTGATTTCTAATAAGAAAGAAATACATAAAATAATAACACATCAATAGATTATATAATATAATATTATCAGGGTTTATTACTTACAACACATAAATTAAAAATTAAGGTTAATTGTTATTGAATCATGGTAATTTTCTTAAGAAAGGGGGATAATTATATTATTTTATGCTAATAAATATGAGATTTATCACCCCTATACTTAAGATAAGCTCGTCCTCGAGTTGATAAATAAAGAAATGGTTAGAAAGTTAGTAATTGTAGTGAATTCCACCAACATATGCATGTGAGTATACAAGTCTTGATTGACCTATAACACTGGGTTTTAGTAAGACTCTAAACTGAATCAAGTCTTAATCAAAAGGAATTCAACTCCTCTAATTATGACACTTTAAAATGTACATAAATATAAGAAGTATGACTTAATGTGTTGACTGCATTCACAAGAGTAGAGTGTAGCTGTCACCCAAAGTTCTAATACCAGAGACTCTCCTAAGGACCCAACCTTCAGCACTAGGGAATGAATCTAGTCCTGCTTCAGTCCACCATCTCTTTAGTTTGTTAGACATGAAAGGTGTAAATGGATGGTTAGATGATAGATGTAATATGATTATGTCAAATTTTCTCTTCCTCTCTTGGATCAAGGTTTCTCTCAATTTCCAATACTCAATCAATTGTATATTTTTTTATATCAATCAATGCGTCCGTCAAAAGAAATTGAGCCATATGTACATGTTTTCTTGGGAGTACATTGGGGTGCATCTTTTTAAGGTATTTAATATACTTGCACCTAGACTTGTAGTGCTAATGATGCAGAGCCCTTTTTGAGGTACTAACCCGGCTCATAAAAGCCTAATGATTTGGTCCAAATGGACACTTAAAGGTTGGGAGCGCTCGCCATATTTGTAAGCTCATATGATGTAACTTTGTAATGCTATGTGCTTTTCTTTTCATTGATATTTTTTTTGGCTAGCTTGACTGCTTTTACCAAGTATTGTCGCATACTGATCAACAAATTGATTCGATGTCATCACACCCTGGCACTTAGGTTTTGGTCAAGAGATTAGTATGAGAACCAAGTCCCATACTGGCTGAGATGTTGATACTCAGTTTCTTGAACCCTTCATTAATCTTATGCCATCCTTGAGCATCATAATATCAGGTCCGAACTTGAAAATCAAATCCCAATTCCTCAAATGATTACTCAACTCATCTCAATCATGAATGCAATCAAATGCATGTATATTCTTTAAGGAGGAGACTAAGCAAGAAATATAGCACACAAATCTTGAATCTCAAATCCCAATTCCACAAATGAAACCTCAACTAATCTCAATCATGAATACAATTGTGCATGTGAGTGATGGTCATATTCTTTAAGGAGGAGACTAAGCATGCAACATAGCACACAAATATTTCAAACTAGGAAAGTTTGAAATTTTAAGTCTAAGACCCTAATGACTAATACATGTTAACTTGAAGTTTCTAGACCTCATAAACCAAGTGTTAAAGAACTCAATAAGCCTTGAGTGCAAAGGAAAAGTGTCAAGGAAGAAACACCAACTAATAAGTTAGTGTGCTAATAAGTTAGAAATTATTTGAAGAAGTTATATTAAAAAGAACATATACCCTTAAGACGTAAACTAAACAGACAAAAACAAGACTAACAACACAAGGATACCCAAACACAACACAACTTCAGTTCCTCAATATCAAAAATATGACTTGAATCTTCGAGGTTTAAATCACAGGTTGCCTTATGCTTCACTTGCTTTTTCCTGATGGAGTAAACCTTCGAATCTGAATAAGAAAGATCTTCATTGACCTGGAAAATGAATCTCCTAGAATGATGACATTCTTCTTCAAATGCAATGTCCATATCAACATGGGAAGAAATAAAATTCTCTAAATTAGAGAGAAGACATATCCAACCCTTGGCTCCTGTAATAGACTTATGGGTTTTCCTTAAGAGAGAAAAACCAGACATGAGAAAATAACCTAACTTACAAGTAAGATGACACTCAGCTGACTGAACATCCTCAAAGAAATGGGTAGCTCCTCCATATCTAACTCTTCTAACAAAATGATATCTTTCTCAAGCGACATCACTCTTTTCAAATAACTCTTTATCGACTTGATCTTCCATGCTCAACTCTGCCAAAGACCAAAGACTAGGCAACCTTATATAAAGTAAAAACCGTACATTTTAGTGAACCATCACACCCTCTCAGCGACTCAAGACACAAAGTAGAAACTAAAGAGAGACAAGGGCAAGCATTAATTACATGTTAATTCCAACTACACCCTTGAAGTTGGAAAACAATTTTGAAAACTTTTTACAATCCATGTCACATAAATATAGGTTTCCAAATATTTTACAAAGATTTTGAGAACAAGTCAAACAATATTTTTTACAAATCCATTAAAATACTTTGAAAACCATGTAAAATAGGTATATAAAAATGTTCAAAAGCTTTTCAAAACAATTTTACACAGTTCATTTTAAAATAATATGATACCAATAATCCTAAAAAGTTTAAAAAAAATTAAAACCATAGGCTATGGCTAAAGTATATAAGAATTATATATAGTATACATCCCCTTATACTTAGCTTTTCATATGTCCATAGCACAAAGTGATATGAAGTGATATCTCATGCTAAATATAAAGAAATGTTCAAAAACTGAATCAATAAGTAAGGTGTAGAGAAAAATGAGAAGAATAAGTCAACAAAGAATATAATTAAATGACCCCCGATACTTAGGCTAAAAATATCCAAAGTACGAAGAAGAAAGGAAAAATAAATTAGAGAGACCAATAGAAAACAAAGTAAAGAGTAATCAACAATGGGTCAGGTTCCCCCTATATTTAGGCTGAAAATAACCTAAGTTAGAAGTAAGAATCTACAAAGACAGTAAAACCCTAAAGTAAAAGAGTTAGAAAGAATCAAAATCTGTGTGATGTTGAATCTTCAAGCTGCAACTTCATACTATATCTGAAATATTTGCAACGGATTCTAGTGGCATGAAGTCGATAACCTCAGTAGGAATCAGTCGTTCTTTGGATTCTACAATGTACTTCAACAACTGCATGTTGACCAAAAAGGAAGGTGTACCATCTGAAAGATCATCAATCTCTACATTGCCATTTCCATGCACTTCCTTAACTTTATAAGGACTCGTCCATTTGGATTTTAATTTCCTGTGAAAAATTCGTAATTTCGCATGAAACAACCACACCTTTTATCCTAGGACAAAGTTCTATAATCTAATATGCAAATCATGTCACTTCTTAACTTAGTCCTTATAGATCATGCTGTTGTCATATGCTCTATAATGGATTTCCACTAGATCATTAAGGTTTAGGTCTCTACAAATCTTTCTAATGTGACAATACAATTGATTTTATTAATTGTCCACTCAGACTTGTGATCAATTCAACGGGAAAATGGCATGGCTTGCCATGGATCATCCTAAAAGGTGATGTACCAAGAGGAGTCTTATAGCCCATACTCTAGGCCCACAGAACTTGGTCCAACAACTGAGACCAAATCATCCTACCATGACAAACTAACTTTTTAAGAATACTCTTCACCTCCCTATTTGAAACTTCTACCATGCCATTTAATTGTGGGTGGTAAGGACTAGCAACTCTATGCTCAAACTAGTAGTCCTTCACTAATGATTTTAAATCTCTATTCACAAAATGTATGACCCCATAAAAAATCAAAACCTTTGGAACCTCGAACCTTGGAATGATATGATCCTTGATGAACTTACAGACAGTCATATTGTCAATAGCTCGAGTTGGGACAGACTCCACCCATCTTGAATAATAATCCACCACTAACAAGATGTACTCGAATCCATGGCTATTGGGAAAGGGACCCATGAAATCTATGCCCTATGCATCAAAAACATCATACAAAATCACCAACTGCATGAGCATCTCGTCTCTATAACCAGTTGTCCCTCTCATCCTTATACATATAGGGCACGACAGTACAAAATCAGTGGCATCTATAAACAAGGTTGGCCAAAAAAGTCTACATTGAAGTACCATGTGAGAAGTTCTCTTTCATGAATGGTGTCCTCCCATCTCAAGTGAATGACAATATATGAGGACACTCTAGTATTCCTCCTAAGGAATAAACCTCCTCCAGACACAATCCGATTTTTCAAATAAATGGAATGGATCCTCCAAATGGTATCTCCTTGAATCTGACTTTAGTCGGCCAATGATGAATCTCAAATTCATCACTCTAAAAATGAATAATTAAGCTCAAATCCCCAAAATTAATTAGCATTTATTCATTTTTATTGCATAATTAGCATTCATGCATGTTTAAATAATAATTACATTTATCACTCATAATTGTATAAAATAAGGAGCCAAAAATCCCAGCCCAATTGACCTGTAAAATAGCCTAACTTCCCTGATTTTTAACTAATTCATGCTAACTCCAAATGAGCCGAAACCACCTCCATTGTGTGAATATTACTAACAAGAATAAATGAAAAATACAAAAAAATCGCTAACATAAATGAGTGGACAAGAAAACCAAACCATATTTCAATGATTTCTGGACTAAAACGTTGATATCTTCCTCATACATTATCCGATTTGATCCTACTCATTTTGAAATAATGTACATTCAATTATCTTCAAAACAAGACCAAGTTCAAGTGAATTGGAGCTCATATGTGAAAGTTTATTTTGGGCCTCTTTTGTACGTTTTGTATTTTAGCGGTTTTTGACCTATTATTTTATGTACTTAATTAACTCATTTTATTTTAATATCTTTTCATTTATTTTCTTTGATTAAAGTCATTATAAAAAGTACAAAAATACAAATCCAAAATGAGCTTGAAATCAAAGAAACTAACAGAGTCAGAGTCTTCGCTAACTGTCTGTACAAAAATTGTCTTTTTCGTATTTTATTTTATTTCTTATTTTTCTTAATTAATAAAAAAATAGAATAATGTGTAACTACTTATCTTTGATTTTATCATATTTTTTCCGGATTTTTATCTAGTTTAAATATAATAAAAAAATTATTAAACCCAAATACAAGGAGTATCCTAAAAATATCGCTTTGCACAAATGATCGATTTTGGTTTGGTCTGTTCATGAAAGTTGTAGATATCATCGAGACGAGATAGTGAAGAAAATTTTTCGATCCAAGATCGTTTTCTATTTCTTGTTGATTTTCTTTCCTTTTTATTTTTTGAATTTTTTGGGGCTGACAATTGGCAGCTCCTGGAGCTGACACGTGTCACGTATTTTTGACCTTTATTTTCGTTTTTTATAATAAAATTAATAACTTAATCAAAATATAAAAAATATAAAAAATAATAATAAAAGACCTGCACGTGTTGTGTACGTGCCAAGCACATGTCGTCGTCGTCTCTCAACTTTCCCAATCGAGAGCTCCGCCGCCCTTCGGCTTTCTCATGCGCGAGCTCCGCTACCCTTTCCCAATTTGCACCACCACCTCCTCCATCTTTGAATCCTCATAAAATCACCCCTATTTTGTCTCCTCGTCAACTCGAATCAGATCACAATCTTCCCCTTCTTACAATCGACAACCACACTCATATCGCGATCTCCGCCTTCAATCAAATCCCATTCCTTCTAACTATGGCTGTCCTCCATCACCCTACTTAAGTACCATCGCTGCCTTCGCTACTTCCCATCCGTCGATTCACCAACTCAAGGGGTGGCCTGTGACGATGCCCCTAAAGGTTGGGTGAAATTTGTTGTCAAGACCATCTACCACGCTTATTGCCTCCTTGCTCCGGTGCCATCACCATTGAGCCATCGCATCACCTATAGGTCGACGTATTCGTGTACGCCATTGCATCACCTCCAGGTCGACGTTCAAAGCTCTGCTCCACCTACGACTACAACATCATCCTGCCTCGACGTCGCCACCTACGAGCGACACCCAACCACCTCCGCTTCGACTTCCAAATCTAGAGGATCCACCTCCGCCACACATTCCTCTTCTCTCACCATGAATCCACCAGGGATTGGGGGGGGGGGGTTAGCGCCTTCAATGATGCCACCCATGACTCCAAGAGAATAACCTCCCCTCCGCCTCTCGCCGGACGCACATCACCAGGCACAGTACGCGAGGCCCCCTCCAACGTGCGGTTCATGTGCCTGGAGGGGGAACTTGCATCGAGCCCCCCAGAGGTCCACTTATCTCCAGAAGCATCCCTGCTCACGTGAGATGCACGTGACACTTGGGGTTTTTGAAAAAAGGCCCTTGGAGATCCGTGAATTTCCAGAAGCACCCCCATTGCCAAGGGCACGTGCTACGCACATACCCTTGGCCATTTTGCAGAATCTCCCTCTTGGGTTTAGGTGTTAACATTCATGCCCCTACGTACAATCTTTTTTCTAATTATTTTAGTGTAATTTACAAACATACCCCTGTTCTCTTATATTATTTTGAACTTCTTTATTTCATCATTTTATTATATAAAAAATTGCAGGATGTTTCTCTAATAGTTCTCTATAATATGGCATGTTTGTGATGTTTTTGCTCTGTGGTTAATTATTAATAATTGCTTTTGTGATTAATCACATAATTTACCCATGTCGTGCTTAGAAAGTCATAGATAATTAACCATAGCTCCAAAAATAGCCAAAAATTCATTGACAATAGATCTAATTATGTTTTACATCATGCCCAAAAAGAATTGCATTTTCATGCATGATTTGTTCTATAAAAAATCATTTTGTAGATTTCAATCTTTTAATTTTTAATAGGTATTAAATCTCGTATTTTTGAAGTTTAGGATTTTTCTAAGACACCTCACCTAATGATAGATCTTGAATAATTTTATCCTTAGAAAATAAATAGGTTTAATATTTATTATATTTAATTATTGAAATTCACTTTGTTCGGATTCATAAATTTAGAAAATATTCATCTTGCATTCGAAAATTCCAAAAACATTACATTATGTCTATTTTACCGTATTTTACATCTCAGCCAAGCTTCGTAATTTTTGGACACCATTTGATTGAAATTACATTGTAGTCCCTAGAATTGGCCATTTTTGTATTTTGCATTCCAAAATTGCAATAAAAATACCAAAAACATTCCGCTTTGAAAACCACACAGGAAATTTGATAGACACAATTCTAGGTCGCTCCTTTACCTCCTTGAGTTTGACCTTAGGTCTTGCCCTAGTAAAATGAACATAAAACCACATCGATTAAAAAATGAATAAATTATTGTGGTTATTTCTTGACTGATTCTGAATTCCTGCCTACAACGAAAGGACAAATTTAAACGTTATTTTACGCAAATTAAAGTAGGGTTTTCGCGAGCTCGTCAAATGGCGCCGTTGTCGGGGAGGCAAACGGCTTAGATTTTGTCTAAATAATTAGTGCTACGTTTTTCCATATATTCGAGTAGTCTGGCCCCTGTATCTTCACTGTATAATTTCCATATTTTTTCCAACATTTATTTTATTTTATTTTTCAGCATTTATTCTCTTGTTTTATTTTTTATTAATCTTTGTGTCACTCTCTTACGCACACTCTCTCTCTCTCTTATTTTCGTGCGAAGTATCCGACGTATATGGAGCAGTTTTTGAAATCTGACGCATCTTTACCAACTTCCGAAAAGCCACCTAAATTTAAGATCGAGTCGAGTCATGAGAGAGTGTAGAGTTTTGGATTTTATTTTCTATTATTTTAATTTTTGTAATTAATTTCTCATTTACAATGATGTCCGTTTGGACTCTCGCGTGTGTAACAAGACCTCGAACTTTTTCTGTGGTGTGTCGTGGCCTATTTCACTCTCCAGTGAGTGTGGGGCCCGACTTAATTGGCTCGTAAAATAGACCCGCATATACGACTATTGCAGATTTGAGGATTTTATTGATATTTCTCATAGAACCTAGGACCACACTTCACTTAATCGAGACACTAATTAGGTCATTCAACTTAGTCAAAAATTTTAACTCGATTCTTCACGCCTAATAGAACTTTCTACTAGGTATGGTTTTTTCGGATTGCATCCATTTAGAAAAACTTCCAATTCCTGTATTGCATCCCACATGGAGATTGTGAGGAATCACTATAAGTCTTCTAACTGAGCATACATCATCATTTTTCACGTGCATCGGCTTTTTCCTGATTTCCCCCTCATGTTTTGTCACTTAAAATTTAAAGGAAATTGGGACTGGATGGTAGACATGCATTTATGCTCATCTAATTTTTCAGTGATCGCCTAATTAAATTTGAGACTGCTAATAAAAATCGACTAAATTAACTCATACAATCAAGAAATTTTGTGAGAGAGCAACCCCAACCTTGGATTCATGTATTTGTCTGAGTGAGTGAGAGATGATAGTTAAGGCTAGAGACCAATTCCGGAATCTACGTTTAGACCACTGATTCTATGAAAACAAATAGCTACTTCTCAGTGAGGAAATACGAGTAGCCGGTGAACATTCCACATTTCTTTAGCAGAGTGGGTGGTTTAAAGGACATTGCATAAGGCTCCTTCTTTAAGTAACGGGTAGTCGTTTTATGGTCTGTACTTACACCCATACTGGCTGAAAGTAGGTGCAACTAGTCGTAAGAATTTAAGTTAGTTTTTAAGAAAATTTCCAGCACCTAACACTCTCTAAAATTTTTCCAAGATTGAATTTATCACCAACTAAAATTTAAAAGATAATTTACCGAACTCTTGCAGCTTCATTGTGTGAGTTGGTGAACCTGGGGTTTGAATTGTGTTTGCATTGGTGTGCGTGAGCCGATCTCGAATATCAGAAAACCGCATGCTTGTGCCATTACTCACCTTGATTTAAAATTTTGAGTTTATATTGTTCAGTATCCCGTACACTTGAGCATTTTCAACCAAGATCTATCACGACAACTCTTGCACCTTCTTCGAGGATGACGAGACATTTATTTGAGTTCCCATCAGATCTATACTATGAGAATGAATTCGTCTCGGTCAAACCAAAAGTATCTAAAACCTCTTCTGACAGGTTTCATCCAACTTTCACAGTAAACTATCACCCACAAATAGATCCAACCCTCTCTACAAATCTGATCTACTCCATGAATGACAACTCTTTATATTCGGATCATACAAAAAAACAGCCGATAGAGGTCTCCATTTCTTCGTATGTCAACCCTCTATATTTTGATCATACAATCAATCCTTCATACTATGTAAATGTTAATCCTTCCTTTGTGGGAGACTCTAAGCACATGATTAATCTGATCGAATGTAACACTTCTTCACATCTTGACCACAAATGAGCAACTGCCATCTTGGATTGACCCATTTCTTATCGGAACTTACGAACTATTTGAAGATCAAATCACTTTTGCGATGAATAACCAGCCGAGACAACAACTCCAACTGACTTCAGTCTCTCCTTACCATATTGTTTGAACATGTCAATACTTCACAAATCCACAATTTGATTGACCATTGGGAATAAAATGGAAATCGTAACAGATCAAGAGGATTGGCCTGCACCTGATAATCTTCCACCTTGGGTTAATCATGATGATCCCATCCTCAAACATGAAACTCATATAGAGGACTGGACTGATGATATCGACACACATAAACCATGTATGTTGACTCCACATTATAAGGGTCCGACCAATCTTGATCAAGAAAACAAGTTCTACTCAAACCAACTTTACATACCTGAATCACACCATGTTGAGTATGAGACCGATAGTGGCCCTCACTTCGAGCAAACTCCTTCCATGATTTTTTAGGAGAAATTTTCAGAAGATAATGATCATATAACAGATAGTCCAAGAGAATCTTCTCCCAGCTCATACATGAAAATGGAGGATGTAATGACTTGATCTCAAATTCAAGAAACCACACAGACTGCTCACTTGATTGATCTTGAAAATACTTTGGAGGATGACATTTCGAGGATAAGTAAGAGATATGAATTAATGGAGGAAAAATTCATAAATTTCATTGACCGACTAATTTCATTTTACGGAATCTCAGGTATGAAAATGGAGGATGAAATACGAGAACTCGAGGATAGTCATAAACCCACAGACTATGTTCACCTTGGGGACGACTCTAACAATGAAACTTCTGCATATTACTTCCCTAGGAATAACTCTGACTCTAATTCTGACTCAGCACATCAAAGCCCTTTCTCATCTATAAAAAGCACCACATAACCACACTACACCAAAAACACCAAAAAATTGAAATATTCAAAAATACAAAAAAATGAAAAACTAGAATTCATAAGAATTGAAAGTGAGGGGGATTTGAAGAATTTGGATCCTTCTCTAAGGGAAGCACTGGAGAAAAGATTGATTTTTGAACATCCCTTAATGCATGCCATTGGACACTTCCCCGACCTTAAAGGATTTGTAATGAGCAAATTAATGATAAAAAAGTCAGGTAGGATGAGAACAAAGACTGAAAGATATATCTTGTCAATGGCCATCTCTTTGATAATAAGGAGAAAAACATGAGTCACATAGTGAAGCGGTTGCCCAGATTTGACTGTGGAATCAAAGACACAATATTTAACCATGCTCGAATCGATGATGCCTAACCAAGCAATATCCTCCCGACCTTTATATTTGACAAGCTCAAACGCGGACCTATCAAGATGATAAGAGAGATCATTCAACTGGATGATTGATCTATAAAGCGTCCAAAAGAAACAATTTCAGTCATCATTACATTCCAAGGTGCTACACTCAAAGTGGACTTCACGATCATTGATATTGAGCATCAAGGAGAATTCACCCAGTCTTCGATCATTCTCGGAATGCCATTCTTGGCATTGGCTAAGATAATTATTTAGTGCGAGACTCGAGAAATCAATTTTACAACATTGGGAACACTTTCATCTCATCCAGTCTTTGTGGAAACGCGATATTTTGAGGCAACCCATGAAGCTGTCAACAACCGTAACCATCAAGCGGTAGATGACCCCTACCCTGCTGCTACATCTGAGATAACGATTGTTGAAGAGACTATTGGTTTAGAGACTCATCCCATTGTTCCATTTCCCCCTGATCTCATCATGGGAAATGACTTCTTATATTATACTGAGACATATGTATGGGTACATCCTGAGTTGGCCGAAATCTCCTCTAACCACTTTGATGAAATCAACCTGACACATGAATGCACCAACATCAATTCAATTGAGAACAAATATGCGGGTCGTTCAGAGACTCTCCCCATTGTTCCATTTCCTGTTGCTCTCACCATGGAAAATCAAATATATGACTTCTTCTATTATCCTGAAACATATGCTTGGGTTCACCCTGAGTCAAACATGATATCATCTGAACACCTTGACCAAATCAATCAGACTCAGGAGTGCACCAACATTAAGACAACTAAGAACAAAAACGCGGGACGTGCACTGACCAAGGAGGAATATTTCAATGGTTATTCATCTGGAGACTCAATTATAACCACCTCACTCCCTAGACCAGCACCTTCACAATTAACACAAAACAAAATGGCTGCTCCTTCATCTAAAAAGAAAGTCTCCTTTGACATGCTGAAAAAAGGAATCATCTGATGATTCCTCATCAGGTCCGGACAAGGTAATCTACATGAGTGAGGTTTGTTCGGCAGTTCCCAAACCCTATCTACTCAAGGATCCAAACACCGATTCCCGTTGGACAACTCCTGTTCCTCACTATTATTCATCCAAAGCCGATTCTCCTGGTCTCATAAAATATATTGGAATAATTTCTTATTAGCTGACTGAGACTGGCGCTTCTGAATATTTATCTGAGGATGAATCGCTTGATCCCAAGAAGGAACAAATTCTAAGAAAACAAATAAAGCAACTTAAGTACAAAAATATCTGGAGGACCTCTACCTTCAAGTATTATTCTTTTGAGGACAATTCTGATGATGGATGGATATCATCTGATTCAAACACCTCATCTACTCTCCAACATGATTTTTCTAAGGATAACACTTACAATGGTTGGGAATCATATGATTCATCTTCTTCGTATCATTACGATCTCCCACCACAGGCTCACAAAAAGATCAACCGAAAACCATCTTATTCATCAGCTACTCTCCCTCCCTCCCGAACCCATCAGTCTCCTTGTATATCTTCTTCCTCTACTTAGGCCAAGGCCTAAGTATAGGGGGACTGATGCCATCTATATATACCATTCTCCTCATCAACACCTTCTGACGATCACCCCATTTTCACCCTTCTTCCGTACTTAGGCAGACCAGAGCCTAAGTATAGGGGGAACCGATGCCCATCTGTATATACCCTCCTCATTCACATCTCCCAACTGCCTCATTTTTTCTCTTCTTCCGTACATAGATTGTTCACAGCCTAAGTATAAGGGGGCGGGCCGATCTATCGTTTCCTTTTTCACTCTCTTACGCTTAGCTCGAGCTATGTCTTCTCTACGCTTCTTGTGCTCTGAGGATACAACACCCACTAAGTATAGGGGGGAATGTATATATACTATGTATATATTTTACCCAGAGCTCTTACTTTCGTGTAAGTCTATATGTATTTACTGGGTGGGTAACTAACTTGAAAAAAAAATAAAATAAAAAACAAAGAAACAAAAAAGGAAGTTTCGCTACTAACACTGAATGTGTCCAACCAAAAAAATTTGAAAAACACCTTCTTATTCTTTTTGCGTAACAAAAGAAATTTTCCTTGCATAAAAAATATATATCTCTAAAAAATCAAATAAAAAAACCACAAAAAATGTGTCTGCATTTCATGCACCTGCACTTTATCCAGCATTACATATATTTGCATTTGTGAAAAGCCTTTGGGTTCTGAACTGAGTTATGAGCAAAAACTGAGAGTGGTCTGGACTTGACCTTAATCCACCTAATTTTCAGAGGAACTTAACTGAGAAATAGGATTTTAGAAGCTTCTGGTCTTTGACTTACTCCTTCGAGTTCCAAATTACAATGTGCAGAGTTCTACTCCTAGTGTATAACATGATCTCTTCATTATGGGTACGACTCTAGAAAAGGGAATTAATTTGTACTCTCGCACTATGCACTTAGATCAACTTAGACGGGATGTTGGAAGACAGTGTGAGTTTCTTTTCTGGTAGCGTGGGCATCTAAAGATCGAAGTACGAGTTGAAATAAAGCTACGAAAAAGGGATGGATGACTGAGCATAATTTTTTCTAAGACCCCAAAACATGTACGGAAAAAAGATTCTATATCCGTAGGGGCACAACAAGATCCATGAAGAGCTACCAAAAATCCTAACACAAAGAAGCCACTTCCAAAAAAAAATTAACCAAAAAGGTCCAAGCTTCAAGAAAACCTACAGATCTTGGTGGAGAGTTGGCTAAACTGGCTGGCTTCACAAGGAGAGGTGACTACACTGGTCACCCTCCAGTTCTTTTCTCCTTCTACTAATTTCTCTCCCTCTTCGATTGTGAACACAATGTGATAGACCTTAGAAGGAAATACCTAACTCCTCGAGGACGAGTTACTGGAGAGGAGGTTTGCATGGTAGTCCGGCATTCTGGATGGGAAGAGCTAAAACCTTTCACACACATGAGTCGATTGTTCAATGTTTATGGGGTATGCATTGGGAAGAGGATTGATCTAAGTCGACTTCTGAGCCAAAACTGTGACAATGATATGTAGAACTTGAAGGTTGTTGATTTTAAAACCCTAAGTCTCATAGAAGTTCCGCTAAACTAATAATCCAAAGGTCAGGTCTAGTTCCATTTTCACCTTCTGCTCATGGTCTTGGTATGGAACCCAAGCTCATTTCACCTCATTGCATTGCTTTAGATGCTTAGGGACGAGCACGGTTTAAGTATAGGGGATGATGAATCTCAGATTCATCACTCTAAAAATGACTAATTAAGCTCAAATCCCCAAAATTCATTAGCATTTCTTCATTTATATTGCATAATTAGCATTCGTGCATGTTTCAATAATAATTGCATTTTTATCACTCATAATTGTATAAAATAAGGAGCCAAAATTCCCAACCCAATTGACCTGTAAAATAGCCTAACTTCTCTAATTTTTTACTAATTCATGCTAACTCCAAATGACCTGAAACCACCTCCATTGTGTACATATTATTAACAAGAATAAATGAAAAATACAAAAAATCACTAACATAAATGAGTGGACCAGAAACCCAAACTCTAATTCTAGGATTTTTGGACTAAAACGTCGATATCTTCCTCATATAGTGTCTGATTTGTTCCTACTCACTTCCGAACTAATGTACATTCAATTACCTTCAAAACAAGACCATGTTCAAGTGAATCAGAGCTTATATATGAAAGTTGGGTTTTGGGCCTCTTTTGCACATTTTGCAATTTAACAGTTTTTGACCTATTATTTTATGTATTTAATTAACTCATTTTATTTTAATTTATTTTAATTTATTTTCTTTAATGAAAGTCTTATTAAAAAGTGCAAAAATCGAAATCCAAAATGAGCTTGAAATCAATGAAACTAACAGAGTCCGAGTCTTCACTAAATGTCTGTACAAAAATTGACTTTTTCGTATTTTATTTTATTTCTACTTTTTCTTAATTAATAAAAATACAAAAATTAGATTAATGTGTAAATATTTATCTTTGATTTTATCATATTTTTTCCGGATTTTTGTCTCACTTAAAAATAACAAAAATATTATTAATTCCAAAAATCAAGGTATTATATGTATGTGGAGTATCCCAAAATTATCACTTGCAAAAATAATTGATTTTGGTTTTGGTCTCTTCATGAAAGTCGTAGATCTCATCGACTTTAATGAATAAAGTTTTTCGATCCAAGATTGTTTGCTTATTCTTTTTGTTTTTTCTTCCTTTTTATTTTTTGATTTTTGTGGGGCTAACGCGTGGCAGCTCCTGAAGCTGCCACGTATCACCCATTTTGGCCTTTATTTCATTTTTTATAAAAAAAATTTATTAATTAATTTAGAAAACTATAGAAAAAAAAGGACCAGCACGTGTTGCACACGTGCCTCCTGCGTACGTGCCCAGCACGTGCCGTCTCCCTCAATATTCCCAATCGGAAGCTCCACACCCTCTGCCCTTCTCGCACGTGAGCTCCGCCACCCTTTCCTAATTTGTGCCACCGCCTCCTCCATCTTCGAATCCTAATCATTCCCCCTGATTTCGTCTCCTCGTCAACTCCAATCAGATCATAATCTTCCTCTTCTTGCGATCAACAACTACACTCATATAGCGATCTCCGCCTTCAATCAAATCCCCTTCCTTCCAACCATGGCTACCCTCCATCACCCTACTTAAGTACCATCTCCACCTCCGCTGCTTCCCATCCACTGATTCATGCAACTCAAGGGGCGGCCCGACAGTGACAACACCGGTGACGACACCCCTGAAGGTTGGGAAAGATCCAAGGTCGAGACACCTCATTGGAGCATCCCCAAGGAGATGCGCTGCTCCAGCCGCATGCCCATGCTGATGAGCCCCTTCCCCTATATCCACCTCCATCTACGACACCTGCTGCCTCCTTGCTCCGACACCATCATCGTTGAGCCATCGCATCACCTCTAGGTTGACATCTTCGCGTATGCCATCGCATCATCTCTAGGTCGACGTTCAAATCTATGCTCCACCGGTGACTACAACATCCTTCAGCCTTGACGTCGCTGCCGGCGAGCGACTCCCAGCCACCTCGGCTTCGACTTCAAAATCAATAGGATCCACCTCCGTCATACGTTCCTCTTCTCCGACCAGGAATCCACCTGGGATGGGGGGGTTGGGTGCCTCAGCACCTTCATTGATGCCACCCGTGACTCAAGGAGAACAGTCGCCCCTCCGCCTCTCGCCGGACACACACCACTGAGCATAGTGCCCGAGGTCCCCTCCTGCATGCGTTGCACATTCTTGGAGGGGGAACTTGCATCAAGCCGTCTAGAGGTCCACTTATCTCCAGAAGCATCCCTGCTCACGTGAGGCGCACGTGATGCCTAGGGATTTTTCCAAAAAGGCCCTCGGAGATACACTAATTTCCAGAAGCATCCCATTGCCAAGGGAATGTGTTGTGCACACACCCCATGGCCACTTTGCAGAATCCCCCTCCGAGGTTTAATTATTAACATTCATGCCCCAATGTACAATCTTTCTTCTAATTATTTTGGTGTAATTTGTAAACATACCCATGTTTTCTTTTATTATTTTGAACTGCTTTATTACATCATTTTATTATTTAAAAAAATTACAAGATGTTTTTATCAACTAATTCTCTATAATATGGTAGGTTTGTGATACTTTTATGCTCTGTGGTTAATTATTAATTATTTATTTTGGGATTAATCACATAATCTACCTAGGATGTGCTTAGAAAATCATATATAATTAATCATATCTCCAAAAATTGCTAAAATATCATGAATATTAGAATAATTGTGTTTTACATTGTGCCTAAAAAGAATTGCATTTGCATGCATGATTTAATCTAAGAAAATCATTTTGTAGATTTCAATCTTTTATTTTTATTAGGTATTAAATCTAGTATTTTTGAAGTTTAGGATTTTTCTGAGATACATCACCTAGTGATAGATCTTGGATAAATTTATCCTTTGAAAATAAATAGGTTTAATATTTATTATAATTAATTATTGAAATTCACTTTGTTCAGATTCATAAATTTATAAAATATTCATCTTGCATCCAAAAATTCCAAAAATATTACAGTGTGTCTATTTCACTATATTTTACATGGCGGTCATGTTTCGTAATTTTTGGACATCGTTTGATTGAAATTGCATTTTAGTCCCTAAAATTGGCAACATTTGCATTTTGCATTCCAAAATTGCATTAAAATACCAAAAACATTCCACCTTGAAAACCACACATGAAATTTGATAGACATAATTCTAGGTTGTTCCTTTACCTCCTTGAGTTCGACCTTGGGGCTTGCCCATGTAAAATAAACATAAAACAATGCCGATTAAAAACTGAATAAATTATTGTGGTTATTTCTTGATTGATTCTGAATTCCCACCAACAACGAAACGCCAAATTTAAATGTTAATTCATGAAACTAAAGTGGAGTTTTCTAGGGCTCGTCAGTCATTGCTGCTCCTAGTCCGTCCATGGGGAACATGCTTGAGATCGTTCACCATGTTGGCATACTAAGGGAGTGAATCAACAATACAAATTGACTCATATGGAAATATTTCTCTGATCGGCTCTAAGTCGGGGAAATCGTTTAATTCCAATCTATACAGATGATCAACCACTACATTCATGGATCCAGGATTATCCTTAATCTTCAAATCAAATTCTTGGAGTAACCAAATCCACGTAAGAAGTATGCCTTTGCATCCTTCTTTTCCATGATATACATAATGGATGAATGATCTATTTAAAACGTCACCTTATATCCCAAAATATAAGACCTAAACTTCTATAAAGCCCAAGCTACATCGGGCATTTACTTTTAGATCGCTGTATAATTTTTCTGTGTTGAATCCAAAACCTTGCTCGCATAGTGAATCGTTAACGTGATCCGATCTTGCCGTTGCCCCAATCCTATGCATCAGTCATGATCTCAAAGGGTAGAGACCAATCAGAATCTTGTAGAATCAACGAGTTACAAATCTTTCTCTTAATGAGCGCAAATGTCTCCAAACACTTGTGATCTACAATGAACTCGGTGGCTTTCCCTATGAAATTCGCCAGTGGTTGGACAATCTTAGAAAAATCCTGAAAAAATCTTCTATAAAATCCCACATGGTCCAGAAATGACCCCACTAACTTGATATTGATTGGTGGATCAAGTTTCTTGATTACATCCACCTTGATTCCCTTCTTGGAGTGACATGCCCCAAGACGATACCCTCCTTATCCATAAAATGACTATTTTCCCAAGAGAGTGCCAGATTCACCTCCCTGAAGAACTCAGTCCAAGGCGCTAAATATGTATCAAATGAATCACCACGGATCGAGAAACCATCCATGCATATTTCCAGGAAATCCCCCACCATTTCGACAAACACAACAATCATGCACCACTGAAAAGTACCTGGGGCATTACATAGCCCAAAAGGCATGCACCTGAAAGCTTATGTGCCAAAAGGACAAGTAAAAGTAGCCTTTTCCTGGTCTTCAGGGGCGATAGCTACTTGATTGTAGCCGAAGTACCCATCAAGAAAACTGAAGAACTCTTTCCCCTTTAATCTCTCCAAAATCTGATCAATTAAAGGTAGGAGAAAAAGATCTTTCTTGGTCGTGGCATTCAGATGTCTATAATCAACTCATATACACCATGACGTGGGTATTCGTGTTGCAATCTCATCTCCCTCCTCATTGGTGACCATCTGAATTTCCGACTTCTTCAAGAAAACATGTAGAAGGGCCACCCTCTTGGAGTCAGAGATCAGGTAAATAAATCATGTTCTACATCACTTTGCAATCTCTTTCTTAACTGCTTCCCGAAGATTTGGATTAAGTCTCCTCTTGAACTCACGGGAAGGCCTAGCATTATCCTCAACATATATGTGGTGTGAACATAGTATGTGGTTTATACCCACAAGATCTGACACAGTCCAACATATCACATTGCAGTTCTTCTTTAACACTTCAATAAACCTAGACTCCTATTCAATAGTCAACTTAGAACTATTATTGACAGGAAATCTATTCATAGGTCCCAAAAGAAAAGAATACTTCAGTGTAGGAGGCAGTGACTTCAATTCTGGCAATGTTGTATCATCAAGTAAATTTGGTCGAACTAATGTTGAATCTGGTCTCGTGCTACATGAAGATGGTGCTAACTTTGTAGTGCTAGCCATGAATTGAACTGAAGAACAAGGAGTCGGATCACTAAAGATATGCTGTAATTCAGCTAAAGCTGCATTCGACTCTAAATCTAATTCCTCTGACTTTTCCATAGAGGAAGGAAATGACAAAAACATGTCATCAAAGGAATAGATAGATGATCCATAACCCAAGAAACCTGGCAACTCCTCGCAAAATGCATCTCGTACATTATCATCTCCAGATGAAAGGGTCTCGCTCAGTATTATTGGGTTTTGTTCCCATACCAAAACTGTGTTAATAAGTCTACAATTTTCCTCAGACGATGACGAGAAATCTGTGCTTGAGTCTGAATCAGATCACTGCCATTTCATCTGCTTCATTTGTAGATCCACTTCTCCAGCAAGAGAGCAGAACTTCATCATACCCGTCTTGTAGTCAAAAGAAGCATCAACGGTCATAAGGAAAGGCCTCCCAAGGATGATCTGTGAGTCTCTTCAATGATTGGGGATATCCATATCAAGAACAGTAAAGTCCAATCTGTAGTCTTGTCCCTCATTGAAATGATAACATTCTTCGTCTCACCCTCATCCTTCTTCATCGATTTGTCTGCAAACTGGAGTAAGGCAAGTGATTTGCGAAGGGGACCCAACTTTAGTTTCTCATACATGGCATAAGATTAAAGATTGATCAAAGAACCATTATCAAGGAGAGTGCATGCAAACACGATGTCATCGATATTACTCACCACATAGTGTGCACCCAAGTCTCTTTTTTCTCGGCAACTGTTGGTTCTCTAGACAACAATAGTGGCTACCAATAAAACATGTATTTTTATATATCTAATTAATTTCTTCCTCTTAGCTCTGCTAAGTTTGCATCTCACCTTCAAATATTTTTGGAAGACAGAATTGTTGACCAAGTACTCATCAAATGACACCTTACCAATAATATTATCTATACAAAACCATACCATATCATGATCATCTTTTTGAATCTTTTTCACGCTGTGCTTTCCTGCCGTAAGAGCATGGGGGAAAGGGATAGCACAAGTAGAAGAAGAATGCAAAGAATCATTATAATAAATAGAAACATGTTTTTTATTACGAGAAACTGAGTTCTTCACAACTAAATCTTTAACATCAAATTTGGAAATTAAAATTGAATCAACTACTAAAATTGGGGAATGCCCACTCAATGTGCTCTCTCCTCAATCGAAGGCATAAGGTCCTCCATAGACTTTGAATCTTCCTCATGCTGCAGTGAAGATCTCATACTCTGAATCTTCCTCTTTCCTCTCTTTGACGTCTCTACCTCATGATGATGATGTTGCTGAAGATGCCTAGCCTTGTTGTCCTCTGAAGTCTCCTCAAGATAAGCTCCAAAATTAGTCCTTTCCATCTCCCTAGCTCGATGAGGTACGACCATGGTCCTTCTTCTCCTGTGTGACATGTGATTAATATAATCAAAAGGAAGGATTTCATGCTTTTATCTATTAAAATCTGAGTGGAATACCTGATCATGTATCTGTTGCTGCTGAGTCCAGTTCAGGATGTTGGGATTAGACTGAACTTGAGCAGGAATGGATGTAGAGGGGCATTCCTCTCGTCATGTAAGCAGGATAAGCGGATAAGGTCAACCTGCAAATACTGTACCTCGTTCTTGTAGGAACGTAGCTCCTCAAGAATCTGCCTCTACAAATATGTGTGACCTGAAGATGAATGCTGATGTGTGAAGGAGGGTTGGGAGAACGTGAAGAGTGACCCTGATGGCCATGGTACTGTTGCTGCTGAGTCTTCTAAACATGCAAGCCCTTCTGGCCTGACTGGTACATCTATTGATGGGCGTACTACTGGTGCTATTGCCTCAGTGCCTGGGAAGTCCAGGCTTAAGAGCTATGTGGTGCAGGAAGGGGTGTAGGAGTAAATGAGGTGTTGTAGAAGGTCTGGGCGCGTTGGTAAGATAAACGGTCCCCAAAACTCCCCTACCTTATAGGGTCATGGGGATACCATACACCATTTAACTCCCATACCTGGGAAGGCTCCTCAATAACTTTCTCTACAAATGGCTAATGCTGCTGACAAGAATAGGCCAGATGCTGGTCCTCTACCCATGACTAGGGTGGCCCTGATATCTTCTGCTCTTGAATATAATGGGCACGGTACACGAGAGAAATATATGCAGTTACAACAGGTATCCCTATCTTGGACACCTTCTCAAAAAGTTTTGCCACCTACTTCGGTAGTTTGGATAAGTTGCTGTCCAACTCATCCATCCGCCTATCAATCCTCTCAACAATTGTGAGTTTATTTGCTATAATGCCCATATCAAAAGGATCAACAACAACCCTCGCTCCTTCTTTAAGTAAGAGTGGAATGGGGGTATCTACTTGGGCTCTGCTCACGCTTTGTACGTGGCTCGTCTGGGCCATCCACTAACACCTTCCAGACGGTGTCCGCACCTCGTGAAATATAGCTACCTCCACAAGCAGCACTAACCAAATCCTACACCTCAGGGTTAAGACCACGATATATTGATTGAAACAAAACAATAGGCTCTAAATCATGGCAAGGACATTTCTGCAAATGATCTTTAAATCTCTCTCATGTATCAAAGGAAGCTTATTTAGGTAATTGGGCGAAATTCCTTATGCGTGAGCACATCAAATTAGTTCTACTCAAAGGGTATAACTTCTTCAAAAAGAGGTCCTTGAACTGAACATAGGTAGTTACAATTACCCCAGGTCCTTGATTTACTAATCAACCTTATCCTTTAATTCAAAAGAAAGGGCTTTGAGCCTTATATAATCTTGGCTTACCCTAGGATGCCTAAGGTTAGAACAAACTAACTCAAAGTTCCTAAGGAATGCATATGGCTCCTCATGTGTGTTCTTGTGAAACTGAGGCAACATGCTCAAAAACTACAACTTTAACTCGTATTTTACTTCGAGTTCAATCGGATTCAACCAATTAGTCATTTGGTATTGCCTAGGGTTGTATGCTGCATCCATTGATGCATCTAAATCCAACTGTAACTGGCCAAGCTGTGCTCTCATAAGTGATGCATTCTGCTCAGAAGCTGCTAAACTAGCCATCACCATCTCCATCTAGTCATATCACTCTTCCTACTCTCCATTCTATCTCTTTGGAGGCATCTTGAATGTGTCTTCTAAACCTTCATCAAAAAGTGGATTGAAGTGAGATCTAGATGAAGTCGAATCGATCTCACCAAGGCAATGATCTTCCTCGGTGAGAAGAGAAGAAAGAAAGGGGTTGGTTGGGATGTAACCATCCTATAAGAATGAATCACGATGCACTAGATCAAAACAAGGGTTATTTCTAATCCAAGAAGGTCCAACAGAAGAAGGGGATTGGATCTTGGAAGATGTGATGTTTGGATGGTTCGGTAAGAGGTTCACAAAGTCAGAACAAAACTCTGGCCAATTATCCATCTTTGATTTCAATGAAAGTACGATAAAAGAGCATGCACGATTCAAGAAAAGACCTACTACTACGATGCACATAAATGTAAGGAGTCAACTCATACAATAAAATGCAAACAATCCACTTTGAATAGATTCACCAACTCAACACATAAAAGCCGTAAGAGCTTGGCTTATTTATTATCTTGGCAAAAATACATTAGTGATTCAATACAATCTTATACAAGCTCACAAGGAGTCTCCTACTACACCCAGCTGAAGTCCTAAGCCCTCAATCAAAGGAGTGATCTTCCTGGGCTGCCATGTTCAATGTCACACCCCAAAAGAAAGTTATAACCTCAAACAACCTAAATGTATTTCTACGGTCGGAGGCAACCACTTGTAGTCCTAAAATCCGTAAGAGTCAGACATGGAGACATAGGGTGGAAGTCTAGGGTTTTGGGCTCTAACCTTAGGGATCCGTCCTCACCCACTCTGTATGGGGGTAAGTACATGCAGACAATCAGGGTTTTACTGCCTGTAATACAAAGGTTGATTTTGTTCCAATTTAGGTCAACTTGCATAATTCAATCCCAATTTTTGGAGTTGGTTATCATTTTCATTTAGGTGATCACAAGTATCGCCTAATGTACACTCTCTTTTCCTTTATCCTTAAATTGGCAAAAACCAAGGGAGAAGATGGAAAATAGAATGCAATCAGAAATCAATGATGCATACCATCATTAGAGATACTCACAGTGATTCCCATCACTCTCCATGTGGATGCAAAACTGAATTTTTTAAATTTTACAATATATGATCAAGTCGAGAAAAACCACATCTAAACAGGAGTTCTATTAGAGATAGAGAATTCAATTAAGTTTGGTTAGGTAGAACATAGTTTACGTGCGTCTCATGAATCTCCTAAGATTTTGCAATTGTGAATCTCATGAGATTGAGTTGTGTTCCTAAGTTACGAAGTAGATCAAGCAATAAATGACCTAAGATCTGTCTATTTGACGTAGTGCCTAAACCTAAATTGCCACTTTAGTTGAGAATCACTCTCAACACAATCACACAAAAAGTAAAATAAAGAAAGGCTTTTTTTTACATACACAATATGTCAATCGAGAATACTGTAAATTGGGTAATTAATTACAACACAATTACTGAATGATTGCACAAATAATACTACATGCAAAATACACAAAAATACCTATCTAATCGATTAAAATTTCTTCTGAATAAAAGTCAGTTCGCAGTCTCCTACTCAAAATAATTTAAGCAAACCAAATCACTAAAAATAGAAGAAAACTACAAAAAAAAGTAAACAAATAATATAGGAACTTAACTCCAAAAGTATAAAAATTACAAGAATAACAAATCAACACTAAATATAATCAAATAATGTGTCGCGTCCCTAGCAACGACTCCATCTGATAAACCACTAATCGGCAAGTTAATAATTACTTGTTGATGTGGTCGATTCACAATCATATACAACCACATTTGAAATAGAAAATGTGGCTTATATTTATATCTGTGCAAGTCTAGGGACGAACATAAGAATGCAAGCAATTATTTAACCAGCTTTAATGCTAATTAATTAAGTGATTTCTAGATCCTAAGTTAAGAACAATGCAGATACACACAAAATCAATGCAAGTGCAAAATTTTTAATTGTTTTATTATGCATTTATTTAATATGACAAATAATCATGTAATGAACAAATGAAGACATACAACACAAATGATTACTCCTGATTAAGTAATAAAATACTTGCACTTTTAATAAATGAATTGATGTTTAGTCAATGTCAATTAGATCCAATTCAATAGATAAATAATTATAGATTACTTCAACAAGAATGCTGAATAGTAAAAAAAGGGTCCTCTAAATTAAATGCATGAAAGATAGGTAAAAATTGTGATTTAAATACACTAAATTAAAGAGGATGAAATGAGCATTCCAATAACATAAATTTTATTGAAAATAGAGTTATGGATCACAAGATATTGCCAATACAAGGCAGGGGCATAACTGTAAGAAAATTATTTTATTACAACTAACTCCAAACAAGGACTAAAGTGCAATTACATAAGTCTCTACGACTAACATGCAATTATACCTAGTGTGAAGACTTATTTGTAATTATAGTAATTCAGAAGGGTACGCATTCAATATTCCAATATCACGTGCAAATGGCGCATGACAAGACTAGGCTCGGAAACTCAGGTTCGGTCCGTTTGTCACTGTTCAAAGGAGCGGTTGTGGCTTGGGTACCCTGTAGCAGATGGTTGAATCATTGCTTTAGTTATCAATGTGGACAGAAGGTAACCGTCAGATCTCGTCCAAAATGGGAGATCCAACAAGATCTTCTACTAGGGGGCTTCTCCTCTTTCCTCCGTGTGTAGTGGAAGAGCTTGTGCTCCGGCAAAGCAGTACGTCCTCTTCCCCGCTATGACTAAAGGTTGACAAAGCTTTGTAATGGTCATGCAAATATGCTGATGCTTGCGAGAAGCAATAAAGAGGTCTCTAGCTCTGGTTCAATGCCAACTTGTCGGAGGCGAAGATCTTTAAGTCGTTTATGACCAAACTCCAATCATTAAAGAGTTGCATATGCTAGATGCAAAGCCCAAGCCCTTGCCAATCTATTGGGATGGTAAAGGAGAATAATGAATGGATGTCTGAAGATGTAAGATTATCCCTAGATGGTTTCTTATTCCTGCAGAATAAGAAATTGGATGGATATGGACACACTGATGGAGAAGCGATTAATAGAAAATAAAGAGCACGCTTAGATGTATGGTGTGAGATGGTAAAACATAGAGGATCCGTTGATAGAATGATGATAAAACTATTAGTGAATAAATCAACAAAAATGTAGGAAAAGCAAGATTTAAAATCTTACATGGAGATGAGTTAAAATTAAAGAGTGAGTTGAGGAAGGAATTGATGGCCTGGTGAAGCTTCGAGCTTTGAAATCTTTGTGTCAAATTTTGGTCTAGAGAATTGAACTCAAATAGCTAAGGAGTTAGTTGTTACATGATAATGTAGCCGAGGTACTTTCCAGAGAAGATACGTCATCTTTGCCCTCGAAGTTCGCTCACTCTTTGTCCCATTTTGAGGATGAGGCTGGGTTCTCTCTCACGCAAGGGTGTCCAACCGTTAATGGTGGCTGACAGTGGGGTTTTGAGTAAGAAGAAGTTGCTAGAAGTTTAGGGATGGTGGCAGTTTCAACCACCTGCAACCGATGATAGGAGTTGGAATACATGACGTTAAGATATGCACAAGGATGGGGGAAGTCAGGGAAAGACAGTGGAGGTAGAATTTGGTCGAATGGAAGGATGAGACGGTTGGGAAAAGGCATGGAAGTTAGGTGATTGATGGATGTTTCCAGGCGTAAGGGAACTGACTGGAGGTTGAAGGCAATGAATTGACCATCTGATCATGATCTGACGATCATTCTTTAGGCGGGAGTTGGTGGCTGCGATCTGATCTGAGAATCAGGTGAACGGCTGAGACTGTGGCACCACTGGATGCTCCAAATTTGATCTTGGCGAAGATCAATGGTCAATAAGAGACAAGGGTAAAGAAGAAAGAGATAGACCATGTGGGCGGTGTGGAGGGTGCCATGTGGCCCGATCTTAAGGAAAATAAAAAAATACTTAGAAAAAATAAAAAGGAATTTTTAAAAGATGAACTACTACAACTTTCATGTAGAAGTCAAAGAGAAATAATGTAATATGTACATACTAATTAAACAAGTATTAGAAACAACAAAAACAATTTATTTTTCCTTTTATCAACCTTTTTGGATTTTTATTTTATAAATAATGTTAAATTTATTATATACAATATTATTATTTATTTGATTTTTAATAAGAAAAAATACATAAAATAATAGATTATATAATATAGTATAATTAGGGTTAATTATTTACAACAGACAAATTAATAATTAAGGTTAATTGTTATTGAATCATGGTGATTTTCTTAAGAAATACAGATAATTATATTAATTTATGCTGATAAATCTAAGATTTATCAGTCGCCTGATGTCCTTGGTAGTTCGTTGACAAAATCCTTCAAGATGCTCTCCCACTTTCATTCAAGAATGGGGAGAGACTTTTGCAACCCTTGTGGTCTCGTGTGCTTCGCCTTGACCATTTGACATGTCAAGCACTTGCTAACATGACGAGCCACATCGTTCTTCATCCCATCCCACCATAAATTCTTGTGCAGATCACGATACATTTTTGTACTATCAAGATGAATAGGCAATTGTGAACTATGCACCTCATCAAGGATATCTCTACGCAGCTGCTCATAATTAGACACAATGACCCGATCAGCTTTCCACAAAATGGGCTCTTCCACCACAAAGTCATTGTAATCGTCCTTGTTGGTACGAATGTATTTGTCTCTAATCCAAGGATCTGTTTACTGACCTTCTACCACACGATCCCATAAGATGCTGAATAGTGGAGGCATGATGGTAGATATGGATGTGCTCTCATAAGGGTGCCAATCAGTCAATGCTGCAAGCATGTCCCAAGTGTACAACCAATTCGTCATACCCTCCGCATGAGCAGAGCATCTACCACCATTTTTCCCTTACCGGGGTTGTAAGAGATCGTGTAGCCATAGAACTTTAGCAGCTCCACCCATCTGCATTGCCTCATGTTCAGCTCCTTCTGACCGAAAATGTACTTCAAACTCTTGTGATCTGTGAAAATATCAAAGTTCACCCCATAGAGATAGTGGCACTAGATCCTCAAGGCTAAGACAACAGCTACCAACTCCAAGTCCTGGGTGGGGTAACTCCGCTCATGCGGCCTCAACTAACATGTGATGCATACGGAATTGTGTGCCCTCTTTGCATCAGTAATGCTCCCAGACCATCTCCTGAAGATTATGTGTAAACTGCATAGTCTTGGGTACTTTAAGGAAGTGCAAGAATGGGAGTAGTTGTCAGCCTCACCTACGGTGTCCTGAAATCATGTCCGTAAGAACCCTTCCAGATGAAAGGAACTCCATTGTGCATCAACTATGTCAGGGGAAGCCGTTGAAGAAGTGTTTGTAGTAGTCTACAAACCAAAGAAAACTACAGATCTGAGTGACTGTCTTAGGTTGCTCCCAGGTTATAACCATCTCAATCTTCGTAGGATCAAGTGTGACTACTACCCCAGAAATGACATGCCCACGGAATGAGACATGGGATAACCAAAACTCACATTTTCTCGATTTGGCATACTAGGATCAAGTGTGACTACTACCCCAGAAATGACATGCCCACGGAATGAGACATGGGATAACCAAAACTCACACTTTCTCGATTTGGCATACAACTTGTTCTCTCGAAGTTTATTAAGGACTATCTTCAAATCATTTACATTGTCCCACTCATTCCGAGAATATATCAAGACATCATCGATGTAAACAACCACGACTTGTCCATGTACGGATGGAAGATCATGTTCATCAAGTCCATGAATGTTGCATAGGCATTCGTGAGCTCAAACAACATTATCATGAACTCCTAATGGCCATACCAAGTCCAAAACACTATTTTTGGGATGTCAAATTTATGAATCTTCAACTGATGGTAGTGGATCGAAGGTCGACCATCAAAAATAGTGAAGATTCATGTAGCTAGTCAAACAAGTCATCAGTGCATAATAGTGGATAACGATTCTTCACCGTCCTCTTGTTCACTTGTTGATAGTCAATGCATATCCTCATGGATCCGTCCTTCTTCTCGACGAAGAGGATGGGAGCACCCTAAGGTGAAGTGCCCGATCTCATAAAACCGAAGTCAAGTAGCTCTTGTAACTCCACCTTCATCTCTCTCAAAAACGCAGGTGCCATGTGATATGGAGCCATTGAGATTGGCTTTGTATCAAGCGGCAATGTGATCTCGAACTCAATCTCTCTCTCAAGAGGCAAACCCTGTAAGTCATCGGGGAACACATCAGGGTAGTCTGACACCACCCTGATGTCTTGGACATCGGCTCTCTCTCAGGTGCCTCATGAACAAAGTCACATCTCTGCTTAAAACGTACCTGAGCTCTCAACACTATGATGTACTCCATCTTGGAGTCACATAAGGTAACTTAGGCAAATTTGGAATCCTGAAGACAACAGTCTTCAGAAAGTAGTCCACCAAGGCATGATAAGCTGACAACCAATCCATATCCAAAATTAGGTCAAACTATAATAAAAGATAGTCTATGATCATCTTGTGACCGCTAATCAGCACTGGTAGACCTCTGACCATCAATCTTATCCCGAACAGCTGGCCACCTGACTCACATATGTAATATGGAGGATCTATGGCCTCATCGACTATACCCAATGAAGCTACTAATCTTGAGGCAATGAACAAATGGGTCACATCAGAATCAAACAAAACATAAAAAGAATGACATAAGACTAAGACCATACCTTTCACGATAGTAGCTATTGAACGCACCTGCTCATGAGTCACTACATGATGTTATCCTTGCCTCACTGGTACAGTGCTCGAGCCATCTACACTATGTGCCTTTCTCTACGACCTCCTGAAGTTGGAGTTCCCAAGGATAAATGATACTTTTCTCTTCTTGAGATACTATATGGACATTAGATGCAAAAGGTTGATTGTTAATGACATATGTGGTTATTCAATTTGAATGTCATTCATTCCCTCTCAGATCAAGACAAGTCGGAGGATTGTCACTATCCGAGAACTCAAGCGATTAGAATTACTACAAATGTGTGTAGCGAGTTACCTCTGCTCTGATACCATAATGTGGCACCCCAATATTCATGTTACTCGTTTAGCAACATTCACGAGATTAATTCACGATAGTTTGCATCGAACACAAAAATGTAGGGAAAATTTTTTGTGTGTTGAATGACATTCAAAATAATATATTTAGCCATATATAATCACATGTCACCATAAGAAGTAATGCATTTCACAAGGTAAACATTTCCAACAAAATGTTTAGAAAAAGCATCAAGCCCCGTATAACATAATATGTATCTAAAAAAGAACTAGGTGTTTAATACATGCATCTCAAATATTTGGTATAAGAGAGGGAAATCACAATAAAAAGACAACTATTAAAATGTTGTCATGTATACCATTAAAAAAATATCCTTGCCTGTCAACTTAGCTAATCAACTTGAGGTGCCTTTCCTGGCATCCATGTTAGGGACACGGAGAAGTCAACAATTGTTGTGTACAAGCATTACATATTAAAATTAATAAGAATTTAGGTAGGTACATTATAAAAGAAGCAAGTAGATGGGCAATGATAACATTCATGAAATTAACTACTTGCATGAGAATAAGGTTGTCCAACAACACACGACTCTAGGACTTGTCAAAGTTCTAACATCAACACTAACCACTCAAAATACTTACTGACTCTCTCACTCACCACACCCTGATTCCCAACAATTAGAAAATTCATTTGTTGTTTCAAGATGACGTGAGAGTAAGAGATCTAGAGATAGGTCATGTCCTTCCATTGATTTCACTTGTAGGATGTACCAATCGATCTCACTAAGATATAGATGATTGATGATGATTCCCATATCATGATCTTTTCCTCGCCAATGCATAATGGAAAAATAGTAACAAAACTCAAAACAATGAAGAAGCCCCTGAAGGGACTCATCTCTCACTCCCCCAGTGAAAGGCGGTCTAGGATGAAGCTAGGCCAAACTCCAACTATCGCCCTTGAGATGGGTGGGAGAGACTCTCTGGTTTGGGTCACTCTACACCTACCCGAACCAGTGTAGTAACAGGCCAAAGAAGCTCGAAGAAAAACCAAGGGTCCTACAGCTTAGGAACCCTAACAGAAATCAGGGCCAATACAACTGGTCAAGCGAAAACATATGGATCCCTTGTAAGTGGAAAAACTGAGAGCTCACGACAAAAACTGAGGAATTGATTGGGATCCTAATGAATCATTATTTCATAACCTTTATTCTTTCATTTTGGCCTTAAATCCCCAGCTAAATGCATATATATAACATTAATCTGTACAAAATAACATTCATAAATAGGCTTGTAAATACAATATAGATCCATGTATTTATTTTCAAAATAAAATACTAAAGGAAATAAAAGAAAAAGAATGAAGTGCCTAAGACTCTGAGTGACCCTAGACGTCGAGACCCAATCATCATGATGACCTGGTCGACAAGGAATAAAGTACATGGAGATAGGGTATGGAACTATACATAAAACACTACATAGAAACCCTAATTCTTTAGCTCAATATATAGATTTTGAGCCCTATCTTATTTTCCATTATTTATACCTTAAATAATAAAACCCTAAACACAAAACTTGTACATAAAAATACAAAGAAAATTACAAAATTTATTTCACTAAATAATACATAGTGTACCTGGGACACACAGAACAAGAAGTCGTAAAGAAAAGATCCCAAACATGTATATCCTCCATACATACTCAAAACTCATCAAACTCACCTTTATGGTTTATAAAATTAAATTATCTATTTAATGAAGGTGGTTTAATTTAATTTGTAGTTGAGATGAAAAAGTTGGCTTTTGGGTCCTTATTGTACTGCATACATGTATATAATAATCATTATATTCATTCTTTATATTTTTACATTCCTTGTATTTTTATATACTTATAAATATTATTCACAATACATTTCAATAATAGACATAGAATAAAACCATAAAAATAAATTAAAATAAATAAAATAATAAAATATATAGGTAAACTATACCTATATAATACATAAACATATTTATTTAAGTAAATAAATTAGAAAAATATAATAAAAATATGGCAATATGTAATTAAACAAAGCTAAGTATAGAAATTATGTATAAAAAATAATAAAATACACGATAAAAAATAAAAATAAAATATACTATATACAAATATATATACATATAAATATCACCATCTAATAAATAGTTTGTAAAAATAAATAAAAATATCTTAAAAATACTAAATAAAATAATAAGAAATTTTCATGTTTTAATAAAAAACTGAATAATGCATTTACTATTTTAAATCTAATAAATAAGGATTTATCCCATAATTTCCAGATTGGTCCACGTAAACAAACCAAGGTGCTCTGACTATTGACTACCTCGTCAACAACTCTTTCCCCCACCCACCGTTTGTGTCAGAGGTCATGAGACCTCTGACTTCAACCCATTTTCCACTCCACCTCCATACGCCATTGCTCCTCAAGCTCCACCCAATCACTAGACTCGTCGTCCCCTCCTTCGCTCACTCCATCGCTTCCACCGACCCTCTTCCTCTCGCACGCAATCTTCTCCACCTTTTTCTCCATCACCATGCTTATTAAGAAGGCCAGCTGGCAGCCTTCCCCTTTTTGATCCTTCTCTCTTCACTGTACCCCCAATAGGACCCTCTGGTCGAGTCCCTGGTGATAGCAGACTACATTATTAGCCTCCACAGTATATATAATGCGACTATTGAGGTGATCCATGTCGGTCGAGATCCACTCCGTGTGTCTTCCATCTTCTTGGTTCCATCCAGGTATGAGCTATTAGATCTATCTTTTCTGTTCCCTTTTCTTTCCATTAGTGTAAGTTAGATGTTAGTTTGGTTAGTCGATTAATAAGTTAGTTTAGTTTTAGATCTTTTGATTGCTGGAGCATTGTTCTCTAACTCTAATTCTCGGTGCTCCAACTATCGTCGACTCATCATTTCACACCATCTTCATTTCCCTTCACATTCTCCGCAAAATCCCCTTGTTCCCACCTTGGATTCCGCAAGAATATTGGACCCCAAGCTCCTCTTCACTACCTTCATAGGAGCTTCTCCATCCCGACCCCTCTACATCTCCAGCTTTAGGAGAGGGTAGAGTACAACCCCTTCACCTTCCTCTTTATTTCTTTGTAGGTACCGGAGCGAAGCAGCTCTTGGAGCCCAATTCAAAAGCTCAAGTCAGAAGCTTCAGGTGCATCAAGCTCCAGGACCCCTCTGATTGAGCCTAGAGCTATCTGAGGAGTCATGCAAGTGTGAAGAGGTTCTAGGAAGGTTTTGTGACTGCCGACGATGCAATTGTCTGGTTGAGGCGGAGCGAAGAATTGAAGGTTGTCGATTAGCTATTCTTAGGATGTTCTTCCAAACACCCCAAGAGTCATTGGATCTGAAGAGCAACCTAGATGTAATCCAGGCCATCAATTACTCGATGAAGCGTTGCCCTACAGGAGCCGCGCGATCGTCCATGTAGTGTGCGATGGAGCGCCCGATCTAGGCGTTTAAGAGGTAAATTGCATAAGCCTTCCACTGTACTTTTCTTTTTATATTCTAGTATTGTAAATATTAATCGTAGTTTAAAAAATTATACAAATCGCATAGGACCCCTGGAACTTAATGCTATTTGCAAATTGGTCCCTTGCTAAGGTCTCTCACATAGGTATCCATGCAAGGCACGTGGGTTAATTGCATAGAAGCCCTCCTGACTTCCCTTATTTATATTTTAGTACAAAAAGTTGTGAGATACATGTAATATTTTGGGTATTTTGCACGGAGACCTTTGTGGTTATTTTTATTGTAAATATATCGCGACCAACATTGTAAGTTATTTCTTATCTTTCTAGTTTTAGTAAATCGCTCCTGCATGTTAAAAATTTTGGAAAAATTATGGTAGATACTTAATCTTATGCTGATGTTAACATATATTTTAATATAGCAATTTACTACATTTTCCTAGTTATTAAAAATCAAATAGGAGCTAAATATACCCTGTCTGCATTGAAAATATAAGAAAATAGAGAACTATATTTTAAATTCCTAAAAATTATGTAATATATATTGCTATTTATATTATAACTCTAGACCAAAAATCACAAAAAAACATATTAAAGAAAACATTAAAAAAAGAAAAACCCTAAAAACTCTATAAAAATCAATAAAAATTAGGGATTTTTACCTAGCAGACCCTATAAACTTTGTCAATTACCTCCACGACCTTTGAAACAACCTAATTCCTCCCTCGACCCCGTAAAGTTGCCAACTCTTACCGCATGAACCCTCCGGGTAATCTATTTGAAGCCTGTGAGGGTTCTTGGGGTAATTTACAGGGTCGATGGGGTAATTATGTTACGCAAAAGGTCGTAGAGGTAATTGGCAAAGTTTACAGGGTCTGCTGGGTAAAAATCCCTAAAAATTATATAAAATCTAAAAATTAGTTTTTACGTATAATTTTATTTATTTTATATAGTATATATTAAAAATAGTTTTGAGCATTTTTTGGACTTATTATCTATTTTAAAAACCTAAACGATTCGACCTATTATTATTTTCCCCATTTTGATATATTTAATAGCTTAAAAAAGAAAATAAATCATAAAAATATAAAAAAATCACAAAAATAGACAAAAAGAATAAAAAACACAAAACACTTTATTTTATATTTTTTGACCATATATGTTTATATTTAAAATCATAAGAACCTATATAACGTAAAGATCGGATTCGGAATGATGCAATTAGAAAGAAAGTTGGTGTAGCTCCGATCGAGGATAAGATGCGAGAAAACCGCTTAAGATGGTTTGGTCATTTGCAAAGAAGGTCAACTGATGCACCGGTTAGGAGATGCGAGTGTTGGGATGTTGAGCCGGCTAAGAGAGGGCGAGGACGGCCCAAGAAGTGTTGGAAAGAGACTATACAAAGGGATCTTAGTTTTTTGGATATAAGTCCAAGATTGACCCAAGATAGATCTGAATGGAGGCGAAGAATCTATGTAGCCGACCCTACTTAATTGTGGGAAAAGGCTTTGTTGTTGTTGTTGATAAGAACCTATATAACCTATATATCCTATATATTACATAAATACTTATTATTATTACTTATAAATACTTAACTTATATTTAGAGACTTGAAAAAAAATAGAAGTTATTGCTCTTGTTTATATTTCATGTATTTTTATATATATTTAATGTATATATATCCAATATATAGTATTTATAATATACATATTATTAGTATATATATACATAATATATCTTAAAAATAAAAAGAAATTAAAAATTACAAAGTTAAAAAAATTAGAAATTTAGAAATAAAAATCCATAAAAAATGTAATTAAAAACTCAAAAAAATCAAAACGTAGAAAAAAATACAAAATAATTATTGTTTTTTTCAAAAAAATAAGCAGTGATTATCCTATCCCCATTGCTATTAGTAGTCCATACCCTACACTTGCTATTCTTACACATCATTATGTAGGGTATACTAAATTTCTCCCCGCATTGATTTATTATTTTATCATTATTCTGGGTTGTTGTCTTAGTTGGTTGTTTGAGTACCAAGAGCCGAGAGAGGTGTCGATATAACGATTGTTGAATCCGACTTGTCGGACACCACATGCCTTCTAAGATCGGATGCTAGGTACCTCATCTGATTTACTAAACAAATGGTGCCGTCGTCGGGGAGCAACACTTATGATAGGATTTTTGTATATGTCCATGTTATGTTTCTTTCTTTTATTTCCATTTCATAAATATTTGATTGTTTGCTTCTGACAGTTCTTTCTTGTTGACTTCTTTGCGAGAGCCTACTACTCGGGGATGGATTTCTAGGAAGCTGGTGCACCCAAGCTACGGGGAGACCATCTCCTTCTTCATGACCTGATTGGAGAGGGTTAGAAGGAGATAGAGGGAGAAGAAGCAGTATAGTTTAGTGTATAATTTTGTTTTTACTTTTATGTGTGTGTGAGAGAGAGACCATTTAATTAATTTGGAATAATACATGTACTTGGACTTTGGAAATGTGAATTTTCGCAAGCCTATTTTACCAAGTGTCTGTTCACTTGGGGGTCCGCTCAGTTTTCTTCATGTTTTCTCGTCTTCTACCTTTTATTCTCCTTATTTTCTACTTGTTTTTAATTTGTTTCTCGTGCTTTGAGTTTTCTACCTTTATTTTCTTTGTTTTTTGTGAATGAGCCCTTAGATTTTAGGAACTTCTTGATCGAGTAATCTAGGTCCAAACACCTAATATCTACATGTGCCTATATATTCTACATTTGGACTTATATCAATTTTAATTAGTTCTTCACGATAATAGCAATTCCTGCTTGCATTTGCATGTAGTATAATTTAAATTCCTTGTCTTGCATCCTGTATGGAGAGAGCTGGGAAGCACTGCAAGTCTTCTATTTGAGCACACATCATCTAGATACAAGGGTGAGATTTCCATCCTAGTATCACTTGCACGACTTTTCCATCTTCTCTCCCAATTTTGTATCACTCAGGATTTAAAGAAAATACAAAAAAAATCATTAGGTAATTATTTTGAAAAATACTCGACAAAGTGAAAATTCAAAAATTAAAACAAGGGGACTATTTAGTAAACTTTGACAAAAAAATCCGTGATGGGCATCGTTATTTTGGGTTCATAAAACCCACATTGTTTTCAGATACCATCCAGATAGAGTGAGACACAACCCTATAAAATTGAGAAAAAAATCCAGCTTGTGTACTACCTTGTTATTGAGTGGATTCATGAAGTATTGGCGCTTCTATCATATGTGGGCGATTAGGGCTTCATTTTCTTACAGACTTAATGTGAAGTATTGAGCTTAGACCATCCCCTCATAGGGGTGTCTCTTTCCTATTGGCTTCCTCATCTATTCTTTAACTGAGTAGTGGATCTAGATCGAGGACCAAGGATTCTCTTAAAAATACATGCTATAGGTTACAAATGAAGTGGGAAGTATGAGATACTTTCCTGGCAGTACTCACTTTCCTATAGGTCTAGCCTCTAAAGACATGCCATAAGATTGCTTGAAAACAAAAAAATATGAAAAGATAAAAATAGTCGAACTCTTACGACTTCACATTGTATGAATTGGTGAATCCATTTTGCATTGTGTTTGCTTGAATTAGATTTTAGGTCCAAGATCCCTCCCACGCACTTGCACCCTTTTCCATTTCATCTGTTTTTATTTATTTTTCTCTTTCTCATTTGAGCCTTCACCTATTTTTCACTTCATTTCATCTATTACTCATCATCATATTCCATTCCTCATCCATTCCTCTTCTATCCATGATGTTGACTCATTGATGGTTTAGTAAGGACTCCACCAACACCTACATCGATTCCATGAATACGACATCTTCAATAATTCGAGGAGATTCTTGAGAACTTAGCTTGGACTTTGTGAACCTATCTCCAGACTCCTCGACTTCATCTCGTTCCTCAATAAATTAGAATCACTCTTGTACAAACATTCACCCTTGTGGATGGAGATCAATTTCAATTCATATCAAATGCTCCATTCGCACACATCTGGAATTGACCCTAATTCTAGATCCATCTTTTCATCTGGTGTCAATGACTATCAGTCTGAATGGGATGCATCTTATTATGCAGATGCAAACCTGGACCCTGTACAGATACATTCCTCTGAGTCTGATTCTGAGATGGCTCCTCGAGGAAAGGGATGCATCTTATTGTGCATAATCGAACCTAGACCCTGTACAGATACAACAACTGAATCAGAGTAAACCAGATCAGGATGTAGTGAGTGCTCAACTGCTAGCTTCCATTCAGTCTATCCAGCAACATCTCACTGATCAAGCTCTCGCCCACGTCACCTTCCAAGACATGCAAAATAACCCGAGGAGAGAGAGAAAGAGATATATATAGAACATAGGAGAGGAAGGAGTTGTTGAAAAAGGATATGGACCTCGTGGATGACTAGCATATGAGCCAAGGAGAGAGGCCCACAAGCCTACTCTCAAAGAGACCTACAGTCCTGGAACTGGCAAGATGACCGAGTGGATATATATTCCGATAGTCCATGGACATTTCGAGCTGAAGCCTCAATTCTTGGTTCTTCTTCCCTCTTTCCACGGGAACACCAATGAAGAGGCATATATCCATATCTAGCAATTCTCTCGCATCTGCAGCACCACTTACTACCCTAACATCCCGTCAGGTGTAGTCAAAATGACTGCATTCCCCTTCAGCATTCAGGACAAGGCTTTATATTGGATAAATCACTTGGGGAAGGTCGTGATGGGAGGAACTTAAGTCTACATTCTTCCGAAAATTTTACCCTCTTACTTGTCTAAATCAGATGCGAGTTTGTATCATCAACTTCTCCTTGGGACCGCTTGAGTCTATTCACGAAGCATGGGAGAGGTTTTGAGATTTGCAAGATAAGTGCCCCCGCCGTGACATCCCTCAGACCAGCCTGGTCCAACATTTCTTTGGGGGTCTGACTCTAGAAAGTCAGAAGCTAGTGGACGCCGCATGTGGTGGGTCTCCTTTCAACGAGGATAAAGATGTTGTTTGGAAGATATTTGATGAAATGATCTAAGGAGAGGATGCTTTGTCTTCGTTCCATGCTTATCAACGACAACTGCAGGTTCACCACAAGCCTGTCAATATGGAGGCATCCCACGAAGTGGACAGGGACAAGATCTCCAACCTAAGAATTATTGGGAGCCACCTATTGAAGGTAGATATCATTGAGAAATGATCACATGACCTCAAAAAAATTTCCGTGATTGAATAAAGAACCGAACATCTTGAAAAGCTAGATCGGATTACCAAGCAGTTGGAGTTGTTGGTTATCAAAATTAATGTCGTCGATGAATATGAGATTTATCGTATTCTTTATCAATTATTATTCTCTCGGCTTAAACAATTCAATAAAATCTAACACTAATTAACTAAGATTAACTACTAACCTAATTTACATAATTAACCCTAGTTATTGTATATATTTAACACTGTTATATTTTCTTATTATTATAAATTCTAAAAAACTAGATAATTATTGTATATATTTGTTTTGGTTTTCTCTATGAATTCAAAAAATACAAAAAATGGTAAAAGAACTAAAATCAAGTGTTTTTAATCACTAAAAACGCTTCCAAAAATTGTAGGGTGTACATTTGACTTATTTAGACTTTTCGCTCAACACAAAGCTTGTAGATATCATTAAGATATATAATTTTCATGTTTCACATTTTTTTTCTAATTTGGATCGCATTTATTTTTTATTTTTTCTTTGTTTTTTGCATTTTTTAATAATCCTATTGGGCAACATGATGCCCTCTGGCCGCCCATGTGGCCCGCCTCTTCTCTTGCCACCCATCTCCTCTCTACACTGCACGATCTCCTAATTGATCGCACCTATCCCCAGTGCTCGTTCAGATCTCCAGATCTAATTTGGACCATCCACACTCACCTCTATCAGGGCTGTTGGATCGTATAATCCAACAACTACCCCTCGTCTCCTACCTCCAGTAACTGTACTCCTCCACTTGCCCACCTCCCTTTGCCTGATTTCCCCTATCACTCCCCATCACCGTTACCCACTCCAGAAACTCCCTAGTAGACCCAATCACTGCCAATCTTGCCCAAACCCTAAGTTTCCATCTTAGACCACCTCATGCCAACGCAGGGTGGTTAAAACTCCACCATCATTACTGTAACCGATGGCCACTTTCCTTCAAATTCCCCATCTCAGAATATCAATCTTTTGTCCACACTTAGTGTGAGAGGTCCCCCTAGGCTTCTCATCCACCCCATGACAGGGGGAGAAAGAATCGAGGTTAGACTGTGGAGGGTCACCTTCGGTGAAGACCATGGTCTCTTATCGTTTGAGCTTTGTTCACTTGCTGTACGTGTCACGAGATGAACAGAGAGCCAAATCAACCCTCAGCTTAAGCCTCTGATCACCCCGCACCTTCTTCAATTTCTCTATATATGTCTTCTTTGTTGTTCTTGTTTTCTTTCTCAATTTTAATTAGGCACTTACACCCAACCTCACCTTCAATTGAATCTATATATACCTTCATCTACTTCCTCGATCTTCGCATACCACTCAGGTCACCTTCTCACATCCTATACCTCTTAGGACGCTCCGCCCCATTTCCTCTGCCAATACGGTGGAGGAACCCACCTAGGACCTCACCTCCGCCCTCTTAGTCCTCTATTCCACTCATGCACATCACAACCCTTTTCGGCTATTTGCTCCTAACGTTTTGCATGTCCCGATTCTTTCATTGGTCGGAAGCTTCAACTAGGCTCCGTTCTAGAGCAACATCTTCGGTGAGCCTCCACATCCTAGCCACTCTGAGCAGCTCAGCCAATCAGTCAACCTCTCAGGGCCTTCTCTAGATCTTTGTGGAGGTGATTGGACCTTCCACACAAAAGATCGACGAAGGAGGAGGGATGGGGAGCTCGTCGGAGCACTGCCAACTCTGTTGCACAGAGGCAACGCGAGAGAAGAGACAACATACAAGTACAGTTTTATGGCTTCCATTTGGCGGCCTGGATGATTCCCAAGCCTCATCTCTTAGCCTACATACTCGGTAGAGCCGAGCCACAATCGAAGCCACTCGGTCCACCCAGGTGGCTCGAGCGAACTTCCCCAAGTCGACCCGCCTCCTGAACCTCAGACCACGTGTGCCACGTGTGAGGGGGATGGGACATTTGAAGTCAAGAAGCTCCTATTCTCCAATAATTACAAACAGGTCCTCACCAAGGCATGCGAGGCATGTGACATGATTGGGAAAATTTCACAAAAGACCCGTTGGAATTAAAATTGTAAAAATGCCCTCCAATGGGCTCGTTTGATACATGTTTATTATTTATTTTACATATTTTGATTGCATTTGTGCCTACATACTTTTTCTTTCATATTTTGAGGTTCCATACTTTGATTTGGTTGATTTTAATTACACTATTTTGCTTATTTGATGATCAACATGATGGTATGCTTAATTTCCTGAGTTGACACATAGAACAACATGATTAATTTCGGGTATAAAGTATCACATTGTTAGTTTATTCAAATGCCATTAAATGGAATTAGATATATTTTGACACATCTTTTTATCATGAAATTGACTCATATAATTCTTGCTCAATTTATTTATCACTTAGGGTCTCATCTGCGTATATATACTATTTGCATATAATGACATATTATTGCATTTATACTTGCATAAAAAGCCATATAAATATTGCATCCTTTTCATGCATTTGGTTCATGCATCATGCATTGCCTCACATCATATTTTTATGCATTGCATGTCTATTGACCTAGGTACATAATCTAATCGCTTTATTTGATCATTGAAATCTGGTTAATAACTTAGGTAGATCGTGTCCATGTGTTCGACCTTGGTAGACTTACTTATTTTAAAATACTCCATAATATTCAAACATTTTTGGTTTCTTAGTGGATCCATTTTGCCTCCTATACTACAAAAATTCTCCATCATTTAAAATAAGTTAGAATGCGATTCATCAGATGGCACCGTTGTCGGGGACACAACTCTTCTTCATGATTACTTAGATTTTGATATTTAATTAAGTTGATTATTTCAGATATTTAGTCTACATGTTTGTGTTGTCTTTGAATTGTTTTATTGTCCATTAAATTTCTTGATTGTATATATAATGTATGTCTTCTGTGGTAGGGCATGTGGAGACTAAGGAAGCTTGGAAAACATGGAGGCGTGGAGTCGGAAGCTCTCGCTGCAAGGACCAGTAGAGGAACCCTGAAGAGATCAAAAAATGTTAATTAACATTCCTATTCATTTCATTTGTGTATATTTGTGTAATAATTGCCTTTAACAGTCCTCGTTCGAGGGCTTGGGATTGTAAAAGGACTTGGATTCTAACTGTGCTGTGTGGAGCATGTTTCACCCCTAACCTAGGTGGGGCTCCACTTGAGTGTTCGACTTAGGTTAGGCACGTAGCTCTTCGAACTTGATTCATCTGATATCTTATGCGCTTCATTGTAGGTAGGGTACACAAATAAGATTTTGGGATATTTACTTCATATCCTCAGATTCAATGAGACACACCCAAACACCGATCAATTTAGCAAAAATAAACTCATTTCTTCACCGCTAATAGTATCATGATTATGATGCAATTTTCTAGACTTGCGTACTTATCAAGATAATTTTTAAATTTAGTATTGCATGTGCATGGAGAACGCTATAGATAATGTAAGTTTTTCTCTCAAGCATGCATCATGATTTTCTCGTATGCATCGGCTTTTCCTCGATTTCTCTACCTTGATTCATCACATAAGATTTAAATGAAATTGGGAATGGCCCTTAGACGATGGATGCTTGACTTGTGATCACAATTAATTCAGTGGCAACCTAATCTAAAGTTAGCATTGATAGTGTAAGTCGACTTAAAAATGGTGTAAAATTTCTCTTTGGATTATGGGAGAGCAAACCCCAACATTGTACGCATGATATATTTGCATGTTGAGAGGTGAGGATGTATCCCTAAGATAGTGCCCAATACCTGCCATTCAACCCTACGTAGCAAACTCGAATTTTGGATGATCACCAATAAAATAGAAAAGGTAAATGACCAACACTTATTGGTCTTCATGTGTGAAGTTGGTGAATTCAAAGGAGTTCGCTTGACTGGTTGAGACTTGATTGTGTATTCTGCCCAACCCTCATGTAACCCTAGACACTCCATCATTTAATCTCCATAGATTCATTCATCTCGAAAGATTCAACCATCTTGTAGATACATTTTATTCTCACCCTAACTGGTGTATCGGTTCCCCATCCTTAGTTCCATATTCAGCTTACTTAGGCTACTTTTCAGCCTAAGTATAGGGGGGAACCATGCCCATCTTATTGTTCACCTTGGGTCCCTCCACTATATTTCACATCTCTATCCTTAGGCTCTTCTCAGCATAAGTATAGGGGGGACTCGAGCCCCTGTGTCCTTCTATTCTTACTCATTTGACCCCTCCTTCTGGTCCTCTTCTTATACATAGGTTATTTTTAACCTAAGTACAGGGGGGAGATCACAATTAGTTCTCGTATATCTCTAGTTATTTAGCATGAGATATGGCTTCATATCACTTTGTGCTATGAGGACATAGCAAATCTAAGTATGGGGGGTGTATCGTATATATTTCATATATACTTTAGGCATAGCTAAGAGTTTGAGATTTTTTAAACTTTTTGGGACTAGAGTATAGTATCTTTTGAACTGATTTATGTAAAAATGCTTGTAAAATGAATTGAAAATTTTCCTAAATATGTGACTATGTTTTGAAAAATGTTTGATAATGGTTTCAAAAATAGGATTTTACTTGTTATGAATACCGTGTGATTTTTTTTGAAATCCTATACATTATGTGACATGGTTTGGAAAATATTTTCAAAATTCTTTCAAAAATGAGCGGGAAAATGAGATTAACTTTGTGTTTGTAAATAATCCAGCCTTATTGAAAAAATTCATAAAAATGAAGAAAATAAAAATTCTTTAGTAACAATTATGACTACTAAACTAGAAAATGATTAGATACTTTTCAGCGAGGGAATTATGGTCTCCCTAGCAGAATGGGTGGTTAAAAGACAATGCGTATTGCACCATCTTGAAGTAATTGTTGGACTTGTAAGCCCTCGATGACTCATTTGTTTTATCATGTCCATCTGAAATGAAATGAATGAATGTGAATGCACTTTACCATTAAGATCCCTTTGTACATTAGGGTTATGTACCATGGCCATATTGAATACTATACAGCTAGGAGGATACATCTGACTTCAAACATGTGATATTCAATACAGATATTTAGTCTAAGAAAAAGATGGCAATCTTTCTCTAAAGAGTGATTTCCAACCGGCTTCTTGATGCAGGTCCTCCACATAGGAATGGAGATTCAGAAGTGTTGAAATAATCATGTCAAAGAGTTGACTTGGTGATATCAAGATAAACTAAAACTAGAATCGTAACTATCACGATCATGCACACATCCTTTAATCTGAGACAGATATGCATCTATGTGCCTAGGTATGCACACTTGATAGATAATAGGATGAGGAACTAACCAATGTCCATATATCGATGCGTTGGTTTGCATATGAAGTCATATGAGATGTATGATCTCTCGAAGGAATCATACTTGTTCATAGTTGATGAACCACGAGACAAAGCTCAATCATGAGTGATTTTCGGGTCAAAATGAATTACATGCATGGTCATCTTGTTTATAAAATAAGACATTAATACGAAATATTAATATATGCTTTTGAAAGTACATGATTAATATTGTCGCCCAATTATTGAATGATAAATCTATTGTTACATTCCAAGGAAGTCATTCCAACCAGCGTTTGAACATCAGACTTATCAAAGTCTTACAGTGTGAAGGATGGACGAGTATTGGAAATACTCAGGGTTACATCTATTGTAATGGATCGTCTACCATGACACTTCCAATCATAGGGAGTGATGAAACACAATGGATTTTAGTGGCTCCATTTAGCTACATGATTTGTGATATAATTAGATTAAATCACAATTCATTTGAATACAATTTCCAATTTCAATACCAATTTTAATTTTCAAATGTTGGAAATAGAAATGGTCATTGAAATGGAAATATACAAGCTCTTTGAGCTCATTTCTTAGCTCTAATTTGATTGGACTATGATTAGAACTGATCAAGGAAGCTGGATTCAACTTACCGATACTTTGTCCATCTGATGGAGAGTGAGATGCATTTTGTTGAGCTCACTGAGAGTGTAAAGTGTTACACCTCAATCTCAGCATTCGTAGGTGACAACTTTTTGTAAAAATTGTATAATCCTTGAAATTGGATTGTTATCCACATTTCAAGTCACTATATATGGATATTATGATCTCCCTGACATTATCTATAAGTATCTGCATTTGTATTTCATGAGTCCTAATTGGACTAGCACTCATACATATTGGTGTCAATATAGTAATAATAATAGCTACTATTGCAAGGGAAATTTTGTGAATAATATTCACAAATATATCTCATTAATCACTGTGAATAGTGATTCACAATAATTAATATTTTATATAGATGTGATTCACATAAATATTTATGTAAATATGATTTACATAATTTTTCCAAAGCATGATATTGTGTGAATTTGATTCACAATTTTAAATGTAAATTGGATTTACATTTAATTTCATGCTCATGAATATGATTCATATGCTATAAGTATTATTTTCATAATTTCTTTAATATTGATAATGTCATTATCAAGTTAATTAATTGGTAAATAAAATGTAACTACTTTGATTATATTTCTTATGTGGGGGTATGTATTGAAAACACATAGCGCCATATGCTTAAATCCTATTTCTAATAGGAATCTCTATATTGATACATTATTTATTGATAAATTAATTAATAAATTAGTAACAAATACATTCCATATATAGAATTGATTGGCCTTGTGTGATGACACATGACGCCATTATAAAGAGTCCTTAAGAAGAATTCTTTGTTGATTTGTTGCTTGATTTACTAATTAAATTATTTGGAGATGAAAAGGAGATAAATGTGTTGTTGAACAAGAAATTAGTCTTAAGCCCTTGATCAACAATCCAAGGGCTATAATTACACAAGCCTACTTGAAGAGAGGACTCTTCATTAGACGTGTACAATGTGTATAAAAGGAGAGTAAGACTCTCTCTTTTAGACACTTGAATTTTGGAGGGAAATAATCCTTAGAATTTCGTTTCCTTGAGATATAGAAGAGTCTTGCATCTCTCATACTCCTCTTCTTATTGCCATAGATGACATTTGGGTTCATGGAAAGCAACATGACTCATTATCTTGCGCACGAGAGAGATAAGTACAGATCGGACTTGATTCGGGAGGTATCTTACATTAGAGACTCAAGATTCAAGAGGTAACCCTGATTTGTTATTTATATTCACCATAAATATCATAAATTATTTTGAAAAATACTTCCTTAGATTTTATACTTTTAGAATCCATAAATTGGTGTGTTATATTTTCTAGTTTATATGATGAACTAATATTGTTTTGACAAAAAGTTTGCTAAATATTTCGCATTTTCGTGATGCGTAGTAAATAATTTTTTATTTACTTCTTTCAATTGGTATCAAAATCATATTTTAGAGTATTTTGATTGCATCCAAGTCCGATGAAAAATCAGCTAGACCATCTCGATTATCAGGTACATTATCTTGCAACAATTTTAGCGATTCGAATGATTCAAAGACTTTCAAAGTTTATAATTTTCTCCCCTGTTTTGAACATTTTTGGGATATATATGTGGTCTATAGGTTATGGACTCATACCCAAAATATGCACCATTTGTTGGTGACATTCGGGAGAAGATTTATATGTTAAAAGCGATCATAGACTCCGATTTCGACTAAAGATTGTAGCATTAAAATTATGAATTTTTAGATAGTGTTTTTGTATCGTATATTATAAAATATTGAATAATAAGTCATAAATCAAGTCCTCAATCAGTGCAAAAAAAGTTTCATGCGATTTCAACCGCGCAGACTCGAGAAATTGGATTTATCCATAGGCAGAGTTAGAAGAGGACTAGCTCATCTTATTGACTTATTTCTCATATTTTGGGACTCAAAATTGATGGAAATATATTTGATACATTGACATAAGGAGTTGGACCTAATATTTAAGAAATATCAGGGGTCTCAACAAATTTTAAGTCCAAGTTTTATGATACTTTCTAATTTGAAGTGCGATGGTCGTAGCTTACAAATTCGAATATGAAATCAATATTTGTTTATTTTAGAAATGTGAAATAAAATAGAATGAATTTTTATTTCATATTTTCCATTATTAATTATGCATTTGAATATTTACAATACAATTAGAAATTGTGGAATAAATTTGATTGATTTCACAAAATGTCTAGATTGTTGCACTAGACTTTTTTTTAATTAAAATTGTTTTGATTTAAAGAATGGCCTAGATTGTTGCATTAGATCTTTTGAAATTAAAAAGAAGTTTTAGAATTCATGAAGTGTCTAGATTTTAGCATTAGGCATTTTGGGAAATTAAAAAGAGTTTTAAATTACTAAAATATCTTGAGAGTTACTATATAGCATCATGCACGGTCAAAAGGTCGATAAAACTTCCTTAGTACAATATGCATCGATTGTGTTGTCTCGATTTCATTCAGAGAAGGTGTCTGAGACATGGACATGCTAATGGGTTACTTAATTGGCACCCTGCACCACATTTGCAGTGGAAGCACTCCTTGTTAGCATTGTATGTCCGACCTGGCTAGATTCGTTTTGATGAAAGGTGGCATGAGTGGTCATGACATACTTTAAAAACTAAACTTAGAACATTAAATTGGACTAAGTGAGGGTGTAATACTATATAGTAACATTAAGTACATAAAAGGATCAAACCCTAGTCGGTATCGTTTAAATGCCATTATTTTATTTGGATTAAAACTATGATAATAAGCATGTATCCTAAGTCTATTCCTTAGATTAATCATGAGAATATGATTCGAAATGATTAATCATTAAATAAAACATGATATGAACTAAGTCATATGAAGACATCCATGGTATCCTATCATTGCAAAAAAATCGTCACCATGGGTTGTATTTTTGGAGACACTCATGCATAGTCATGACTCCGGAATACAAACAGCCATGGAATCGGGTTCTTCATTTCTCGAAAGAGATGGCCCATATGCGTAGTGACCTCAATGTTGTTCCCCATATAATTGAGGTGGCATTGGATTGCGCATAGAATAAACTGATATTTGCTCATTGATGGTTGGTTTAATCGACAACATACTAACTCCATATATGTGGGGGTATGGGTGTTGAAGACTAAACTGATAATACAAATTGGACTTGTAAGTTGGAAAGAGTTCTAACTCTTTCATATTGTTGCATTTTCTGATATTATTTAGGTGTAATGAAAATGAAAAGGAAACACAGATTTCGTAGTGAGGCCTTTTGTTAGCCTGCCTCATGCTTTGAAAGCGTATAAGGGAAAGCATTTCAAAGTACAAAAAATATGAGAACTTTTGATTTAAAATATTAAATTATTTAATTTACTTAATCAAGATATTAAAGTATTTTCTATTTTTCTTTTATTTCAGATGAAATCTCTCAACCCACTTAACAATCTGCTTAAGGTCAATCAGTTAACAAGCCCAAATTATTCAGAGTGGATCCATAATTTGGAACTCATACTTGAGACAGAACACATAGCGTATGTGCTCTCGTTTGTGAAGTATGAGAACCCTCAGATAAAGGATGCGCGTGAGTTCAACAAGAAGTAGGACGAGGATCATTTGATCACTCATTGCTACATTCTTAGATCATTGTCTAATGTGCTTCAGAAGCAACTTATAGACATTGAATCCGCTCATGACATCCTCTTGAATATGAAGGAGATGTAGGGAGATGTGAATCATACTCTTTCTACATTGAAATCCACTGCAGATATTATGAAGAAAGTATCTCCCTCTAGCGGTGTAATGGTTGCACAGGTTAAAGGGAAGCGCGAGAGGAAGCATGGATCTCGGAAGGGTCTGATCCAAGAGAAAAAGAAATGTCAAACTGTTGATCAATATTCTAAAACTTCAACACATCTAACACCCACATTGATGGATGTCTACCATCACTGTAATAAGCGAGGATTTTGGAAGAGTAACCATCTAGAATATCCAAGTCTTTACAGAAGGATAAAAAGTATGACATTGTCAAATAATAAATCTACATTAATCATTGAAACCAACTTAATCGTAGAATGAGAAGGGAGTTGGATTGTTGATTCTGGTGCTTTTGTATATGTATGCAATCGATTGCATATTTTTCAAGACACCTGAAATCTTGATGAAGGCGAGATAGTCATCTAGATGGGATCCAATGCAACTGCTATAGCGATAGCCATTGGGACATGTAGACTATCATTATCTAATGGGAGAGTGATCAATCCCTCATAGACCATCATAATTCTCTATTTTATCCTCGATTAGTAAGAACTTCCTGAGAAATCTTCATCAATTCCGCATCTTTAAGAATAAATCTACCTGTGTATAATTAATTCTATTTATTGTATCTTATTACTAACGTTTTCTTTGATTTTATTTTTTGTTAGAAACCCTTAAAAATTAGAATAAATATTGTATATATATATATCTATTTTAGCCTTTAAAATAAAGTAAAAATACAAAAAAATATCAAAACCTAAAGCATTGTTTTTATCCCATTAAAAATACCCCCAAAAATACACTTTTGTACAAATGACCTCTTTTGACTTCATGTCCAACATGAAACTTGTTGATCTCATCAAGATCTACAACATTCATGTTTTGACTTTTTTTCCTAATTTTGCCTCTAACTATTTCTTTTAGATTTATCTTTATTTTCGTATTTTCTGAATTTTCTGATTGGGCCACGTGGCGCCCTCTTGGCCGCCTAAATGGCCATGTCTTCTCTTCGCCACACGACTAAAGACCTGGCCATTGGATCATCTCTCCCTACCTCCATCTTGGATGCTCTTTAATGCCCTCCACCTAAACCATCAGTTCTGACCAGATTAGATCTCAGGCACTCGCTTCTGCCTATCCCTCAACCACACGATGCTCTTCCATCCATCGACCCTTTTTTCTCCACATCACCCCACCTCTCTCGACCGTTGGACGGACCACTAGATTGTATCTCAACCGTTCATCACCACAACACCCCCACCGCTGGATCAGATCTGATAATCTGATCTCAGCTCTACATACACACCACTACCTTGATCGTTAGATCGAGAGATCAAACGATCATCCGTTGTCTTCCTCCTTAATGCCTTCTCCTCCCCTGTCCGCTACAACTCGATCGCCCCTCCCCCTTTCCATTTTTTCCATTGCCTCATTCACCTCTCATCAATACAACGCCACCCCTCCATTGTCCTTACCTCCTACATCCATGTGTAACCCCCCAACGTCCCCCGCCTTCACTCCCAACCTTCATTCTAGTCGAATCAAAATGCCGCCACCATCGTCAACCTCCACCCACCTCTTCCTATAAAACGCCCTCCTACGCCACCTCTGTTCTTCATCCACCATCCAAAGGGCTTAGGCTCAGCCTCCTCCGCCCTCCGGTGATAGCGGAGGGCGATTGTCAAGGCAATGACGACCCATGTACCCCCGTTGAGATCCATGGCAAGTTGCCATGTACGCCCCGCCTCCTCGGCAGTGGCACAAGCTTCGAGGATGACTGACCTCGACATGCGATGACCCTAAGGACCATAGGGACCTCAGCCAAGGCCATTAACTTCACCGAAGGCTGGGCTCCGACCAGGTACTCTTCCTTCTTCTCATTACCTTTTCTCCTATTTATTCCGCAGCCTACCCCCACTCTCACCATTACCTGAGCACCGTACCACCTCCGCCAACCATCAAGCACCCTCGCCACCATCTTTGTTCATCTCTTTCCCTTCTCCACGACCTCGTCCACCCTCGCCACCTTGACCTTCGCTTTGTCGGAGGAGAAGACCATTGGTCCTCCACTCCAGCCACCTCCATGAATCACCACTTCACTCACGCACCACACACTGCTTCGGCAATGCTAACCATGCCGATACCTTCAATGGATGGAGCTCTCGCTTCCACGCCGGTCTCGGTTGATAGCTCCGACGAGCCCCCACCGCTTCACAATTCCAGTCGCTCTCGAAGCTTCATCTCACCTCTAGCTCCTTCGTGAAGTCATCAACCATCTTCTTCGATTATCAAGGGCACAACTGGAGCACGGAGGAGCTACATGGAGGTCGCCGGAGTGCAGCCTCCTCTGGTGACATACAACGGAGCACGAAGATACAATTATCGTTTGATCCTCACGATCGGACGACCCAGATGATGCCATGTGGCCTCCTCCAAAGCAACAAGGCTTGGGCACCATGAACCATATCACGAAGCTCCAGAACATGCCACATAGCCCGAGCCACTTGTTCCAGAGTTTGTGCCTCTATCCCGCCCGAGCCTCATGCCGAGCCTAGCCTTGCATGTGCCCAGTGTTTGCAGGCTGCATTATTTGCATATCTACCCCATGACCTTTCTAGAATTGCAAGAAGGTCCCAGACGTGTGCCTCACATACGTATCTGGGATAATTAGCAACAGGGCCCATTTGGTTTTGTTAATTATATAATGGTCCCTACGCTTTAAGAAAATTTGCAGAAGAGCCCCTCCAGGTTTTGGTATTTGCAAATGGGTCCCTCCAGGGACTTATTTGCAATATTTATCTTTCTTTTTCTCGTGTTTTATTACATTTATGCCCTTGCACAGTTTTGATCATATCTTGAGCATTTAATTTGAAATCACATGATTTCAGTTTCATTGTGTTGCTAATTTTATCCTTTTCCTAATGGAATACAGAATTTCATGTTTTGACACTAAATTAAAAAGGCTACATTTTTATGTACTCCATGTCTCTTAGTTTTTATGTTAAATGCCATTACTTATCATTGTTGCACAATTTGACTATGAAACTGATCCTTATTCCGTTTCTCAATAATTTTCTAATTCATGGCATATTTGTACATCTTGTCATGCATACATGTTTGCATTGCATCAATTGAATGCATATCATTCATGCATCTCACCTTATTGCATTGAAAAATAAAATAAAAGTTACATCTCTTACATGCATCATTTTTCTTTACTTGTCTTTGCATTATTTGATCTGCATATCATGTCACATTTGCATGAAGATCTAAAATGAGAATATACTTACAGATTAATTAATCGATAAAATTTTATAAATAGACGAGGAGACTCGTGTCCCTAAGTTCGACCTTGGTAAACTTGCCAAGTAAAATATTTTCCACATATTTAAAAATGTGATCTTTGCCGAACCATTTTCACCACATATACCATGGTAAAAGACGACGAATAATGTAGTGAAAATGGCATTCATTAATGGTGTCATTGCTGGGGACATGACTCGCCTTTATTTATTTATCAGATTTTGTTGAAACATTTTTGACGTGATTTTCAGTTTTTTTTCATTGTGACATTTTTGCATTGTTTGTTGATTATTTTTTCTTGAAATTTTCTAACATTGTTCTTTTGTGACAGGGCACATGGAGATCGAGAATGCTTGATCTACATGGAGGCGTGGAGTTGGGCATTCTCAATGCAAGGAGCCACAAAATAAAATCAAGAGAGACTCAAGGAGCAATAGTCACCATTTCATTCATGCATCATGTTGTGAAAAAATTTTGTAACATATGCATTTCTAGCGGTCCTCGTTCGAGGACTCGCGTATGTATTAAAAAAAAGAGAAAAAAGAAAAAATATAGATCACTAAATGATCTATCCCCCCCTCACGCACACACACACACACACACATCCACATGTGTATATCCACTCACCCCCCCACCATTCTACATCTGCATCTTCATCTGTAAAAATTCACCACCCTCCCCCATCTCCAAGACTTGCATATGTGCATGAACACACCCTAAAATTAACAGCCTCGGACCCCCAGCCTAAATTCCAGATCCTCTACTTAGTCTACTTTCAGCTTAAGTATAGGGGAGACCCGACTAAATCATCCTTCCCTCTATCGGTCTTCTTATACTTAGGCCATTTTTGACCTATGTATAGGGGGTCCCTCCGTTCAGTTCCGCTATATAACCTTGTATTTAACTCGAGCTATGTCTTCATATCACTTGTGCTATGAGGACATAGCAAAAGTTAAATATAGGGGGTATACCGTGTATTATTGTATATATACTTTAGCCATAGCTTGTGTTTTAAATTTTTTGAAAACTTTTTGGCTTGGTTAAGTTGACCCGTGAACTGATTTTTGTAAAAAATTTTGTAAAAAAATCTTTTTAAAATCGAGGGATTAACTCTTTGTAAATAAAATTAACCTTCTTTCAAAAACTCCATAAAAATCTAAAAAATAATAAAAATTGGTAAAAGCAGTGGATCTAGCCGAAACGAAAAGAAAAGAAAAAAAGAAATATATCAAGAAAAAGATCAATCATTACAAAGTTAAAATCTATGAGCTTCTACTTAAGGCGAGTGCTCCCAACCATTTTCAAAGTGTCTACATGGATCAAACGCAATTAGGACCAAAGAGTCAAGCTAGCACCATAAAAGGGCTCTGCATCGTATAGTGATATAAGTCTGGCTGTCGAAGGTATCTTATATACTCAAAAGAGACACACCCCGGTGTACTCCCAGAAAAACAAGTGCAGATGACTCTGAATTCTCTTAACGGACACATTGATCAACAAAATAAAAATATACTTGTGTTGAGTAATAAGGCACTCGAAAGACCCCTTGTTCCAATGTGAGAGAGAGAAAAATATTCACAATCCTATGCCCTCCATCATCTGGCCAACCATCTTCACTTTCAAGTCTGACAAACTAATGAGACGGTTGACTGAAGCAGGTATGGACTTATTCCCTAGTGTTGAGGATTAGGTCTAGAGGAGAGTCTCCTGGAATGGAACTTTGGGTGATGTTTTGACTCGACTTTTAAGATTGCAGTACACTAAATTTCATATCCTTATATTTTATGTACAAATAGAGAGTCTGATAATTAGAGAAGTTGTATTCCTTTTGACTAGAGCATGTCTAAGCCCAGAATTTTAGGATCTCTCCAATTAAGGGTCTTCAGAGAATTGAGCCTTGAAATTTTCACATGCAGTGTTAGGAATTAATCCGACTCCTTCATTCTTTAGATGCTTGAGGATGAGCATAGTTTAAGTATAGGGGTATGAAGGTCGGGCTCCGACCAAGTACTCTTCCTTCTTCTCCTTGCTTTTTCTCCTATTTATTCCGTAGCCTACCCCCACTCTCACCATCACCTGACCATCGTACCATCTCCGCCAACCATCGAGCACCCTCGCCACCATCTTTGTTCACCTCTTTCCCTTCTCCACGACCTCGTCCACCCTTGCCACCTTGACCTCTGCTTCGCCAGAGGAGAAGACCATTGGTCCTCCTCTCCAGCAACCTCCACGGACTACCACTTCACTCACGCACCGCACTTGCTTTGGCTACACTAAGCATGTCGATACCTTCAATGGATGAAGCTTTCGCTTCCATGTCGGTCTCAATCGACAGCTCCTATGAGCCTCCACCACTTCACAATCCCAGTCGCTCCCGAAGCTTCGTCTCACCTCCAGCTCCTTCGCGAGGACCTCAGTCATCTTCTTCGATTATTAGGGGCACGGAGGAGTACAAGGAGGTCATCGGAGTACAACCTTCTCTAGTGACATACAACAGAGCACAAAGATACAGTTACCGTCTAATCCTCACGATTGGATGGACCAGATGATTCCACATGGCTTCCTCCAAAGCAATGAGGCTCGGGCGTCAACAACCATATCACGAAGCTCCAGTACGTGCCACGTGGCCCAAGCCACCCGTTCTGGAGTCTGAGCCTCTATCCTTCTCGAGACTCATGCTGAGCCTAGCCCTGCATGTGCCTAGCACGTGCAGTTTGGGCTATTTGTAGATCTATCCTCAGACCTTTCTAGAATTACAAGAAGGTCCCATGCACATGCCTCACATGTGTGCCTGGGATAATTTGTAACAGGGCCCTGTCGGGTTTCATTAATTGCAGAATGGTCCTCGCACTTCAGGAAAGATTGTAGAAGGGTCCCTACAGGTTTAAGTATTTGCAAATGGGTCCCTTTAGGGACCCTTTTGCAATATTTATCTTTCTTTTTCTTGCATTTATAATACATTTATGCCCTTGCACTGTTTTGATCATATCTTGAGCATTTTAACTCCAAATCACATGATTTTAGTTTCATTGTGTTAATAGTTTTATCCTCCTTCTAATGGCATAGAGAATTTCATGTTTTGACACTGAATTAAAAATGCTACATTTTTATGTACTCAGTGTCTCTTATTTTTTTCATAACTGCCATTACTTCTCATTATTGCACAATTTGACTCTGAAACTGGTCCTTATTCCATTTCTCAACAATTTGCTAATTCAGGGCATATTTATACATCTTGTCGTGCATACTTGTTTGCATCGCATAAATTGGAAGCATATCATTCATGCATCTCAACTTATTGCTTTGAAAAATAAAATAAAAATTACATCTCTTACATGCATCGTTTTCCTTTACTTGTCTTCGTATTAGTTAATATGCATTTCACATCACATTTGCATGAAAATCTATATTAAGAATATACTCACACATTAATTAATGGATAAAATTTGATAAATATATGACGTGTCTTGTGTCCCTAAGTTCGACCTTGGTAAACTTGCCAAGTAGAATAATTTCCACATATTTGAAAATGTGCTCTTTGCTGAACCATTTTCACCACCTATACTATGATAAAGGAAGACGATTAAAGTGGTGAAAATGATGTTCATCAGAGAGTCATTGATATTAGAGATTATCTCTATGTACCAAATGTTAGAAGGAACTTACTATCTGTATCTAAGCTGGTTAGACTTGGATACACTTTCATTTTCTGTAATATACTTATCATAAATCATTATGCTAATTTTATAGCAGATGGTTCTTTAACACTATGTGGACTCTATGACTTGAACATGTATGATTGTGTTATGAATGCCAACATCACTGATAACATTAGTATTATTAGAAATATTAAAACCCCTAAATGATGAATGGAGAATGGAGATCATTTACCTATGATCTAGCATCAAAGACTTGGATATGCATCTGTTGATAGGATCAATCGACTGGTGAATGACATACCTTTGAATTTTCTAGAAGTCTGTGATTTCCCAACCTATGAACATTGTATTCATGTGAAAGTGTCCAGGGCACCCTTCTCTAAGAAAGGTGAATGATGTGAAGGTATATTGGACTTGATACATATTGATGTATGCGATCCCTTTCGTACTGTGACTTGAAATGGACATTAGTATTATGTGACCTTTATTTATGATCATTCATGATATGGTTTTGTCTTCTTGTTATGTCACAAACATGAAACATTTGAAAATTTCAAAGAATTCATGACTTTGGTTGAGAACCAAACATGAAAGAAGATAAAACAGATTCAATTTGATTGAGGTGGAGAATACCTCTCAGATGAATTCAAAGAAAACCTTAAAGAGAGAGGAATTATTTCCAATCTCACTCCTCTAGGTATTCTGCAACTCAACGGAGTTGTGAGGAGACACAACAAAACCATGTTGGACATGGTAAGATCAATGATGATTAAAGAAAACTTACATCTCAGTTTCTGGGGACATGCAGTAGAAACTGCAACTTATATCCTAAAAAAGATTCCATTTAAATCCATATCTAAAACCCCTCATGAGCATTGGTATGGTACCTAGACAACTTTACAACACTTGAGGATTTGTTGTTGTTTGGTTTATGCTAAAAATGTGGATGCATGCAAGTTGGAATCTCTCACTAGATAGTGCTACTTCATTGGATACACAAAGAATGGTATTGGATACCAACTTTATGATCCTGAGATCAAAAAGGTATTTGTTTCTAAAGATGTTAATATTCATGAAGAGGAATTCTTTAGAAGTCAAGAAAATAATGAAGTTAAGGAACTAATCGAATCTAGCAATAATGATGAAGGTCCTACACTAGAAACTTAAGAGATAACTGAAAATGACAAGACCGTACCTCTTAGAAGGAGTTCTAGGGTTGTAAGACAACCTGAAAGATACAGATTCCATGTATCAAAGGAGTTTGATGATGATCAAACTTCATTTGATGAAGCTTTGGGTGATCGTGACATGGATAGCTAGATTCTAGTAAAGAAGTCCTAGATAAACTCCATGCACAAGAATGGTGTATGGACCCGTGAAGATCCACCTAAAGGAGTCAAACCCATTGGGTGCAAATGGATCTTGAAGAGAAAGAGGGGACCCGATGGGAAGGTAGAGACCTTCAAAGTATGACTCGTAGCCAAGGGTTATACACAAAGAGAAGGCATTGATTACGATGAGACATTCTCTCATGTGGCCATGCTCAAATCCACCAGGGCATTACTTACAATAGTTGCACACCTGGACTATGACATCTGGCATGTGGTTGCCAAGATAGCTTTTCTCAATGGATACCTCTAAGAGGATACCTATATGGAGCAGCCCCAGGGCTTCATCGTTGAGGAAGGAAAAGTATGCAAGTTAAAGAAGTCCATCTACAGGCTCAAACAAGCTTCTCATAGTTTGAAAATCCTATTCGATGAAACCATAAAGAGTTATGATTTCGTGCATAATCCAGATGAACCATGTGTGTATACGAAGCAAAGTGGGAGCACCATCACATTCATTATGCTTTTTGTAGATGGCATCCTTATCATTGGGAATGATACAGAGTTGATGACTAGTGTTAAGATCTGGTTTTCCAATATCATTGAGATGAAAGATCTCGGAGACTCCTCTTATATCTTGTGTATGAAACTGTTCAGAAATAGACAAAAGAATATTGGGACTTCCACATCAAGGATACATAAAGAAGATATTGGAATGATTCGGTATAGATAATTCCATGAAAGGCTCCCTTCCCTTAAGGCATAGTATTTACCCATTTAAAGAGATGGTCCTCAAACTATTGAGGAAAAAGAAAGCCATGGCTGGATGCCCTCATGCACTGGTTGTGGGAAGTCTGATGTATGCCATGATGTGTACTAGACAAGATATCTGCTATGCAGTGGGAGTGGTAAGCCGTTACCAATCCTTCTATGCATAGAAACACTAGACTGTAGTAAAGAGCATCTTCAAGTACCTACGAAAAACTCAAGACAACATCTTGGTTTATGGAGATAATGATCTCCAAGTCTTAGGGTGCATTGATTCAGATTTTAAGTCAGATAGATGATAGGAATTTAAATTAAGGGTTCTTATTTTTGTTGGGCAGTAGTTCTCAACGAGCTACGTGTAGCAAGAAGCAGGATACTATAGTTGTTTCAATAAAATAAAGCATTGGTTGCATAAGATGTGACGACTACATTAGATGTAGTTAATATTCACTTGGGGTATGCAAGTTTGTAATATAACTTGGCATAGCCACCGGTGACAGAGTGACTAATCATCTTACCTAGCTATTTGACAAATAGTTGATGATTATCTCAATTAATATGGGGTTGAAAGTTGTACGTGGATGGCTCTAAGGGCTAATGGGAGACTGCTGGACTTCTAAGCCCTCGACGACACATCAATGTAATAAAAGATATTTTTATCATGTCCTTTTGAAATGAAATTAATGAATGTGAATGCACTTTACCATCAAGGTACCTTTGTAAAATTAGGGTTATGAACCATGACCATATTGCTACAATGTGGCTGTGAGGATATAGCTGACTTCAAACATGTGATATTCAATACATATCTCCAGTCTTAGAAAGAGATGTCAAACTTTCTTTGAAGACTGATTTCCAACCGACTTCTTGATGCATGTCCTTTGCATAGGAATAGAGATTCGATGAAATAAAGTCAAAGAGTTGACTTTATAAGATTGAGATAAACTAAGACATTAATCGTAACTATTATGATCATGCACACATCCTTTGACCTAGGACATATATGCATCTATATGCTTGAGTATGCACATTTGTCAGACCAATAAGTTGATGACCTAGCCAAGGTCCATATACTACCACATTGGTGTGCATATGAAGTCATATGAGATGTATGGTGAAAGGAATTATACATATTCATAGTTGATGAACCAGGAGACAAAGCTCACTTATGAGTTATTTGGGGGTCAAAATGAATTCGATGCCTAGTTGTATTGTTTATGAAATAAGACATGAATTTGAGATATTAATATATGCTTTTGGGAAGTATATGCTTAATATTGTCGCTCGAATATTAAATGAGAAATCTATTTATACATTCCAAAGAAGACAGTCAAACTAGGGTTTGAACTTTAGACTTATCAAAGTCTTCAAGTGTGAAGGATGGATGAGTATTTGGAATACTCTGGGTTACATCTGTTGTAATGGATCATCTACCATGATACTTCCATTCTGAGAGAGTGATGAAACGTGATGGATTTTAGTGACTCCATCTATCTACATGATTTGTGATTTAATTAGATTAATCACAACTCATTGGAATCCAATTTCTAATTTCAATTCCGATGTCAATGTCCAAATGTTAGAAACAAAAAAGGTCATGAAAATGGGAATATACAAGCTCTTTAAGCTCATTTATTAGCTCCAAATGGTTTATGCTATGATTAGAAATGTTCAAGGAAGCTAGATTCAGCTCACCTACACTTTGTCCATCTCATGGAGAGTGAGATGCATTTTGTTGAACTCATTGAGAGTGTAAAATGTTACAACTCAAGCTCAACATTCATATGTGATAGATTTTTGCAGAAATGGTATAAACTCTGAAATTGGATAGTTATCCACATTTCAAGTCACTATACATGAATAGTATGATCTCCCTGACATTATCTCCAAGTATCTGCATTTGTATATCATGAGTCCTAATTGGATTATGACTCATACCTATTGATGTCAATATTATAATATTAATAGTTATTAATGCAAGGGTAATTTTGTGAATATGATTCACAAATATATATATATATATATCATTAATTAATATGAACAATGATTCACAATAATTTATATTTATATAGATGTGATTCGTATAAATATTTATGTAAACATGATTTATATAATTTTTCCAATGCGTGAGATTGTGTGAATTTGATTCAAATTTTTTGTAGATGTAAATAGGATTTATATTTAATTTTGTCCTCATGAATATGATTCATAAGATATAAAGATTATTTCCATAATTTCTCCAATATTGATAATGTGATTATCAAGTTAAGTAATTGATAAATAAAATGCAACAACGTTTACTATATTTAATCAACGTGAGCATGTGTATTGAATACAAATGGTGCCATATGCTTGAGTCATATTTCTAATAAGACTTCCTATATTGTTGCATTATTTATTGATTAATCAATTAATAAATTAGCAACAAATACATTCCATATATGGAATTGGTTGTCCTTGTGTGATGACACATGATGCCACTACAAAGAGTCCTTGAGAAGAATTCTTTGTTGATTTTTTTGCTTGATTTATTAATTAAATTATTTTGAGATAAAAAGGGAATAATTATATTGTTGAACAAGAACTTAGTCTTAAGACATTGATCAACAATCCAAGGGCTACCATTACACACACCTACTTGAAGAGAAGACTCTTAATAGGCGTGCACAATGTGTATAAAAGGAGAGTGAGACTCTCTCTTTTAGACACTTGAATTTCGGAGAGCAACGGTCCATAGAATTTCGGACCCTTGAGATATAGAAGAGTCTTTAGAGTCCCCATCTCTCATACTCCTCTTCTAGTTGCCCTAGATGACGTTCGGGTTCGTGGGAAGCAACGCGACTCATCATCATGCCCACGAGAGAGACAAGTGCATACCGGACTTGATTCAGGAGGTCTCTTACCGTAGAGACTCGCGCTTCAAGAGATAACCATGAGTTGTTCTTTATATTCATTATCAATGTCATAAATTATTTTGGAAAATGTTTCATTAAAATTTATAATTTCTGAATGCGAAAATTGTTGTGCTACATTTCTAGTTCATACGATGAACTAATATTATTTTGGCAAAAAGACTGCTAAATATTCTGTGTTTCCGTGATGCGTAGTAAATAATTTTTTTATTTACTTCCTTCAATAACATGGGAAGCTGTCTGACAGTCCATACTTACACCCATACTGGATGGAAGTAGATGCAACTAGTCATATGAGTTCATGGCAGTCATTATTTCTCTAAAGAAGCCAAATGTTTTTATATAAATATATATAGTCACAAAAAGTAATAACTATTGAGTTGTTGTATCCCTGACACAATCGCTATCACTCAAGGCTTGAGGAGTTGAGATTACTTGGTTTATGAGGTCTTAATAATTGGAGTTAACTATCCTTAGTCATTCAAGTTTGAGACCTAATAATCCTCATTTACCTAGATTCAAAGATATGTGTGCTATATTGCACACTTTATCTCCACCTTAAAGGAATATGATCAACACCTCACCTACTCAACAACATGAATGATGATATGAGTTGAGGTTTCACTTGAAAGATTGGGATTTGAGATTTGAGTCTAGACCTGCTTTTATAATGCTCGAGGATGGGATAAAGTTAATGAAAGCTTCATGAAACCTAAGCGTCAACAAATATTAGCCAGTATGAGAACTAGTTCTTATGCTATCTCTTGATATTAAACTATGTGCTAGGATGTGATGAAACTTAATAATTTGTTGATCAGTATGCGCCAATTTGGTAAAAGAAGTGGAGTTAGCCCAAAGAAAAAGAAAAGAAAATGCTGAAAGAAAAGCTCTCTCAATACAAAATCAAAAACCAAGAGCTCACATCAAAGGCAAGTGCTCCCAACCATTTCAAAGTGTCCATTTGGACCAAAGCTATTAGAATCTTAAGAGTCGGGATAACACTCAAAAAGGGCTCTGCATTGTAAGCGATACAAGACTATGCGTCGAAGATATATTAAATATTCAAAAGAGACACACCACGGTGTATTCCTAGGAAAACAAGTGTAGACGACTCCAAATTCTCTTGATGAACATACTGATCAACAACTAAAAATATATGTGTTCAGTAATGAGGAACTCGAGAAGATCCTTGTTCCAATAAGAGCGAGAGAAGAAACAACACAAACATATGCCCTCCATCAACGGACCTTCCATCTACACTTTCAAGTCTGACTTGTGAGATCAAGAACTGACTTATTCTCTAGTGTTGAGGATTGGGTCTTGATGAGAGTCTCTTGGATCAGAACTTTGGGTCACATTTCAACTCAACTCTCGTGAATACAGTACACGCTAAATTATCATATCCTTATGTTATATGTACATACAGAGAGTCTGATAATTAGAGAAGTTGAATTCCTTTTGACTAGAGCATGGTTCGGCTTAGAATATTAGGATCACTAAAAGAAAGGGTTCTTGATGAATTAAGCCATGAAACTTCACATGCATGGTCTAGGATTAATCCAACTCATTCTTTCTTTAGATGCTCGAGGAGAGCATAGTTTTAAGTATAGGTGGATGATGAATATGTGATTTATCATGTTATTTATCAATTATTATTTTCCTGGCTTAAACAATCCAATAAAATCTAACACTAATTAACTAATATTAACTACTAACCTAGTGTACACAACTAACTCTAATTATTGTATATATTTAACACTATTTTATTTTATTCTTATTAAAATTCAAAAATAGATAATTATTCTATATATTTGTTTTTCCATTCTCAATGAATTAAAAACTATAAAAAATAACAAAAGAACTAAAATCAAGTCTTTTTAATCATTAAAAATGCTTCCAAAAATTATAGGTTGTACATATGCCTTATTTAGACTTTTCGCTCAACATGAAACTTATAGATCTCAATGAGATCTACAACTTTCATGTTTTGCATTTTTCTAATTCAGCTTGTTTATTTATTTTTGTTTTTCCTTTTTTTGTATTTTCTAATAATCCTATTGGGCCATGTGGCACCCCCTAGGCCGCCCATGCGGCCCACCTCTTTTCTTGCCACCCATCTCATCTATGTACCGCACGATCTCCGGGTAGATCTCAACAAGGTCATTGGATGAATCCAAGACTCATCTACTTTATATGGTGATTTTAACATAATTTCCTTAATTATTCACTAATTAAATCCTCTAAAATCATTTTTTAACATTCATTAACTTTTCCAAATTAGGGTTAAATTAGGTAACTAAACAACTTTGTTTTTGACCTTATTTGAGCGTATTATTTTATATACAAAAATAAAGTATTTTGACCTAATTCTTTCTCTAAAATATTCTTAAATTAATTAAATAACTTGGCGTCAAGAAATAAACCTCATAATTATTAGAAAATCAAGAGAAAATACAAAAATCTGACATTGTGTATTTTGTACATATTTTATCTTTGTTGATTTTATATTATAGTTTTCTAACCTAAAAAAATCCGCAAAAGTTAGATTATTTATGTATATATTATATATAAATTAATTCACTTATTAAAATCTAATTTTAAAATACAAAAAAAATCATAAATTACAAAATGAGGTATTTTGTTATGTATAGAGTACCACTAAGAATACTTTTTATACATATGAACTCTTGTAATTTTTTATCCTTCATAAAAGTTGTAGATCTTGTCAAATCGAACAACTTTCATGTTGATCACTTTTTGATTTGAATTCATATACTATTTCTTTTTGGTTTTTTTCTTATTTAATTTTGAAATTTTATTTTATTTTTATGTATTTAATAATTATTTCATTTTTTATTATTTATTTTATTTCTAATATTTTACTTGTATTTTTTTAATTTTATTTTCCCCTCTCTTTTCCCTCTCCTTTCCTCTCTCTTCACTCTCTCTCTCTCTTCATTTCCATTCTCCAGGCCACGTGCTCCACATGTGACCTCTCCTCCCTTCTCTCTCCCCAGGCATGTGCCAAGCATGTGCCATCCTCTTTCCCTCCCAGCCAGCCATCCCTCCTTCTCCAACTGCTACTGCCTCCATCGTTATGTCGCCCCCACTTCCGTGGTCGTTACGCCTTCACGTAATCACCGTCGTCACCTCCTATAAAGCCCTTCCCCCTTGCTCCTTCTTCTTAATCCCCCCTTTGAGTGTTGGTGACAGCGATCTGCTCTGACCCGATGAGATCCATCCTGGAGTGAGCCTCTACTCCTCCACATCTTCCAGGCGACCGCCACTTCTTCTTCTTCTTCATTTTATTTCCTTCACCTCATTGCCGCTTCCCTGCACACCATAGTCCAAATCATGTCACAACTATGCTATTCCCACTCCACCGCTGCCCCAAAGCTTCATCAACCACCAATGCCCTTTACACCTTCGACGCACGACCACCACATGGGCTTCCGCTTCATCTTTTGTGTCGGAGCCCACAACTCCTTCACCCCTGTTGTGCCACCAGATCACAACGTCTCCTCACTCCGCTCGCCGCTAGCACTTCAAACTTCACTGCTCAAACAATGAGGTCGAGCTCTGCTTCGCCTCTCCACCTCCACCATGCTCCATGGTCGCACCTCTGCCAGCCACCGCTGAAATCCGTCGTGCCACTGCTACGCCTAGGCCCTACGCCTCCATTGACCGCCCCAGTTCCTGGGCATGTGTCGCTCGGTTGAGCTCTGTCACCCTCAACGTCTACCTCCTCCACCCAACCATTCAGTCATAATTGGAGGGTCCCACGAGCTCCACGATGCCCTACTGAACCTTGTGACTTGCCTCGAGGTTCGGGTGAATCCGAGACTCCCGCTGCATCCACGTGGAGGCTCGATTCCTAAGCCTCTGCCTCCGAACCTCGCATAGCACGTGCCTTACATGTGCGTAGGGAGCAAATTGCACCTAAGCCCCCGTCAATCCAAAAATTTGGAAGGAGGTCCCCGCCCAGCTGTACGTGAGGAGCACGTTCCCACAGGGGCAAATTACATAAAAGCCCATGCAACTTTTATTATTTGCATATAAGTCCTCTAAGGTTTAATTTGAGAAGAAATAATTTGTTATTATTGCATTTTAGTCCATGAATCTTCATTTCATCTTATTTCTCATTCAAACTCCATTTTTTACACAATATGTTCTTTTGAAGCTTATTTCGTGCTCTATCATTTTAATTGTCTTGTGAATAGATCAAACTTAGATTTATATCAAACAATATTTGAGGATTAATTTGATATGTTTATGCTAATTTTTTATATACTTGTGCGACTTCTATCTTGAGAATGTTTGATATAATGTGAAGGGGACTCCATTAAGAAGATTTTGTTAGATTAATTCTCTTGTGATTATTGGTAATTATTCTTTGAGGAATGAATCTCTATGGGGGCTTTATTAAGGCAGAGAAATTAATTTATTTCCCTAATAATTTATGTATTTAAAGTTTTTTTTATTTGGGATTAAGTTACAGGGAGGTTTGAGGTTAAATATTCTTTGATAAAATCATCAAGTGATCTCCTTATTTACATAATTATTCACTGATCAACCTTCTTTCCTGAAGATTGGATTAGATTAGACAAATACTTCTTGAACTCTTTTGATCTATGATTAATTTTGAGGAATAATTGATCAGTTTTATTGTATCAAATATATAAATCACAGATCCTAGGCTCCACTATTCTACATTGCATATCTCATTTTTTACTTTATTTTTTGACATAGATACCGACATATCAATTAATTAATTAATTAAATTACATTAAAACCACGTAACTGGAAATAAATTATTCCCTATGTTCGACCTTGGTCTACTTACCAAGTATAAATTCTCCACAATATTCAAGAATTGTAGTTTTTGATGAATCATTTTCAACCTCCTATAGTACAATTATCGACTATTAAAGAGGTGGAATCTGCTCATCAAATGGCATCTTGCCATGAAACAACATATTTTTGGGTTTTAGATTAATTTCTGCAATTAATTATTGTGAGTTTAATTTCTATGCCAATTTTCCTTTCACTTTCTTCTTGTGTTGCTGCATTTTTTGCATTTTATTTGCATTTCTCTCTCACTCAAGATACTAACTACATTTTCTCTCTTCGCAGATGACTCAGAGCAAATTTTTGGACACCAATCAAAGACCTGCAAAGAAGACGTTAATTATATTTTATTAGAGAGTTAGAATAGTTTTAAATTTATACATTATTTTCAGGGTCACTCTGAACCCTAATCTCAGTAATAATTTGGATTGAACTCTTTGTCTTTTGTTGGGTCTGTTTCATCCCTTTCTATGTGGTTGGGACCCGACTTGAGTGGCATAGAAGTTAGGTGCACATACGCTATATTAAGTTATTTATTTTTGACAGTGCTCGCAATTTTTAGGCCACACATTTTCACTAACAAGACACACTAGTAGATCATTCGGACTTAGCCAAATTAAATTCAAAATTCTTCATTCTAGTAGAACTATCTGCTTAGGGCGTTTTCATCTAAGCACATCATTTAGTTTAAATTTTAATTCCCTTGTATTGCATCCCACATGAAGAACATGAGGTACCTCTGTAAGTCTTCTATTTAGCATGCATCATTGATTTTATGCTTGCATTGTTTTTTTCTGATCCTCTACACCTCATTTTTATAACTAGGATTCAAAGGAATTGGGTTGCTTATTTGGCGTGATATTTTTGTGCTCACTTAATAGTTAAGTGATAACCTTAAAAACCAAGACAGTTAATCAAGGCGATTGTAAATAAATTAACATCAAATTAACTCATGCGTCTGGTGGAGAGCAACCCACTCATTATATGTAAGAGAGAATTGTACACTTAGGGTAGAGCCCAAAACATAATCTCCATGTACTCACAGGTATCAAAGATTGTTTTATCACTCAATTAAAACAGAAAAGATTAGCGGATGGACTCTTGCAGCCTTCATTGTGTTGATTTGGTGAAATTGGGGTTTGCTTGTCTGCCTATATTGTTTGCCTTGTGTACGTTTCATTCCCTGATCATCATCTTCTACTTCTCTTCCACCATGTACTCCCGATCCACCTCATACCTGGGGACCGATCCTTATCACCCCAACCCCAAAGTTGGAGCTTCGACTGACTTCACCATCTCAATGGACTTCACCGCTTCTTCATAATCCTCGTCCTTTACATATTCCATCCTGCTTTATACTCCTTGTAACCAATCTAACACATCTTATTCCCCAAAGCTTTCCAATCCTTTTGACACATATCATGAACAAACAACTGTTGAGAATGATGAACGGTAAAACTACATTGGTCAAGATTACACCTATACACCTTTTACCCAAAGACTTCCTTCAAATGACCTAATAGAGTAGACTGCAACTTATATCCACCCTGAGTGGATCGAATCTCAGAAGCCTTCCTATACTCTACTCAATGAGCCCTCACACACAAAGGATTGGATTCATGATCTAGTTCAACCTTGTTATTGTTAGTGGACACCATATTTTGAGGCTCATGATGTCTCTACAAGAGATCCACACTCAACTAAAGAGTGTGTGCCAATGTCTAGGTATGATGAGTATGGAACTTCAACCTCTCAGCAGTAACATCCCGTAACCCATCCCATGACAGAGAAGGATGTAATATCTGAAAATAGAAGAACCATAAAGGCATTGAAATAAGAGATCGGGGAAGCTTGAGAGAAAGAAAAATTAAAGGTGTAAGACAAGGTATGGAGGTGTATTCAAGTGGAAATAATCCCAGGGATAATAATGGCACTAAGGAATTGATACCTCCTATAAAGCTGGAGTCACACCCACCGCTGACCTCTGACGAACCTACTAACCATCACATTGACAACACCAAAAAAATCTAAAAAATCAGAAAATTCGAAAAAATAGGACAATTCTGAAATGGAAGCAGTTTAAAAGAGTCTGACCTTAGAGCTTCCAATAATCAAGGCCATAGAATATGTGCCCACTCATATATATTCTTAATGAATTGACTAAACCCTAGAAAGACGGGTAAGAAGCGATCAAGGACTGAATTTCATATCATATCTATGGCCAGTTCTTTAATGATGAATCGTAAAATCAAAAGCTGTAAAGTCAAGCGGTTGACTCAGATCACGTATGAAATTAAGGTGTCCCTATTCAGTCACGTTCGGTTAGAGGATGACTCCACATTAAACATAATCCTAAGAACCATCTTTGATCAACTAAAGCTCGGAAAACTCAAAAATACTAGGGTGATCGTTCAACTACCAGATCGATCTGCCAAAAGATCGAGAAGAATTAATTCTGTCACCATAAACTTCCGAGGTGACAAGCATAAAGTGAACTTTATTATCCTTGACATTGAGCACCATAGAGAACTGTCTAAGGCTCTTATCATCCTAGGAAAGTCGTTGCTAAGGAAATTATTAATTGTGAGACTCAAGACATCATGTTCTCGAACTCATACCGTAATGAAGAAACCCTCAATGGCATGACTAGCTTCGAGAAAACTAAATTGGCCACCGACACTTGTGATCAGGAGATGACCACTTCACATGATCAGACCTCTTCTCATGAAGCACTGACACAAACCCTAGGAGAGACACCCGAGAGACCGACTGTTGAACTGATGTTGGATTCTCACTGCACCTCCCACCCTGCTACAGCTCCTATGAGGAACCAATATACATGAGCGTATGAGGAATTGGACCATGTTCATGAGTATCGTCATGACTATTTGAGTGGTCCAATTTTTGAGTCGGCAATAATTCATGAAATGCTTGAACCATATAAGAAACCAACACGTATGCTTGAGGAAACCTTTTATGTCACCAACACTCATAGATATCAGAAGGTGACATCTTCGTCCCCAGCCATCACTCACAGAGCCACCGGGAACAAGCTCATTCCCCCAAAACGTGTTTTGAACCTACAAGAATGGGTTGATTTTTATAGTGAATCATCTGATGAGGAATCCATAAATGCCACACCAGTTACTCATGATAGGGAGAAGAACTCTGACCCTCCTCCCGATGCTTTTTACATAAATTAATTGACCAAGAAAGTCGCCTTTGACATTAAAAACCAGGTGATTTTTGAAGAGTCCTCTCCTAGTCTTGAAGTGGTACATCAGGTAAGTGCAATCAATACAACTGTTGTCAAAAGTCTTTTACTTCTTGTTGATAATAGTTGGAGATCATATGTAAGATCATTTGCATACGACTATTATTCTTATGGAATGACTCTGACGATGGTTGGACTTCTAAATATTCTCCCTCTTCACACCATTGCACTCCTCCGTACTATATCCCACCACACTCCTGCAAGAAGGTTCGTCGAAAACCTCCTTGACCCCCTTGTATATCCATATCAAATCTACTCGATTTCCGCTTGTAGTTACTTGACCATACTTAGGTTGACCTGGGCCTAAGTATAGTGGGGAGATATCATTGTGTATACATCATTTCTATTATTTCCTTCTCACCCTAAGTCGCCCCATTTCTTGATCTTCTGCTATGCTTGGGCCCTCAAAAGCCTAAGTATAGGGGGCGGTCGACTTCCTTTTTCTTTTTCACTCAATTGTGCTTAGCATGAGCTATGACTACAATTCACTTCATTCCATGAAAACATAGCACAAGTTAAGTATAGGGGTATGTGCATATATTCTATATACTTTATCCATAGCTCGTAGTTTTATTTTATCACATCAAAAATCGGGTTTGGGTATAAGTTGTGTATATTATGTATACAATACAAAATTTTCGTGTAAATGATAAATGTTTTCAAAACTTTTTGCAAAATAATTAGTGAGTATAAAAAATTTAAAAAATAACTAACTTATTGTTTTATCCTTGATGCTTTCAGTATCACTCAAGACTTGATGAATAAAATAAACTCGAGTTTTTAAGGTCTCTGATTCAGAGTTAACCAGTCTTAGTCATTAGGATTGAAACTTAATAATCTACACTTCCCTAAGTTTGGAAGATATGAGCGTTATATTGCACTCTTAATCTCTACCTTCTAAAAATATGATCATCACATCACCTGCACAACTGCATGATTGATGAGATGAGTTGAGATTTTAGTTGAGGGACTGGGACTGGAGATTTAAGTCCAGACCTAATTTAATGATACTCGAGGATGGGATAAAATCAATGAAGGCTTCATGAAACTTAAGTGTCAACAAACCCTATCCAGTATGTGAACAAGTTCGCATGCTATCTTTTGATATTGACATATGTGCCAAGGTGTGATGAAAATAAATAATTGATTATAAATATGCGCCAACTTGGTAAAAGTAGTGGAGCTAGCCTACAAGAAGAAGAAAAAAAGAAATGTGAATAAAAAGAGCTCTCAAATACAAAGTCAAATTCAAAGATCTTCAATCAAAGGCGAGCACTCCCAACAATTTCAAAGTGTCCACTTGAACCAAAGCAACTATGACCAAGGAGTCGGGCTAGCACCCAAAAAAGGCTCTGTATAATATATTGATACAAGTTTGGGTGTCGATGGTATCTTAGACACTCAAAAGAGACACACCTCGGTGTACTCCTAGGAAAACAAGTGCAAACTACTCCAAGCTATTTTGACAGACACATTGATAAACAAACAAAAAAATATACATGTGTTGAGTAATAAGGCATTCGAGAGGACACTTGTTTAAATGATATGGAGAGAAGAAAAGATACAAACCTATGCCCTCTATTAACTGGCCTTCCATGTAGATTTTCAAGTCCGACAAACTACTGAGACAATATATTGAATGCAAGAACTGATTTATTCCCTAGTGTCGAGAATTGGTTCTTGAAGAGAGTCTCTTGGATCAGGACTTTGCATGACATTTCAACTCGACTCTTATGATTGCACTACACACTAAATGTCAAATCCCTTGTATTATACGTATAAACTGAGAGTCTGATAATTAGAGAAGTTGGATCCTTTTGACAAGAGCTTAGTTCAACTTCAATGTTAGGACCACAGAAACTAAGGATTCTTAATGAGGCAAGTCTTGAAATTTGCAGTTGCACAGTCAGGGATTCAACCTTCTAACTCACTAAAAATTGCTTGGGGACAACAAAGATCTAAGTATAGAGGTGTGATGAGTCCATGATTCATCTACTTTATATGGTGATTTTAGTAGAATCCCCTTAATATTTCACTAATTAAATTCCCTAAAACCATATGCCAAATTAGGGTTAATTTCTGTAATTAAATAACCTTGTATTTGACCTTATTTGACTGTATTATTTTATGTAATAAAATAAAGTATTTTGTTCTAATTCTTTCTCTAATAAATTCTTTAATTAATTACATGACTTGACATCAAGAAATAAAACTTATAAAATTGGAAAGTACGAGAAAATACAAAAATAAGACATTTTATATTTTGTACATATTTTATCTTTGTTAATTTATTTATAGTTTTCTAACCTATAAAAAACAATTAAAATTAGATTAATTATGTATATATTGTATATAAATTAATTCACGAATTAAAATTAAATAAAATTGTAAAAAACACAAATAACAAAAATGTAGTATTTTATTATCTATAGAGTACCACTAAAAATATTTTTTTATACAATGACCTTTTTAAATTTCGGGTTCTTCATGAAAGTTGTAGATCTCATCGAGATGAACAACTTTCAAGTTGACTACTTTTTTATTTGACTTCATTTACTATTTCTTTTTGGTTTTTCTTCTTATTTTATTTCTATATTTTTTATTTATTTAATCCTTAATGTTATTTATTGTTATTATTTAATTTAGTTTTATTGTTCTACTTTTATTTTTTTAATTTTTATTTTTTCCCTCTCCTTTCCTCTCTCTTATCTCTCTATCTCTCTCTCTCTCTCTCTTCACTTCCATTCTCCAGGTCACATGCTCTGCACGTGACCTCTCCTCCCTTCTCTCTCTTCTCCAAGTCATGTGCCCTGCACGTGACCTCCCCGTCCCCAATCTCTTCTCACTCCCCGAGCATGTGCCATGTATGTGCCATACTCTTCCCCTCCCAACTATCCATCCCTCCTTCTCTAGCCATTACCCGCTTCCACCATTATGTCTCCCCCTCTTCAGCGACCATTGTGCATTCGCGTAACTGCCCTTAGAGTGCTGGTGACAGCGTCCTGCTCCGACCCCGGCGAGATCCAGTGGTTGCTTCGACATCTGCTGCCGCTCCCTGCCCCCACACTGTTAGTGGCTGAGCTTCACCGTGTCCCACCCACGGCTGAGGCGACCACCTGGACTGAGCCTCTACTCCTCCACATCTTCTAGGAGACCACCACTTCTGCTTCCTCTTCATTTTCTTTCCTTCGCCTCACCTTCTCTCCATCTGCACACCAGAGTCCTAACCCTGCCACATCTCAACCATTACACGCTCCACCATCGCCCAAAAGCTTCGCCAATCACCAACGCCCTTCGCACCTCCGTCGTACCACCACCACTTGGGCTTGCGCTTCAACTTCCACCTCAGAGCCCACAGCTCCTTTACCCCCGCTGTGCCACTGGAGTACGACGCCGCCTCACTCCGCTTGCACCTAGCACTTCACCCTTTACCACCCACACAACGGAGGATGATCTCCGCTTCGCTTCTCCACCTCCACCGCGTTCCTTGCTTGCACCTTCACCGACCACCGTCGAAGTCCGCCGCGCCATCCGCTGCGCCTAGGCCCTACGCCTCCGTCGATCGCCTGAGTTCTTGGGCGCATATCTCTTGGTTGAACTCTGTTGTCCTCGCCATCTTTGCATCATCTCCCAACCGTTCGATTATAATCGAACGGTCCCAAAACCACCACATGGTCCTACCAAACCTCACACCCTCTCCTCGAGGCTCAGGTGAATCCGAACCTCCTGCAACATCCACGTGGAGGCTCGGTCCCTGAGACTCCGCCTCCAAACCTCGCATAGCATGTGCCTCACATGTACGTACGGGGCAAAACTATGCCTAAGACCCCATCAATCCAAAAATTTGCAAGGAGGTCCCTGGCCAGTCGCACATGAGAGGTACGTGCCCACCTGGGCAATTTATATAAAAACCCAGGCAACTTTTATTATATGCATATGTCCTCAAGGGAGTATTTTGAGAAGAAACTATATATTTTTATTACATTTTAGTCCTTGGATCTTCATTTCATCATATCTTTCTAATTCGAACTCGATTATTTTATGCACAATATGTCATTATGAAGCATATTCCGTACTCTATCATTTTACATGTCTTGTGAACAGATCAGAGTTTGATTTATGTCGAACATTAGTTGAGGAGTAATTGATATGTGCAAGCTGATTTTGATATACTTATGCGATTTTTTATCTAGAGAAAGTTTGGTTTTATTTGCAGGGGACTCCACTGAGAAGATTTTGTTAGATCACTTCTTTTGTGATTATTGATCGTTATTCTTTGAGGAATTAATCTCTGCATGGGCTTCATAAGGAGGAGGAATTAATTTAGTTTCTTGATATTTTATGTAATTAAAGTTTATGATATTTAGGGAATAAATTACATGGAATTTTGAGGTTAAATATCCATAGATAAAATCATCAAGTGAACTCCTTATTTGCAGGATTATTCATTAATTAACCTTCTGGTCTGCATCTTGGACTTGATTGGACAAATATTTCTTGAACTCTTTTGAAATGTAATTAATTTTGAGGTATAATTGATCACTCTTTTTATTGGATTAAAAATATAAATCACAGATCCAAGGCTCCACTGCATTGCATTGCATATTCATTTTTACTTTATTTTCTGATATAGATATTAACATAGCAATTATTTATTTATTTAATTAATTAAGAACCACAAAAATAGAAAAAAGTGTTCCCTATATTCGACCTGTGTATACTTACCAAGTAAGAATTCTACACAATCTTCAAGAATTGTGGTTTTGATGAATCATTTTCCGCCTCCTATGCTACAATTATCGACTATTAAATAAGTGGAATCCACATTCATGAAATGATCCCTCCCCTCTTGTATCCCTACTGGTCTATCAGATCTCCATATCTGATCTGGACCACCCGCACCTGCCTCCTTCCGGTTCATTGGATTGTAAGATCCAACAACTACCCTCATATCCTACCTTCAATAACTATCGTCCTCCAAATGCCCACCTCCCTTCGCCCAATTTCCACTCTCACTACCCATCTTTCTTACCCATTTAGTCACTCCCCTACATAGACTTAATCACCACTAATATCATCCAAACCCCACGTTGTCATCTCAGGACACCTCGCCCAAACCCCAACATCATTACTATAACCGCCGACCACTTCCCTTCGAATTCACCATCTCCAACCATCAATCTTTTTGTCCACCCTTAGTGTAAGAGGTTCTCCTAGGCTTCTTCTCCTCCCCGTGACATGGGATGGAAGAATCAAGGTTCAACTGTGGAGGGCCACCTTCGGTAAGACCCATTGTCTCTTGACCATGTTACGATCACTCCACGACAATTCGAGACTCGTGCACCGGTTGTGTGCGTCAAGAGATGACCGAAAAGCCAAATCGGCCCTCAACCCAAGCCTCCGATCACCCGTACGTTCTTCAGTTTCTCTAGGTACATATTCTTAGTTATTCTTGTTTATTTATCCATTTTAATTAGGCTATACACTCAATCTCACCCTAAATTGAATCGACACACACCTTCGTCAGACTCCCTCATTCTTCGCACACCACTCAGGTCACCTTGTCCCTTCCTCTACCTCTTAGGCTTCTCCACCCCTTTTCCTCTGCCAATACAGTGGAGGAACCCATCTAGAACCATACCTCCTTCGCCCCCTCGATCTTAAATTCCACTCACAGACATCGCAACTTGCTTCGCCTATTTGGTCCTAACGTTTTACATGTCCCATTTCTTTCATTGGTCAAAAGCTAGACTATGTTCTAGAGCAACAGCTCTGGCCAAGCAAGAAGAAGCTGGGATGATGACGAAAGAACCAGACCAGCAGGGATGCCAAGAAAGGACGCGAGATGAGGTTTTTCAGGATTTTCCATATCATATCAATAGTGGAAAAAAAGAGTCTGATACCAGAGGGTGTGCAATTAGTCAACACAGGACGGGCTGAGACGCGATGAAATCTCCGAGCAGCTGAACCGTTCACTCAACCTCCCAAGGCGTTCTCCATCTCTTCGTAGAGGTGATTGTAACATCCATGCAACAGAGCGATGGAGGAGGAGGGATGGCAAGCTCATTGGACCACAGCCAACTCCAGCCCATAGAGGCGACACGAGGGAGAAGATGGCATGCATGTATTGTCCGATGGCTTCCATCGGTGGACCAGATGATTCTCAAGCCTCATCTCCGACACTAAACGTTCGGTGGAGCCGAGCCACAATCGAAGCCACTCGGTCCACCCACATGGGCCGAGCCACCTACCTCGAGCTGACCCGTCTCTTGCTTAGAGCACATGTGCCACGAATGAGGGTCCGGTACATTTGTCGTTGAAGCTTCCTATTCTCCAATAATTGCAAACAGGTCCTCCCTAGGGCATGCGAGGTACGTTGTGTGATGGGAAAATTGCACAAATCTCCATTAGAAATTTAAATTGCAAGAATGCCCTCCAAGGGGCATGTTTGACATATGTTCCCTGTTTATTTTGCACATTTTTATTGCATTTATGACCCTAGACATTTTCTTTCATATTTTGAGCATCCGAACTCCGATTTGGTTGATTTCAATTGCATTATTTTGCTTATTTGATGATCTACATGATGTCATGCTTAATTTCCTGAGCGAACACATAGAACAACATGATTAATTTTAGGCATGAATTGCCATATTGCTTGTTGATTCAATTGCCATTAAATGAAGTTGGATATATTTTCATGCATCTTTTGATCATGAAATTGACTCATATAGTTCTTGCTCCATTTATTATCACTAGGGGCTTGTCTGTGCATATATATATATATATATATTTAATATCATGGTATATTATTGCATCTATACTTGCATAAAAATCAAAATAAAGATTGCATCCTTTTCATGCATTCTGTTCATGCATCTGCATTGCATCGCATCATATTGTTATGCATTGTATGTATATTGACCTAGGTAAGTATTTCATATGGTTAATTTGATCATTGAAATCTGATTAATCACTTAGGTAGCTCGTGTACCTGTGTTTGACCTTGGTAGACTTGCCAAGTTTTAAAATATTCCACAATATTAAAACATTTGTGGTTTCTGAGTGGATCCATTTTTCCTTCATGCACTATTAAAATTCTCCATTATTAAAGAGGTGAGAATGCAATTCATTAGATGGCATCATTACTGCAACTCCTGTTGAGTTGCAACTCCTGCCGAGCCGAAGGATCCATCTTCGCTACACCAGCCTCATCCGAGTTCAGGTCATCCCCAGGTCTAGTACATATACTATATGTAGGCACTTGACCAGGCTCTACAGTCACCACAGTAGTGGATTGTCGTCTGCCAGTCAGAACCCCGAACCCCTTCATATCTTGATATAGTTCCCCCATGGTCTCCACATATTAGAGAAGTGAATGAAATCTAAACTAATGATGCTCAATCAACCTATCTTGGTGGACAACAATAGGGCAAATTGTCTACCATTTAGACGTATCACGAACCTTCTAGTGTAAGGTTTGCCCAGCAGCACCAGCCTCTGCAGAACCAGTCTCCACCTTATAATAATACATTGAGATATAATCATTCATACCCGTAGCCATCGTACTACCAGTACCAATCACATCACAAGTACATGGCTTCCCACCAAAATCAATACCTCTTGTCTCCTCAATTTTCATCAACAATAACTTCCTCCATGCTACAATTCTCAGTTTTCCCAGTCTCCACATTATCCCTCCCGGCGTGATTAGCACGCTGAAATCGAGGCAGCTCCTGTGAACCTTGCTCTAGACTGCTTGGCCCAATTAGTCAAAGGCCTAACAGAGATAAGCCAGAAGTTTGATGACTTCACTGCCATGAAAAACTCCTATTCCAGCGCAGGTCGAGGCCAACTCCAACAACATCAATAGAAAAGAGCAGGTAGTTTATGATATCATGTCTGATCCCGCAGAGTCAGGTATTTTAGATTTTGTGTTATCTCATGTAGTGAATCTCAAGATCAGCAGAACATTGTAGTCATCTGCCACACAAAAGGGGAAAAATAAAGCATCTTCTCTCGAGTCATCTTCTACATCGAATAGTCTAGCATATGAGCTAGGTGAGCGAGGAGTCCGAGATACCCATAGTTAATTTGTAGGAATTATTGTGCGCTAAAATGATGAATGTGTCATTCGTTATGGGTGGGTAATCAGAATCAATAAAAAATAACCACTTAATTATTTAATCAAATTTAATTCGAGTGTTTTTATGTTTATTTAGCTTGGGCAATCCCTAGGCTCGAACTCGAGGAGGCAAAGGAACAACCTAGATTAATGTCTATCAATGTTCATCTGTGGTTTCAAGGCAGAATGTTTTTTTTTACTTTTTTATTGCAATTTTAGAACAGAAATGAAAATGTGGCCATTTTTAAGGATTAGAAATCTAATGTTAATCAAACAATGTCCAAAAAATTACAAAACTTGGCCAAAATGTGAATAATGATGAAATGAATTCAATATATTTTTTGGATTTTTAATGCAATATGTATATTTAAAGATTTAATGAGAATGTGAATTACAATAATTAAATATAATAAATATGAAATCTCTTTATTTTCAAGAAATAAATCTATCCAAGATAGATCAATAAATGAACTATCCTAGAAAAATCTTTAAACCTAAAGATATTGAGTTCAATACCTATTAAAAGTTAATTATTGAAATGCATACAATAATTTTTATAGAGAAAAATATGCATGCAAATCTTTTTGGGTACAATGTAAGACACAATGTAAAACAAAATGGTTAATTAAATATGAATTCTAAACAATGATTAGGCAAAATATGCTTTTTCCACAGGAATATTAACTATTAATTAACCATAGAGCATAAAAATAGCACAAGCATGCCATAATGTAAAGAATTAATTGTAGAATAAAATGTCATTTTTTTTAATAATAAATAGATGTAAACATTAAGTTCAAATTATAGGGGAAGTCAAAGGTCTAACTGTAAATACATAAATAAATTAAATAAATAAAACTACAGTGTAGGGACTAAATTGAACTTACCTAAACCTTAGAGGGGGGGTTTTATGCAAAATGTCTAGGGGATGCTCATGCACAGTACGTGCCCCCTGATAGATGGAGCACTTTGGAAAATAGTAGATCTTTGAGGGTGGGCCTGCATTTCTCCCCCACAGCAGATGGGGTCATGTGACCGGCTTTGGAGGTCATCCATCAGGCGAAGCGGTTCACAGGCAGAGATGGTGGCACAACGGTTGGCTCTTTGGATGACTGGGGCCCTCCTTAAAGATGGTTTTAATGAGGGGTGGTTGGCAGTACGAGGCGACCGATACATGACCTAGAAGTGCTTCACGGTAGAGGCCATGAAGGTCGAGCTTCTTACGACACGGTGGTGGATGGCCGGTGAGCTCTTAATGGTTGACTGTGCTGGAGATGGTGAAGTGGGAGGTGGAGGTACTGTGGTTGATGGTCGCTCTGGTGCTCGGACGGAGCAGGAGGAGGAGAGGGATATAGGGCGATGCTCAATGACTGAGAGCCGGAGTTGGCAACTTCACGGTGGAGGCACGAGCTGGAACGACCGAAGTTTGTCGAATCTTGTCGCAGGCCTGGGAGGCGAACGCTGGATCTGTTACCTCCTACGGTAGTTTTCCTCTTGATCTATTGTGTATCAGTGGATAAAGATCAATGGTGCAATGGTGGTGGGTTTTATAGAAGGTGATGGAGATCTGATTTGGAAGAGGACATTGGGAGGGGATATGACGAGGAGATCGAGGGCATCAATATTCAAGGGTGTGGCTAGATCTGGAAGGCGGTGTCATGATTGATTGGGAAGACAACGATGACCGATGGGGAAGGGAATCGGGTGGCATAGCCAATGAGATTTGCGACCGGAAGAGGAAAGTTGGAGGTAGCACAACTGGATTAGGAAAGGGGGAAGGAGACGATGGATTGGTCGTCCGATTGGCCGAGATCGGATGACCGATCGTGTGCCACATGGATTTTCTTTTTTATTTATTTTTTATTTTTTATAAATAAAAATGAATTAAAAATGTGAAAATGAGTGACACGTGGTAGCTCCAGGAGCAACCACATGTCAGCTCTAGAAATTTAAAAAATAAAAGAAAAGATAAATAAAAAGAATTAGCAAATGACTTTGCATAAAAAAATCTTCTTTACAAACATTGCTCATCTTGATGAGATCTACAACTTTTATGAAGATACCGAAACCGAAATAGGTCATTTTCATAAAGTGATATTTTGTGGGTACTCCATGTACATAGAATACCTTGATTTTTGGATTGTATATTTTTTGTTATTTTTAAATAAGATAAAAATCCAGAAAAAACACAATAAAATCAAAGACAAATATTTACACATTAATCTATTTTTTTGGATTTTTATTAATTAAGAGGATGAGGAAAAATTAAAGTACAAAAAATACAACTTTTGTACAGACTATTAGTGAACACTTAGAATCGGTTAGTTTCTTTGATTTTGCCTTATTTTAGATTTAGATTTTTGCAAATTTCAATTAAACTTTTGTCAAAGAAAATAAATGAAAAATAAAAAAATAAAAAGAGTTAAATATGTACATAAAATAATAGGCCGAAATAGGGTAAAATACATATACAAAAGAGGCCAAAACCCAACTTTCACATATGATCTTCGATTAACTTGAACTTGGTCTTGTTTTGAAGATATTTGAAAGTACATTGGTTCAAAAGTGAGTAGTATTAAATGGAATACTATATGAGGAAGATATCAACATTTTAGTTCGATTATCCTGAAATTAGGTTTTGAGTTTCTGGACCACTTATTTTTGTTAGTGATTTTTTTTATTTTTCATTTATTCTTGTCTGTAATATGTACACAGTGGAGGTGGTTTCAAGTAATTTGGAGTTAGCATGAATTAATTAAAATTTTGGGAAGTTATCTTATTTTACAGGTCAATTGGGCTGCGATTTTTGGCTTCTTATTTTATGCAATTATGCATGATAAAATGCAATTATTATTTATACATGCATGAATGTTAATTATGTAAGTTAATGGATAAAATGCAGATGAATTTTGAGGAATTGAGAATAATTAATCACTTTTAGAGTGACGAATCACAGATTCATCAACCCCCTATACTTAAACCATGCTCGACCTCAAGCAATTAAAGAAATGAAAAGAAGTGAAATGAGATTGGGTTCCACATCAAGACCATGTGCAGAAGGTGAAAATGGAGCTAGAAATGACCTTCGGATTATTAGTTTGGCGGAACTCCTGTAACAAACAAGGTTTTAAAATCAACAACCTCCAAGTTCTACACATCATTGTCACAATTTTGGCTCAAAAGTCATCTTAGATCAATCCTCTTCCCAAAGCATACCACATGAACATTGAATAATTGACTCATGTGTGTGAAAGGTTTTAGCTCTTTCCATCAAGAATGTTGGACTACCATGGAAACCTCTCTCCCAATAACTCATCCTCGGGGAGTCTGACATTTCCTTCTAAGGTCTGTCGCGTTATGTTCACAATCGAGAAAGGGGGAGAAATTAGAAGAAGGGGAAGAGAACTAGAGGGTGGCCAGTGTAGTCACCTATTCTTGTGAAACATGCTAGTTTAACCAAGTCTTCACTTAGATATGCAAGTTTTCTTGAAGCTTGTACCTTTTTGGTCAAATATTTATTTAGTCATTGGCTTATTTTTGTGGATCTTGTTGTACCTCTACGAATATGGAATCTTTCCTTCAACACATGTTTTTGGGTCTTAGAAAAAATTCTGCCCAACCTGAAAGGATATGAAGAGATCCTCACGCGCATCACAGAAGCGTGAGCGTCGTATCGAATACGACGAGGAACGACTAGTCGAACTAGTTGTTCTATGCAGTGGAATTTAAAAAAAAATTATGTGACAAAACCACATGATCCAAGAACACTTCTCGGATCGTTTCGTCTAAACCACAAACAATTAATAGGATTACCTCTTAGAGTGTGGTTGCGATCGAGTCTCTAAATGAAGAGACCTCCTGTCTCAAGTCTGATCCGACGGAGGAGTCGCTTGCGAGCGTGTTGATGAAACACGTGCTCCTCGCAATCCTTGTTGATGATCCAAGCGGCGAATCTCCTGATCTCGACACACGAGATCCGACATCTTCTTCACGAGCGAGGCGCACCGAACGAGACGGAGATCCATGAGCAAACGATCGGGCAGCATAACGACGGCGTTGCAGCGATAGAGAACTTCTCTAGGGAATCCATGGTGGACGACCATGAGAGAAGAAGAGAGAGGGCTGACATGTAGAGAGAGAGAGAGAGAGATAGAGAGTTGTTCTCATTGCGCAAAGAAGAGCAAAGGGGTGCCTCTCCTTTTATAATATTTTAGGATCCATGGGTCTCAATCCATGGGCAACACAAATCCAATGGCTCACATTGATTTGTGTTTCTTTTAATGGCTAAGATTTGTGTTGATAAAAACCAACAACACTATTTGTTGTCTTTGAAATAAATTAAATATATTGAAAATCATTCAATATATTTCAATATAAATCAAAGCAACAAACATGGAATATCTTGGAAAATAATCAAGCCTCCTTCCATGTATAGGGTGGACAGCCACCAACTTGGAGAGCCCAAGTTGGTCGTCCACTACATGTATGGAATGGATGCCTTTTCATTCCAATTATCCTTAGATCTTATATCTCACATAATATTCCACATATGCAACAACTTTTATTGCAAAAATATTCACCAAAATAATTCCAAATTATTTTGTGAACATTGCCATCTTGCCATTGAAAAATTGTGAATCACATTCACAACCCAAAATAAAATGTGAATTACATTTTCAATTAATCATTCAATGTGAATCCAATTCACATCAACATTTTATCAACAAATGTAAATTACAAATAGCTCTCTCTTATATATTATAAATCACATTTATAATATATATATATATATGTGTGATTAATATGGATAGTGCTATCCACATTATTCATATCCATAATAATTAAATCATATTTAATCATCTTGGATCTCTATTCTCATGTTTCCAAATAATATGAATCACATTCACATTATTCACATCTCTGATAATCAAATCACATTTAATTATCTAAGATAACTCTCTTTATAATATGAATCGAATTCATATTAATCATGATATATAAATCACATTTAATTACCAATTTACTCAATGCTTGGATGCATATATCAACAATGAAATTATCCTGAACTCTTTCAAGGATAATGAGCTTTCACCGTGAATTCTTGGAGATAAGGACAGGGTGATTGTATTGTTCCATGTATAGTGACTTGGATATTGAGACCACATCTTAAATCCAGATCTAGGGCCTCCCATAGATGTTTGATTATATCAAGACTGCAAATCTAATCTTCTCATTATATCTGAATCATATCCAGATCAATGCCCAACATTTGGACTAAGATTAGATTACTTCTCTACTGAGAGGAGTCACTTAAATCCAGACCCACTTAATCTCTCCCTAAGAATGGAAGCATCATGGTTATACAACCGTTTATGATCAAATCACCCTCAGGTATTCCAAATACCTGTACATCCTGCATACTGGAAGACTCAGAATAAACGCGAAGTATAAGATCAATTTTACACTGTCTACTTCAGAGGTTTTATCATTAAGTATCTCATTGGACCATTGGGAGTCCGCATCGTTCATATGCTTTTCAAAAACATATATTATACACAAGTGTTGATCATATACTTTCCAAAAGCATATAACAAACCTACAAATTCAGTCAAGCTTCCAAAGCGACATGACCGTGCACGGAATTCGGTTCTCCCCAATATCGCATGAGTGAGCTCATGTCTTCCGGTTCACTAATGAACCTGTATGATCCCTTTGAGAGATCGTATTACTCATATACCCTTATATACACACTAGCGCGCCAGTGTATAGACCTTGATTAGGTCATAAACCTATTGGTCTGCCAAATGTACATACTCAAACTTATAGTAACACATCTACCTCCGGTCAGAGGATGCGTTCCTATATCATGACAACATACGACATAGGACTTTGGTTATCTCGATCTCGTTAAGTCGACTCTTTGACCTAACTTATATAACACCTCCGAATCTCTATTCCTATGCAGAGGACCTGCATCAAGAGGTTGGTTAGATATAAACCTAAATGAGAAAGGATTTCCATCTCCTACTCAGGTTGGAGATCATTTCTTAACAATCATTTGACAGTGCTTGATGAGTCCTCAATCTAACTCTTTAGATATTCATCCAAGCACCAACCTCTATGATTCAATAATTGAATAAACAATTGTATGATCATCAAGATGGCCATGGTACATAACCCTAATTGTACTAAGGGACCTATTATGCAAATTATTTATTCTTCATTTCAGATCAGGGAATGATATTCGCAATAACATTTATTGCATAATGGCTCGTCGTGGGCTCGCATGTCCAACAATCTTCCACTAACCCAAAGAGCCATTAATGGGCTAATAATTTAAACCTACACTCATGTGACAATCATAGGCTATTTAGAAAATAGTTAGGTAAGCTAATCAGTCACTCTGTTCCCAAGAGACTACGCCAAGTCTTTTTACGGTACTTGCATATCCCCTAGTAACAGTACTCGCATCCAATGCGAATATTGCATCTTATGCAACCAATACTCAATTTTGTTATAGTATCCTTGACACTATTGCTCAATAATTATTATAACCAGTATGTCCATAATCCTTATCAGAATACCTTTATTCCTAGAGATTTCTATCTCTTAAGGTATCAATAGTTAAGACCCTTATAGATCACTATCTACAATGTCTTAAACTTTTGAAGATAAGACTTTGAGATTACTATCTCTAGTTTCATCATCTTTTGAAGATATTGTTATTACTTCAATCAACTGTTTAATCACCATAGTAGGATCAACAACCATTTACTACTCCCACTTCATGGCAGACATCTGGCTTTTGTACACATCTAGCATACACTCGGATTCTCGAAACTGATGCACAAGGGCAAGTAGTTTTAGCATTCACATCCTCAACTCTTTGAGGTGCTATTCCTTTAGATAGTTTAATACCATATCTTGAGGGAAAGAACCCTTTCTTGGAATTTTCCATGGAAATGTCCAAGGTATACCATTAATGTGACGGTCCAAATACCCTTTTTTCTTTGCTTCTGAACAACTTCAGAACTAAGATGTAAGAGGTATACTTGAGATCATATCTCGAGGTATGGAACAACCAGATTATAAAACACTTATTATTATCATCCTTAGATCATTCCAAATGATTAGGATATCTATATTTAGCACGATGAACACAATGAAACTCCCACTAAGCTCCATATGGTTTATCAAGATTCTATCTGAAACTATAACATTTATGATTTCATCAAATCCAATATTCCAACAACGGGAAGCTTATTTGAGTGTAGCTATGATTAGCAATATTCGGATGGGTTAAAGCAAGGTCACTTGAGAGCAAGTCTTATCGCAAGCGATGTCTTCTCTTCGGTGTGCAGCTCATGGTCATGAACCGTGCTTTGAAGGTCTCTACCTTTTCATCAGGTTTCCTCTTTCTCTTGAAGATCCATTTACACCTTAATGGGTCTTACCCATATAGGTGGATCCTTGAGGGTCCATATACAACACTTGTATATGAAGTCTACTTTAGACTTTATTGCTAACATCCATTTTTCCATGTTATGATCTTTTGAAGCTTCATCACATGAAGTCAGATCATTGTCAGATTCAACTGACACATGGAATCCATCTTCAAACTTATTTGAAGAGGTGTTAGTGTTTCATCTTTAATTGTCCTTTTAGTTTCCAATTTTAGGAGCCTCATTGTCTTCTCAAGACTAAACGAGCTCCTTTACTTCATTTTCATCTTGATTCTCAAGAGAGTCATCCTATAAGAATCATATTCTCAAAGATGAGATCTTTTAATAATCTCAAGGTCATAAAGTAGGTATCCAATACCATCCTTTATTTTCCTAATGAATTAGCACTTTCAAGTGCTAAATTCCTGCTTACTTGCTTGGAACCTTATTAAGGATATATATGTAGTCTCTACTACATATATACATGGAAACTAATAGGTAATTATGTAAGATTCATCATTGATTAAATCATGTCACACATGATAAAAAATTGTATCTCCCTATAACCTTATTGAGTTTAGGTGCATTAGGAGGATTGAGATAGGAATGACATCCATATCTTGACAAGGTATTCTATGAATTCATCTAATAGGTACTAACTACCTAGATTATATCAAATTCGTTTAATCTTCCTTCAAACTTTGGTTCTAAACCAAAATTGTGAAATCTTTGAACATTTCAAAGGTTTCTTAGGTGAAGAGAAGAAATCTCATATCATACATAATCATCAATAGATATCACATATCCATAATGTTTGCTATGATATAGATGATTCACGTACATCAATATGTTTGAGATCTTGAATACCTTGACATCTTACACCTCTCCCAAAGAAGGGTGTATTGGACATTTTACTTTGAATACAATATTCATAAATATGCAAGTTTTGAAATTTTAGACATTCTAAAGTTTCATCTCTTACTTGTCCATTGATCTCATCAACAGACATATGTCCAAAATATGATGCCTGATCATTGTCAAATGATCTTCATCCTCCTATTGATCTTTAAAGGTTTAATTTTCAGTATTAGAAATGTTAATGAACCATTCATTAATTTTCTAATTTAGTAGAGTCCACTAGATTTTAGTTTACTATCTAAAATATCTCCATCATAACTCTTTATGATAGATTTATCACAGAATTCATGTTTATTTCCAACATTTAGAAATAAACAATGAGTGTATTCTAATGTCTAGGTCATAGAGACATTCTCTAAGACTAAGAGATCTCCCACTGAAAATAACAAGTCCATCTATCCAACAGAGATTGTTGCAACAATTGCATCAATGTCCACGTGGATGACTATTAAATCTTAAAATAAAATTGTTATAGTCTTCTAATACATATGCAACCAACTGCAAGTGTTATAAGAATAATAAGATACAATTATTAGACTTTGATCTTATCAAATAAGAAAGTCAATTTCAATGATTATATGTAGATGTAGATTATACTGATGCACCATATGGATCCTTCTCTAAGGATCCTAGATAAACAAGATAGTCACACTATCAATACATCAACTTATTGCAGTATTGGCATTCATCCAACTATTTGGATGTCATATGGAAGTCACAGAAGTACAGTCAACTCCTTGACCTTCCTTCTTACTTGGGTCCATCCCATGCTTCCACTGCGCTCGCTTTATCTATAAGCAACCCTTGCTCAAGACAAAGGATCTCTTATGTCGAAATCAAAAAATTTCAATATAAGAGTATTTCAACATTTATACATGCTTCATTCAGCTCATACAATATGAATAATACGAAGCCTCATGAATGACTAGAGTATAGATAGTAGAATGATGACACTCATCGTATCTACATCCATCTAAACTCTTAAAACATTAGTTCAGGTAGGTATTCAAACAATTTGAATACAACATCTCTTATAGAGCCACCATTCTGCATGATGCAGAAAACCATGTTATTCATAATTAAATGTCGAGTGCACATATGTATGCCAGAACAACTTCTTAGAATTTTACAAGGATTATTTGACAATTACGATCATCATCGACATGTCACTTCCAAAGTACATTCGAGGAGAGATCCAGACTATAGATACATATAAACCCTAGGGTAGTAGTCCTATTGTCTATTTAATTGTAACTCCTCATTATTTGAGGAAACTTACACATTGCAACCACATACAATATGTGTCCAACTGCAAGTACAATATCTTGATCATGGATCCAATCCATAATATTTTACTGGTTATTATTAAGTATAATATTGAGTGGATTTAATGAAGGATTATCTGAAATAAGAAATTTGCATAAATATATTTAAATATAAATTTTATTTTGATTTAGGAATTTTTATATCAAAGTTGTCTTGCCTTGTCAACATTGAAAGTTCATTCCCTTAACCACTTTCAATGTAAGAGATATACTTACCATTATATCTCAAGCAAGATCTGGGATCTCCTTCCTTATCTTTGTTACATCCCAATAATAAGGAACATGTAACTCCGATAAAAAGAAGCGGGAACACATTCCGCCTTGCAAGTCCAACTTGCATCTCTCAATTCGGTCTTTAACACCCGGGCCCACACCCCTAAGGTGATGTTGACCCATCATTAATTGAACCAACCGTCAACCGGAATACAACTCGCTAAGCGCAATCCAATATCGCCCCAATAATATGAGGACCCGATATTAGGGTCACTACGCATACATCCTTACTCTTTCGAGAAGCGAAGAGCCCGATCCAAATGAATTGTATGCAGGAGATGTCACTTCGGACAGGTGTCTCCTACACATAATATCTGGCGATGGAACCCTTCACCTTGACGATAGACCATGGATGTCACTTATGTGATCCTCCATACCATATTAAAATTTTAACTAATTATCATGAATCATATTCACATAATTAATTCTTCCAAGGGAAATGCACACCTATTCATAATAGAGTGTTTTTAATTGGATATAATTAATTCAATGTCACTAAATCAATTATCAGTCCAATTCAATCAACAAACTTGATTGGTTTTACTTGAATACATATATGGTATTATCTCAAAATACGTATTAATTCGAATTTTAATGATTAGAAAAGTACATATTGATTCTCCAGCATTATTGAGTCCCTACCCGCTGTCATGGCCAGTACCGATGGAAGTGGGACAAACCGCAACCGGTGTGACCCGCTACCCCAATGCTTCCCGAATAGACACCATATCCACCTCAGGAAAGGATAATGCCAAATATATCAATGCGTACTTTGAGATGATCATCGGTTCTTCAACTGAAATTATACCATATAGTAATAATCGAAACAATTTTGATTGTAAGGAAATTTGCTAGACAAATTCCCAATCCTATTCAAGCAAGTTGTTTGTTGATTGTGTTTCCAATCATGATCTAGATCAAATCTAATCAATTTATTGGTTGAGGCCAAGTCAATTAAGGAAACAATAATCATTAAATATTTCTCAAATATTTTCCATAATTATTTTATGAAATTAACAATTAATTTCACTAATTGACAATCACATAGTTCTTGATTAGGAATGTAATTTCAGCAGTGACCCCTACTTACTAAAATTAACATAGCTCAATCAATTCAATTCTAAATTAAACAAAATCAGTTTCCTAAGATTGCAAATTTGATTTAGGACAGAATCTGAGTAATATTTCACGCATTTCTTGTTGTGGATCAAAACAGTAATCAACTCATTAATCACGTTAAGATTTGCAGTTCTCGCAACAGTAAATACGTGTTCATCAAAACAATTATATCTCTAGAAAACGGAATCCAAATTACGTAAACTCAGATCATATGGTTTCCTTATTTAATGGGGAATAAAATTAAAGTTTTATTTTCGTATTTAAACAATTTTAAGAAGGCCGAAAATAATCACTAAACAGAGATGCGAAAATGAAATGTGATAAAACTTTCGCAAACCCTAACGAAGCTAAGCCGTCCTAGGTTTATGGATCGTATCCGAAACCCCCAACCTAAGGCTCTGATACCACTTGAAAGTATATGAAGAGATCCTCAAGCGCATCACAGAAGCGTGAGCGTCGTATCGAATACGACGAGGAACGGCTAGTCGCACTAGTTGTTCTATGCAGTGGAATTTAAAATTTTTTTATGCGACGAAACCACATGATTTAAGAACACTTCTCGGATCGTTTCATCTAAACCACAAACAATTAATAGGATTACCTCTTGGAGCATGGTTGCGATCGAGTCACTAAACGAAGAGACCTCCTGTCTCAAGTCCGATCCGACGGAGGAGACGCTTGCGAGCGTGTTGATGAAACATGTGCTCCTCGCAATCCTTGTAGATGATCCAAGCGATGAATCTCCTGATCTCGACACATGAGATCCGACGTCTTCTTCACGAGAGAGGCATACCGAAGGAGACGGAGATCCATGAGCAAGCGATTGGGCAGCATAACAACGACGCTGCGGCGATAAAGAACTTCTCAAGGGCATCCATGGTGGACGGTCGTGAGATAAGAAGAGAGGGGTGACGTGTAGAGAGAGAGACAGAGTGAGAGAGAGAGAGAGAGACTTTTGTTCTCATTGTGTAAAGAAGAGCAAAGGGGTGCCACTCCTTTTATAATATTTTGGGATCCATGGATCTCAATCCACGGGCAACACAAATCCAATGGCTCACATTGATTTGTGTTTCTTTTAATGGATAAGATTTGTGTTGGTAAAAACCAACAACAATTATTTGTTGTCTTTGAAATAAATTAAATATATTGAAAATCAATCAATATATTTCAATATAAATCAAAGCAACAAACATGGAATATCTTGGAAAAGAATCAAGCCTCCTTCCATGTATAGGGTGGATAGCCACCAACTTGGAGAGCCCAAGGTGGCCATCCACTCCATGTATGGAATGGATGCCTTTTCATTCTAATATGCTTAGATCTTATATCTCACATAATATTCCACATATGCAACAACTTTTATTGCAAAAATATTCATCAAAATAATTCCAAATTATTTTGTGAACATTGCAATCTTGCTATTGGAAAATTGTGAATCACATTCACAACCCAAAATAAAATGGGAACTACATTTTCAATTAATTGTTCAATGTGAATCCAATTCACATCAACATTTAATTAACAAATGTAAATTACAAATAGCTCTCTCTTATATATTATAAATCACATTTATAATATATATATATATGATTAATATGGATAGTGTTATCCACATTATTCATATCCATGATAATTAAATCACATTTAATCATCTAGGATCTCTATTCTCATGTTTCCAAATAATATGAATCACATTCATATCATTCACATCTTTGATAATCAAATAACATTTAATTATCTAAGATAACTCTCTTTATAATATGAATTGAATTCATATTAATCCTGATAATTAAATCACATTTAATTACCAGTTTACTCAATGCTTGGATGCATATATCAACAATGAAATTATGCTGAACTCTTTCAAGGATAATGAGCTTTCTCCGTGAATACTTGGAGATAAGGATAGGGCGATTGTATTGTTCCTTGTATAGTGACTTGGATATTGAGATCACATCTCAAATCCAGATCTAGGGCCTCCCATAGATGCTTGATTAAATTAAGACTGCAAATCTAATCTTCTCATTGTATCAGAATCTTATTCAGATCAATGTCCAACATTTGGACTAAGATCAGATTACTTCTCTACTGAGAGGAGTCGCTAAAATCCAGACCCGTTTCATCACTCCCTAGGAATGGAAGCGTCACAGTTATACAACCGTTTATGATCACATCACCCTCAGGTATCCAAATACCTGTACATTTTGCATACTAGAAGATTCAGAATAATCCCGAAGTATAAGATCAATTTTACACTATCTACTTCAGAGGTTTCATCATTATGTTTCTCATTCGATCATTGGGAGTCGGCATCAATCATATGCTTTTTAAAAACATATATCATACCCAGGTGTTGATCATATACTTTCTAAAAGCGTATATTAAACCTACAAATTCAGTCAAGCTTCGAAAGCGAGATGACTGTGCATGGAATTTGGTTCTCCCCAATATCTCATGAGTGAGCTCATGTCTTCTAGTTCAGTAATGAACCTGTATGATCCCTTTCAGAGATCGTATTACTCATATGCCCTGATATACACACCAGTGCGCCGATGTATAGACTTTGATTAGGTCATCAACCTATTGGTCTGCCAAATGTACATACTCAGACATATAGCAACACATCTGTCTCTGATCAGAGGATGCGTGCCTATATCATGACAATATACGACATAGGACTTTGGTTATCTCGATTTTGTTAAGTCAACTCTTTGACCTAACTTATCTAACACTTCTGAATCTCTATTCCTATGTAGAGGACCTGCATCAAGAGGTCGGTTAGATATCAGCCTAAATGAGAAAGGATTGCATCTCCTACTCAGGCTAGAGATCATCTCTTAACAATCATTTGATGGTGCTTGATGAGTCCTTAATCTAACTCTTTAGATATTAATCCAAGCACCAACCTCTATGATTCAATAATTGAATCAACATCTATATGATCATCAAGATGGCCATGGTACATAACCCTAATTGTACTAAGGTACCTATTCTGCAAATTATTTGTTCTTCATTTCAGATCAGGGAATGATATTCGCAATAACATTTATTGCATAATGGCTCGTTGTGGGCTCGCATGTCCAACACAACCATCCATCCCTTATCGAAAGCTTTATTTCAACATGTACTCTAGTCTTTAGATGTCCATGCTACTAGAAAAGAAACTCACATAGTCTTCCAACACCCCGTCTGAGTTGAGCTAAGTGCATAGTGTGAAAGTACAAATTAATTCCCTATTCAAAAGTCGTACCCAGAATGAGGTGACCAGGTTAGACACTATGAGTCAAACTCTTTACATTGTCATGCAGAACTCGAAGAATTAAGTCAAAGACCTAAAGCTTATAAAATTCTCTTTCTCGGTGAAGTTACTCTGAAAATTAGGTGGATTAAGGCTAAGTCCAGACCACTCTCGATTTCTGCTCATAACTCGATTCAGAACCCAAGGGCTTCTCACCAATGTAAGTGCATGAAGTATAGGATGAAGTGCAGATGCGTGGAATGCATACAATTATTTTTTAGCTCTTGTTTTTCTTCTTCTTTTTATATGCAAGAGATTTTTTTTTCAAAAATGAATAAGAAGCCATTTTTCAAAATCTTTCTTATACATGCAGTGTTAGTTGCACAAAACACAAAGTTAGTTTTTTTGTATATTTTACAAGTTAGTTACCCACTCTATAAATAAGAATATAGACTTTTGTGAAAGTACGAGCTATGGGTAAAATATACACAGAGTATATACACCCCCTCATACTTAGTGAGTGCTATGTTCTTAGACCACAAGAAGCGTAGAGTAGACATAGCTCCGGATAAGCGTAAGAGAGTGAAACAGAAAAAGAAAAATAGAGATCGGCCCGCCCCCCATACTTAGGTTGTTAACAGTCTAAGTATAAAAGAAGGACGAAAAATTAGGCGGACGAGGACGTGGAATTTGAATGAGGAGAGTACGTACAATGGGCATCGGGTCTCCATATACTTAGGCTCTGGTTTACCTAAGTATGGAAGAAGGGTGTAAATGTTGAAGTTGAGGGTAGACGTGAATGAGAAGAGTGACATATACATATGGCATCGGCCCACCCCTATACTTAGGCCTTGGCCTAAGTAAAGTAAGAATATGTACATGGGAACCGATGGGGTTGGGTGGGGAGGGTGCAATGAGTAAGGAGGTTTTAGACAGATCTTTTGTGAGCCTATGGTAGGAGGTCATAATGACTGAAAGAAGTAGAAGCAGATGAGTCCCATCTATCATCAGTATTATCCTTAGAAGAATCATGCTGGAGAGTGTTTTGAAAGGAAGAAGATTAAGCATATGAATCAGATGATTCCCATCTGCCATCGGAGTTATCCTCAGAAGAATAATATTGGAAAGTGGAGGCACTCCAGAAATTCTTGTTCTTAAGCTGCTTTATTAATATTTGCTTAGTCTTGTGGTCTATTGCCTCATCCTCGGGTGATGAATGCTCTGAAGCACCCGTCTCAGTATGGTAATAAGAGATTATTCCGATATATTTAATGAGACCAGGAGAGTCAGCTCTCAAGGAATAGTAGTGAGGGGCAAGAGTCTTCCAATAGGGGTCGATATTTGGATGCTTGTATAGATAGGGCATCAGAGCTACCGAACTGAGCTCACTCATAAAGATCACCTTATCTGGACTTGATGAGGAGTTATCACAATATTCCTCTTCCGGTGTGTCGAAGGCGACTTTCTTAGTTAGTTCAATAGATAACTGATCAAATGATGGAGTAGCCGGAATGGGCATTTTGATCCATGTTGTCTGTAAAGGTGCAAGTCCTTGAAGTGTGGTGCTGACAATCGAGTCTTCAGATGAATAACCATTGAAATATTCCTCCCTAGTCAGCGGACCTCTCGCATATTTATTCTCAATTGACTTGACGTTGGTGCATTCCTGTGTCGGATCGATTTATCAAGGTAGTTAGAGGAGGTCTTATCTGACTCAGGGTAAGCCCATGCATGTGTTTCCTCATCATAATCACCATATATATGTTAAAGGTCTTGTATCATGTGTTCTTCCATAGTATTTGTCATGACAGTGGTTGAGGTGCAAGCAGTGGGAAATGAAAGGATGAGATGAATCTCTGAACCAATGATTTACTCAACAGTCGTTATTTCAATAGTAGCAGCAGTATATGGCTCTTCTATCGCTTGATGGTTATGGCTGTTGATGGCTTTGGTGGTTGCTTTAGAATACATGTTTCCTTGAAGACATGGCATGATCGAAGTGCTCCCAATGTAATAAAATTGATTTCCCGAGTCTCACACTCTATAGTTACCTTAGCTAAGGCTAAGAACGACTTTCTGAGAAAGATTGGATATTGGGTGAATTCTCCTTTATGCTCTATATCAATGATCGTGAAGTCTACCTTGAGCAGAGCACCTTGGAATGTAATGATGACTGAAATTGTTCCTCTCAGCTATTTTATAGATCGATCAACGAACTGAACAATATCTCTTGATTTCTTGATTAGTCCGTCAAATACGGAGGTCGGGAGGATGTTGATTGGTGAGTCGTCATCGATTCGGGCATGGGTGAATGTTGTGTCTTTGATTCCATAGTCAAATCGAGGTAATCTCTTCACTCTGCGGCAATTAACTTTTTCTCATCACCAAAGAGGTGGCCATTGACAATATATATCTTTCAGTCTTTGTTCTCTTCTTACCTGACTTTTTTGGCATTGATTTACTCTTTACAAATCATTACAGGTCGGGGAAGTGTTCAATGGCTTGAATCAAGGGAAGTTCAAAAACCAATCTTTTGTCCAGTGCTTCCATCAGAGGTAGGATCCAAATTCTTTGAATCCTCTCCATTTTTCGATTTCTAAGGGTCTTTTCTATATTTTTTTCAAATTTTGGGTGTTTTTTTTCGAATTTTTCAAGTTTTTTGGTCTTTTTGTTGTGGTGTGTAGATGTACTACTTTCCACATAAGAGGAGAGGTTTTGATCAGAGTCAGAGTTATCGCTAAGGTAGTAGTAATCAGAGGTGTCACTATCAGAGTCATCCCTAGGGTGTACAAATTTTGTGGATTTCTGAGTATTCTTTGGGTTTTCAACCTGAGATCTAATCATTTTATCTTCCATTTTCATCCACAAGTTAGGCAAAAATTCTCTCAATATATCCCCTCTCTGTCTTAACATTTCATCCTCGAAAAACTTTTCATGTTCAATCATGGGAACAGTCTGCTCTACATGAGTATTATGCGAAAATCTATAGGTCTCATACTCTACATATCGTGAATCATGCATGTAATGTTGGGTAGAGTAGAATCCATTTCTGTGGTCGTGAATGGTTGTATTCTCATACGGTGAAGTCAACGTACATAGTTCATGTGTGTCGATGTCATCAGTCCAATCCTTTGAATGTGTAGGCTGTCCGAAAGAGTGGTATACGGGTTGGTCAATAGAGATTTAGTCATTGGGGTCAATCCAATATGGATTATCATCAGGTGCAGGCCCCACTCCACTCGACTTGGTTGGGTCATTACATTATTCCCTAAGATCCAATCTAGACGTGTATCTGTGAAGCGTTGATCTCTCCCAACATATAGATGAGAAGAGAATGAAGATTGTTGGGGTTGGTGTCTCTGCTAGTCATTTGTCTCGATCGTAGATTGTTATTCAAATGGTTCATGATTTCTGGTGAGAAATCAGGAATAAGATGGGTCAACCCAGGATGGAAGTTTATCATGATAGAAAAGGGTGGTGGTGGTGGTAAATTTGAAGGAGTGTTGAATTTGATCAGATGATCTAAGTAAAATGGATTGGAATTACTAGAATGGGACGGATTCATCCGTGGGCTAGAGTCTCCCGCGAATGTCAGAAGATGCATGGCAGAAGAGGGTTTTGAGGATTTGGGTTTATCGGAAAGAAATAATATGGTGAATACAAAGACCAATGTCCCATCAATTTCAAAGGAGATGGATGAGTTGACATAATGGATCTTGGTTGAAAATGTTCAAGTGTACGAGATACTCAGAAAATAAATGAATCGAGAAGGGAGAGTGATGGCACAAGTGCGTGGTTTTTGAAATTCAATCTCGGTTCACGTACACCAAAGCAAAAACAAATCAAATCCCAGGTTCTCCTACTCACACAGTAAAAGACTGTAAGAGTTTGACTAATTATTTTTTCAATTTTAGTTTATAACAAATTCAATCTTGGAGAATAACTAACGAGCTTTTAGGTGCTGAAAATTTTCCTAAAAACTGGCCTGAATTCTTAAAGCTAGTTTCGTCTACTTTCAACCAATATGAGTGTAAGTACAAACCGTAAAATGCCTACCTGTGTTACTTAAGGATAGTGGCAATCGTGTTATCCTTTAACAACCCACTCCGCTAAGGGAGATCGTAGTTCCCTCACTGAAAAGTAGCTGGTCATTTTTAGAATTAGTAGTCTGAACAAAGATTCCAAAACTTGGCTCTAGCCTTAAGTACCGTCTCTCGCTCACTCAAACAGACAAATTAATCCAAGGATGAGGTGGTTCTCCCGCAAATATTTTCAATTTTATGGTGTAATTTAGTTGGCCTTGTTTAGCAGTCCCTATTTTAATTAGGTGATCACTGAAAAATTAGATGAGCACAAATGCACGTCTATCATCCACTCCCAATTTCCTTTTAAATTGTAAGTGACAAAACAAGAGGGAGAAATTCAGGAAAAGCCAATGCACGTTGAAAACAATGATGTATGCTTAGTTAGAAGACTTATAGTGATTCCTCGCAATCTTTGTGTGGAAAGCAATATAAGAGTTTAAAATTTATTCTATATGGAATGCAAACCGACAAAATTGCACCTATTAGATAATTCTAGTAGTCAGAAGGAAATGAGTTCAATTATTGACTAAGTTGCGCGAGCTAATGTGCGTCTCAATTAAAGTGCAGTGTGGTCCTAGGTTCTACAAGCACAATTAGAAAAATCCTAGAAACTCTAATAGCCGTAGTGTAGGTCTAACCTACTAACCACTCAAGTCGGGCCCTACCCTCGCCCGAGAGTGAAACAGGTCCGACATACCACAGAGAAGAAGTTTGAGTCTTATTACACATGTGAGAGTCCAAACAGAAAATATTGTAAATGACCAATTATTACAACAAATTAAAAAATAAAATTGCAGAAATTAAAATCCGAGACTCTACGCTCTCTTACAAGTCATCTCAATCTTTATTTTATGTGGCTTTTCGGAAGTCGGTGCAGATGCGTCGGTTTTGGAAGAAACCGCTCCATGTACGCCAAGTACCTCGCATGAAAAAATAAGAGATAGAGAGAGAGTAAGAGAGTGAATAAAAAAATAAAAGACAGAAAATAGATGCTGAAAATAAAATAAATGCATAAAAAATAAAAATAGAACATATATAGTGATGAGATTTGGGGGTCAGACTACCCGAATATGTGGAAAACCTAACACTAATTTTCTAGACAAAAAATTCTATGTCGTTTGCCTCCCCGGAAATGACTCCTAAGTCCAAGAAACCCTCAATTAATTTGTAGGAATTATCATGTGCTAAAATGATGAATGTTTCGTTTATTGTAGGCAGGTAATCAGAATAAATAAAAAATAACCACTTAGTTATTTAATAAAATTTAATTCGAGTTGTTTTATGTTTATTTATCCTGGGCAAGCCCCAGGGTCAACCTCGAGGAGGCAAAGGAACAACCTAGATTAATTTTTTTCAAAGTTTGTACCCGGTTTTCGATGCATAATGTTTTTGGTATTTTTCTACTACGATTTTAGAATGCAAATAAAAATGTGGCCAGTTTTAGGAGTAGAAAATTAATGTCAATCAAACAATGTTCAAAAATTACAAAACTTAGCCAAGATGAGAATAATGATGAAATGTTTTTACTGTATTTTTTGGATTTTTTGATGCAATATGAATATTTAATTAATTGATGAATGCAAATAAGGTGAATTAAAATAATTAAATATAATAAATATTAAATCTCTTATTTACAGGAAATAAAATTATCCAGGATAGATCAAAAAATGAACTATCATAGAAAAATCCTAAAATCTAAAGATATTGAGTTTAATTCCTGTCAAAAATTAATTATGGAAATGCACAAAATAATTTTTATAAGAAAAATACGCATGCAAATGCAAATCTTTTTGGGCATATTGTAAAACATAATTAAATCTATGATCACTGATTTTTTTGTAATTTTTGAAGCATCGGTTAATTAAATATGAATTTCTGAACAAAGATGGGACAAAATAAAAAATTTTACATAGAAATATTAATAATTAATTAACCATAGAGCATAAAAATATCATGAGCATGCTACAATGTAAAAAATTAATTGTAGAACAAAATGCTAATTTAAATAATAAATAGATGCAAACACGAAGTTTAAATTACTGGTGGAAGTCAAGGGTCTAACTGTAAATACATAAATAAAATAAATGAATAAAACTGAAGTATAAGGACCGAATTGAACTTACCTAAACCCCAGAAGGGGGGTTATGCAAAATGTTCAGGGGAGGCATGTGCACGACACGTGCCCCGTGATAGCTGGAGTACTCTGGAAAATGCGGATCTACGAGGGTTTGTCTACAATTCTCCCCCATGGCATGTGGTGGTCACGTGACCGGCTCTGGAGGTGATCCATCACGTGAAGCGGTTCGTGGGCAGAGATGGTGGCTTAACGGTTGGCTCTCTAGCTGACTGGGGCCCTCCTAGAAAATGGTGATAACGAAGGGGTGGTTATCGGTGCGAGGTGACCGACACATGACTGCAGAAGTGCTTCAAGGCCAAGCTTCTCGCAAGGAGGTGGTGGTTGGTCGGTGATCTCCTGATGATTGACCATGATGGAGATGAAGGCATAGGAGGTGGAGGCTTTATGGTCGCTCTGGTGCTCGGGCGGAGCGGCAGGAGGAGAGGGATATGAGACGATGCTCAACGACGGAGACCCGGAGCTGGCAACTGTATGGCAAAGGTACAAGCTGCAACGGTTGAAGTTGGTCGGATCTTGCCGCAGGCCTGGGAGGTGATGTCGGATTTGTCACGTCTGGTCGTTGTTGCCTTTTTTCTCTGTAGTGTATCAACGGATGAAGATCAACGATGTGACAATGGTGGGTTTTATAGAAGGCGATGGAGATTTGATTTGGAAGAGGAGATCGGGAGGGGATCTGACAAGGAGATTGAGGGTGACAAGATTAGAGGGTGCAGCTAGATTTGGAAGGCGGTGGCGCGATTGTTTGGGAAGGCAACGATGAATGATAAAGAAGGGAATCGGGTTGCGGAGACAACGAGATTCGCGGTCAAAAGAGGACAGTTGGAGGCGGCATAGCTGGATTATGAAAGTGGGAAGGAGATGATGAATTGGTTGAGATCGGACGGATGTTCGTGTGATACGTGGATTTATTTTTTTTATTTTTTATAAATAATAAAAAAATTATAAATGCAAAAATAAGTGACACATGGCAGCTCCAGGAGTAGCCACGTGTCAGCTCTAGAAAATTCAAAAATAAAGAGAAAATACAAATAAAAAAGAAATAGCGAACGACCTCTGATTGAAAATTTTCCTTCACAAAAATCGTTGAGATCTACAACTTTCATGAAGAGACCAAAACCAAAATAGTTCATTTGCACAAAGCGATATTTTTGGGGGTACTCCATGTACATAATATACCTTGATTTTTTGGTTTTGTATTTTTTTATTTTTATATAAGATAGAAATTTTGAAAAAATACGATAAAATTAAAGATAAATATTTACATGTTAATCTATTTTTTTGTATTTTTATTAATAAAGAGGATGAAGAAATAAGACGAAGTACAAAAAATACAACTTTTGTACAAATTGTTAGTGAACACTCAGAAGCGGTTAGTTTCTTTGATTTGGTCTTATTTAAGATTTCGATTTTTGTACATTTTAATAAAATTTTTATCAAAGAAAATAAATGAAATAGAAATAAACTAAAAAGTGTTATATATGTAAATAAAATAATAGGTCAAAATCAGGTAAAATACACAATATACAAAAGAGGCCCAAAACCCAACTTTCACATATGAGCTCCTATTCACTTGAACTTGCTGTTGTTTTGAAGGTAAATGAATGTACATTAGTTCAAAATGAGTAGGATTAAATCGAAAACTGTATGAGGAAGATATCATTGTTTTAGTCCGATCATCCTGAAATTAGGTTTTAAGAATCTGGGCCACTTATTTTTGTAAGTGATTTTTCTTGTATTTTTCATTTATTCTGGTTAGTAATATGTAAACGGTGGAGGTGGTTTCAAGTGATTTGTATTTTGCATGAACTAATTAAAAATCAGGTAATTTATCTTATTTTACATATTAACTAGGCAGAGATTTTTGCCTTTTTATTTTTTGCAATCATGCATGATAAAATGCAATTATTATTTATACATGCATGAATGTTATTTATGCAAGATAATGAATAAAATGTAGATGGATTTTGGGGAATTGAGATTAATTAATAACTTTTATAGTGATGAACCATAGATTCATTAGTGATGAAGAAGATGATGGAGGAGCCACACCTGTCTAACACCATCCACAAGAGCAAAAACAACAAAAAAATTAGCAAACAGAAAATCTTGAAAAATAAAAGAAGAGTCGAATCCAAGAAGGACCAACTATGGAGGAGTCAACACCAACAACAACTCTAGTACTATCTGACAAAGCCGAAGCTCATGTAGATACGTTTTTTCCTATTTTGAATGGCGACTTGCCTTCTAGCCAATCATCTGTACAAAATTCTATAATTAAGAACAATGCATTTTCTTCTATGAATATTCCTTTTTCCTGATGCAATGAAAAATACCAAAAAAAATGGAAATTTGATAAATGCATTGTCTTACCCTAGCATTGTTGAAATTATTGAAAATATTATGCTTGAAATGCCATTGATGAAGACCATGAAATACACGCTAGTTGTTAAGAAGGGACTAAAAGAGGCATGTACCTCTAAGCGTCTAAATCATAAGAAAAGACACAACCGAGGAGAAAAACATATCTTAACCATGGCCTCTGTGAATGCAATCAATAATCTCCCACATAAAAAAAGACAAGGGAACACCCTTAATCAGATGCCAGATATTTGATCAGACTTTTAAGCGAACTCTGCTTAATAGATGCTCTTCCATAAACCCCATGCCCTCCTCATTGCTTGAAGAATTTGGGTTGGGTCTGCTTAAGACCATTCGTATGATCCTACAGTTTGCGGATTGATCTACGAAGTGGCCTAGAGGTTTACTAGAAGATGTTATCATGAAGGTACAGAAGATGCACTTTCTAGGGGATTTTGTCATCCTAGACATGGACTCTGCTGCACCATTGCTATAGACTCCCATCATTCTTAGTTGTCCATTCGTTTGATATACCGAAGCAGTCGTCAACTACGAGTATGGAAAGATCACATTTCGCTCCTGCACTGACAAGGTAACCATGGACATGATCAGTAAATAAAAAGCCACATCCGATGAAGGGAAGCCATCGATAGATGAAGACTGTGACATTTGATATCAGTGGTCAACAAATTTCTCTGAATGACATTCTGAGACAGGAAATCCTCTCTTCGGAGGAGGACCTGGAAAGCATTGTCGATCCTTGTTCTATTTCAATCCGGGTGATAGATTCTGAGTCACTGATTAGCTTCTTTGAAGAAGATTCATGCAAAATCGAACATGAAGACTTCATTGCATGTATGTTATGTATATTTTTATCAGAGCCAAGAATGACAGAGGTGGACAACACCTCATTGAATTCAGCAGTCCATCTACCTATCATCATAGTGTCTGAGTGTCCATGGAGCAGACTGAACGATTACCAAAACTCAAACAACTCCTAGTAGGCATGAAGTATGAATTCCTTGCAGGTAAAGAGCACATGTATTCGGTCATCATCAATAGAAAGCTAACGGATGAATCCATGATTCATTAACTTTTCTTGTGCATTTTGTCTTAAAACCCTTAACAAATGCATGTAAATATCCATTAATTTCCGCATCTTATAAAAATAGAAATTATGGATAAAAATGCATTTTTATGCATCAAAAACATTTAAATAAATAAAAGAACAAAAACATAGAAAAGAAAAGACGTAGACTATAAATATGTATATATATTGTACAATATGACTAAATAAGTATAAATATAGCTGTAACATATGTTTATATAACCTAACCCTCGAAACCAAGTCAACATGGATTGATCAACAAACAATAAAGTATGAGGAAATAAGGAAGAAAATAACAAAATAATTAATTATATACATTACATATTAATTCCTATTTATTCATTATTTAACAAAATTCCACTATTGTTAGTTAATTCAATTGTATATTTTTTCACACAAACTTTTCTCCTATGTATTCATAAAATTTATATAAAATCATAAAAAATCATAAAAAAATCCTAACTTATACATATGTTAAGAAATCTGACTTTCAAATTCTTAATTTCTCAACTTACGAACCTCGTAACTTCTACATACAAACTCCAATTTCACTCTACACATATTTGAAGTTCATAAAATACTATTCTCTAAATAATGAAGTGATTTCACTAAAATGGGAGTTGTTTGCAAAAACTTGGTTTTGGGACCTAATGACAACATGGTTTATAGGCTATTTATTTTATTATGTAAATACTATTGATAGTATCATCGATTTTTTTATTTTTTATTATGTTCTTGATATTGCAGATTATATACAAAATAATAGAATTTAAACCTTTATTTAATATTTTAATCATTTAAATACCCTAAATTATAAATGAATTTGAACTGTATATTATATACATGTATTTATTAATATTTATATATTAATTTATAAAAATCCCAAAAAATCATACACCTCCTATTTATTATTATACTAATTAATAAAATATAAAAATGATAACTTATTTATTAAATTATTGAATTAAAAATGAATCATCGATTTATTAAGTATATTGTACATATATTTATTAATAATATATTTATTTTTCAAAAATATATACTATATATATAAATAAATTATGTCATAATTTATTGGTCATATTGTAAAGTATGACTAAATAAGTATAAATATAGATGTAAGATATATTTATATAACCTAACCCCCGAGACAAAGTCAGCATGGATTGGTTGGCAAACAATAAAGTAGGGGGAGATAAGGAAGAAAATAAAAAAATATTTAATTATGCACATTACAAATTAATTACTATTTATTCATTATTTATCAAAACTTCAACTATTTTTAGTTAATTATTTTGTACATATTTTCACCCAAGCTCTTCTCCTATGCATTCATAAAAATGTATATAAAAATCATAAAATATCCTAACATGTATATATGTCAAGAAGTCTGACTTTTAAATTGTCAATTTCTCAACTTCCAAACCTTGTAACTTGTTCATACGAATTCTAATTTCACTCTACTCATATTTAATTCATAAAGAAATATTCTCTAATTAATTAAGTGATTTCATAAAATTAGAGTCTGTTTGCAAAAGGTTGGTTTTGGGACTTAATGACAACTAAGTTTCTAGGCTATTTATTTTATTATGTAAATATTACTTATAGTATCATTGATTTTTAAATTTTTTCTTATTTTCTTGATCTTGTAGATTATATATAAAAAAATCCAGAATTTAATACCATTATTTAATATTTTAAATAATTCAAATACCCTAAATTATAGATGAATTTGAACCGCGTATTATATACATATACTTATTAATATTTATATATTTAGTTATTAAAATCCCAAAAAAATCACACACCTCCTACTTATTATTATATTAATTAAAAAAATATAAAAATGATACCTTAGTTTTTAAATTATTGAATTAAAAATTGAATCACCTATTTATTAAGTATACTATACATATATTTATTAATGCTATATTTATATTTCATAAAACATATATTATATACAAATAAATTATATCATAACTTTGATAAATTAATTATACGTATTTTTTCATTTTTATACCTATTTAAAATAACTTATTTATTATTTATTATTTAATTAATATGTATTTAAGATTCTGACCAAAGTCCAAATATTCAACCAAACATCTCCCAGAAATACTTTCCAGTGGCCGACGACCTAACTTCTCCGCCATGCTCTAGCCACTTCTAGCTGTGATAGAGATTCATTATCGTCCCACGTGAAAGAAGATACATCATAGGAGGGTTCCAAAGCCTTGATTGGCTTTGTAGAGTCGCCTAGCGAGCGTCCAGCTCCGGTGAACATCACTGTCTCATCGAGCGAGCAACCAAATGTCATTTAGCTTCATCTCCGAAATGATATCCTCCATTAAATTTCATTGAATTTCGTGTCCTAATTAGTCACTTAATCATTTCATTAGATTCCTCTAATCACCTTCTTTGAATCACACTCAAGATCCATCTTTAATTCGGTCCAAGTCTGGCCCATTTTTATTCTAATATACCCCTTTTTTCCTGGAACTATTTAGAACTGCAAGAACAACCGAATCTTTGGTTGATTCATCTTTGTGAATCGAGCAAATCAATCCATTTGCACGTCCTCACGTATTCGTAGCACCTTCATCATCCATATGGAGAATCAATGTCTTCGTCGTTAAATCAATCAAGAAACATCGCCATTCCTAAGACTCCAAACCCTAGTCGTGCTTCAAACTTCACCGCCGTCCATTTCCGTTCATCCTCCGCTGTATGTTAGCGCGAAGGAGGAAGAGCCCCCTTCTGGCCCTACATGAGCTCTATCATCGATGGCTACAACCGTGCTCATCGTCAGAGTTCGATCGATTGAGCTAGTCATTGTCGTCGATCAGCATTTGGGGAAGAACGTGATCAAGAACACACGCTATAGTTTGGAGACGTGTGTCAGTGGGAGGACCTAATCAATCGACACCATCTAATCTTGATTGTCAAATTCCAAATGGTAGAACAATTGCAAGTATACCCCTGAAAGTCTCCAGATTGCCTACTCGCCTCCAGAGTATCTCATTATTGCATTTTGGTCCCTTGCGGGACTTAAAGTAAAAATTCAGAGATTCTTATTACAATTAGGTCCCTGATCGGGGACCTAATTGAGAGACTCCTTTTATTTTTTCTTTTGTTTTTTTTACATTGAACCTTGAACAATCTTGGACACTTATGGACATTTGTAGACATCATTGTGATCGCATTTTTTCTACGATTTTATTTGGGAGTTGAATTTCGAAGAGTTTTATCATGATTTTATCAAAATTTTATGATTCTGGTTCCGACTTTGTTTTCTTCTATTTTGCATGCTTTTTTGAGCTCGTTGTTCGAGTCACATTCTTAGATCTACTATATAGTATCACTATACATATTTTTACCCCATACTACTATATCGTAGATCACCTCTAATTGAAAAATATCCCTTTGAACAAATAAAATAAAATTTGGAAATTAAAAATAAAATACAAAATACAAAAAATTACAACCAACAAAAGAGATTTTCTCACAGATAAAAATAAATTTAAAAAACATAAAAATATTTCCTTTACTCAAATATCAAAGCGCGACTTTCTGCCTCCTTGTTTTCGACCCAGGAACACTTGCCTAGTTAAATAAAATAGTGAACCACTGAAATTAGGAGAGCAGCCACCTTATTCTTTTCTCTCTCTTTCTTTCTTTCTCCTGATTTTGGTGTTTTTTGTTTGATTAACCAGATCCCTCTCTATGGTTCTGTATAGCCAACGAATCTTTCATTTTTAATTATGAGTTGGATTTGTGTTATTAAAATGGCGCCGTTCTCAAGGAGGCATAACCGAGCTTGATTTTTGAGTTTCAATATTTTGTGACTTTTTATATTGTCTTCTCTTCTGATTTTTCTCAATTTCTCGATTTTTCTCAATTTTTGTTGTTTGTTTTCTCTTGTTTTCTCTTTTTTCTTTGATTATTTTCTTTGATTTCTTCTCGAGTTTTGTGTGTTTTATTTTCTCCTTATTTTCTTTGATTTTTCTTGAGTTTTGTTTTCTAAAATTTTATCAGTTTTTCGGCATGTATTTTTTTGTATCTGATTTCGGTTGAGTTTATGTTTAATTTTTTTTATATATGTCTATGTTAACCCATGTTGTAGGGCTTGTAGGATTAGCTAACTTCTTATGAAGCCGAACCAGCTGAGAGAGTAGAGATCAACTTAGTTTCTATGAGCCGATTGTAGAGGAGCAATGCGAGCCAATGCATACATTTTTGTTGTATTTTTTTTAGACTCTATTTTTTGTTTTCTTCTAAGTGAGAGGGCAATTTCCTGTGTTTTTGTTTTTTCTGCGAGAGGAAGGGACACTTGCCTGTTTTTATTTTTTGTAGCAAGGGATCCATTTAAGACATCCCGGCTTGTATACTTGATATTCTGACTTCTTTTTGGGGTTTGTTTCACTAAGTGTTAGTGGATTTGGGGGACCTCACCGTGGTGTTTGATTTTTCCGAATTTTTCCTTTGTTTCACATGATTCTGTGGAAACCTAGGGTTGAATGCATGATTGATTAGATGGTTAACGTAGATCCCACTACCCTAATCCACACTTAGGTGTAATTCATATTTTTGAAAATTAGCCTATTCTTACGATAGAGTTTCTAAATAGGACATGATTTTTATGACACTTTCATGCATTACCTTAGATATATATTTTCTATGCAGATCATTTTGCACATAGAGAGTTGGAGCCAGGTATGGTTTCTATGCCTGCATGCATCATCGTTTTCCATTATACTCTATGATTTCTCCCTCTATGAGACATATTTTTCAAAAATAAAGGAAATTAGATCATCGTTAGGTATTCTTTAAAATATCCAAAAAAGTAAAAATAGTCAAAAATAAAAAAAAGAAGATTTTTCTTTTGAAATTTTGATGAAAAAAATAAAAAATCTAGACTTAATTGCATTTGGAGAGCAAACCTCTCATTGTTGTAGGTACTAAACTCCTAACAGAGTGGGTGAGGATTTGGCCCTAAGGATAGAGCCAAAAATCCTTGGATTTGTGCCCTAAGTACCTGTGTATCACTCTTTTATAAATGGTTGCAACTGCAAGCATTTGCCCCTGACCATAAAGAGTCATTTTGGTGTACTCTCCCTTTGGTCCTAATATAACCCGTTAGCACGGGCAGATGGTTCCATTGTTTGAGGGATTGTGAGGATGTACACTGGGCGATAGGGTGACACCACTTGTGAGACTGCTTAATATAACTTCTTAATTACCTAACTAAAATTGAAAAGATAAAAGACCTAACTCTTATGGTCTCCATTATGTGAAGTTCATAAACTGAGTGTTTGCATTGTGTTTATTTGCAGGGTGTGCATATTTCAGCATCTTATATGACTTCACACCTGTGTTCTTGCTTTGACATCGTATTCCATTCCCATATTCTCTTGACATCGAGGATGACATTTAGACGGATGTTATGCTCAGACTCCATGAACCTTCAATCTACCACTGTTTCACATGCATCTTCACGGACTTGGGATGACCCTCTTTCCGAGTCGGCCACACCTAGTCACGAGGTGAGTCAGACCTAGACTCCCTCACCTCCCCGACCTTCAGTCGAGTTAGACCCTCACCTTGGCTTTTTGTCTGTTTCTCCTGCACATTTTTCCATGATTGCTTCTAAGACTTTTTCCTTCCTAAAGGATTTGACGGGCATCATTGCTAGAGGGAAGGCATCGATCGATGAGTGAGATGTGGAGGAGCGACCAGTTGAGGAGAGGCATGTTTATGAGAGACCAGATCTAGATATTGATATTAAAGTAGGGATTCTAGACACCGTACAATAGATGAATGCACATATCAGATACCAGTTTAGAGTCTAGGATGAGTTGAGAGCTGAGATCGCTGTGTTGAGAGCAGGAGCCGTGAACCCACCACCACATGCTATGGTTCCTGTTACTTTGATATATGAGTATAACCCTAGAGCTACGATGCTAAAGCATTGGATTCGGTTACCATAGAATCAAGAGTCATACGATTCAAGATCGTCCTTCATATCTTTGCTGCCCAATTCTATGGAAACATGTTAGAGGAGTCATTCAAGTTTTTGCAATAGTTTGAGAAGATATGTGGAATGACGAGCTATCCAGGAGTTACACGGGATAGTATACGCCTCAAGGCCTTCCCCTTCGCCTTAGCAAATAAGGTGTTCTGCTAGTTGAATCATTTGTGGAGGCAAATTTCTACGTGAGATGATCTGAATTCCACTTTCCTACATAAGAATTTTCCTTTGGGACAGACAGATGTGATGAGGAGTCAGATTTATAATTTTACATAGCCTACATGAGTTGTTCCATAATGCAGAGGAATGATTCAAGGATTTGACTAAGAGATGCCTCATTATGAGACAACATTGAAGGTGCTAGTGCAGATTTATTTGGAGGACTCCAGCCGGATGTTCAGGGCTAAGTGAGCACCGCATGTGGAGGTAGCTATTTGAATAGGAATGTCGAGTCGATTTGTTCTATCTTTGAGGGGATGGCAAAGAACTCACGAGTTGTAGATTCTACTTGAGCATTCCAAAAGTCCCCAAAGCCACCACACTAGTGAGATCATCAGAAGGTGGAACATCATATTATGATTCACGATTTGACATAGGCTTTATTAGTGAGAAACTTATATTAGTCGTTGTGATTCAAAGCAAGTACAAGACTTACAGTTGTTATGAGAGTTGGAGAAACTCTCATCATCACCACAAAAGTTGAGCGATCTGATGAAGAAGGTGACCGATTTGCAGCTACAGTATCAACAATCACTTTCTTCTTCTACTTCTCAGCCTACACAGATATCTATACCTGCTCCTCCCCCCCCGTTGAATTTACTATATTCAGAGTGAGCCAGCATGTTCCATAGAGCCTCCACAGCTAGATTGGCATGAGGATTCATCCAATGCCAACCAGAGTCAGATCACGAGCCCTATTGTTGATAATATTAATTCTTCCTCCACTCTTGAGATCAATGGCATATGGTACACTCATATTCCTTATCAGTCAATAGCACATATTACATCTTAGAGTGTACTATAGCAATAGCAGCAACATAGTCATTTATAGAATGGAAGTCCATCTCCACACTTTCAGCACCGACAACCTTACGCACAGCAGCAGTCTCACCATCATGCATATGAGAGACCACATTCTTATCAGTCTCCTACTATACATACACATTCTTATAATCACCATTAGCAACAACAATCTTTTTTTACACTTCAGAGATCTCCTTATCCTTATACACCACAACCGCAACATTCTTCTAGGTAGAAGAGAATAGAGATCTAGGGACAGACCACTAAGACAGAGAAATCTGCACAGTCCCTAGCACTAGACCAAATCATGGATGTTGAGCACACATCAGATTGCACATAAGACTGAGATGGAGCGGATTAACCATCGTCTGGATGAGTTAGCTATGCCCAAGACCACTTTCCTAGCTCAACCATAGATGAATCCGAACAACAAGAGGTGATATTCAGATCAGGTAGACACCACTATAGGTACGGTCACTTTTCCTGAATTTTTATCTAACTTCATTCATCTCAGGAGCGATAGACATCCACAAGCACCTGATCTAGAGGAGAAGAGGGCATATAAGGAGCGAGAAGCAATCCATGATGTTGATGATACACATTCATATGTTGAGGAGGAGGACCCACACGAGAACTATCATGATGTCCATGATGATGCCAGACATGGTAGCGATGCAGAGATCATTGATATGGACATATGAGATCCTGACGATGACACCATGCCATGCCATACAAACACTCCTGATGATTCTGTTTATTTCCCTATATTCAAAAGTTTTGTGCATACTTCAGAACTCCCAATGTACATGATGATTCCATTTTTGATGATTTGAAGAAAAAGAAAAAAAATTTGTTGTTCCTGAGTTTGTTCCTTTCCCAATGCTTTGTATGGAAAAGGAAAGAAAAGGACCAAAAATAATAATGTTACTCCAGAGACAAAGCAATTATTGAAAGATCACATTTTTTGAAGATTCCATTACATGATGCCTTGGAACAGTTTCCTACACTTAAGCAGAAATTGAGGAACAAATGTTCAACACATAGGAAAAGGAAATCACAAGTTGATAAACATGTTTTGACCAAGGCTACTTCATGTGCTATTCAAAACAAGGTACCCAACAAAAATAGAGATTCAAATGCTCACTATGCCAGATGTGAGATTTCAGATGTCGCATTCGATCGTACTCTCTTAGATAATGGTTCCTCGATTAATTTGATACCATCTTCTCTACTCAATAAACTCTAGTTAGGTCCTCTTTACGAATCACAAGCATTACTTCAGTTTGCATATTGACTTGTAAAGAGACATAGAGGCGTGTTGACGAACATTAGAGTGATAGTACAGGGTTTGCAGTTTCCATTGGACTTTACTGTCTTAGACATGGCATGCCCTGCATATTACAAATTGCTCCAATCATTCTCATGAGGTCTTTCTTGTAGACCACGGAGGCTCTCTTTGATTATGATTATTGGAGAGTATCATTTCGTATAGACAACGAAGAGATACACATTGAGATAGCAAGAATATGTAGCAGTCCCAGATATATATTATCATTCACTTCAGAGGACATCAGTCTTGCAAGTGATTGTCAGTACATAGATGAGACACGGTCTCTTGATCTTGAGAGTGTTTACTTTAACACAGATGATATCCTACATGAGGATGGGGTTGATCATATGGTACCTAGTTCTTTAGATGACTAGTCACATGCATATACAGAGATCATATGAGGATCAGAGGAACAGTCAGTTACACTAGACATCTCAGTGCCATAGATTGAAAGTTCTTATATTCCAGCACAAGAGTCATTCGATTACATTTAAGCGATCATACGATCTATTCAGTGTAGAGAGTCAGATGGAGTGATGGAAACATATATAGACACCTTCTGTAGTCTGATTCCAGAGATGTATATTACAGTAGAGAGACCTATTCTACGATCAGAGTTCACTTACAGAGGCATCTCTACTCGGACAACCAGGTAGTTGTACACACTTGCACAACAAACGATTAAGTACGACCCAGATTGAGGTGATCTACTTTGTATAGGGGCTTCCACTTCATTCTATCATGTACAGAGACCTGTGAGTCATTCAGTTTTCTGGAGTACACCATCACTTGTATATTCTTCTTAGATCCCAATCGTCCTCATTTTTTGCTCATCTATGTACTTAGGATACCATATCCTAAGTATAAGGGGGACTGATTGTCTGTTGATTCTCATTTTCGATTTTGTTCTTTCTTCTTTTCTTTTGATTTTCCTTTCTTTTCCACCAATACTCATCCCTAATTCATGGACACACTCTTTTTTGTACTTAGGATGCATTATCCTAAGTATAGGGGGACCGAGTGATTTCATTTCTTCTTTTTCTTTAGTTCTTTCGTTTGTATATTCCATGCCCTCAATCACACCATTTTTATTTTACACTATACTTACGATGACCAGATTGTAAGTATAGGGGGTGACTAACTTCTATTCTTTTATTCATTTTCACCCACTTTTACTTAGCACGAGTTATTCCCTTTTTCTGTTTTCATGCTATGAAAACATATCACAAGCTATGTACGGGGGTGTGTATATATTATATACATACTTCTTTTCATAACTCATAATTTTATGTATTTTTTATATCTTTAAAATACATAAAAATGGGTTAAGCTTAAATTTATTTAAAATTTATATAAATTCTTATAAATAAGTAAAATATTTGAAAAATTCTTTTTTAAAATTATTAATTTAAAAGATGTATTTAAAATATGTATTTAAGGTGTATAACACTTATTTAAAATTATATTTATTAAAATATGTGTAAATAACTTAATATTTAAAGTCCTTGTATATAAAACTTGTAAAATATATAAGTTATTTAATCCAAATAAAATATTGGTAATTTATCTTGTAAAGTGTTGTAAATATGCTTATGTATATAAATTGAAAAAATCATAAAATATACAAAGTCCTAAAATTCATAAAAATTGGAAAATATTTAAAATCCATAAAATGAGTAAAATTCAGAGAAATGTACTTCAAAAATATATGGTTGCATCTGCATTAGAATTTTTCAGAATAAGTTTGATTTCTCGAACTAAATATTAGGAATAGTCTAAAGGACGGAGCTTGATTATTACCTTTAACTTTCATTGAAAGGAGCCTAGTTAGGAACTGGAATTTAGATTCTTCATGTCTTTTACTTAAACCTTTGGGTTCCTTGAGACCATGTTCGAACTTCAACTTATACTTCCCTACGTAGAACATTTGGTGTCATCCGTTTAACTCTCCAATAGTGGACCAATTTTGGAAACATGCACATTGCATTTAGTTCGACTTGCATGGGGTTGTGAAGGGTAGTTCATTTTAGTGGTTCCTTTTCATCATTATCTAGTGGTGTGGGCGTCTAAAGACATGAGTTGTGAGGTCGAAATAAAGCTTCGGATGAGGGAAGGATCTGCTGGCACAATTTTTCCAAGACCGCAAAAAAAGGATGGAACAAAATATCTTATATCTGTCGAGGCACAAAAGATTGATGTCATGCAAGCAACATTACAAATTCTACCAAAAAGAATCCAACCACCAAATACAAATATGGACACAATGGTCCAAGCTTCCAAAAATCATGCACATCTTAGTGGAGACATAGCTACATCGGTCGGTCTTCGCAAATAGATGTGACTACACTGGTCATACTCCAATTCTTTTCTCATTCTTCTACATTCTCTCTCTACTCGATTGTGGAAACAACACCACCTGACCTTAGAAGGAAATGAAGGTTATGGAGAGAACCTTAAGTACATCACGAAAGCATGGAGATCTCATCATAAGAGATCAAGAGCGACTAGTAGCTCTAGTTACTCATGGCAGCAGGATTTAAAAAATTAAATGTGATGAAATAACATCATATAAGAACACTTCTCAGATCATTTCATCTAAACCACAAAGGGGTATTAGGGTTACCTCTTGAAGCATGATTGTGATCAAATTCTCTAAACGAAAAGACCTCTTATCTTAAGTCCGACCCTATGAAGGAGATGCTTACAAGCGTGTCGATGAGATGCAAGCTTCTCACAATCCTAGATGATTATCCAAGAGACGAATCTCCTGATATTATCACACGAGATCTGATGTCTTCTTCATGAGTGAGGCACACCGAAGAAGATGGAGATACATGAATGGTCGAAGTAATGGCATGACGACATGGCGACGATGGTGATTCTCTCTAAGGCATCAAGTGGACAATCACTTAAAGCGAGACAGATATGAGGAGTGTAGTATGAGAATGAGAGAGTGAGAGAGAGAGAGGTGATTCAATTGTTGTGTGTGAAAGAGGAGCTCGGGATGCCTCTTCTTTTATAGTATTTTGGGAGCCCATGGATCACAATCCATGTGAAGTACAAAATCTATTGTTGAGAATGATTTGTGTTTCTATTCAATGGCCATGATTTTGTTGTAAAACTACAATAACAATTAATTTAGATTAAATTAAATAAATTTTATAATCAACATAATATAATTTGAACTAAATAAATTAGCATAAGAGGATTAGGAAGGGGACCAGCCACCTTCATTAAAAAGGGTTGACGACCACCCATGAGAACAACTCATAGGGTGGTCGTCCACCATCCATTAAATGGATGGTGTTGGCCTTCTAATTTTGTGAGATATAAAATCTCACAAAAATCCTTCATATATTTTTCAGCAACTTTTGTTGTAAGTCAATACACAAAAATAATTACAAATTAATTTTGTGAATATTGCAATCATGTTAATAAATAATTGTGAATCATATTCACAACCCAAAATAAAATGTAAAATGTAATTCTAATAAATTTCTGATGTGAATCCAATTTACATCAACAATTAATTTGAAGATACTATCTACAATAAGCTCTCTCTAACATATTATAAATCACATTATATATGTAATATGGATAGCACTATCCACATTATTCATACCCTTGATAAGTAAATCATATATTGGATCATCATTCTCGTATATTTAAATAATATGAATCATCTTCACATTATTGATGATAATTAAATAACATTTAATTATCAATATGTAAATCCTCATATATGTAATTCATCAATGGAATTATTCTTGAACTCTTTCAAGAACAATGCGCTTTCTCCACAGATACTTGGAGATAAGGATAGGGTGATTGTATGTTCTGTGTATAGTGACTTGGATATTGAGATCATATCTCAAATCCAGATCTCGAGGACCACCCAAAGATGTTTGATTAAATCAAAGCCGTCAATCTAATCTTCTCATTGCATCTGAATCACATTCAGATCAATATCCAACATTTGGACTAAGATCAAATTACTTCTCTACTGAGAGGAATCACTAAAGTCCAGACCTGTTTCATCACTCCTTTGGAATGGAAGTGTCATGGTTATACAATCGTTTATGATAATATCACTTTCATGTATTCCTAATACATGTACATCCTACATACTGGAAGACCTAGAATGAACTCGAAGTTTTAAATCTGATTTTGACTGTCTCCTTTAGGGTTTTATCATTAAGTTTCTCATTAGATCATTGGGAGTTGGTATCAATCACATAAATTCCAAAATCATATATCATACCCATGTTTTGATCATATACTTTCCAGAATCATATATCAAACATACAAATTCAGTCAAGCTTCCAAAGCGAGACAACCATGCACAGCATTTTATTCCCAATATCTCATGAGTGAGGTCATGTCTTTCAGTTTAATGAACATGTATGATCCCTTTGAGAGATTGTATTACTCATATGCCCTTGCATTCACACCAGCTCACTGGTGTATAGACCTTGGTTAGATCATCAACCTATCGGTCTACTAAATGTACATACTTAAACATATAGTAACACATCTATCTATGATCGGAGGATGCATGCCTATATCATGATAGTATACAACATAGGACTTGGTTATCTCGATCTCGTTAAGTCAACTCTTTAACCTAACTTATCTAAAACCTCTGAATCGCTACTCCTATGCAGAGGACCTGCATCAAGAGGCTGGTCAGATATCAGCCAAAAGTATAAGGATTGCCATCTCCTACTCTGGTTGGAGATCATCTCTTAATAATCATTTGATGGTGCTTTATGAGTCCTCAATCTAACTCATTAGATATTCATCCAAGCACCAACATCTATGATTCAACAATTGAATCAATAACTGTATGATTATTAAGATGGTCATGGTACACAACCCTAATTGTACTAAGGGAACTATTATACAAACTAATTATTCTAAATTATAGATAGGGGTGATATTTGCAATAATATTTACTGCATATTGGCTTGTCATGGGCTCGCATGTCCAATAATCTCCCACTAGCCCAAAGAGCTATTAATGGGCTAATGATTAAACCCACACTCATGTGCTAATCAAAAGCCATTTAGAAAAATAGCTTGGTAAGATGACTAGTCACTCGATTCCCAAGAGACTACACCAAGTCCTTTTATGGTACTTGCCTATCTCCTAGTAACAGTGCTGGCATCCAATGCGAATGTTGTATCTTATGCAACTCATACTCAAATCTTGTTAAAGTGGCTTTAGTGTCTTTGACACAACAACTCAATAATCATTATAACCAGTATGTTATTTCTATTATCCATTTCAGAATACTATTATTCCTGGAGACCTCAATTTCATATTACTAAGACCCGGTCTTAAGCCTTATAAGGTAGATCACTTTCCATAAAGTCTTACTTTCTTGAAGATAAGACTTTGATATCACTATCTCTAAAGTATTGTCATCTTCAAAGGTGTTTTTATTACTGCAATCAAGTATTTTATCTCCATAGTAAGATTAGTAATGGTTTACTTCTCCCACTGTATGGCAAACATCTAGCTTTTGTACACATATAGCATACATCAGGCTTCTCATAACTGATGCACAAGGGCAAACAGTTTTAGCATTTACTTTCTCAAATCTTTGAGGTGCTATCCTTCAGATAGGATAGTACCATATCACAAGGGAAGGAAACCTTCCTTTGGGGTTTTTCCAAAATGGAATATGTCCAAAGTGTACCACTAATGTGATGGTCCCAATGCCTCATTTATTTGCTTTTGAACGTCTTCAGAACTAAGATCTAAGAGGTATCCTTGAGATCATATCTCAAGGTATAGAATAGCCATATTATATAACACTTATTATCATCCTTATATCATTCCAAATGATTAGGACTTTATCTAAATTTAGCACGATGAACACTATGGCACTCCCACTAAGCTTCACACAGTTAATCAAGATTTTGTATTTGAAATCCTAACATTTATAATTTCATCAAATATAGTTTTCCATCTACAAGAAGCTTATTTGAGTCCATAGATGGAATTCCTTTAGCTTGCACATCTTGCCTTCCTCAACTATGAAACCATGGGGCTACTTCATATCAATATCCTTGCTGAGGTATTCATAGTTTCCATATTGTAGATGTCAAAGTCAAGTTGTATAATTATAGTTAGCAATATTCTAATGGGTTCAAGCATGGTTACTGAAGAGCAAGTCTCATAGCAACCGATGTCTTCTCTTCATGTGTATCTTATGTATACGAGACATAATTTTAAGGTCTCTACCTTCTCACTCGGTTCCCTCTTTCTCTTGAAAATCCATTTACACCTAAATGGGTCTTACCCTTTTAGATGGATCCTCGAAGGTCCATATACAACAATTGTATATGGAGTCTACTCTAGACTTTATTGCTGGCATCCATCTTTCCATGTCATGATCCTCAGAAGCTTCATCATATGAAGTCAGATCATTGTTAGATTTCTCTAACACATGGAATCCATGCCTTCTAGGTGGTCTTACCACCCTCAAACTTATTTGAAGAAGTATGAGTGTTTCAGCTTTAATTATTCTTTTAGTTTCTGATTTAATGAGTCTCATTATCTTCTCAAGATTCAATGAGTTCTTTTACTTCATTTACATCTTGATTAAAAAAATCATCCTCTTAGAATCATATTCTTAGAGATGAAATCTTTTAAGAATCTCAAGGTCAGAAAGTATGTATCTAATACCATCCTTTATTTTTCTAATTAAGTAGCGTAGCACTCTCTGGTGCTAAATTCTAGCTTACTTGCATCCATAACATGGTTATGGATCAAGCAACCCTAAATCCTCAAGTGTCCAACACTAGGCTAGGTTCCAAACCATAGCTTATGAGGGTTTTCGGATTTAGATTTGCATGGAATCCTATTAAGGGTATATATTGTAGTCTTCACTACATATATACCTGGAAACTGAGGTAATTATGCTAAGATTCATCATTGATCAAAGTATGTCACACATGATCCAATTGTATCTCCCTACAAATCTATTGAGTTTAGGTGTATTAGGAGGAGTGAGATAGGAATGATATTCCTTTATCCATAAGGTATTCCTTGAATTCATCTATTAGGTACTTACTACCTAGATTGGATAAAATTCATTTTCATCTTCCTTCAAACATTGGTTCTAAACCAAAATTGTGAAATCTTTGAACATTTCAAAGGTTTCTAAGGTGAAGGGAAGAAATCTCATATCATAAATAATCATCAATTGATATCACATGTCATTAATGTTTATTTTGATATAGATGATCCACATACATCAATATGTATGAGATCATGAATACCTTTTCATCTTACACCATTCCCAGATAAGGTTGCATTGGGCATTTTTACTTTGAGTCTATGTTCATAAGTATGTAAGCTTTGAACCTTTAGACAGTCTAAAGTTTCTTCTCTAACTAGTCTATTGATCTCATGAATGGACATATGTCCAAGTTTTGATGCAAGATCATTGTCAATGATCTTCATTCTCCTATTTATCTTTTAAGGTTTGCTTTTTAGTATTTAGAAATGTTAATTAACCATTCATTAAATTTCTAATTTAGTATAGTCATCTAAATGTTAGATTACTATCTGAAATATGTCCATCATAACTCTTTATAATAGATATATTCCATAATACAAGTTTATTTCTAACATTCAAAAATAAACAATGAATGTATTCTAATATCTAAGTCATAGAGACGTTCTCTAAGACTAAGGGCTCTCCCACCGAAAATATGTAGTCTATCTATCCAATGGAGATTGTTATAATAATTGCATCAACATCCATGTGGATGACTATTAAACCTTAAGATTGATTTTTCCAGTATTCTAAAACATATGCAATCAATTGTAAGTGATTATAAAAACAAGATGATTATTAGGCTTTGATCTTATCAAATAAGTAAGTCAATTTCAATAATTAAATGTAGATGCAGATTATTCCGAGGCACTATCCGAGTCCTTCTCTAAGGATCCTAGATAGTCTAGATAGTCATACTATCACTATATCGGCTTATTGCAGCATGGGCATTTATATAATTTTTGGATGTCATATGGAAGTCACATAAGTATAGTCATCATTTTGACTTTCCTTCTTACTTGGGTCAGACCCTTGTTTCCATTACGCTCTCCTCATCTATAAACAACCATTGCTTAAGATAAAGGATCTCTTATGTTGAACTCAAAAGATTTCAATATGTGAGTATTTCAACATTTATACATGCTTCTTTCAATTCATACAAAATGAATATTATGAAGCTTCATGAATGTCTTGAGTACAGACAATAAAATGATGACACTCATCGTATCGACATCCATCTTAACTCCTAAAGACTTTTGTTCAGGCATGTACTCAAACATTTTAAGTACATCTATTATTGAGCCACCATTCTGCATAATGCAGTGAACCATACCATTCATAATTAAATGTTGAGACCGCATATGATTTCCAAAAAAACATCTTCTTAGGTTTTATAAAGATTTTTGATAATTATGATCATCATCTACATGATACTTCCAAAGCACATTCGATGAAAGATCAAGACTCTAGAGACTTACAAACCCAAGGTCGGTGTTCTATTATCAAAAACTATCATTCTTCATTATTATGAGGAAACTTGCACATTGCAACCATATACATTTTGTGCCCAACTGTAAGTACAACATCTTGATCATGGATCCAATATGTGATATTTACTAGTTATTATTGAGTGCAGTTTTTGAGTGGGTTTAATGTAGGTTATCTGACATAAGAAATTTGCATAAATTCATATTTTTACATTGATTTAGGATTTTTATATCAAAGTTGTCTTGCCTTGTCAACTCTGAAAGTTCATTCCCTTATTCACTTTTAAAGCAAGATATATACTTACCACTATATCTCAAGCAAGATCTGGGATCTCCTTCCTTACTTTGTTACATCCCAAAAATATGAGAACTTGTAACTTGGATAAAAAGAAGTAGGAACTCATTCCTCCTTGCAAGTTCAACTTGAATTTCCTAATTCGATCTTTAACACCCGGGCCCACCACTCCTAATGCGGTGTCGACCCTTCTTTAATTGAACCAATCATCAACATGATTAGAACTCACAATGTGCAATCTAATATAACCCCAATAATATGAGGACTCGATATTGGGGTCACTACACATACATTCTTACTCTTTCCAGAAGAAAAGAGCCCAATCTATGTGCGCTTGAGGCAGGAGCTATCACTTCGGACATGTGTCTCCTACATACAATCCATGGGGACAGAATTCTTCGCCTTGACGAAAGACCGTGGATGTCACTTATGTGATCATCCATGTCATGTTCAGATTTTAATTAATTTTTATAAATCATATTCACATAAATAATTCTTCTATGGGAAATAATAACTCTATTCATAATACAGTGTTTTAATTGCATATAATTCACTCATACTAAATCAATTATCAATCCAATTTAATCAACCAACAAACAATATTAATTGTTACTTGAAGGATTGTATACTATCAAAAATATGTATTATTCAAATGTTAATAATTAGATAAATACCTCATGATCATTTCAAGCATTATCCTTTCCATATCGGTTGTCATGGCCAGTATGATGGGATAGACCGTTCATGGAGCAACCTACTACCCCAACGATCCCCGACTAGACACCATATCTACCTTAGGTTAGGATAATGTGATTTGATCATATTGTATTTGAGATGATATCCGATCTTTCAATTAAAGTTATATCATATAATATTTATCAAAATCATTCTGATTAATATTGTAAGGAGATTTGCTAAATAAATCCCAATCCTATTCAAGTAACAATATTTTGCATGTAGAGATTGTCCTACAACTATTGTAGGATAAACTAGGGTTTTCATGAAACATTCATTCAAAGGCCTCTGATGATTAATCAATTATTTTCATATTTCTGAGGAACCATATTTAATCAAGTTAAGTTCATAATTTCCATGATTTCGATTGAATTATAAACACATTAAGTAAAGAGGTTTGATGATCTAATCATCTTCCGATCTATCTCCACTAAATATGGGATATCTAGGGCCAATGGAGTCAGAATAATATGAAATAAATTCAAACGATTTCCGTGTTTCATAATGGGAAAATAGTAAGAAAATCCTTGAATACATGCAAAACAATTTTCATAGCGAGAATTCTCAAATATGTTTCATGCACTTTTAGTAACAACATTAGGCTACTGTTTTTGGGACATATTTAGACATTCTAAATAAATTTTATTAACCAGAAAATATTTTCAAATAATGCGCAAACAATAAGTTTTTATTTTACGAAAAGCCGATTCGAATCTTGCATCCAATGCAAAAATAATTAGTCACGCACATCCGAAACATGAACTTTGATCGCCAATGGTTTCGGATCATATCCAAGACCTAGACCAAGTCTGTGATACCACTTGAAGGTGATGGGGAGAACCTAAGTGCATCATGAAAGCATGGTGATCCATCATATGCAATCGAGAGCGACTAGTCGGACTAGTTGCTCGGGACCGTGTAATTTAAAAAAATTAAATGTTATGAAACCACATGATCTAGAACACTTCTCGAACCATTTCATCTAAACCAAAAAGGGGTATTAGGGTTATCTCTTGAAGCATGGTTGTGATTGAAGTCTCTAAACGAAAAGACCTCCTATCTTAAGTCTGACCAGATAGAGGAGATGCATGCGAGCGCGTTGATCAGACGTAGGCTTCTCGCAATCCAAGATGATTATCCAAGCGATGGATCTCCTGATCTCGACAAAAGTGATTCAATGTCTTCTTCACAAGCGAGGCATACCAATGGAGATGGAGATCCACGAAGGTCGAAGCGGCGACATGACGACATGGCCACGACAACGATTTTCTCTAAGGCACCAAGTGGATGGCTACTTGGAGAGAGACAGAGATGGGGAGTGTAGTATGAGAATGAGAGAGAGAGAGACGTAATTCAATGGTTGTGTGTGTGAAAATAATAGCTAGGGTTGCCTCTTCTTTTATAGTATTTTGGGAGTCCATGGATCACAATCCATGTGAGGCACAAAATCAATGATTGAGATTGATTTGTGTTTCGATTCATTGGACATGAGTTTATTGTAAAAATAAAGTACAATTAATTTATATTAAGTTAAATACATTGAATAATCAATATAATTTAATTTGAACAAAATCAATTAGCACATAAGGATTAGGAATGGGACCATCTACCATCCTAAAAAGGGGGGATGACCACCCTTGAGAACAACAAAAAGGGTAGTCGCCCACCATCCATTAAATGGATGGTGTTGGCCCTTCTAATTTTGCGAGATATATAATCTCACAAAAATCATTCATATATATTAACAATAACTTTTTTTTGTAAATTATTCACAAAAATAATCCCAAATTAATTTTATGAATATTGCAATCATGCCATTAAATAATTGTGAATCATATTCACAACCCCAAAAAATGTAAATTGTATTTATAATTAATTTCCAATGTGAATCTAATTCACATAAATAATTAATTTGAAGATACTATTTATAATAAGCTCTCTCTAATATATTATAAATCACATATAATATATATATATAATATGGATAGCACTATCCGCATTATTCATATCCTTGGTAATTAAATCATATTTAATTATCTTGGATCATCAATCTCATGTATTTAAATAATATGAATCATATTCACATCATTCATGATAATTAGATCACATTTAATTATCAATATCTCAATGCTCATCTACATAATTCATCAATGGATTTATTCTTGAACTCTTTCAAGAACAATGCGCTTTCTCCGTGGATACTTGGAGATAAGGATAGGGCGATTGTACGTTCCACGTATGGTGACTTGGATATTGAGATCGTATCTCAAATATTGATCTTGGGGACCTCTCATAAATGTTTAATTAAATCAAAGTTGTAAATCCAATCTTCTCAATGCATCTAAATCACATTCAGATCAATGTGCAACATTTGGATTAAGATCATATTACGTATCTACTGAGAGGAGTCACTAAAATCCAGATCAGTTTCATCACTCCCTCGAAATGGAAGAGTCTTGGTTATACAATCTTTTATGATCACAGAACCCTCATATATTCCTAATACATGTACACTCTGCATACTAGAAGACCTAGAAAGAAACGAAGATTTATATCTCATTTAGATTGTCTCCTTCGGGGCTTTATCATTAAGTTTCTCATTTGATCATTGGGAGTTGGTATCGATCATATACTTTCCAAAAGCATATATCATACCAGGTATTGTTCATCTACTTTCCAAAAACATATCAAACCTACAAATTCAGTCAAGTTTCCAAAGCAAGACGACCGTGCATGAAATTTGATTCCCAATATGTCATGAGTGAGCTCATGTATTCCGGTCAGTAATGAATATGTATGATCCCTTTGAGAGATCATATTACTCATATGTCCTAGTATGCACACCATCTTATCAGTGTGTAGACCTTGATTAGATCATCATCCTACCGGTCTACCAAATTTACATACTCAAACAGATAGTAACACATCTATTTATGGTTAGAGGATGTGTGCCTATATCGTGACAGTATATGACATAGGACTTGGTTACCTCGATCTCAATAAGTCAACTCTTTAACCTAACTTATCTCACACCTTCGAATCTCTATTCCTATACAAAGGACCTGCATCAAGAGATCGATCAGATATCATCCAAAAGAGAAAGGATTGCCATCTTCTATTTAGACTGGAGTTCATCTCTTAATAATCATTTGACGGTGCTTGATGAGTCCTCAATCTAACTCTTTAGATTTTCATCAAAGCACCAACCTCTATGATTCAACAATTAAATCAACAACTGTATGATAATTAAGATGACCACTATACATAACCCTAATTTAATAAGGGACCTATTATGCAAATTAATTATTCTTCATTTCAGATCAGGGAATGATATATGTAATAACATTTATCTCATAATGGCTCATTGTGGGTTCACATGTCCAACAGGAAATACCCCCTTCTCGAGGAAAGAGTAGCTGGATGAGGAACCAATGGGAGTGTATTATTAAGATGGATGGTTTCTTCGCTTCTTTAAGCAGGAAGAGCTAACACAATTCACACACCGTACAAATTGAATTCGAGGTTGAAAGAGTTAACGACATGGATAAGTGGATTTGAGCTATCTATTGAGGTGAACCAGAATAAGGATTTGTGGAAGTTGAAGGCGGTTGAGATTAAAATCCTAATACTAGTTAATGCTATGATAAAATGTTTGTTTAAAGACCGACAAAGCTCTGTCCTTTGTCAGTTCTCATGAATTGATTTAGGAAACAAATTCATTCTAACTTTCTTTCTTTTTCCTTATTTTTCAAATAAGTGTTTGATAAGGGACTAGCAAAGTTTAAATATAGAGGGTTGATGAATACATTATTCATTAACTTTTCTTGTGCGTTTTGTCTTAAAACCCTTAACAAATGAATCTAAATATCCATTAACTTCCATGTCTTATAAAAATAGCATTCATGAATAAAAATGAATTTTTATGAGTCAAAAACATGTAAATAAATAAAATAACAAAAAGAAAGCAAAGAAAAGAGGCAGACTGTAAATATGCACATATTGTATAGTATGACTAAATAAATATAAGTATAGTTGTAAGATATATTTATATAACCTGACCCTTGAGACGAAGTTAGCATGGATTGCTCGACAAACAATAAAGTAGGGGGAGATAAGGAAGAAAAAAACAAAAATAATTAGTTATGTGCATTACATATTAATTCCTATTTGTTCATTACTTATCAAAAATTAGACCATTTTTTATTAATTTATTTGTATATATTTTTTTTCAAACTCTTATCCTATGTATTCATAATATATATATATATATATATGTATATCATAAAAAATCCTAAACTGTATATATGTTAAGAAATCTAACTTTCAAATTGTCAATTTCTCAACTTCTGAACCTCGTAACTACCTCATATGAACTCTAATTTCACTATAGTCACAAGTTAATAAAATAATATTATCTAATTAATGAAGGTGATTTTACTAAAATCAGAGTTCATTTGCAAAAACTTGATTTTGAGAGCTAATGACAACTGGGTTTTAGGGCTATTTATTTTATTCTGTAAATACTATTTATAGTATCATTGATTTTTTTAATTTCAAATTATTTTCTTGATCTTGTAGATTATATAGAAAAATAAGAATTCAAACCTTTATTTAATATTTTAAATAATTAAATTACTCTAAATCATAGATGAATTAAACTCTGTATTATATACCTGTATTTATTAATATTTATATATTAATTTATTAAAATCCAAAAAAATCGTACACCTCCTATTTATTATCATATTAATTAACAAAATATAAAAATGATAACTTATTCATTAAATTGTCGAATTAAAAATGAATTTTCTATTTATTAAGTATATTGTACATATATTTATATTTCATAAAATATATATTATTTATAAAATCATAATTTTGATAAATTAATTATACATATTTTTCTTTTTTATACCTATTTAAATAAAGGTATTTATTATTATTATCTAACTAATAATGTATTTTTTTATTCTTACCACTGTGGTGTCGGCACGTGGTAGCACCACAACCTTCTTCCCCAAGAAGGGTTATTGGAGCTTCTGTTCCAACGACCCAACTTCATGTATTTCTCCTGCTTCCATTTCACTTCCATCCTTTGATCTACACCATCCATCTTACTACCTAAATACCCGAACACTCGCCTACCATTTTATCATCATCTACTCCATTCCATGATTCTTATTTAATCATCCAAAGTCCCATTGTTCAACCTATCTTCTCCCAGAACTACTTTCAAGTGGCCAATGACCTAACTTCCCTATCGTGTTCCGACAACCTCCATTTGTGACAAAGCTTGGTGGTCGTCCCACGTGAAAGAAAAGACGTCGGAGGAGGATTCCAAAGCATTGATTGCCTTTGTAGCACCGCCAGGTGAGCATCCACCTCGATGAACATCGCCGTCCCTTCGAGCGAGCAACCGAATGTCATATACCTACATCTCCCAGGTGATATCCTATATTCAATTTCATTGAATTTCATGCCCTAAATAGTCACTTAATAACCTCATTAGATTCCTCTACTCACCTTCTTTGAATAACACTCAAGATCCATCTTTAATTTGATCTAAATCTGCCCCATTTTTGTTCTGATGTACAACTTTTTCTTAGAACCATTTAGAACTGCAAGAACATGTGAATCTGTGGCTGATTCATCTTTGTGAATCAATCAAATCAATCCATTTGTAGGTCCTCATGTATCTGGAGCACCTTCATCATCCATCTGGAGCACCATTGTCTTCGCCGTTGAATCAATTGAGCAACATCACCATTCCCAGGAGTCCAAACCCTAGTCATGCTTCAGACTTAACCATCATCCATTTATGTTCATCCTCCATCGTAGGAGAGCTCGAAGGGGGAGGATCCCCCTTTAGGCCCTACAGGAGCTCCATCATCGACTACCACAACCATGCTCACTTTTGGAGTTCGATCAGCTAAGCCCAGTCACCATCGTACATCAGCATTTGGGGAAGAATGAGATCAAGAATACACACTACAGCTTGGTGATGTGTGTCCTCAATGGGCAAACCAGATCATCCAATGCCATCTAATCATGATTGTAAAATTCCAAACAATGGAATAAATCTAAGTATACCCTAGAAAGTTTCTAGATTGCCTACCCACCTCAGAGATTTCTCATTATTGCATTTAGGTCCCTACTTAGGGACCTAAATGTTAAAATCCATACATTTTTCTTACAATTAGGTCTCTGACCAGGGACCTAATTGAAAGATGCCTTTTATTTTTCTTGTATTTTGTATACATTGACTTTTTGACACTTGTGGATATTTGTGGACATCAGTGGATAACATTTTTTCTACGATTTTATTTGGGAGTTGAATTTTAGAGAGTTTTATAGTGATTTTATCGAGGTTTTACTCTTCTAAATCTGACTCCATTTTGGTTCTATTTTGCATGCTTTTTTGAGCTAGTTGCTTGAGTCTGTTTCGTGGATCTACTATATAGTATCGCTATGCATATTTTTACCATATACTACTATATTGCAGATCACCTATGTTTTAAAAATATCCCTTTGAAAGAATAAAATAAAAAATGGAAATTAAAAAATCAAATAAAAATACAAAAAATTAAAAGCGACCAAAGAGATTTTCTCACAGAAGAAAAGAAATAAAAAAATCACAAAAATATTTCCTTTACTCAAAAATCAACATGCAACTTTCTTCCTCCTTGTGTTCATCCCAGGAACACTTGCTTTGTTAAATAAAATAGTGAAAATCGAAATTAGGAGAGTAGTCACCTTATTCGTTCTCTCTCTCTCTCTGATTTTGGTGTCTTTTGTTTGATTAACATGATCCGTCTCCATGGTTCTCTACAACCCACAACTCTTTCATTTTTAACCGCGAGTCGGATCTGCATTATCACTGACCCCAGATCAAAAATGTCGACTGCTCAAGGTACTCAAGAAGAACCACAAGGCATTTGGTTGGAAAGTTTCCGATCTTTGGCGGTTAAATACGGCCTTGTCTTCACATTATATTTATCTTGAAGATGACTGCAAACCATCCAGAGAATTCTACAGAAGATTAAACCCTAATCTTTAGGATGTAGTAGTGATAGAAATCACAAAACGGTGTGAAGTAGGCTTTATCTATCCCATCTCCAACTCAAAATTAGTTAGTCCCCTACATATTATTCCAAAGAAATTAGGGCTCATTGTGGATAAGAATGACCAAGGAGAGGGGATTCCTACCCGAGTACCAACATCCTGGCACGTGTATGATGATTACTGCCACCTAAGCTCACCTACAAAGAAGGTTGCTGAATCCATGATTCATTAACTTTTCTGTCACATTTTGTCTTAAAATCCTTAACAAATACATGTAAATATACATTAATTTCCATCTTTTATAAAAATTTCATTCATGAATAAATATCCACTTTTAAGCATCAAAAACATATAAATAAATAAAAGAATAAAAAAATAAAAATAAAGAAAAGAGAAGAAGGCAAATTGTAAATATGTATATATGTACAATATGACTTATAAATATAAATATAGATGCAAGTTATATTTATAACATAACCCCCGAGACCAAGTCAACATGGATTGGTCGACCAACCCAATAAGTAGGGGGAGATAAGGAAAGAAAACCATAAAAAATAATGAAGACACACTTCACACATTGCTCACTATTTATCAAATAAATACAAAAACTTCATTGATTTTTAATTAATTCATATGTATATATTTTTCACCAAAATATTTTCCTAATTATTTCTAAAAATGTATATAAAAATATAAAAATAAGTTAAAAATACTATCCTGAATATATGCCATGAAATCCAGCTTTTACATTGTTAAATTCTCAAATTCCAAACCTCATAACTTCTTCATACGAACTCCAATTTCACTCTACTCACCTTTAACGTTCATAAAATAATATTCTCTAATTAATAGAGGTGGTTTCATTGAATTCGAAGTCCGTTTGCAAAAAGTCGATTTTGGGACCAAATGACAATGGGGTTTTTGGGCTATTTATTTTATTTAGAACACACTATTTATAATTTTATTAAGTTTATAATTTATAATTATTTTCATGATATTTTATTTTCGTCATGATTTATTTCAGAATTTTTGGAGCTTTATTATTATTTTAATAAAATCCAAAACCCTAATTTATAGATAAAAAAGAACTGATTAACGTATAAATGTCTCTATTTATATATGTAAATTAATTTATTAAAATCCCTAAAAATTCACGTAGCCTTTATTTATTATTATAATAATTAAGAAAATACAAAATTAATATTTAATTATTTATTTATTAAATTAAAAATCCAAAACCTATTTATCTATACCTATTTATTAATATAATATTTATATTTCATATTATAATTATTATTTATAAAAACTAATTATTCTATAAATTAGATAATTTAATTATCTACATTTCTTGTTTTTATACCTATTTAAAATAGCATTATTTACTATTTATTATATAATTTATAATGTATTTACACATCTGGCCAACCAGGTGCTGACACGTGTCAGCACCTTGTGCTTCTTCTTCAAGAAGCTGGTACCGCTTCTGTTTCAACCGGCCATCTTCACCTATTTTTCCCATGCATTCTATAACATCGTCAGGCGATCCAAACCCTTGATTCTACTCTCCTAACAACCTTCTTACTCGCCACCCATGGATTAAACTTGAAGCCCAAGCAAATTACTCTATAAAAACCCCCAAAGTTGGCGGTTTTCAACAACTTTCTCTTAACCACCTGAAGCTTAGAATCCAGTGGCCAATTCCTCTCTTCCCCGCTTGCTCGGATCGCTCAGTAGGTGACAGCTCCGGCCAAAGGTGCCCACGTGGAAGAAGGTTCATCGGGGAGGAGTTCCAAGGCATTCACTCCGTCTTGCATCGTCGTCGTGTGCGTGTGGAGCTCCGGTAAGCCGATCCGTCGAGCGACGATCAGCAGAGGTCTTACACCTTGCGATTCCCAGGTAACTCATCCATCTTTACGATTTTCTTTCTCTACATTCGTGCATACATTAGCGTAGATAATCACGTAGTTAGGAAGCCTAATTATTCTTCTAAAACGCACAATCAAATCCACTTCCAAATTCGTTTCATATCCAAACCAATTCATGTCTTTATTTTCGTTGTTTCTCATGCCTATTATCATCTAATCTGGAAACAATTTTTGAGCTTGCAAAAACCTTAGTCTTTCGGCAGATTAATCGTAAATCGAGCATACACATTTGATCTTTGCAGGTTCTTCTTGCATACGGCGCAATAGCACGTCAATTGAAGCTTCTAATCATAAAAAAAATCGCATCACCAAGAAGACGCACAACCTGAGCTTCAGTTTCAGAGCAGACGGACGAACATCTCTATCAGTCTTTCTCCATCGTCTTCCGCCAGCTCCAACTGACGTCCACCGTGGGAAAGCTCGAGGGGTAGAGGAGCTAACCCTCTGGCCCTGCAGGAGGTTCAAGATACACATCCATTGTCGGCGAGAAATCAGAGAAGGAGTCACCTTCACCAGCTGTTCAACCGTCTGAAGAACAACTCAAGAACAGCCAGTGTACAGTCTCTCAACACGTGGCAGTCGTGGACGGCTAGGATCGACTCTGACGTTCTAATCCTGGCCGTTCAAGCCAAAGAGGTGTGATATTTGCATACTAAGACCATAGAAGTTTCAGATTTCCAGCTCGCCTTCCAAGTTTACGGAAATTACATTTAGGTCCCCACGTAGGGACCTAAATGTAATACTTCATATTTTCTTTACAGAACAGCCCCTGGCAGAGGACTTAATTGCAGAATTTTGTTTCTTTTTCTTACATTTTTACCCATGTATTATAAGGCGTCTTTGTACGTATTTTTGACATTATTTTTCATAGTTTTTCTTGGGGTAGTTACACAACTACCTTCATGAGGTTTTTCAATAATTTTTGTATGATTTCGTTGTTTCTTCATCGTGTTTCGATTACTCGAAGTTCGCTTCCGTTTTGCTTTGTTTTCAAGTGTTCTTCAAGCCCTTTGCTCGTACGCTTTACCTACTATATAATATCATCTATATTTCACCTATTCTTCACATATTATATTGTAGGTAAATTGTTTGAAAAATATCACTTTGAAAAATAAATAAAAATTGGAAAAGTATATAATCAAAAAAAATTTTAAAAATCAAAATTCCATAAAAAATATCATGTTTCTTCGATCACTGTAAGAAGAGATAAAATAATCACAAAAATATATTTTCACTTAAATAATCAAAGTATACTATTCTGCCTGCTTGTGTTCGGCCCAGGCACACTTACCTTGCTAAATAAATAGTGTAAGTTTTTTTAAAAACCGATCTTTGTTTGATGTAAAATTTCGGGTCTCTTTGCAGTTCTCTACACCGACAACCCGATCACTTAAAACCGCAATCGGACTCGAGCTGCATCAAAGGACCACTTCTCGCTTCCATTCATTGATCAAGTGCTTGAAAGATTAGCAGGTAAAGAATTCTTTTGTTTCTTAGATTGTTACTCTGGGTACAACCAGATGGCGATCTTCCTTGAGGACCAAGACAAGACAACATTCACATGTCCATTTGGCACTTAAGCTTTTCGAATAATGCCCTTTGGATTGTGCAATTCCCCTGCCACATTCCAAAGGTGCATGCTTGCTGTTTTTGTTGATATGGTTGGAAGTTTTCTCAAAGTTTTCATGGATGATTTCTCAGTCTATGGTGACAACTTCGATTCATGTCTCATGCAACTAGATAGAGAACTACAGAAATGACGTGAAGTGAATTTAAGCTTATAATGAGAAAATTTCAACTTCATGGTCACTGAAGGAATTGTGTTGGGCCACATCATTTGCAAGCGAGCCATGAAAGTCGACCTGGTGAAGGTGGAAGTCATTTCCAAATTTGAGACATCTTGAAAAGTCAATAATGTAAGGTCATTCCTTGGGCATGCTGGATTTTAAAGAAGATTTATCAAGAACTTTAACCAACTTGCCCGACCTCTAACTAAGCTTTTATGTAAGGAGATCGAGTTCATTCTTAATCAGAAGGTTCTCCAATATTTTTAGCAGTTGAAAGATTTAGTTACTCAGGCTCAGGTCCTACAGCCACCTGATTGGTCTCTACCATTTGAGATCATGACAGACACATATGATTTCGCAGTTGGGGTTGTTTTAGGATAAAGAAGAGATAAGTTTCCCTATGTCATTCACTATGCCAGCAAGATACTTTATGAAGAGCGGAGAAATTATATAGTTACAGAGAAAGAATTGCTGACAGTTGCTTTCGCTCTAAAGAAGTTCAGATCCTATATTATTGGATCTAAATTATTGTTTTTACTGACCACTCTGTTATATGATACCTATAGCAGAATAAGGATGCGAAATCACATATACTAAGACGGACCCTTCTCCTCTAGGAATTCAATTTGGAATTCAGAGACAAGAATGGAGTTCAAAATGTGGTAGCAAGTCACTTATCTAGAATTGAAAGCCAAGATATTTAGTTGGGTAGTACACTGATCACAGAGACCTTTCTTGATGAATCCATTCTCAGTATTGGATCTCTCTCTTGGTATGTTGATAATGTGAATTACCTCATCTCTAGGTATTCCCACAAAATTGGACATGAATAAGGAAGGATGAGTTCCTGTCTAATATTCATTTCTACCGATGGGAAGACCCAACTTGTTCATGGAAGGAGTAGATTTCATTTGGCATTGGTGTATTCCTAAGGAGGATTACAAAGCATCCTCGAGCACTATCATAAGCTCGAATCCGTTGGACACCATTCTGTAAGTCGAACGACATCAACGATAATATAATGTGGCCTTCAGTGGCCCACATTATTCAAAAATGCTACATAATATGTCAAACTTTGCATTGATGGTCATAAAATAGGAAAACCCTCGGTGTTAAAGATTTTATACCCCTCAATTTCATACAAATCTCTGATGTGTTTAATGCATGGGGCATTGATTTCATGGGTTCATTTCCTGACAGTCAATGCTTCGAATACATCCTGCTTGTCGTGGACTATGTGAGTCATTGGGTGGAATCTATCCTTTCTCAAGTCGCAAACAGCCATACCGTGTGCCAGTTTCTGAAAGACAAAATCATATCGTAGTTTAGGATACCAAAGATATTGATCTCAGACGGGGATAGACATTTCATCAATAAAGAGGTTAAGAAATTAATGAAGGAGTATGGCATCGATCACCGAGTCACATATCCTTATCAACCTCAATCAAATGGCCTAGCTAAATTATCGAACAAAGAAATCAAGAAGATCCTGTAGAAACTTGTAAGGTCGGACCGAAAGAACTAGTCACAACTACTGTACTCAGTTCTCTGGTCTTACAGAACCACCTACAAGTCTCACTTGGGCATGCCACCCTACCATCTTGTTTATGGAAAGCCTTTTTATTTGCTCGTGGAACTCATTCATAAATCGCTTTGGGCAGTAAACACCTCAACTCCGAGAAAGTTTGTAAAAATAGAAAATTTGATCTGCACAAGCTATTGGAATTCAGTGACTATGCATATGACAATAGCCTGATATACAAGGAGAAGGTCAAACACTGGCATGACCAGCATATCAGACAAAAGACCTTTGAGCCTAGATAAAAAGTGTGGTTGTTTGATGAGAAGTTGTAGATATTTCCAGGTAAATTGAAAAGTAAATGAGCAGGGTCCTTCATAGTCAGAAGTGTGTATGGCAATGGCGGCATCTTAATATTCGAGCCATTCATCACTAACAGTATTGAAGTCATATCTAGAGTATGACAAATTCTTGGATGTTGTCGATTCAATTCTAGTGTTTTTTGATGCAGAACCTTCAACAGTAGTAGTGGAGCTGGATAATGCCTCCCAAAATATCTTTGATTAATTTTCTTCTTTTCTTCTTTTCATTTCTATTATCTTTATGGCACTCATCCCATTCATATGTGTTATACTTAGGATATACTTCATCCTAGGTATAGGGGGATCAGTGTATTCGAGTTATTCTTTATTCATTCTCTTGCTTATCTCTCAACTTATTGATATTCTATTTATACTTAGGTATATTTCACCCTAAGTATAGTGGGGATAAGACGAGCTAGTTAATTATGTAAACTCCGATCCTTGATCATCCCCTTTTTGTATGCAGTCTTCTATACTTAGGATTAATTGATCCTAAGTAGGGGGGACGATCGACTTCTTATTTCTTAGTTATTGTAGTATACACTTTCCTATACTCAACACGAGTTATGTTTTCCTTTTTATCATAGATCACTATGAGGACATAGCTCAATCTAAGTGTAGGGGAATTGCATATAAGATGTATATACTTTAGCCATAACTCGTATTTTCATATTTTTGAATGTTATGGCTAAAATACGATATGGGAAAGGGTATGCGATTAATCAAATATAAATAATACCTTTTTATTACGTATAATTTTTTTTCAAAATTCTATGTAAATATAATTAATAAATCGGTTTAAAAATGTTTTGCAAAATTATTTGAAAAATGGTTTAAAATGACATGAAAAATCTTTTGAAAATTGTTTAGAAAACTTTTGTTAAATGTTTTCAAGGCTTTATAAAAATCTTTTGTAAATATTTTGTTTTTTATTTTATTTGTTTAAATAAACTTTCTGAAATACGACTTGTAAATTATTTGAAAAATGGTTGTAAAAATATTTTGAAAAATCTATCCATACTTCTGAAAAATCTTTGCAAAAATGATTTTAAAAATTTTTCAAACTATGTAAAGTGCTTGTAGAACTTACTTGAAAAAAAATAAAATTTTCAAAAATATTTGTTAAAATATTGTCAAATTATTGTGAGAACCTTGTACATAATTACAACAAATAAATTCCTTTATCAAGATATGAAAAACCTTGTGTATATATATTAAAAAAATCTATACATAACAACTAACTCTTGTAAATTCTTAGTGTAAATCTTACAATCAACTCTTGTAAATATGCATGCACTCCCATGCAAATATTTGCACATACTTCTTTCACTAACACTTAAAAACCCCTAAAAACTAAAAAAAATAAAAAAAAACTTGTACAAATTTCCAAAATGTTTCAGAAATTACATAAAAATTGCAAAACTCTTTCAAAAATCCACAAAAAGTTCAAAACTAGAAAATGAGCTTCACAAAAAGATTTCCTTGCATTGTACTAGCATTTTCATTTTTCGGAATGATCAAGACAATTGAACAAGTCCACATAAAGTCTAAAGATTGGATCTTGGTCTAGGTCTTAATCCACTTAATTTCAGAGGAATCCATAAAGGATTAGAATTGATACACTTCAGGTCATCTTGACTTAATTCTTAGGTTCCATGAGACATGTTTATATATGGATTAAATGAGTCTAACTAGAACCCTTCATGTCATCCGTACGACTCTTGAGACACTAGCTTGACTAGAAACCTTGCACTTAACACTTAGCTCATCCCAAATGGATTGTTGAAAGATCTTGGGGTCTAAATCAGGACAATACTAAGTCGATTCGTCAAGGATGGCTCAGAAACCATTCTCGGGGATTATCAAACTCGATACTTCAACCCACTCCTCTGGTATCATGGACTTCTAACGACTATAGACTGGATTGAAATAAATATTAGTATGAGGAATGGTCTACTAGCATAACTTTTTTCAAGACCCCGAAACATGGGCAGACCAAAAGATTATATATCTATAGGGGCAAAAATAAGAATGCAAAGCATTACAATCAAAGGGAAAAAAATCTAAAATGAAGACTATACCTAAATTACATAAAAATATTAAGCTTCCAGAAAAAGCTTGCTTCTTGGTGAAGACTCGATTACACTGGACAAGCTTCACAAGGTAATGCGACTACACTGGTCCATTTTCACTTCTTTTCCCACTCTTTTAACTTCTCTCTTTTTAGTTGTGAACTAGCATGCACCTGATCTCAGAATGGAATATCCGTCTCCCCATTGATGAGTAGAGGAGAAGACAACTTGATAGTTTAATTGTTTGTCTAGGAAGATCTACATAATCCACACATATGGTACTTGTTATTTCAAGATTGTGAAAGTTGCGATTGAGTGGTGGTTCTGACCAGATTGTGAATTGACTGAATATGAGGATTATGGAACATAAGGGTTGTTGTGTCACACTTCCAGACCTTAATGTGTTTCTGAACACATCAAGAATCCAAAGGTCTTAATTGAGCTCCAAACTTTGATTTTATTGAGACAAGTTTAAAATTCAAAAATTATTCCAAGTTCTTTCTTTTCCTTTTCTTTATTTTCTATTTATGCACTTACTAACATAAGTGTTTATTAGGGACTAGCAAAGACAAGTATATGGACATGATGAATCTCAATTTCATCACTTTTATTCTTTCATGTTTCCCTTAAATCCCTAGCTAAATGCATGTATATAACATTAATCTGTACAAAATAACACTCATAAATTGACTTGTAAATACAATATAAATATGTGTATTTAATTCCAAAATAAACGAATAAAGGAAAGAAAAGAAAAAGAATGTCAAGACCTAGTCATCATGATGACTTGGTTGACAATGAATAAAGTAGGGGGAGATAGAGTACTGAACTGTACAGAAAACACTACCCAGAAACCTTAATTCTTTAGTTCAGTATAAAGCTTTTGGGCCTATTTTATTTTCCATTATTTATACCTTAAATAATAAAAAATTAAACATGAAACTTGTACATAAAAATACAAAGAAAAATACAAATTGTTTACTAAAAAATGATACATAGTGCACCGCAGACACACAGAATAAAAAGCACAAAGAAAACTTCCCATACCTGTATCTCCTCCATACATACTCAAAATTGACCAAACTCATATTTATTGTTCATAAAATTAAGCTATCTATTAGTTAAGATGGTTTCATTTAATTTGGAGTTGAGATGAAAAAGTTGGCTTTTAGGCCCCTATTGTATTGTATACTTGTATATAATAACCAATATATTCATTCTTTATATTATACATTCCTTCTATTTTTATTACTTATAAATATTATTTGATAATACATTTAAATAACAAATATAGAATAAAACCATGAATAATAAATTAAAATAAATAAATCAATACAATATATAATACATACACATATTTATTTAAGTAAATAAAAAATAAAAAATACAATAAAAATATGTAAATGTGCAATTAAACAAGTTATAAAATATAGAAATTATGTATATAAAATAATAAAATATACATTACAAAATAAAAATAAAATAAACTAAATACATGTATATATGCCTATATATACATGTAAATATTAACAACTAAAAAATAGTCTTGTAAAAACTAACAAATGCCCTAAATACCATATAAAATAATAAACAATTTTCATGTTTTGATCAAAAATTAAATAATTCATTTACTATTTTAAATCTAATTATTAAAGGATTTTATCCCATCTTTTTCCTAGTTGGTCCACATGGACCAACCAGGGCACTACATTTGTTGACCGCATGGTCAACAGTCCTTGCCCTACCCCCGTTTGTGTAAGTAGTCACGAGACCTCTGACTTCGATACATTTTCCACTCCACCTCCATGAGCTATTTCTTCTCAAGATCCACCCAATCACTAGACTTGTCGTCCCTCACCTTCGCCCAATCCATAGCTTCCACCAACCCTCTCCCTCTCGCACACAATTTTCACTTTTCAGGTCCTAGTGACTTAATTCTTTGAGTCCATAAGACTATGTTAACATGTCATTTTGATTAGTCTAAGTAGAACATTTAACAACACACGCATGATTCTTTCATACCGTGGCTTATCTTGTACAAGCACTCTACACGTAGCTCTTTATAGAGGAGGTAGTGAGAAGGTAGAATCTTTTGGCTTGGAGTAGCATACGAGGGTAGTACATCTCGGCGGAACCTCTCATCTTCCTCTAAGGAGGGAAGGGCGTCTCAACCTTGTCGAGCGATGTTGAGGTCTCAAGATAGGATGTTGTGGGGTTGCAATAATGCTTAACAATAGGGATAGTCTACTAGCTCAAGAGGAAAAACTCCTTATGTACATGCTGCGCCTTGTATATATTTTCAAAAGAAAAAATGCACAATCTCCAAAAGTGGATAGGCCTGATTGAAATGTAAAATGCTTGCCAGAGTGTATATACAAGGATAAAAAAATAGTAAGAACTTCAAAGTCAAATATTTCTAAGCTTGCAACTGAATGACTTAGCTACACTAGTCATGCATCCAAGGATAGGTAGCTACACTGGTTACCGTCCATTTTTTTCTCTATCTCCTCTTCTTGCGCTGGTTGTACTTGAACTTAGAAGGGAATATCCCCGCTCCTCCAGGACAGAGTTGCTAGACCAGGGGACTAGAGTTACCTTGTTCAAGGAGGTTGTTTCTTTGCTACTTTTGGGATGGGTAGCTATATTTCACTTACACCATACAAGTAAAGATTCATAGTCATAAGAATTTGTGTATGTAGACTTGTTTTGATCTGACTGTTGAGGAAACCTGAATAGGAGTCTTGTGGAACTTAGAGGCTGTTAGGTTTTAAATCCATTTCCCATTAAGGTTCCGGCACACTAATAATCCAAAGGTCTGACAGAGCTCCATACTACAATTTATGAAGATAAGTTTAATACTCAGTATTGTCCTACTTTCTTTATTTTTCCTTTCTTTTTCTTTTTATTCACTCTTTCAAATAAGTATTTGCTAAGCGACTAGAAAAGGTAAAACATATGGGGATGATGAATATGCATTTCATCATCTTCATTCATTTATTTTAGCTTAAAATCCCTTATAAAACACATGTATATAACACTAACTCCATATTCTTAGTAAATTGCATTTGTCTGTAAATATTGTACACTTATTACCATTTTAACCTAAAATAAATAAATAAATAAAAGAAAATAAAGAAAAAGAAATTTTTTAAAAAAGGAAGATTGTATATATGTAATAGATACAGGCTGACCCGAACCCCGAGAGAAGGTTAAGTCTTCACCTGATCGACCAGGAATAAAGTAGGGGGAGATAGGGTCCTTAATCAGAAAATCCAAAAAAATTATTGTGTATATTTGTATCCTACACTATTTTATATGTGCATAAATTGACCTCAAATCAAATAATTTTCAAAACAAAAGTTGTAAATAAAAATGTGTCCTAATTAATAAAAATAATTGCACAATCAAATCATATACAGAATAAATACAACCACACTTGGAAAAAACCACTAAATATTAATTGAAAGACCAATTCCGGCTCCATATGAACTTAATTGAACCAAACTTACTTCGATTGCATTCTAAATTAAGTTATCTTTAAAATGGATGTATTTTCATAATTTTTGGGGTTACGGGCGAAAAGTTGGTTTTCTGGGGTGCTTTGTGCAATTTCACAATTTATTTGTACATATTGTATTTTGTAAATATTTCGAGTTTTTTACTAATTATTTAAAATTAAAATAAAAAATTAAAATTAAAATAAAAAATAGCAAATTTCCTTATTTAATCATGTAAATAATGTACTATATGTATATAGTTTTTGTAAATAGTAAATTTTCTCAAATAACTACCACAAAAAATAAAAAAGTAAGATTTAATTTTCAAATTAATAAAGTGACTAAAATAAAAAAATAGTTATTTTTTGTAAATAATTTTAACACTAATCATCTTACTTTAGCTCATTTCAATTTTTTTCTCTCTTATTCCTATCTTTTCTATTTATATGGCTCCTTCTCCATCATTTCAACTTGATCAATCATTGATGAGAGGATCCTGATCTCCGAGAGTCTTCTTGTCGCAGAAGGGTGCCTAGCCTCCGAGCCGTCCAGTGACAGCGCGTCGTCCTTCGTCGAGGCAATCACGGTATTCTTACGCTCCTAAGGTGAGATCCATCATTTTCTTCTTATTTTTTATCTAGATTAACCTTAGTTTATTTTTTCGCATTTTAATTTCATCATCATTTTTTATATATAGATTTTAGAATCCACCACAACTTGATTCTTCACCACCAATCTCGATTTTTCATCTCACATCTCGATCTCTCCATGTTCTTTTCTACCTATCACGATCACTCAACTCTGGCCACACACGGTAGCTGAAGACTCGGATCCATTCCTCATTTTTTGTCGGATCCCCATTCACGCATTCCGTTTTGATTTTGGGACCGAGCCTTCATGCTCATGTCCTCATTTGTTTATAAAAAAATTACATTAAAAAATAGATTATTTCTCTTCTCTTTAACTTTTGTTTTGTAGGATTATCTAAAAAAGATAAAAAATAAAAATAAAAAAGAAAAAAAATTGCCGTTACTGTTTCAAAAAAATAAAAAATTGTTATATGTTGTTGTTTGCGAAAAAATTAAAAAAACATAGGCGACATCCGTCGCACCGTCACCGCTCCGCCATCTGGGTGGAGCCCCTCTGCCATAGCCACCACAGCCTGGACCTTGCCACATAAACCGTGATGCCCAAGCCGCTCCCTCATCATCGGCCACAGCGATCGTCTTCAATGCCGTTCACTACGCCCCCGCGCGAGGATCATCTAGCCGTAGTCGTGCGGAGATATCCACCGTAGCTCGCAAATCTCCACAGCGCAAGCGCCACCCCGCATGCTGCTCAATCGTCTGGAACCTTTTGTGAAACACCGCAGCCATCATCGTCAGCAGCAACCAATCCACAGCCGCGCCCCATAACGGTGTCACAGCTCCTCTAGCGTCATCCTCCGTGTGGCGCTCTACCTTCCACCTCTCACCGCGACGGCGCCCTTGACCACCCCTGTTTTGATTTGAAAAAAATGAAGGAACTCCAAGAAATCCTAACGTGTATTAAAAAATATTACAAAATTTGCAAAATCTCCCCTAGACAATTTTAAAATTGCAAAGGAGCCCTTGCTAGTTCAAGCATTATATTCGGGCAAAATTATAACACTGCCCTAAAAGTTTTTCATAATTACAGAAAGGGCCCCACTTCAGCAAGTCACGTGCAAAGCACGTTTCATTGGGTAATTTGCATTTTTACTCCTCTATTTATCTCTATTATTTGTTGAATGCTAAAACATTGAATAATTGATGATCAGTCCTTTCTTTCCAGAAATTATTTTGCATGATCTATTTATTAATATAATTAATTTCATTACTCTAAAATTCTAAAAAAATCATTCTACGCTCCCGATGTGTGTATCTTTCTAGTATAGATTTTCATCGCATTTTATTTTCATTTAATATTATGAAAAAAAATAGTGTCTTTTTCTCTTCCTGAAATTCAAAAATTCCTAAAAATCAATTATTGCTTTAAAAGTTCCAAAAAAAGTAGTTTTATTTTATTATCTTTAATTCCTGTCCAAATTTCATGCATTAACTATTTAAAAAAACTAAAACAATTGAAAAATACACCAAAAATCTTTGAAAATCATAAAAAAATCTACAAAAATCAAAACATTGTCATTTCACTTTCTGGTCGTAGATATTTATATGTAGTTTAATTTACAGGATTTTTGGGCATTAAAAGTTTTTAAAATTGCAAAATACTCCAGGCTATGCACTGTTTATCATTTTTGCCACTATTTGATTTTAAAAAATATATAAAGACATCTAAAAAGTCTGCAAAAATTCCCAAAAACATTTTAAAGTCTTTGAAACACAAAATCATTTTCTCTGGATTTTTCTAAGCATTTGTGATATAATTAAAAATACAAAAAGAGTTTGGTGTGTGTATTTCTTATCTTGTGCATATTGTTCCTTATTTGAAATTTATAAAAAATACAAAATAGAAATCACTAAAATTTTGAAAATTAGAAAATAAAAAAATAGAAATAAAAAAAAGAGAAAAATAAAAAGAGAAAAATTCAAAAAAACCAAGGATACTTTGCCTTTGAGATTCCTTCTTTTTCTCTTAATTGATTTTTCGTCGATTATTGGAATAAACCTCGAGAATGTGGGCTCCCTGAGTTCGATCCTGTCCGCTATACAGGTAAATAAGTAGCTAAAATTTCTTGCTTCATTATTCTCTTGTAGTTAATTTTGCAGCTTGAGAAGAAAAAGAAAAAAAAATTGTTTGTATGTCACGGTATTATTTGGGGATCACAACGACAACTTTATATCCATTAATAATTATCAATCCTCGAAGATTTTCCGTGTCAACAACTGGCCCAAACATCTTTGAGATCTCGGACACTGTGACCTAAGATGAACTTTGGGAAAACCTAATGTCGGTCAAAAATATCATGAAGCCTCTCTTACCCTGAACCTGAGGCCCCTTTTGAGGATCCTCAACAGTCTTATCAAGGTTCCTTTGCAACCATAAGTCGAACATCCTTCATGTCACTCTTGAGGTCCAAGATCTTATTTAAGTTTTTCTTATAATCCATCCATTCAGTTAGTCTCTCTATCTATGTCATCTTCTCTCTTAGTCCCCTAGTTCCCACATTTTATTAGTATTCTTCATAACAAAAAAATAAATTAATGTGTCTAATTGGTTGTGGATTTGATAATCGATGAATTCTTGTGCTACAATGAAAAGATTGAATTAAGAGAGGCATCCATTGGCTTGTCATTACCATGTAGTTGGAAGGACACGACTGACAATGACATGTGATATTCAATCAGGATCTCCAGTCTAAGAAGGAAATGACAATATTTCTCTAAAGACTAATTTCCAGCTAACCTCTTGATGATGGTACTCTACATAGGAATAGAGTATTGGAGGTGTCAGAATAATCAAGTCTACGAGTTTACTTGATGAGCTCTAGGTAAACTATAACATGAATTGTAATTGTCGAGATCTGGTACACATCCTTTAACCAGATATAGATATATGTATATGTCTAAATGTGCACGTAGACAAAACATTAGGATTTGTTAGAATCCAACACTTAGGTGGTCGCATCCCTCGTGACCCAGCCGGCACCCTACTTGTTCGACCCTTAGGTGTGGAGCCGATGCTCTTCACTATTGAAGTAGACGAACTAGAAGTGAGCCATATGTTACCACCTCAGTACCCACTCCCGTCCTTCCTACTCTAACTCCTCAGTTCTCTGGGTCCAATCCTATGTCTGTTTACCTAGACCCTCAGCCTTTGATTCCACTTGAGCATATCTTGACTACACCTAGGCATCGAGGAGCAATTCAGCCAGCAAGCCATCATTGATGTGCATTCTCTCGAGTTCCGGCAGATTTGAAAGACGACCAACGTGGTGATGAGTTTTCAGTGGGAGATGGCGACGTTCTCCACCAGCTACGCTCAGTTCGTGAACGACCAATTTGAGATGTTGTATTGCATGTTTGACAAGATGTATCAAATGCATATCTCACAGTTTCCTCCTACTCCATCAACTGCAACAACCAGGCCTCGTGCACTCCATGCCCAAGCTCACCGCTATATGCCACAGTGAGTCCGTCCTCCTCCTTATCCTTCACCCCAACCTTCTGGCCCTAGAACCTTCTCCTCTAGACCAAGAAAGGGAATTAAGATTCCTACTCCTATCCAGATCCTACAAAAGAAGAAGAAGATACCAAGTCAAAGAATCTGAATACAACGCTCCAAAGTACAAGTACAATTTACATATTTGTAGAGCCATCAAGCAAGGAAAGAAGGCTCGACACTTACCCTGTGATGAGGATTCTGATTATACAACTTCTGACTAGTCTAATCTTGTAGTTCTTTGTTTTTTCTTTCATTTAGTAATACAGTTCTTTGTTTTTATATATTGGAACTAGTTTGTGTGCTTTACATATATTTTTGTAATTGTCGCTACTTATTAATGAAATATGCATGTTTCTCTCCCATTCTCTCTTGATCTTTTTAATTGATAACAAAAATAGGGAGAAAAGAATTAAAAAGCTTAAATGAAGATTAATGGATTGACTAATTAAGGGGAAATTTTGATTAAAAATTTGATGAATTAAGGAGAATTAAAAACAATAAGTTTTGCAACCTTCATTCACCTTACAATAATTAAAAATTTATGATTATTTTAGTAAGGGGGAGCATTTAAAATCAAGTTTGGAACTTGTATTAAAAATTATTTTGACTTATTGATATAAGTTACATATATCAAGTATGATTTGACAAGTGCTTATGCTTAAGTGTTTACAACTTTTTAAACTTTTGAAAAAGATGTTATCATCATTAAAAAGTGGGAGATTGTTAGTATTTTGGTCCTCTATGATTTTAAAGATGACACACATAAAAGATTGTATCACAGTCTCTCACATGTTGTCTATGATTACGGGACTGCAAGTATGAATCTCAGCTCGACACAATTGTATTAAGTCATCTCTCCAAAGCGGATGCAGATGCATAGCTTTGTTGTTTATTGTTCAAAAGACTTGTAATAAGTTTATCTGTATTAGGTTTGTAAAGATTGTAACTCCAACAAGCTTCAACTAAAAGTTTCATTTTCAAGAATCTCAAGATTTGATGAATTTATCAATCATGTTTGCACCTTGATCGATCATACCATGTCGATCATATATTTTCATTGATCGATCACTCCTTGTCAATTTTATCAATTAAGCTTATCGATCATTATTTAAATACCATTCAAATGGTCATCAACTGATTGATCATAGCTATTTAGTTGATCGATCATACTTGTTAACCTAATCGATTATATCAAAGAATCACATTCGATTTCACACCATTTTTATTTCCAACGGCCACTTTTTATGACCTGTTATATAAATAAATCCATACCCATTTTTAGGCACACACCATTCGAGCAATAACTCTTCCTTTATCTAGAAAGCAAGAAGCTCTCTCTGAATAATTTCCTTAATATTCTTTCTCTTGTTCTTCTACTCGTTTGATATTTTGAGAAGAATATTCATGTTTGAAAAGTTGTGAAGCAAATTGTTCCGTTCAACACTGTTTGATTCCTAGCCAATCTACAAGTTTCTCTACAACAATTAGATTACTTTTGGCAGTCTAATCTCAGTGTTGTGATATTTATTATCTTATTTGATAATACTTATCCATCTTGATATATGTGATATAATTGCTTTTGCTATCCGTTGAGAATTATTTGTGTAATTATACTGATGTTATTTATCTCAAGATATCATTTGTTATTAATTGGAGAATTATATTCTTGATATTGTGAAGACAATTCTTAATCTACATAGTATCTTTGTTATATCTCTTATTTCAAGTTAACCTCTTTCTGTAGGATTTTAGATGTTTGATCCTAAGTGCGCAAAGAAGCTCTTGGATGTGAGATCTCCAAGTAAGCACAAAGAAAGTCGAAAGGTCACCTCTTCATCTGCTTGTGCTACAGTGTATAATCTGTAGTATTGATCTTGGTGTTTAATCTAAGATTGTGAAGCATCGTCTTTTTAATGATTGAGATATCAACGTAAATATAATGGGCTTTAGTGAAGTAGTTGATTAGATTGGCTAATTGGGAAATCCTGAATTAGGAAGGCTCAGGTCATGGTTTTTACCTAGGTGGGTTTCCACATAAACATATTGTGCAAGTGTGCTAATTGGTCTGGTTGATTATTATTTCTGTGCTAGATGATTATTCTACAAAGTTTTTCAAAACTGCCTCGAACCACTTCACCCCCCTCCTCAAACTCTAGTGGTATCGTGATCCCATAACTCACAGACCCATCTAGAACCACATGCACTAGCATCTTCTCTAGGGATACTCGAAACCCAATCAGGTATACCTTTTATTCTCTTATCCACTTTCCTTTCATTCTCCTTCCTCTTTTATTCTTGTTCTCCTTCTCTTTCTTCGTCCCCGGTAATCCCTTTCCTCTTCCATTCAATTCTCTGCTCCTACTCTTGATTTCGTACTTCTTATCAATTCATTATTCAATCAGACCCATTAGCAGATCAGCCTTACGCTCTTCCCTTAACATATTCCATGTCTATCTCTCCAAAACTCCTCCACCTTTTGTCATTTCATCGATCAATGCTTCAAACTCCTTCCACCCTGATGAATGTCCATTTAATCACCTTTATTCTTTCATTTTGGCCTTCATTCCCTAGATAAATGCTCATAAATGTCATTTTTTCCTAAATAAATATTTATTATTTATTGTGTAACTACTGCATAAAGTATTGCATTTAATGCCAAAATTAAAGAACAAAGGAAAGAAAGGAGAAGGAAATACAATGCCAAAGATATTTTATGACCCGAACACTGAGACCTAGGCATCATGATGATTGGGTCGACAAGGAATAAAGTAGGGGGAGATAAGGGCCAAACATACGATAAAAATCCTAATTATTTATTCTTCAATAATGCATTTTTGGGACATATTTTATTATTTATTATGTTCCTTAAATTACATAAATTTTATACATAAAAATTGTAGATAAAAATACAAAGAAAAATACAAAATTGATTTCACTCAAAAATAATATACAGTGTTCATTCTATACTCAGAATAAAAATCCAAAACCCAAACTTCCCAGACCCGTATCTTCTACAAAGAACACAAAATGCATAAAAATCATATTAATTGTATAGAACTTTTAATTAGCTATTTAATGAAGGTGGTTTCATTTAATTTGGAGTTAAGATGCAAAAGTTAGGTTTTGGACACGTATTGTACAATATACCTGAATAAAATATTCATTTTATTTTATCTGTATTTTTTATAATGTTATATTTTTATAATTACATAAATATTGTTTATAGTATATGTACATATTTAGAATATAATAAAACCATTAAATAAACTAAAATAAATAAGTATATAAATTATATAATGAATTACCTATACTTATACCTTTATAATAAATACATCCAATTATTTAAGTAAACAAATGACATCAGAGAAATACAACAAAAATACAATTGTGTACATCTAAATAAGTTATAAATATATAAATTAAGTGTATAAAATAATAAAAAATAAAATACAAAACAAAAATAAAATATTTATTATATAGGCAATATACCTATAATTATACTTATATATAATAACTTGCAATAAACAACCTCATAAAATTAAATCAAAATGGTAATAAAATACTATAGAAAATAGTAAATACTTTTTAATTTATAACCTAAGATTAATTAATACATTTAATAACTATTATTCATTTTACAAGGAATTTTTGCCTTGCATTTTTCTGGTCGGTCCATGTGGACCAACCAAATTCATTCTTTTGTTGACCCAGGTCAAACTAGCCCTTTGGCACCCCTGACCTTTATCAGAACCTCGAGCTGCCTGCTTCTCTCCATTTCCCCTAGCAATCTAATGATCAAACCACCTTGAGCCTTGAACAAATTCTGCAGATGGGATCTCCACGATTCACGTCTGATGCTTAGATCCCATTGATCTCCTTGTATTGTCCTTAAATCAATTCGCAAGATCCACCATTGTCAGCCTATAAATTTAACCTTCTGGCCACCTTCCTCGATTTGGTCCCTTTTCAAGTCCTAAAACCCTCTACCCTCAGACAAGTGTGAAAACTTTTGATAGCAGGTGATCCCCTACGGTGCTGGAGCAGAGAACAGAGATAGAAGGCGTTCCACGGTGGTACTTTGATGTCATCCTCTCCTTGGCGCAAGCCACGTTCGAGTTGTGCCATTTACATTCCGATGTAGATTTAGCTACTATCTTTCAATTACACATTTTAGTTTCAATTTTAATTATTGTTTTAGCTTAGATTAGGTTAATTCACTTCGTCGGAGATCTATATCTCTGGCCACCTCTATCCCGATGTGTATACTCTATTCCAACTTCATCTAATCGCCTCATCACTTAGCCATGTCACTTCTCCATCTATTTGATCCATATGATCACCCAGATCGACCCTCGATCTGGAGATTGAGGTTGACATCCATTCCCTTTGCCTGACCTCACGCCTCCACCCATTCCACTACCATTCCATGCCTAATCAGGTCAAGGCAGTTCGCCCTCAACCCGTGGTTTTCTCTATGCAGGTCTCAAGCTGAATGAGGCCTTGTAAGGGTCAAATCAATCGTGGACTGCCCCTCCAGGTGCTCCAAGTTTCACTAGATATACATGACTTGATCGTAGGGCCTCAAACCTTTTCAAGTAGCTCCACAACTGTGCATTACCCTCTGGAGCGATTTCTCCATCTCAGCATCTCAATCCAGTGCCTCAAGATGGAGATTTGATAGGTGGAAGGAGCTCTGGGGTTAAGTTCTTCCATGTTCTTGATTATGCCCTCTGGGACATTTGATGAAGCCACACCGCTAGATCTATTCCTCGCTGTTAAATAAGAATGAAGCGATGCGTCTCCTCGACCGTTGGTTGCGCATAAGTAAATGGTTGCGCATCGTTGGATGACACACATATAGGGGGGAATATTTCATCAAACCACCTTGCATTTTTGTACATTTTTGTTTGGTTCTATAAATAACATTATAGTGTAAAATAAACAGGTGAAAATTACATGGACCCCCTCCCTTTCACATGATTTGCTTAGGGATCTTTACCAACTCATCTCCTGTGGTCCCCCACGTGAGGTGGGCATTTAGCAGGGGTACACCCCCGATGTTTGTATTTATAGTTTAATGCGTAAAATTTAATTTTTCAGTTAAATTTTTTTGGGAAATTTACACGTTTGTCCATGCCTTTTATTTTAATTACAAATATGCCCTTTCCAGCCTATTCATTTTTTTGCATGTTTATTTAATTTTTATAAATATCATTAATGCTCCAAAAAATATACAAAAATAGGATAATGTACATGGATGTATGCTCTTTCATGATACATATTTTGTTTTGCATTTTACGAATATTTCCTCTTTATTAAAAATAAAAAAGAGCGCATTTTCCTTTATTTGATTTAGAAAATACCAAATAATTATGAAACCTGAAAACTCCAAATATATATATATTCTCTATTATAGTATTGTATAGATTTAGACCAAAAATCCCTAGAAAAAGAAATTGAAAATGATAAAACAACAAAAACTCCAAACACCTTTAAAAATTACAAAAATTACTCTAAAAATCTAAAAGTATTTATTTCTATCTCTGAATTTTCTTTATATTATATATTATTTATTAAAATTAGTTTTGAGAGTTTTTGACTTTATTTAGTATTTTAAATCTCAAAACAATTCCTTATATTTTACCATACCCTAATTTTGCATATTTTGGACTTTAAAAATACTAAAAGTTATCAAAAATACTTGAAAATAAAAAATAGTAGAAAAATATAAATAAACCAAAAAATATTTTTTCTACAAATTTGATTAATTTAAGCTATATTTATAATTATTATACCCCTATTGTATTATATATATATATTGCATATATTATCATTAATTATTATAAATAACTCATAAATATTTTTAATATCTTAAAATTATAATATTTAAAAAGTTCTATATTTCATATTTTTTTATTTTTGTATATTTTTTATATAGTATATATATTTTAATCTAATATTTAAACTAAAAAGAAATTAAAAATCAGAAAATTAAAAAACTGTAAAAATACTAAAAAGTTATAAAAGTGAAAATAAAATAAAAATTTAAAAACGAAAAACCCACACAAAAATTCCAAGAGGGCACTTGTGTAAATAACTCTCTTTAATTAGAAATAATCATTAGGCTACATGGTTTGCTCTCAGTGGTTCAACCTCTATGCTTACGCACACATTATACACCTTTGTTTACAGAGTAAAATAAGTTGTACTTCACATTTTTATCATTCATTGATCATTCATGTGTTGTGGGTACTTGTTGATTTTGTGAGACCCATGTGAGTGGTTGCTTCGACGACTGTTGATCTGCCTTGTGGATTGATAAGACCCTCGCGGGATCCCTCGCCCTATAATACCCACACGCTAAGAGATGCACACACCTCTCCCCCCATAACTGCAACTCATTCCATTACGACACCTTGGACAAGACTTGTGAGATTGGACCTTTCATCCTCTATAGGTACTCAAGGTGGATCTTCTATCGCCTAACCTCCTTTGACCAATTCCCTTGTTGTTGAGTCGCTGGAACTTAATTGACATGTTCGCTTCACGCCACCACCTTAGAACATCTCAGTGGAGCTCGATCCAAGTATCATCATAGTCCCAACATATGAAACTAGAGAAGAGAGTCGGAGGAGCATGACCTATAGTTGAAGTCTAATTCATCATGAAAGTCCGTCTCATTCGTCGATGGATCAAAGCCTCTCTACCATTGATCGTGTCATCAGTATCAATAAAACACCCTATGTGGCTACCTTGGATGTCAGCTCATCGAAGTCAAATCATCTATTTTCAGCAATTTGATGTAAAGTCCGTCTTTATGATCCCCTCGTGTGTGTGGAAGAATTTTCGGACGACAAGTTGCAGATCTTAAAATTCCATCCATACCCTTTATGTAGGAAATTACAACTCAGATCTGCCACCTCATTTTATTTATAGATATGTTACTTTTGGATTTTAGTAAAATTTCCAAAAAAATACAAGCCAACGCTAGAATGTAACTATTTATATCTTGATATCCCTTTGTCCAATTTTGATGGGACTACTTTTATTGCACAGATAATTTCATCAACTTTTTTAATGAGACATTGTGGTGAAATTTCTTATGTAGAATAGATTATTTATGAATTTTTGAATAAAATCCATGTTTTGATCTTATCAATGCAAATTATTTCATTTACATTGAGAAATTATGAAATTGTTATATGTTGTGTATCTTTGGACAGTGGAACTTTTTGCATAGGTCTCGTTGCTTCTATTGTGTATTCGACTAAGGTGTAAAAGAAACTGAAATATGAATATTTGTAATTGATGGAGTACTCAAGGGCTTAGTTGTAGACATTCTAAATCTCACCAAAACTTACTCAATGCAATTCATTTGAGATAAGAAAAGTTTTCCTTCTGTATGGTCCCTGATGATTTCCATCCCGGAAATATTCTTATTGCATTGAGGTCCTTCAAGTCAAACTCTCAAATAAGGATCTTCTTCTGATCATCTATGGCATTTTATTTTTGTCTCCAATCAGTATATCAGTGTAGAGAAACATATAGGAAGGAGCTTGTTGTGATAAATACTACAATCGTATGGGTTCTTGTCGAACTCAAGTCCAATCACAAAACTATATAATCTTTTATTCCACTACTTGGGAGACTACTTGAGACCATTTGAAGACCTCCAATCTGCGCACATGATTTCCTTTCCCTGAAATGTGAATCCCACTGATTGACTCATCAGAATGCCCTCTTTAAGTCACCATGGAAAAAAGTTATCATCACATCTAACTTCTCCATATCCAACTCTAGATATGTTATAAGAGATAGTAGAATCATAATGGATGCATGTCTTACGACTAGGGAGATTATTTCAGTGTAGCCCACGCCTTCCTTTTAATTGTATCCCTTCTTAAATAGATGTGCTTTGTATCTATTGTCCTAACTTCTTGAGATTCATGTCTTCTCTTGAAGACCTATTTGTAGCCAATGACTTTCCTCCTCTTTGGTAACTTGCAAAGCTCCCATGTTCGATTCTTGTGAAGAGACTCTATCTCCTCGCCCATAGCAACAATCTACTATGTGGATTCTGCCCCTAATATAGCCTCATTGTAAGTAGACAGCTTTGGAGACTATGCCTCATCAACAAATTGCAGTGTAAATGCTACCATATCTTCAAACCATATTTCTAAATTGCAACACTATTTTGCCCCTCCTCAAATTTTTAACTTTAGGCTATTCAACAACAACCAAATCAAAAGTGGCTTGAGCAATTTCTTAATCACTACTTGGTGCCATGAACTCCACATGTACATATAACGATAAGCTCAACACTTGAAAGAAGCATAGTATTCTCATCAAAAATGACATTTATACTAACAATTATAATATGCTCAGAAGAGTACCAGATTCTACATCCCTTTTTCATGCAACATATCATGCAAACTCGCCTTTCTTTGACCATAGTTATAATTTTCCTTGAAACCATGATAATATATAGCACAACCAAAGACACATAATTTAATCAGCATGATTATCGGACCATAACTCAATGGGTGTACTATATTTGATAGTATATGTAGGACTCCAATTCACCAAGTAACAAGTTGTGTTCACAACTTCGACCCAGGATGCTCTACCAAGACCAGCATTTTAGAGCTTGCACCTTGCTCTCTCTTTATAAGTGTCCTATTTAATCAATCTGCTACTATATATATTACTTTGTATCCTAACAATATTGGGTCTTGCAACATCTTCCTCCTTGCAGAACTCATTGAACTTTGACAAAGAGAACTCCAATCCATTATCAATACGCAGATACTTAACCTTCTTAGAAGTATACTTATCCACCAAGATCTTCCACCATGTGAAGTTCTGAAATGCCTCGCTCTCGTGCTTCATCATGAACACCAAATTCATCCTAGAGTGATCATTAATTATAAATAGAAAATTCTTTGCATCTCTCAAAGATGAACACGTGAAGGACCCCAACAATTAGCATCAATGTAGTCAAGCATCTCCTTCATTCTGTGAATTGCATTACTGCACTATTTATTGTTTTCCAAACATGAAATGCTCATAGAACTCTAGCGTATGTTGTATATGTCAGCCCATGGAAAGTCATTTTGCGATAAAAGTTATTGCAAATCACCCCTTAATCTGAAATAAAGAATAACTAATTTGCATAATAGGTCCCATAGTAAAAGTAGGTTTATATACCATTGCCATTTTGAAGTCATACAATTGTTGTTCCAATGACGAGATCATTTAGGTTGGTTCTTAGTAGAATATCTACAGAGTTAGATTGATGAATCAACCACATCATCAAATGATTATCAAGAAAGGATCTCTAGCCTGAGAAGGAGATGACAAATTATACTCCAAAGGCTGGCATTCGACCAATCTCTTGATGCAGGACTTCTTCATAAGAATAGAAGTTTGGAGGTGTTGAATGAAGTGAAGTCAAAGTATTAACTTGACGAGATCGAGATAACTAATACCGCTATCATATATTTTCACATATAGGCACACATCCTCTGACTTGAGACAAGTATGTTACTATATGTCTGAGTACGTACATTTGGCAAACCATTAGGTTAATGACCTAGTCAAGGTCTAAACACCAATGCACTGGTGTACATATGAGGCAATATGAGTAAATACGATCTCCTAAAGGGATCATAATGGTCCACTACTAAAGCAGATGACATGATCTCACTTATGAGATACTAAGATTAACCAAATTCCACCAATGGTCTTCTTGCTTTGGAAGCAGGACATGATTTGAAGGTATGATATATGATTTTGTAAAGCATGCGATCGATATCAACTCCCAATGATCAAATGAGAAACTTAATGATAAATCATGACGGAGACAATTAAAATGAGATATGAACTTTAGGTTTAATCACAGTATTCTAGTATGTAGGAAGTGTGAATATTAGGAATACTTGAGGGTGATGTGATCTTAATCGATTATTTACCGTGACGCTTCCATTCTGAGGGAGTGATGAAACATATTTAGATTTTAGTGACTATGATCGGTTGATTGGTTATCTAATCTTAGTCCAAAGTTTGGACATTTATCTGAATTGGATTTGGATGCAATGAGATGATCTAGTATACTGTCTGATATGAAAAGACATCTCTTAGAGGCCTTATAGATCTAGAAATGAGATTAGATATCAATATCAAATTCACTATACATGGCATATACAGTCTCACTGGCCTTTTCTCCAAGTATCTACGGAGAAGGCATGATATCCTTAGAAAAGTTCAAGGATAGTTCAGTTAGTGTATTGTCCCCAGCCCCAGACCCCGTCCATTATTGGGGATTACCAACCCAGACAACCTGTTGGGCTTGGGCCCAACTAGGTCCCTTGACCACAACCTAGAATGCTTCAGCGCATGTTAATTAATAGTAGCCCATACAACTTATAAACTACTACCACACTTTGTAATTACTAGATGCAGTACTATAGTTGGGGTTCTACGAGCACACACACTTATATTTTCAATGTCCCCATTGTATAGGGTGCATGATGCATTCCCAGTAATAGTGGCGACTTTATCTCTTCGGTATCCCTTTCCTTCTAAATATATTATATGGGTGGCTCCACCTCTCGGATAGCCCTTTCCGCTATTATAGGGAACCTGCTCTAATGCCATCTATAATGTCTCTGGCCTTAAAAACCAGTCCATTATCGAGGATTACTGTCACATACAACCTATTGGTCTTGGGCCCAACCAGAGCCCTTAACCACAACCCAAAATGCTTAAGTATGTGTTTTCTAGTAGTCAACCCCACTGCTTATAAGTTACTACAACATGTTATGATTACTAAATTTGGTACTATGTTTTGGGCCCCTTTCTCTTAACCTCTCAACCTTATCCTTTGGGGTGGTGAATGGAGTGGACATCATAAAGAATGAAGGGATAAGGGGCGGGGAAGAAGCACTAATGAAGCACTGACGAGAATAAGAGGAGAAGGAAGATTGTGTACTCCTCTCCATGACGAATTCAAGAAGGATGTAAGTGTTGATTCAATACCCATCCTACTATCTAAAAAGCTAGAAAACTAATAGTTGTGTTGACCATGCACTAAATCGAACAACAATCAACCCACAATATAGATGAAATAGTCAAAATGTGTGAGTTGAAATTTATTATAACTCTTCCAAAATGTGTATAGGCGTAAGCAGAGAAGAGTGTCGAACACAACGAAGCAAACATGGATAGAAAATTACTACTAATTATTGCTAATTAATAATTTTTTTGGATTTTATCTTTTCTTATTTTTATGTTTTTATTTTTAAATATTTTCCTGGGTTTTTTAATATATTCAAATTTATATGATTTTTTAAATTTTTTATAGTTTTTTGTTTTTTATTTTAATTATTATTTTTCATTTTTTTTAAATTCTGCAAATTTTTAATTTCTTTTTTGTTTTTAAAATAAGATACTTGATAATAAAGATATAGATAATATATATAATATGCATATATAATAAATATCTTTTTTGGATTTTTAAATAAGTTCAATTAAGTCAAAATAAATAAAATAAAATATTTTTGGGAATCTAACATTATTCATTTTTTTAAATTTTTGAATAATTTTCTATTTTCATGGATTCTTAAAGTGATAAAAAATCAAAACATAGAATATGTAAATTCTACAAACTTGTTTACGGTTTTAAAAATATCTATGAGTTCAAAATTCATCCTAAACCATTTTTAATATATTCTATATGTAATAAAGGAAATTAAGAAATAGAAAGAAATATTTTTGGAATTATATATATATAAGGTTTTTAGGGTTTTGAGATTTCTAGGTTGTATATTTTGTATTTTTTTAGCGATTTTTGGACATGTTGTAGAATACAATAAAATCTAATTAATATAATTTTTTAATTTTAATATAGACATTTTAATTTTTATGGATTTTAAATGCTAAAGAGGGAACATATGCATGTTTTTTAATTTTTTAAATAGTAAAGTAATGTTAAAAGCTCCACGAAAATTATATGTGAAATAGCTTGGATATAGACAGCTATCATAATTTTCCCATAATTTTTGGCATAAAAAACATTTAATAAGAAAACTACACAAAAAATTAATACAACAACACAAGGACCAAATTACAATTTTCAGAAAATAAATATGCATTTAATGATAGATCCTAAAAATCCAGGGTTATACCCACAAAATGTTCAAAGTTGCTTCACGTGGGAAAACACGTGAGGTGATTTGGCAAAGGTCCTAATTGCAAATATTAGAAAGTTTAAGGGTCCAACTGCAAAATGGCCTAAATATTACACGACGCTCGATATTATCATGAATATATTTAAAATACAAAAGGCAGAGGGTCTTGGGTGAAGTTTACCCTACATGTGTGTGATATTAGATGGTAGATGTGCACCCACTTATCCCTGTGGACGGTTGGGATGTGAGACCGCTTCGGCTTGATTGGTGGGCAAAGATTAGATATGGAAGATATGCATCATCCAATGGCAGAAAGGTATTCTAGAAGAACAGGGAAGAACTCAACTTGTGCCTAGCTTCCTACCGCCGTATTCCCCTTGCTCTAGCCTCTTACCTCATTGTTGGAGGTCTCAAAATATCACGGGGGTCCCTCTGCATCTTCAGGTGGCTTCAAGATGGTCCAAACCTCACTGGAAGAGGTATGGAGATCCTTCGCGACTCGGGTCTCATGGGATGACTTGCAGTTCCTCGATTCACCTTCAGAAGGAGATCTTTCAGCTTAAGACTTGTTCAACACTTCTCAAGTCTCGAGAGTGGAGCTCTCGACCCTCAAAAATGGTATTAAAGCAAAGTAAATGGAGTGGGCTATGTGATCTTCGATGATAGTGGTGGAAGGAGATCAAACTCCTCAATTTGTGCAAAATCGAGGGTGAAGGGAGATATGTGTGATGGATCAAGCAAAGGGAGAGATGACGGAGTGATAATATGGGTCAGAAACAGAGTGTGCCTAGGGAAAAGGTTGCAACCTAGTGCTCTGGTAGACTATATTTTTTTATTTTGATGTGAAATAACTGAAATCAACCAGAACTAAAGGATAAACTACTCTAAGAATTAAACTAAAAAGCTAAATAACCTAATTTAATAGCTCGTACCTTGTTAGAGACCTAGGAGCAGATGAACCTGATGGAGGAGCTCCAATGGTGGGTTGGATCTCGATGCTCCACCTCCTTCTCCTCGCATCGAGTACAAGGAGCTCACCTCTATTACTAGGGAGTCTCCAATCAAGGGATCAAGGGGTTACAAAGGGGAAAAATCAGATCAAACTTGAGCTGAAGGATGATGATGAAGTTTTATAGTTGTGCTAGATAGGGAGCTTTGTGATTGGAATTGCACACAAAATGATGGTGGTTGGTGAGACCTAGGATTAGGGAGTAGTATAATCATCTGATGAACAAGTTTTGTGAAGGGATCAAGGCACTCAAAGGCATAGAGAATGCGTGAAAAAATGGCAAAGAAATGGAGATGGATATGTACAACATGTCTATGGAGTAGAGGGGGTGTTGATCGGGGGGTCAACACTCCTCGGTCTGTGGTTGATCCACGTGGACCACTACAGGACAAAAGTAATATAAAAATACAAGAAAATTAACTAAAATTATAAAATTATTTTATTTAAAAATATTAAAAAAAGTATTCTTATTGTTTAACTATTTTTTAGGATTTTTATATATTTTTACAACCTTATTTGATATAGTGTATTATTATATATTGTTATTTATATGTATATATACATTTATATTATGTACTTATATTTATTTTATTATTTTTATATATAATACCATATTTACATAATTAGTTTATTTACAATAGTATTTAATACATATTTACATATATTTTTGGTATTTTAATAGTTTTATTTATATGTATAAATAGTTAGGTTTATTTACAACATAGCTACATTATACCTTTGTGTTAAGGCTTATTGCATATTTTAGGTATTTTCAAATGCTTTTAATTTATATTTGTATTGTTTATATATGTTATATAATATGTACGATTATTTAAAATTATAAAGAGTAACAAATGTAAAGAATAAAATAAATTGATTTTCTATGTAGATGTACAAGTACCATAGTACCCTAATTAGTCAGCTTTTGCATCTTATATCTAATTCCAATTAAATCACCTTCATTTGAAATATAATTGAATTTGAAATACAATGGAAGTGAGTTTGATTTAATTTGAATTCATATGGAGTAGATATATATTAATCAAGTTTTATTTGCAGTCTTTTCAATTGAGTTGTACTAGATGACTTGTGCACGATTTATTTTTGCCAACATTTTCTCATTTTTTATACATTATTATGTACAAATTTTGTATTGAGCAGTTTATTATTTGGAGTGTTATGATGATAAATAAATTAGTGAAAGTTTGAGATATTTACATAGTATATTGTAATTAGAAAATTCATGGTTTTATTAGTTTTTCTGTACATATTTCACCCTATATCCCCCTACCATATTCCTGGTCAACCTAGCTAATATTTGGCTAGGTCTCGAGGTTTAGGGTCATTCTAGGGTTTAAATATAGGTATTTAAGCATTATTAATACATCTAAGTTAGGATGTTAATTCATGCATGTTAGTTGTATTTTTATATATTTGGCTAGGGATTTAAAGCCTAAATGAATGAATAAAGGTGAATGAATGGCTATTCATCACCCCCCTTATACTTACCTTTGCTAGTCCCTAGCAAACACTTATTAGGAGAATAAGTGTTGGAAGAGAAAATAAAGAAAAGGAAAATAAATAACTTAGAATGATTATGATTTTTAAACTTATCTTTATAAAATCATAGTTTAGAGCTTAGTCAGACCTTTGGATCGTTACTTTGTCGGAATTGTATTGGGAATAGATAAAACTTAACAACCCTCAAGTTCACAATTATTTGTTTAGTTTATCTCAATAATCAGGCCAAAACAAGTCTTTTAATACGCAAACTCTTATGACTATGAAACTCACTTGTATAGTGAATGTGAAATATAACTCCCCACATCTGAAGTGGCAAAGAAACAGTTTTCCTCAGCAAGTTAACCCTGATTCCCCAATATAGATACTCTTTCCTTGAGGAACAGATATTTCCTTCTAAGTTCAAGTGTGTCCGGCTCAAGAAGAAGGGGTAGAGAGAAGAATGGACTGTGACCATTGTATCCACATATCTTTTGGAGCTTGGCCAGTGTAGCCAAGTCTCAAGCTGTGGGAAACCTTGTAACTTTAACTTTCAAGCATAAGCTTGCTTATTGACTCAACTCCAGTGAGAATGATTTTTCATTAACTTTTTGCCCATCTAACTTTTTTGGATTCTACTTATTTCATACCTTTTTTTTCTTCTTTTCTTAATATATATGTACAACATCATTTATATAAGGATTTTTTTCCTTCTTGATACTGTAGACTATCACTCTTTTGAAGCTTTATTACAATCCACATCATTTTGTCTTTAGACGTCAGCGCCACTAGATTAGGTTGGGGGGCACTGGCCTCCTATTAGGGAAGTGTATGTTTCCATACGTGTGCTTCTCAAGATAAAAAATTCTATCCTCTACCACCTCATCTGAGTTGAGCTACTCGCAGTGTGCTTGTCCAAGTTAGGCCATGTCAACAATGGTCATATGCCTGTCATGAAATGTTCTACTTTGGCTAATCAAGATGACATGTGAAGATAGACTACCACTCAATGAATTAAGTCACAATGACCAGAAAAGTCTTAATTCAGGTTCCTATAAGGTTCCGATGAAATTAAGTAGATTACGGTATAAACCAAGCTCTAATCTTCAGATTTTATTCCAGACTAGTTAAAATATCAACGTCATTCTGAAAAATGTGAATGCAAATGCAAAGATATTTTTTGAAGTAGATTTTCTGGTTTTTAACTTTCTATGGGTTTTTTCAAATTTTTTTAATTTTTGTGAGTTTTGAATATACTCGATTTTTAGGTATTTTTGAAAAAGATAGTGAATTGTATGTATCTACAAGTCACAAGGATTGTATGCATACTAACAAGGATTTTATACAATTATATACAAGTTTTATACATGATTTTATTTACAAGGGTTTGTTTGGATAATTTTACAATATGATTATACACAAGGTTTTCAAAACCATTTGAAAATATTTTTACAAACATTTTGAAAACTTATTTTGCAAATAAGTTTATAAAAATTTTGCAACAAGTATCTCAAACATTTTTTACAAACATTTACAAAAGGATATTTTACAAAGGATATTTTGCAAAGGTTTGCAAACATTTTACAAAGATTTTTCAAATGTTTTCAAAAGACTTTACAAAACATTTCGCAACCATTTTTCAATATAATTTACAAAATATTTTCAAACCAATTTTTACAAACATTTTTCAAAAAATTACACAGATTTACATGAGTATTTTTATACTTTTTATTGAATACAATTCGCATTGTATTATTGCCATATTATTGAAAATATCTGAAAGTAAAAGTTATGGCTAACGTATACATACCATATCTACGACCCCCATATACTTATATAAAACTATGTCCTCATAGTGACGAAGGAACGAGAAAGGAAGACATAACTCCTGCTAAGTATAGAAGAATACTATACTACAATGACTCAATGAAAGAACTAGGAGTTGATCCCCCCCTCTCAATATTTAGGATCAACTAATCCTAAGTATAGAAGATTGTACATGAAGCAGGGATGATTGAAGACGAGAATATACAAAATCAATGAATCATCTTGTCTCACCCTATACTTAGGGTAAAGAGTCCCTATGTATAGAATACAATATCAACAAGTTGAGAAACAAGGAAGGGAACAAAAAGGAAAACACAAGTCACTCATCCTCCCTATACTTAGGATCTAGGCATCTTGAGTATAGAACTGATGAAAGGGATGAAGGAATAAAATGGAAGATGAAATTGAGGAAAAGAATTGAATAACAAAAACATTTTTTGGTGATTAATTATTTGAATCTTTTGATGATTGGAGATCTTCTTGAAATGCCACATCAATTGCATTGACAACATACATGAACGTGCCGTGCTCTTAATACGACTTTTAAACTACTGAGTGTCCCGAGAGTTTTTAATTATTACAAGTTATTTAATCACTCTCTTTCCAAATTAAAATTGTAGACTAAGCTAATCTAAACTAAGGATAAATAATGTTTCTCTTCACAGATCTTGGTTCTCTTCACGTCTCTCTCTCTCTCCTACTTGCTCGATTAGAAGAGTCGGCCTCCGACTCGCTCAGGTGCCTCAGATCTCCTAGAAAATCCTCCCTCTGCTTCGCGAGACCTCGTAGCAAAGTGAACCACAAGAAGTGGTTAGAACAGTTATGCAAAATTATATCAAAGAAAAATGAAATAAAGAAGATAGAAAAATTATATATACAAATATTCCCTAACCATTTCTTCCCCGATAACGACGTGATTTATTGATTCAATATCGAACATATTGTCTAACAAGTGATACAAGTAAACATTGTGTTGACCAGGCAATAAATTGAACAACAATCAACATACAATATAGATGAAATAGTCAAAATGTGCGAGTTAAAATTTCTTATAACTCTTCTAAAATGTGCATAGGGGTAAGTAGATAAGAGTGTCGAACACAAGGAAGCAAACAACGGTGGAAAACTACTACTAATTATTGCTAATTCATAATAATTTGTTTAGATTTATTTTTTTCTTATTTTTGTGTTTTTGTTTTTAACTATATTTTTTTGGGATTTTAATTATATTCAAATATTTACGATTTTCTGAATATTTTATATTTTAATGTTTCTAAATTTTAATTATTATTCTTTTAATTGTTTTCAATTTTGCAAATTTTTAATTTTTTTGACATAAGATAACTAATAATATCCATATAAATAATACATATAATGTGTATATAAAGAAAATGTTTTTCGTAATTTTAAATAAGTTAAATAAAGTCAAAATAAATATAATAATCTATTTTTTATGTTTTTTATATTTTCTCTATTTTTGATACATTAAAAGATATTTTTCTAATTTTTACGGATTTTTAAAGTTATAAGAAGTCAAAACATCGAATACATTAATTTTGTAAACTAGTTTAGGGTTTTAAAAACATCTATGAGTTCAAAAATAATCATAAACTATTTTTAATATATATTTTATCTAATAAAGAAATTCAAGACCAAAAAGAATTTTTTTTGAATTTTATAGAATATTTGCTAATTTTATAAGGTTTTAGGGTTTAGAGATTTTTAGGTTTTATATTTTATATTTTTAGGTATTTTTTAATATGTGGTAGAATATATTAAATCTAATTAATATATTTTTTTGGAAATTTTTAGATATATATTTTAATTTTTATTGATTTATTAATGTTAAATTAGGAAAATAGGCATGTTTTGATTTTATAGAAATAAGAAATTAATTTTAAATGCTCTACAAAAAATATGTGTGAAATAGCATGGTTCCAAGGTATCTATTATAATTTTCCCATAATAGCATGGTTCCAAGGTACCTAAAATAAATAATACAACAACACAAGGACCAAATTTTAATGTTTAGAAACTGAATATGAATTTAATATCAGGTCCTAGAAATCCACCAATATACCCGTAAAATGTCCAAAATCACCTCACGTGGGATAGGTCGTGAGGTGACCTAGCAAAGGACCTAAGTACAAATATTAGAAAGTTTAAGGGCCTAAGTGCAAAATGAACTAATTATATTAAGAGACACTTGATATTACAGGACTATATTTAAAATGGAAAAGGCGGAGGGGCTTGGGTAAAGTTTACCCTCTACGTATGCGCTATCAGACGGTAGATGCGCCTACTTATCCATGTGGACAATTGGGATGAGAGACTGATTTGTCTTGTGTTTGGAGGGCAAAGATTAGATTTGGGAGTTATGCATCATCCAACAGTGGAGAGTTCCTCTAGATGAACTAGGAAGAACTCGGCAACGACCAAACTTCCTCCCGTCATCTCTCCTTGCTTTGGCCTCTTCCCTCGCTGTTGGAGGTCCCAAAATGTCATGGGGGCCCCTCCGCATCTTCAGGTGGATTCAAGATGGTTCATGCCTCACTAGAAGAGGCATGGAGGTCTTTCACAGCTCGTGTCTGCTGGGATGAGTTGCAAGTCCTTGATTCACCTCCAGAAGGAGGTCTTTCAGATTTAAACCTGCTCAAAAATTTTCAAGGCTCGAGAACAAGATCTCGACCCTCAAAATGGGACTAAAGCACAATAAATGGAGTGGTCTGAGTGATCTCCGATGATGATGGCAGAAGGAGATCAAACTCCTCAATCTGTGCAATATCGAGGGTGGAGGGTGATCTGTGTGATAGAGCAGGTGAAGGGAGATATGGAGTGATAATATGGGTCGGAAATAAAGAGTATTACTAGGAACATAGGACGAATCCCAGTGCTTGGGTAAACTATATTTTTTTATTTTAATGCTAAATAAATGAAATCGTGTGGAATTAAACACTAAACTACTCAACGAATCGAACAACAATGGTAAATAACCTAATCTAACATCTCATAGTTGGTCTAAGACCTGGGAGCAGATGAACCTAACGGAGGAGCTCTGTTGATGGGTTGGATTTCGATGCTATGCCTCCTTCTCCTCGCCTAGAATCCATGGAGATCAACGCTTGTCACTATGGAATCTCTAGTCAAGGGGTTATAGTGGGGAAAAACCGGATCAAACTTAAGCTGGAGGATGAAGATGAAGTTTTATAGCAAAACTAAGTAGGGAGATTTATGACTAGGATTGCACACAAATCGATGGTTGTTAGTGAGATCTAGGATTAGGGCACGGTGCACAATGATCTAAAGATCAAGTTTTGTGAAGGGCTCAAGGCAATCAGAGGCATGGAGAAGGCATGAAAAATGGTCAACATAAGGAGTCAGATATGTACAACATGTCTAGGGAGTACATGGGGTGTTGACCGGGCAGTCAACACTCCTCGGCATGTCCACGTGGACCACTACATGACAAAAGAAATATTAAAATACAAGAAAATTCAAAATAATATAATAAATGATTAAATTTTTAAAAAAAACTTAGAACATAAAAATGTTTCTTATTTTATAAACAATTTTTTTATTATTTTTATTTATTTTTACAACCTTATTTCACATAGTCTGTTATAATATACTAATATTCACAGGTCTATATACATGTATATTATTTACTTGTATTTACTTTATTATTTTTATAAATATTACCATACTTACGTAATTTATTTATTTACAACATTATTTATTACATATTAACATATATTTTCGATATTGTAATAGTTTTATTTACATGTATAAATAATTAGGTTTATTTACAACATTTACACATTATGCCTATGTATCAAGCTTTATTAATTGTTTTTGGTATTTTCAAAATCTTTATGTTTTATGTTTGTATCGTTTATATATGTTATATAATTTGTAAAATTATTTAGATATATAAAGGGATAAAAAATGTAAAGAATAAAATAATTTGGTTTTATGAACATATGTACAAGTACCATAGTACCCCAATTAGATGGATTTTGCATCTTAGCTCTAATTCCAATCAAACAACCTTCATTTGAAAGATAATTGAATTTAAAATACAATATAGGTGAGTTTGGATTAATTTGAGTTCTTATGGAGCATATATTGATCAATGATGATCTATTTGCAGCTTTTTCAACTGAGTTACTAGGCGACTTGTGCATGGTTTATTTTTACCAATATTTTTCTTATTTTCTATAAATTGTTATATACAAGTTTTATATTGAACAACTTATTATTTGAAGTGTGTATGTTGATATATAAAATAGTGCAAGTTTGAGATATTTACATAGTATATTGTATTAAGAAAAATTAGGGCTTCAGTACTTCACCCTATCTCCCCTACTTTATTTCTTATTGGCCTAGTCAGTATTTGACTTGGGCTCGGGGTAAAGGGTTAGTCAACACCCTTGATACTTCCTTTATTTTTTTATTTCCTTTATTCTTTTATTTAGGGTTTAAATAGAGGTATTTATGCAATATTTATACATCAAAGTTAGGATGTTAATTCATGCAAGTTAATAACATTCGATTCTTTAAATGGTGGATTTTGATTTCATTACAGTAAGTCTGGAAAGAGGACTTTGATGGAATTTGCTCGGAATTTTGGTGAAATGGCCGGAAATTTGAGAAATTGCTTGAAAACTCATTTATTAAAAATAATGATATCCAATATTCTTTTCCTCAATAAATGAGATAAAAATGTAGTTTTTTGCTAATATTAAGATATTAATATGATATGTTACATCAAATTTCCATCAAATCATCCCAACCATAAAAAAGTAGTATGTTGCTCAGATTCAGATACAGACCAGGAACCACAATTAGAAGCCATTGGTTTCTTCTATTGAACATGAAGAGAATGGTGACGAGTGAGCACCTCTTCAATAAGAATGAGGTGACAAATATGATAACTCTTTACTTAAAACATTAATTTAACTCTTAAATATTGTGTCTAATTGATTTGATTTCGATTTAGATATAAAATATAGAAACTAACTAAAGAAAATCTTTAAATAATGTAAATCTATCTAACAACTCAACACATTAGAGAATAAATAAGTAAAAATTCATTAACATATGCAAAGTTCGATGAATGTGAAGGGTGATTCCCTTATTTTTGTTGTTTCATAGAAACAACAAGTCATTTCGATGAAATTTTGTTGACATTTCAGTGATATTTCGTTGAAATCATGGAAAAAAATATGGGAGCGTTTCGATTTCGGTGACCTAAAGAAATGGAATTCGGAGAATTTCGATGGAATTTCATTGAAATTCAAGGCCATTGTTGTATTTTCATGTATTTGGCTTGATTTAAAGTCTAAATGAATGAATAAAGGTAAATGAATGGTTATTCATCACCCCCCTGAAGGATATGGGAAAAGTCTTAAGCACATCACGAAAGCGTGAGGATCGCATCACATGCGATCCAAAGCGACTAGACATACTAGTTGCTCGCCGAAGCAAAATTTAAAAATTTGGAACGATGAAACCACATGATCTAAGAACACTTCTCATATAATTTCATCTAAACTACAAACAAGTATTAGGTTTACCTCTTGAAGCGTGGTTGCGATCGAGTCTCTAAACAGAGAGACCTCTTGTCTCAAGTCCAATCCAACAGAGGAGACACTTGCGAGCACGTTGATGAAACATGTGCTTCTCGCAATCAATGTTGATGATCCAAGAGGTGAATCTCCTGATCTTGCCACATGAGATCCGATGTCTTCTTCACAAGCGAGATGCACTAAAGGAGATGAAGATCCACAAACAGTTGTTCCAGTGTCATAAGGTGATCCACGATTACATCGATCTTTCTCTAGGGCATCAAGGTGGACGGCCACAAGAGACAGAGGGAGAGAGTCTTGGTGTATAGAGAGAGAAGGGAAGAACATATTTCCGTTGTCTAAAGAACAGCAAGGGTTGCCTCTTCTTATATATTATTTTGAAAGTCCATGGATACCAATCCATGGACAACAGAAATCAATGGATGAGATTGATTTGTGTTTCTTTCAGTAGCCATGATTTTGTAGTTAAAAACACAACAACAAATAATTTAATTTAATTTAATTTAAATATATTGAACAAAAATCAATAAAGTTCAATTTTAATTAAATCAATTATCCATAGAGATAATTAGGAAAGAGGGTGACATCTTCCCATAAACGGGATGGACGGCCACCAACTCCTTTTAGGAGTTATCACTGTCCACCTTCCCAATATGGAAGGGTGGACTCCTTCTCCTATTATCATGGAATCCAATATTTCATGAAAATCTCCAACTTTTGCAACAACCTTGTTGCAAATTAATTCACAAAAATAAACCCAATTTATTTTGTGAACATTGCAATCATGCCATTGGAAATTTGTGAATCACATTTACAACCAAAATAAAATGTAAATAACATTTTCAATTAATTGTCTAATGTGAATCCAATTCAGATCAACATTTAATTTGTAAATGTTATTTACAAATAGCTCTCTCTTATATATTATAAATCATATTTATAATATATATGAAACACATGAATATTGTTATCTACATTATTCATATCCATGATAATAATATCTCATCTTGGATATGTATTGTCATGTGCCCAAATAATATGAATCACATTCACGTTATTCACATTTTTGATAATTAAATCATATTTAATTATCTTACATAATTCTTATAATGTGAATCAAATTAATATTATTCATGATAAATAAATCACATTTAGTTATCAATTTTCTCAACGCTTGGATACATATATCAATAATGAAATTATCCTAGAACTCTTTCAAGGATAAGGCGATTTCTCCGCGGATATTGGAGATAAGGACAAGGCGATTGTACATTACATGTATGGTAACTTGGATATTGAGATCAAATCTCAAATCCAGATCTTGTGGACCTCCCATAGATGTTTGATTAAATCAAAACCGTAAATCTAATCTTTTCATTGCATATGAATCACATTCAGATCACTGTCCAACATTTGGACCAAGATCAGATTACTTCTCTATTGAGGGAAGTCACTAAAATCCAAACCCATTTCATCACTCTCTAGGAATGGGAATGTCATTGTTATACAATCGTTTATGATCCCTTACCCTCAGATATTCCTAATACATGTACATCTACATACTAGAAGACCTAGAATAAACCCGAAGTTTTAGATTTATTTAGATTGTCTTCTTAAGGATTTTATCATTAAGATTCTTATTCGATCATTGGGAGTCGGTATCGATCATATAATTTCCAAAAACATATGTCATACCTAGGTATTTATCATATACTTTCCAAAAGTATATATCAAACCTACAAATTCAGTCAAGCTTCCAAAGCGAGACGGACGTGCACGGATATTGATCCTTCCCAATATCTCATGAGTGAGCTCGTGTCTTTCGGTTCAGTAATGAACTTGTATGATCCCTTTCAGAGATCGTATTACTGATGAACATAGTTTAGCTGAAGTCATGTCAATCCACAAGGCGGACCGACAATCAACGAGGAGACCTCGGACAAAACCCTAATCAATAAATAACTAACCCACCATATAAGTCAAGGAATAGATAGAAAAAAGTGGAGTTAAAATTAGTTTTCTCTACAAAATGAAGTGTATAACAAGTAAGAATGTAGAGGTCGAACCATAGAGAGAAAAATTTGTAACCTACGATTATTGCTAATTAAAGCATATTATGTACAAATATGTCCTTTATACATATACATAAATATATACATACATATATACCTTTTTGTGGGTTTTTTAGTTTTGTATATTTTTATTTTTAATTTATGTAGATATATATCGGTATTTTCTTTTATATTTTATATATTTGCATGTCTTATCTTTTCAATAGATAATAGAATACATAAGGCAATATAAGTTATATATTGTAATATCGTTAAAAACACTAGTACAAATAAAAAATAACAAAATAAAATTGTTTTTTGTTTTTCATATTTTTCTAATGTTTTTGTCATTTTTGGGATTTTTGTAATTTGTATGCATTTTTAAAATAAAAAATATCCCAAATCGAGGATTAAATATTAGGTCGAGATTGACATGAAGATTAAAAATAGCAAAACACATTCGAAATTCATCAAATCAATTTTAATAGCTATAAAATATTATAAATAAAATTCTAAAATAGGAAACATATTTTTTACATTTTTAAATGATTTTTAATATTTTTTATTAGATTTTGGAGCTTTTAAATTTTTTAGCCTTTTCCTTTTGCTATTTTTAGAGATTTTTGTATAGGGTAAAAACTTTATAAAATAAACAATCTGCAATTTCTTTGGAATTTTTCAAAATATTTGTCTATTTTTTGGTATTTTATAATACAAACAAAGACAAAAACATGCTCATTTCATTTGTAATAAATGGTTAAAATGCTCAGAATCTTGAAATAAAAATAGGGCATTAAAGCACATGCTAGAGGGCATATTACCCTATTTTTGCAGAATTTTTAGAGCAAGGTTGCAATTTTTAATAAATAAAATTCAAGCACCAAAATACATGAACTAGGAGGGGTATATTTGCAAATAAAATAAAGGCCAGGGACATACATGCAATTTTTCCCAGAAATATATAATGTATATAGAAATTTAATGGACTAAAATTAAATACAAAAACCCACAAGAGTACTCCTACATTTTTGCCCTCAAGTGGGACGATACGTGAGGTGATGTGGATTGGACCCAAAAGCAATATTCAACAAATACAAGGGTTTGTCTGCAAAATTACCATTTTATTTACACTTGACATTTTATTTATAGGGTTAATAAACAAATAGAAATGTTGTCGGGCTAGATTAGAAAATTACCCCTTCCTTTGCGCGGACACGGATGGCTGGATGTTGGTCACTTATACACGTGGCATCATCTGCGTGGTTGGTACCCCTTCACATATGGACACATGAGATTAGATCATGGGGTGCGATCGAATGGTGCGAGACCTGGAAAATATGACGTCTCTGGTGCGATCTAGAGCGGGGGACTCCATCCAACGGTGTCGGGTCCATCTCCAAGAATAAGGAAGAACACGAGTGTGTTCTTCATGGTTCCATCGATTCCTCATGCTCCAAGGCTCCTCTCGTGACATTGACGTGCTCTCCACGCTGCTGCTGATCCAAGTAAATGGTACCTTCTGTAAGGTCCATGACCTACAAATGAGTCCTAGCGAGACGATGGAGCTCTGGGCACCTAGGGAGTCAAACATGGAGTTGATTCGTCCCCAATAGGGGCCTATTCAACTTAGGATCTACACAAGGGTGTTACTGGGTCCGATATGATGAATCTCATTGAAGTTGCTCTGCAATGGAATGGATGTGGGCGACTAAGGTCCGGCGAGCGATGGAGAGGGACCTTCGATTCGCAGATCGAGGATTGATCCAGTTAGTCAGGGGGTCGATTTAGATGTAGAAGGTGTAGCGGAAGATAGTGGATGTGATGTGGGGGTCGGATACTGGTCAGATCATGGTGGAATCTGGCCGGAGCTTGAGAGCTCCGACGAGGGACTTTGACTAATCTACGCTAAACTATTGATTAAAATGCAAACTACTGACTATAATTAAAATATGGAAATTAAAGATACCTAAAACAAGAAAGAAATCAACTCTTATACCTGAGAGGGGGCTCAGGGAGCAGGGAGGCCGGAGCTCGCCATGGACCTCCTCCTCTCCTTGCTATGACGTGCTCCATGCACAGGGAAGACTCAGTTGTCACCTGACCTCCACTCACGAACACCTAGACTCGATCAGCGGCTCCAAGAGGGATCAAGAAGGGAAGGAGGATCCCAACAGATTATTTATAGACAGAAGGTTCTTGCAGACTTTGACGTCGATTATTGCCATGCTCGAGGAATATAAGAAGGACCTAACGATCCAACACGAGAGAGGATCATGGTGGGAATGGGATCCATGAAGAGCTCGAGGAGGAAGGAGAAACATGGCAGCCTAGAAAAATCTGAGAAGGCAGGTTGCTCGAGACTTCTGACAAAAGTCAAATGAAAGATGGGGAGTTGACCGAGGTCAACAATCCCTAAAACCCATGTCAGCCCGCTACAGGACCAAAGAGCCCCTTTATTCGAAAATAATTAATTAAAAAGTAAATGATTTTTTTGATGTTATTTATTACAAGTTAATTTTTAGGAGTGTATTTATAGGTATATTCATCTATGTTTTGTTCATTTTATTTTTATCTTGTATTTTTGATTATATTATTTTATTCTCTTATTTTATATATTTACAACTCATTTTAGGTGTGCACCTATATTTTTATTATACTATTATGATTTATTTGTAGACTTAAATAGATAGGGGTATAGATTATATAGATATAAGTACATGTATTTTATCTGTGAAGTTTTATACATTATTTTATTATTTTGCCTTCTTTATGGTTTTATTTGATTTTCAATATGTACATATACTACAAATAATATTTACAACACTATAAAATTATAAAATTATAAAAATAATAAAGGTAAATAAAATGAATATTTTATTCATGTATATCGTACAATAAGGGTCCAAAACCTAACTTTCACATATTATCTCCAAAAAGATAAAACCACCTTCATTAGATAGCTTATGAAAAGTTATATACAATTAAAGCTGATTTTGATACATTTTGAGTTTTTATTTGTGGTATATGGGTATGGAAAGTTGAGCTTTTGGAATCTTATTCATAGTATAATTTGTACACTGCATGTTATTTTTACAAGAAATCAATTTTGTATTTCTCTATACATTATAATCTAAAACTTTCATGTACAAAGTTTCTTTATTTGATGAATAAATATTAAATAATAAAATAGGTCTCAAAAATACTTTATTGAAGAATTGGGTTTTTTTGTATTATTGGCCCTTATCTCCCCCTGCTTTATTCCTTGTTGACTTGGTCTTGGGGTTCAGGGTCATAAAATACCTTTGGTATTTTATTTTTTTTCTTTTCTTCCCTTTATTCTTTAATTTTGGCATTAGAAGTAATAATATTTGCACAATGAATGCAATAAACAGCGATTGTTATTTTGTACAAATTAATGCTATTTATATGCATTAGCTAGGATTTTTAAGGCCAAAATGATAGAATAAAGGTGATGAAATAGAGATTAATCACCCCCTATACTTGCCTTTTTTACCTATACAATAAGTGAAAAAAATAAAAACAAAGAAAAGAAAAAGAAAGAAAATGGATTAAATTTAATTTTCAAACTTGTCTTCACAAAATCAAAGTTTGGAGCTTAAGTAAGACCTTTGGAATTTTACTACGGTCTGAACCTTATTAGGAATCAGATTTGAAACACAACGGACTTTGAGACTCCCAAAACTCTGCTCAAGTCTCCTCAATAGCTAGGTCAGAATACTTCAACTCATACGGAAACCCATACGACTATGAATCTTACTTGTACAGTGTATGTGATGGTGGCTCCCCTCAAATGAAATGACAAAGAGACTGACTTCTCCAGCATGACAACCTAATGATTCCCTAATCGAGCATCTCTTTCCTTGAGGAGCGGTGTATTCCCTTGTAAGTTCAAGTGACAACCAGCTCAAGAGAAGGGGGTGAAGAGAAGAATGGATGGTATCCAGTGTAGCTACCTATCCTAGGATGCATGACCAGTGTAGTCAAGTCATCCAACTGCAGGCTCACAAGATATGACATTGAAGCTCAAGCTTTCTTATTGACTATACATACACACACACACACACACACACACACTCATCGGCATGCATTTTATTTTCAATCATGTCTATCCACTTTTTTGGAGTTATTTTTTGAAATACTATATACAACAACGTTTACATGAGTTGTTCCTCTTGAGCCAGTAGACTATCCCTCTTTTCAAGCATTATTGCAACCCACACTCTTGTGTCTATAGATGTCTCAGCTACTGGAGGGGTTGTGGTGCACTTCCCTCCCTAAACGAGGACAAATGTTTCCACGTGTATGCGTCTCATACCAGCAAATCCAATCCCCTCACCACTCCAACTGAGTTGATACAAGTGAAAGGTGCAGGTGTCCAAGTTAGTTCATTATCAACAAGAGTCGTGCATGCGCTCTGAAATACTCTACTCAAGTAGTCAAGAATACATTGAACCAAGTCTCACGATTCTCAAAGAATTAAGTCAACTAGACCTGAAGTACCTCAATTCTAGTTCCTATAAGGTTCTTGTGATTAGGTAGATTTAAGGTCTAGCCAAACTCCAATCTTTGAATTCTACAAAGAATTGCTGAATTATCAAACTCAATCCGAAAAATGTGAATGTTATGTACAATGCGGAAGATATTTTGTGTTGCAATTTTCAAAGTTTTGAACTTTTAATGGATTTTTGAAAAAGATTTTGCAAATTTTTATGCAATTTTTTTTTAAAAAATATCTTTGCAAATTTTTTTGGAATTTTTCAAAATAAAAGATCTTTTGGAATAAAGCTAGGCACCAATATTTACACAAGGATGCATCTTATTATTTACAAGAGCTAGGGTTTTTAAAGAATTCACAAGGAAAATGTATTTATTAATATACAATTTGATAAATAATTTTGATGTGATGTATATGTTCCTCAAACTTGTTTAAAATGATTTTACAAATAACTTAGAAACTATAGTCCAAAATAGTTTTTGCAAATAATTTTTACAAACATTTACAAGTATTTTAAAATCATTCTGCAAAGGTTTTTCAAACAATATATTCAGATTTTTTAAAAATATTTTTGCAACCATTTCCAAAATCGTTTGCAAATAGTTTTTCAAAACATTTATATTTCACACAAAGAAAAGATGTTTTTACAAGCAACATATTTTTACAAAGGTTGAAGACATTTTGTAAAATAGTTTTCAAACTATTTTTCAAATATTTTACAAAACATTTTTACCTGACTTATAAATCAGTATGTACATAACAGTTGGAGGAGTAATACACATCTTTTTATTAAGTGATTTAAATGGATTGTATATGTGTGTATATGAATTGTGACTTATCCATACTTATTAAAAATATGAAAGTACGAGTTATGGATAAAGTATATACAGAATATAAATGACCCCCTATACATAGCTTCGGCTATGTTCTCATATATCAGAGAGAAAAAGAGAAGACATAACTCGTACTGAGTATAGAAAAGCCTAAAGAATAAAAGAATGAATGGGGAAATAAATGAATGAGAAGTTGATTGTCCCCCCTATACTTAGGATTAAATAATCCTAATTATAGCAGACTATACACAAGGCAGGGAGGGACGAGGGTGAGGATGAACAAATCACAACATGGACTATATCCCCCTATAGTTAGGGTAAGATATCTCTAAATATAGACAAGAAGGGGGGATAGTGAAGGGGATCAAAGAATGAACGAACTCGAGGTGCACACCCCCATATACTTATGACAAAGTACGTCCTAAGTAACAAAAAGGGGTGACACACACACATTTTTTCTTTTTTTTTTGACAAAGAAAACTGAAAATGAAAAGAAGAAAGGAAGAAATGAAGAAAATATGAAATCTTAAAGGAAAAGTTTTTTAGTGACATTATCTGAATCTTGTGATGATGCTATTGTTGTGGATGTTCCTTCAGATCATAGTACTTGGATAGAGTCGACAGTGGTCAAGAAAGTATCATGTTCGAGGTAGGGCTTCAGTAGCTGACCATTGACGACAAATGATTGTGCCTCACTAAACAATTCTGGTATCACAATACTTCCGTTGTCACACACTTCTTGAACTCTAAAAGGTCCTGTCTATTTGCTTTTTAATTTGCCCAGGAAGATCTTCAACTTTGCATCGAATAGCCACAGTTTCTGTCCAGTCTCGAAGGTCTTTCGTATGATGTACCGGTCATGCCAGTGTTTAACCTTCTCCTTGTACATCAATGTGTTATCATATGCATAGTCGTTCAATTCGGAGCGTATTCATATCTTTTATTTGTTTATGAACACCTTATTGTGAGTCCAAATCATAAATGTTGACTGCCTGATTTATGAATAAATTCCACTGGCTAATGGCACAACTTTCCATATACAAGACGGAAGGACGACATGCCCAATGGAGCTTGTAAGCATTTATGTATGCCCAGAGGACTGAGTCCGAGAGTTGGGATCAATTTTTCACGTCCAGCTTGACAAGCTTCTAGAGGATCATATTGATTTCTTTGTTTGATAATTCAACCATATTGTTGGTTTGAGTATAGTTAGGAGAGGCGACTCGATGCTCGATGCCATACTCCTTCATTAATTTATTGACCTCTCGATTAATGAAGTGACTACCCCCATCTGATATCAGTATCTTTGGAATCCTGAACTATGAGATAATGTTTTATTTCAAAAAGCTATAGATTGTACAACAGTCTGCGGCTCAAGCGGGAATAGCTTCAACCCAGCGACTCATAAATCGACGACAAGAAGGATGTGCTCGTATCTCTAACTGTTGGGGAAGGTTCCCATGAAATTAATTCCCCAAGCATCGAATACATCTGCAGTCGGAATGATCTTCAGTGGCATTGAATCTTTAGTTGTAATCGTACCTTTCAATCTCTGACAATCAGTGCAATGCTTGACATATGCTGCGGCATCCTTAAATAGTGTACGCCACAGGAGGCCGCACTACAATACTTTTGCTATTGTTCTATCTTCAGAGTGGTGCCCACCAGATTCGAGCGAATGACAGTGCTCGAGGTACTATGTTTCTCCCCCTGAGGGATACACATGCATCAAATACAATATGCTCTTTCCCTAAATAAGAGAGGATCTTCCCATTGGTAAAAATGGATAGTTGAAAAGAATTTGTCCTTCTGAATCTTTGTCTAATCTTGTGGAACTACCCCCGAGATGAGGTAATTAACAATATGGACATACCAAGGGAGTGAATCCACAGCCAGAATTGACTCGTCAGGAAAGGTGTCTGTGTTGTGTGCACTGCTCAGTGGAGGCTCTTGCTACTCGATTCTGAAGAGGTGGTCTGCTACCACATTCTAAACCCCAGGCTTGTCCTTGATCTCCAAATCAAACTCCTGGAGGTGGAGGATCTATTTGATCAGTCTAGGCTTGGCATCCTTCTTCTGCTATAAATATATGACAGTAGAGTGGTCAGTATAGATAGTGACCTTTGATCCAAGAAGATAGGACTTGAACTTCCCGAGGGTGAATACCACAACCAACAATTCTTTCTCTATCACAATGTAATTTCTTTGAGTTCCATCTAGTGTTTTGTTGGCATAGCGAATGGCATAGGGCACCTTGTCTTTCCCTTATCCTAGAACAGCCCCAACTACAAAATCTGACCCATCCATCATGATCTCAAAAGGGAGAGACCAATCTGGCAGCTGTAGGACCAGGGCTTGAGTGATTAGTGCCTTCAGCTGATTAAATGACAAGAGAACTTGCTGATCAGCATTAAATTCCGTCTCCTTGCACAATAATTATATAAGAGGTCAGGCGATGTAGCTAAAGTCATGATTGAATCGTCTATAGAATCCTACATGCCCCATAAATGACCTGACATTTTTTACTATCTGAGGTGGCTCTAGATTGGCAATCACATCCACCTTTTCAAGGTCGATTTTCATGCCACGTTTGGAAATGACGTGACCCAACACAATCCCCTCTGTGACCATGAAGTGGCTCTTTTTCCATGATAATACAAGATTGACTTCACAGCATTTCTGAAGTATTATGTCAAGGTTCTCAAGACAAGAATCGAAGCCGTCACCATAAATGGTGAAATCATCCATAAACACCTCGAGAAAACTGCCAACCATCTTAGCAAAAACTGCAAGCATGCATCTGTGGAATGTCATTGGTGCATTGCACAGTCCAAAGCGCATTCTTCTGAAAGCATAGGTGTTGAACGAGAAAGTAAAGGTAGTCTTCTCTTGATCCTTAGGGGCGATTGTCACTTGGTTGTACCTAGAGTACCCATCTAGAAAGCAGAAGAACTTCTTGTCGGCCAGTCTTTCCAATACTTGATCAATGAATGGCAAGGGGAAGTGGTCCTTCTTGGTTGCTGCATTAAGAAGAAGGTAGTCAACACATGCTAGGATGTTGGTACCCGAATAGAGATATCCTCTCCTCTATCATTTGTAAACACGGTGAGCCCTGATTTTTTCGGAACAACATGTAGGGGGCTCACCCATTTTGAATTGAAGATGGAATAAATGAAACCTGCACCACACCATTTCATGATTTCTTTCATGATGACGTCCTGCAGATTTGGGTTCAGTCTTCTTTGGAATTCTCAGGATGGCTTGGCATCTTCTTCTAAATAAATTTTGTGTGAGCACATATCAGGATTTATCCTGCGGAAGTCTGAGACGTGCCAACAAAGTGCCTTGCGGTTTTTTCTACAACCTCGAGAAGTCGAGATTCTTGATCCAGGGTCAGCCTACTTCTGATGATGATCGGATACATGTTCTCTACACTTACAAGGAAATCATTCTTAAGGCTTGTTGGAAGTGGCTTTACTTCAGGTTCTGATCTGGCCAGCTTCTCAGTCACCTTAGATACTATGCTGGTTGGGGGATGATTTTCCCGAATCTTGGAGGAAATTCTGCTCACCTAGTTAGTGATTGTTCAACTAAAAATATGTTGCATAGATTAGAATTGAATTCATCATGTTCGGGCTGGAATAAATCATCATAGTCGAAGAGATGCATCAGTGAATCTGATTTTGTCTCCCATGTTCCATCAGAGCTTGTGTTAATTGTGCTTTCCCTATCCTCCTCAAAAGAGAGGAATTCTAGGGTCCAAGTGTCATTCAAAGAGAGGGTGTATCTCTTATTTCTAAAATGAAATCACAGTCTGCTTCAGGCGTACGGCATGATTTTCATCATATGTGACTTTAGGCTCTCTGACCACGTCTATTGTAATAATATGATCGTTCGAGTTGAACGTGATCTTGCCAGACACGTAGTCAACTACGGCTTCTGCGATACACAGTAATGGCCTCCCAAGGATAATGGGGGTCAGGAGTAAGGGTGCAGGAGAGTCCATGTCAACGACCACAAAATCGACGGGAAACTATATATCATGTACCTTTACCACAATATCTTCCAATAAACCTTGAGGTCTTTTGACAGATCGATCTACAAACTACAGGATCGTGTGTGTTTTCTTCAATGGACCCAGCCTGAATTCCTGCAGTAATGACGAGGGAAAGAGGTTGATGGAAGACCCACTGTCATGGAGAGTCTTCTCGAAGACTTGGACAAAAATCTCATATCTGATCAAAGGTACTCCTTTGTCTAGTTTCTTTTGCAAGAGATTGTTGATGGTTGTAGTTGTGGCCATGGTGAGGACATGCTTCTCTACCTGTCGACATATGTTGTTGCGTGTTGACCAGCGCTTGTTTGTACATGCCTCCTTCAACCCTTTCTTCACAACGGGCATATACTCCATGGTCTTCATTAATGGCATCTCAACAGTCAAATTATTCAGAATATCCACAACTCCAGGATCAGACAATGCATTTTTCGATTTGCAATTTTTTTACATTTTTCCAATGCATCAGGAAAAGGAATATTTACATTACTAAAATCAAAGGCAGAGTTCTTCTTTACAACAAGATTCTTGTCCATAAAATTCTGTACATCCCGATCATAAAAAGGTGTACAAGCTGGACTTGACAATTCTGCTACTAGTGGACAAACAAAAGGTGTTCTATTTGCTCCATCGGCTGGCATAGGATCGACTATAGCGGACGGCTCCTCCATGGTTGGCGCGACTTCACGTCGACTACGAACATCTTTTTGGTCTTTTTGAATTTCCTGATTTTTTTGTTGGTGGTAGTGGAGATGGATGGCAGCTAGCACGGTTCCTCCTTCTTCTTCCTCACCCAAACCGGTAGCTGGTACGACTGATGCAGAAGATGATGATTCACCTATCCAAGCTTTATTCTTCCCTTGGTTTGTAGTAGATTGAGGCAAAGTCCTACCGCTCCTAAGAGTAATAACATTAGATAAAACAAAATCATGGCTATCTGATTCGACAGGCGCAGATGGAACATCACATTCTACCTTCTCTTTTCTTTTAAAATTATTAGGGTTTGCTTCGACCTACGCTAAAATGGGAGTTTTTGTGGCAGTTAGGTCATCAAGTTTCTTCTTCATTTATGTAAGACCCTTCATAAGTTGGGCCAAGAAGTCCAGAGTCGGGTTCATTGGAGTTGCCTCAGAAGTTTCAGCATGCAGATCATGTTATTGCTGACTGTTAGGGGGTTGAGGTTGGGAAGGTTGATGTTGTTGTGGAGGAGGAGGAGGAAGCTGATATTGTTGATATGGAGGAGGGGATATTGTTGCTGACCAGCCGTGTACTGATGATATGGCAATGGATGGCGGTACTGTGGCTGGGGATACTGTTGCGTTTGTCTCCAATTGCCTTGATATTGTGGAGACTAGTGATTTTGGTATGGAGGTTGATGTTGTAAGGATTGTCCAAAACAACCACCCTGAGGTCGGTGGTAAGGTCGGTGGGCCTGTGGCCGACTCTGGTGTTGCCCCGTAGGACGAGTCAGTTGTGCATCGTTGGTCCATACACCGTTGACTTCCTAAATCAGTGGTGGAGGTGGAAATGCTGCATCTGAAAGGGGAAGGAAGTCTAGCTCGTAAACCACCATATGCTGCTACCGTGGGCCTTGCTCAGGCACCTACACGTACTATACGTGTTAGGTGATCGGTGGCTGTTGACTTGGTTGAGGTTGATGTGGTAGTGATGGATCGTCTTTTTTCTCAGCAGGAGTCTCTCAAGATGGTTTTGTCGACTGAAAAGTGTTGATGGTGCTCACCAGCGGCTCCAACTATTTGGTGATCAGGTCCATCTTATCCAAGCTTTGAGTCCTTTGTTCGATCACAACATGCTTCTCAAGATCATGTGACCGCTTCTCGATGATATCAACCTTGGAAAGATGGCCCCCAGTGATACTGAGGTTGGAGATCTCATCTTTCTCTGCCTCTCGTGTTGCTGTCATGTGCACTGGCTTTTGGAGGACCTATGACCGTCTCTAATATATGTGTGATGAAGATGGGGCGGCCTCTCTTTCTGTCACTTCTTCAAAAATTTGCCATACAACATCTTCATCCTTGTTGAAGTGAGATCCTCTACATGAAGCATCTGAAGGATATGGGGAGATCCTTAAGCACATCACGGAAGCGTGAGGATTGCATCGTATGCAATTGAGAGAGACTAGTCGTACTAGTTGCTCGAGCCAACGGAATTTAAAAATTTTAATGTGATGAAACCACATGATACAAGAACACTTCTCGGATCGTTTCATCTAAAACACAATTAGGTATTAAGGTTAGCTCTTGAAGCGTGGTTGCGATCGAGTCTCTAAACCAAGAGACCTCCCCCCTCAAGTCCGATCTGACGGAGGAGACGCTTGTGAGCATGTTGATGAGACTCGTGCTCCTTGCAATCTATGTTGATGATCCAAGCGGTGAATCTCCTGATCTCGTCACACAAGATCCGATGTCTTCTTCACGAGCGAGGTGCACCAAAGTGGACAGAGATCCACGAACAAATACTCTGGCAGCATAATGATGATGCTGCGGTGATACAACTCTCTCAGTGGCTCCATGGTGGACGGCCATAATGAGAGAGAGACATGATGTGTGGAGAGAGAGAGGGAGAGAGCATATGTTGTCGTCGAAAACATGTAACTTGAAGAGCAATGGGTGCCTCTTCTTATATAGGGTTTTGGGATACATGGATCTCAGTACATGGACAACACAAAATCAATGGTTGAGATTGATTTGTGTTTCTTTCAATGGCCATGATGTTGTTGTAAAAAACACAACAACAATTGATTTAATTTAAATTGATATATATTGATAAATCAATATAATTAATTTCGAAATTAAATCATTTGACTGGTCTTGGAGATAATGAGAAGATTGACCACATTCCCTAAAGAATAGGGGACGACTACCCTTTTGAGATAGAATGGGTCTATCTCCTCAAAATCTCATGAGATCTCATTATCTCATGAGATCTCCAAGATTTAAAACAATATTTTTGTAAATTTTTTCACAAAAATAATTCATAATTATCTTGTGAATATTGCAATCATGCTATTGGAAAAATTCTAATCACATTAACATCCCAAAACAAAATGTAAATTATATTTTCAATTAATCATCCAATCTAAATCCAATTCACATCAATAATTAATTAGCAAATATAAATCACAATATGTTCTCTCTAATATATTATAAATCTCATTTATAATATATATGGCTAATATGGATAGTGCTACCGATATTATTCATATCCATGATAATTAAATCACATTTAATCATCTTGGATCCCTATTCTCATGTGCTCAAATAACGTGAATCACATTCACATTATTCACATCTTTGATAATTAAATCACATTTAATTATCTCAGATAACTCTCCTTATATATGAATCATATTCATATTATTTATGATAATTAAATCACATTTAATTATCCATTTTGTCAATGCTCGGATACATATATCAACAATGAAATTATCCATGAACTCTTTCAAGGATAATGCGCTTTCTTCGTGGATACTTGGATATAAGGACTGGGTGATTGTATTGTTCCATGTATAGTGACTTGGATTATTGAGATCACATCTCAAATCATATTCTTACGGACCTCCCATAGATGCTTGATTAAATCAAGACCACAAATATAATCTTCTCATTACATTTGAATCACATTCAGATCAATGCCCAACATTTGAATTAAGATCATATTACTTCTCTATGAGAGGAGTCACTAAAATCTAGACTTATTTCGTCACTCCCTCAGAATGGAAGCGTCATGGTTATACAATCGTTTATGATCACATCAGCCTCAGGCATTCCCAATTCATGTACATCCTGCATACTGGAAGACCTAGAATAAATCCGAAGTTTTAGATCTCTTTTTAGATTGTCTCCTTCATGATTTTATCATTAAGATTCTCATTCGATCATTAAGAGTCGGTATCGATCATATACTTTCCAAAATCATATATCATACCTAGGTGTTGATCATATACTTTCAAAAAGCATATATCAAACCGTACAAATTCAGTCAAGCTTCCAAAACAAGATGGACTGCGCGCAGAATTTGATTCTTCTCAATATCTCATGAGTGAGCTCATGTCTTCCGGTTCAGTAATGAACTTGTATGATCCCTTTGAGAGATCGTATTACTCATATGCCCTTGCATGCACACCAACACACCTGTGTATAGACCTTGGTTAGGTCATCAAACTATTGGTCTGCCAAATGTATCTGGTTAGAGGATGCGTGCCTATATCGTGACCGCATACGATATATGACTTTAGTTATCTCGATCTCGTTAAGTCAACTCTTTGACCTAACTTATCTAACACCTCTGAATCTATATTCCTATGCAGAGTACCTGTATCAAGAGTTGGTCAGATATCAACCAAATGAGAAAGGATTGCCATCTCCTACTCAGGCTGGAGATCATCTCTTAACAATCATTTGATGGTACCTGATGAGTCCTTGACGAGTCCGGAGTCGCAGCTTTAAAAAAGATGTTGTTATTTGTTCGTGCCAAAAATATGGTTTGTCGTTCGTTGTAGGCGGCGATCGGAATCAGTCAAGAACATTACCACACAAAATCATTTATCAATTTTTAATCGAGTGGTTTTATGTTTATTTTACTTGGGCAAGTCCCAAGGTCAAACACAAGGAGGCAAAGGAACAACCTAGAATTATGTCTATCAATATTTGTGTACGGTTTTCGAGGCAGTCTTTTTTTAGAATTTTTAATGCAAATAAGGGATGCAAGATGCAATTTTAGCCTATTTTAGGGACTAAAATATCAACTACATTCAAACGATGTCCGAAAAATACGAAACTTGGCCACAAGTAAAATATGATGAAATGGATGCACTGTAATTTTTTTTGGAATTTTGGATGTAATATGAATTTTTTTATGAATTTTTATATGCAAACAGAATGAGAATCGATATTTAATTATAATAAATATTAAACCTACTTGTTTTCAAGAGATAAAATTATCTAAGATCTATCACTATGTGATGGATCTCAGAAAAATCCTAAATCTTGAAAATGTGGGGTTTAATACCTATTAAAAATTTAATACTGAAATATGCAAAATGATTTTTACAGGGCAATCTATGAATGCAAATGCAAATCCTTTTGTTTACAATGTTAGGCACAATAATCTCTACAATATATGATTTTTTGGGATTTTTTAGAGCAATGATTAATCAAATATAAATTTAAGAGCGTAAAATGGGCAAAGTTCACAATTTTCCACAAAATAGTTGGTTATTAATTAACCATCGATCACAAAAATATCCATAGTATATCAAAATTTAGAGAATTAAAAGACGAACATCATGCTATTTTTGAACAAATAAAGATCAATGTAGAAGTCCAGAATATAGGGAAAGACATAGGTACAGATGCAAACTATAATAAATAAATATAAAAAGAATGCAGGAGGGATAGAAATGTAAATACAAATAGCATGGGGTTGATCTTGCAATTTCACTAGAGGTCGCGTGCCAAGCACGTGACCCGGGAGCTCTGGACTGTTATGCCAATACGAGGAACACCAGGGGCTTCCGTGCAATTTACCCACGCGGTCACGTATGCAGCACGTGACCCGTGGGGGTGATGAAGGCATTGACGTCCCCCCGCCCTCACGTGCCGCGCACGTGGCGGGGTCCCGGAGTACTGGGCCCAGTCTACGGCGAGGCGGAGGGGCGGCGCGACTCCTGTAGCGGCTGGTGGCGAGCGGTGTCGATGGCTTGGCCAAGGCAGAGGGATGGTCGAGCTACAGGTGGCTGGTGGTCGTGTTGTGGCCGGCGCGGAAGAGAACCGTCGAGTACCTGGAAGAGATGCTGCTGGAGAGCTCCTGCACATGGACCGGTGGCGAACGTGGTGGAGATGAGCGGCGAGGTTGGCGTGGGTGTGGCGGTAGTCGGATAAGTAGCAGTCGACGTCGGAGATGCGGTGGCATTGATGGAGGTGAAGCTTGCGGCAGTGCGTTGTCGGAGGAGGGGAATGAAGACGGCGTTGAAGTCGTTGACGTTGGTGGCAACGACGGAGGTGGTCGATGGCGTTCGATGGCGGAGCATGTGAAGGTCGATGAAGTCGATGGTTCGATGGCGATAGACCTGAGCAATGGCAGATCGTCGGGGAAAACGTCGCTGCAACGAGAGGCGGTTAGTGCCCTCGGATCTCGCCGTGAGAAGGATCCTCCGGGCTATCACCATCGGAGGGATTTTGGAAATAGGGCTATCGGCGGATGGGTTGGTGATCGGGGCGGCGATGCCTTTAAATAGGGAGGAGGGAGGTCGGCCTTGGAAGGAGTTGACGGAGATGAGGCTGAGATTTTGGTGAGGCAGTTGGTCGGTGTGGAGATCACGGAGAGGGGCGATGGTTGCGAGGATCGCGGGGGCGGTTGGGCGGCCGGTGTGGAAGCGAGGGGAGGAAGACGAAGGTGGATAGTCGTCCGATCGGCCGAGATCGGACAGCCACTGAGGAGACACGTGGCAAGGGGGTGAGAAGAGGCAGGGCACGTGCGGAGCATGAGCCTGGGAGGCATGTGCGACGCATGTGCATTGCCTTTTAATTTTTTTAAATAAAAACGAATAAAAATAAAGCCCAAAAAAAGGCTGACACGTGGCGGCCCCAGGGGCTGCCACGTGTCATCACCAGAAAAATCGAAGAAAAAGACTTTATAAAATAAAAAATAAATAGTAAACGACCTCGAATCGAAGAAATCTATTTTTTTTATTTTTAATAATTAAGAAAATATTACATAAAACATCAGGTCAAAAACCGCTAAAATACACAATGTACAAAAGAGGCCCAAAACCCAACTTTCATTTTCGAGCTCCGATTCACTTGAACTTGGTCTTGTTTTGAGGGAAATTGAATGTGCATTAGTTCAAAAGTGAGTAGGATCAAATCGGACACTGGATGGGGAAGATATGGGTCTTTTAGTCCGAAAATCCTAAAACTAGGGTTTGGGTTTTTGATCTACTTAACAAGGTTTGTGATTTTTTTATATTTTTCATTTATTCTTGTTAGTGATATGTACACAGTAGAGGTAGTTTTAGATCATTCGGAGTTAGCAGAAGGAGTTAAAAATCCGGGAAGGTAGGCTATTTAGAGGTCATTTTTGGCTTGATTTTTAGCTTCTTATTTTATGCAAACGTAATGGATAAAATGCAACTCTTATGAAAACATGCATGAATGCTAATTATGCAGAATAAATGCAGAAATGCTAATGATTTTTAGGGAAATGATCTTAATAAATGAGACTTAGAGTGATGAATCTGAGATTCATCATCCCCCTATACTTAAACCATGCTCGTCCCTGAGCATCAAAAAGAAAAGCCATGAGGTAAAATGAGATTTGGTTCCATACCAAGACCATGAGCTGAAGGTGAAAATGAAATAGACTTGACCTTTGGATTAATAGTGAGGTGGAACTTCTATGAGATTTAGAATTTTAAAATCAACAGCCCTTAAGTTCTACATATCATTGTCACAGTTTCAGCTCACAAGTCATCTTAGATCAATCCTCTTCCTAGAGTATATCCTATGAACATTGAATAACTAACTCATGTGTGTGAAAGGTTTTAACTCTTCCCATCCAGAATGTCGGACTACCATGCTCCTCTCCTCTCCAGTAACTCGTCCTCCAGGAGTCAGGTATTTCCTTCTAAGGTCTGTCACGTTGTGTTCACAATCGAATTGGGGGAGAAGATAGAAGAAGGGGAAAAGAACTGGAGGGTGGCCAGTGTAGTCACCTCTCCTTGTGAAGATGGCCACTGTAGCCAAGTCTCCACCAAGATCTGCAGGTTTCTTGAAGCTTGGACCTTTTTGGTCAGATTTTATTTTGTAGAATGCTTCTTTGTATTTGGAATTTTTGGTGGTTCTGCTTGGATCTTGTTGTGCCCCTATGGATATAGAGTCTTTTTGTTCCGTACATTTTTTGGGGTCTTAGAAAAAATTGTGCCCAGCCGTCCATCCCTTTTCCGAAGCTTTATTTCAACCCGTACTCCGGTCTTTAGATTTTCACGCTACCAGAAAAGAGACTCACACAGTCTTCCAACATCCCGTCTGAGTTGAGCTAAGTGCATAGTGCGAGAGTACAAATTAATTGCCTATTCCAGAGTTGTACCCAGAGTGAAGAGACCATGGTAGACACTAAGAGTCAAGCGTTGTACATTGTCTTGTGGTACTTAAAGAATTATGTCAAAGACCTGAAGCTCTCAAAATCCTATTTCTCGGTGAAGTTCCTCTAAAAATTAGGTGGATTAAGGTCAAGTCCAGACCATTCTCGGTTTTCGCTCACAACTCAGTTTAGAACCCAATGACTTTTCACAGATGCAAATGCATGTGATGTTGGATGAAGTGCAAATGTGTGAAATGCTGACACATTTTTTTGCAAAAATGAAATAAGAATCCATTTTTTTTCAAAAATTTTGGGCATGGTTAGTGTCAGTAGAAAACTATTCTTTTTTTCTTTTGTTTTTTTGTTGTTTTTTTTCAAGTTAGTTACCCACCCCGTAAATACATATAGACTTACGCGAAAGTACGAGATATGGGTAAAATATATACGAAGTACCCCTATACTTAGCGAGTGTTGTGTCCTCAGAGCACAAGAAGCATAAAGAAGTCATAGCTCGGGCTAAGTGTAAGAGAGTGAAAATGAAGAGAAAAATGAAGTGGTCGGGATATGTGAATGAGGAGAGTATATTCAGGTGGATGTCGGTTCCCCCTATACTTAGGCTCTGGTCAGCCTAAGTATAATAGAAAGGTGGAAATGGAGCGATCGGGAGATAGGAGAAAAATAGTATATACAGATGACATCGGTCCCCCCTATACTTAGGCCTTGGCCTAAGTAGAGTAAGAAGCTGTACAAGGAGAAAGATGTGGTCGGGAGGGAGGGTGGGAATGATCTGATAAATCTTCAATGTCCTCGCTCTGCGTGAAGTAGATGACCTCAACTTGAACTGTCTGCTCTTTGGGTGATTCAATATATGGCTTTAGCAATTATCCATTTACTGCGAAAGGTTGTGCATCATCTTTGAGTTCGGCAATATCCACGCTTCCATTGGTATGCACGTCGATGACAATGTAGGGACCCGCCCATTTTGATTTTAGTTTCCCATGAAAAATCTTCAACTGAGTATTAAACAACCAAACTTTCTACCCAGGGACAAAGAGTTTATCTCGAATGTGTCTATCATGCCATCTCTTGACCTTGTCCTTATAAATCACACTATTGTCATATGCCCAATTTTGGATTTCAATTAGCTCATTCAGATTTAAGTCTCGACATAGTTTCCCAAGGTGACAACTCCAATTCAACTTTTTGATCGCCCATTCTGATTTGTGAATCAATTCTGCAGGTAGATGGCATGGCTTGCCATAGATCATCCTAAAAGGTGAAGTACCGAGTGGAGTCTTATAGGCTGTCCTATAGGCCCATAGAACTTGGTCCAATGGTTTTCGACCAATTCTTCCTATCTGGATGAACCAACTTCTGAATAATACCCTTCACCTCTCTATTAGAAACCTCCGCCATGCCATTAGATTGTGGATGATATGGGTTTGCTATTCTATGCTCAAATTTGTACTCCTTAGCCAAAGATTTCATCTCCCTGTTCACAAAGTGGCTATCTCCATCAGAAATCAAAACTTTTGGTATCCTAATCCTTGGAATGATATTATCCTTGATAAACTTACAGACGACTTTGCTATTTGTGGTTCGTGTTGGAATAGCCTCTACCCATCTTGAGAAATAGTCAACCGCTAACAAGATGTACTCAAATCCATTGCTGCTGGGAAAGGGACCCATAAAATCAATCCCCCATGCATCGAAAACATCACAGAAAATCATTGGTTGCATGGGCATTTCATCTCTATATCCCATAGTCCCTCCCATTCTTTGACAAGTCGGGCATTACTGTATAAATTCATTAGCATCCTGAAATAAGGTCCGCCAGTAAAATCCACATTGGAGTACCTTGTGCGCGGTTCTCTTTCTCGATAGTGTCCTCCGGCCTCGAGAGAATGACAATGTGTGAGGACACTCTGATATTCCTCCCGAGGAATACATCTTCTCCAGACATAATCCGGTCCTTCATAGAAAAGGAAAGGATCGTCCCAATAGTATTTTCTCGAATCTGTTTTCAATCGATCAATCATTCTCTTGGTCCAACCAATGGGAACCTTCTTGGAGACAAGATAGTTCACTATGTCGGAATACCACGAGGTTGAATCAATGACGCAAACTAATTCATCTGAAAAATCTCCTTAATTGGTCCAGTGTCAGGATAATCGTTTTGCTCGATTCGGGAAAGGTGATCAGCAACAACATTATTTATTCTAGGTTTATCCTTGATTTCAAAATTAAATTCCAGGATTAACAAGATCCATCTCAAAAGTCATGCCTTGGCATCCTTTTTATCTATGAGATATCTAATTGTTGTATGATTTGTAAAAATGTCACCTTGCAGCCCAATATGTATGATCTAAATTTTTCAAGGCCCAAACAACCGCGAGCATTTCCTTTTCAATCACTGTATAATTTCTTTGTGCAGGATCCAACACTTTGCTCGCGTAGTAAATCGCATAAGGAATTCCATCTCTTCTTTGTTCAAGTACCGCTCTGACAATAAAATTCAATGCATTAGCCGTGATCTCGAAGGGAAGAGACCAGTCGGGAGCTTGTAATATTGGCGATTCACATATTTTCTTTTTCAGGAGCTCGAAGGCCTCTAGACACCTGTGATTTACAATAAACTCGGTGTCTTTTCCTAAGAGCTCAGTCAGTGGGCGGGCGATCTTTGAAAAAACTTGGGATAAACCTTCGATAAAATCCAACATGCCCTAAGAACGACCTCACTGACTTGACGTTGGTTGGTGGATCAAGTTTCTTGATCATATCCACCTTGGCAGGGTCGACCTCCATTCCCTTTTTGGAAATGACGTGCCCCAACATGATACCCTCAGTCACCATAAAGTGACTTTTCTCCCAAAAGAGTACCAAATTAACCTCCCTGTATCTCTGGAGGACTCGATCCAAGTGCGCTAAACATGTATCAAATGAATCACCATGAACCGAGAAGTCATTAATGAAGACTTCCAGGAAATCACCAACCATTTCGGCAAATACGGCAATCATGCACCACTAAAATGTGCCTAGGGCATTACAAAACCCGAATGGCAGGTGCTTGAATGCATAGGTACCGAAGGGACATGTGAACGTGGTCTTTTCCTGATCCTCGGGAGCGATAGCTACTTGATTGTAGCAAGAGTACCCATCAAGAAAACAAAAGAATGCTTTCCCTGCAAGTCTCTCCAAGATTTGATCAATAATAAATGGCAGTGGAAAGTAATATTTCTTGGTCGCAGCATTCAGGCGCCTGTAATCGACACAGACACGCCACGACGTGGGTACTCGGGTCGCGATCTCTACCCCCTCCTCGTTGATGACCATCTGGATTCCCGACTTCTTTGGGACGACATGAAGAGGGGGCACCCACTTAGAGTCAGAAATGGGGTATATAAATCCTACTTTGCACCATTTCTCTATCTCTTTCTTAACTACTTATCGAAGATTGGGGTTTAATCTTCTCTGAAATTCACAGGAAGGCTTGCATTATCCTCAACAAAAATTTGGTGCGAGCAGAGAGCGGAATTTATTTCTACGAGATTCGACACAGTCCAACCGATGGCTTTTCAATTTCGTTCAAGGACTTCTAGTAGTCTGGATTCTTGATCCACGGTTAATGATGAGCTAATGATCATAGGGAATTTTTCTTTGGGTCCATTTAGAAATACATACTTCAGTGTGGAAGGTAGTGGCTTCAGCTCTGGCAATTCTGAATCATCGATCAAGTCTGGCTGAATGACTTTTGCATCTGGCTCAGTGTCAGTTGGTGGTGAATCACTCTGTGATGTGCTGGCTACCAATTTCGAAGAAGGTTGAGTCGGATCGCTAAAGTAGTGTAGTAATTCGGCCAGAGCCGCGTCCGACTCGTCATTGATATTTCTTGATTGTCACGAAGATGATGGAACTGACAAATCTGAAAGGATTTCTGTGTCATCAAGACTGTAGGAATCTGGGTGACTAGATATGTTTAGCAAATATCTCGCAAACTGTACTGTGCATGTTTCTTCTTTTGATGATGTGCTTTCAATCTGTATGTCTGGCAGTTGGTCCTATGGTCCAGTAGTTCTGAGGCGATTGCATTCTGATATTTCAGCATATTCAGTGGTGGATTCGGAATCTAGCCTTTGCCACTTTGTTTGTTTCATCTCCAAGTCCACTTCTCCGCCTGGAGAACGGAATTTCATCATTCCGGAACCGTAATCGAATACAGCTTTGGCGATTCTTAAGAATGGTCTTCCAAGGATAATCTGTGATTCCTTCCAATGGTTCGAGGTCTCCATATCAAGGACAGTGAAGTCTACTTTGTATTCCGTACCCTTGATTACGATGATGACATTTTTCACTTCTCCCTTACATCTTTTAGTGGATTTATCAGCAAATTGGAGTAAAGATAATGATTTCTTGAGAGGGCCTAACTCCAATCTATAATATAAGGCTAAGGGTAGAAGATTTATGGAAAAACAATTGTCGAGAAGTGTGTGTGTGTGAACGCAATGCCACCAATGCGACTCTCCACATAATGGGCACCCAGATCCCTTTTCTTTCTTGGCAAATGCTGATTTTTGACATATTTGGTAGTGGCAACTGTCAAGATATGAGTCTCCACTAATTGGCTTGTTTTCTTTGTACGAGTCCTGGTGGGAGTTCATTTCACCTTCAAGTACTTCTGGAATGCTGGATTACTGGCCACATACTGATCAAAGGGTACTTTGACTGTGATATTTTGCTGGCAGAATCATTTCATTTCTGGGTCATTTAGAATGTTTTTCTTTTGTTTTCCTTTCTTAAGAGCATGGGGAAAAGGGATAGAAGTATTTGAGACAGGAGATAGAGAGCCAGAATCATAAATAAGAGCATCTTTATTAGACTTGGAGTTCTTATTACAATCATAAGATTTTTGATAATAATCAAAATCAGGTTGCTGAAAAGGTGACAAAGGTATTTTTGCAGCAACTAGAGGTTCAAGGTCCTCTGCAGACTCCATAGATGCTTTCCCTTTATCTTGCGCTGGGATCTTCAGGCTTCCTTCTTCTTCCTCCTCGGAAACATCCTCCGATTGATCTTCCGAGTCTTCATGGTTCGATTCCCTTGCTCGGTCAGGTACGACCACGGTCCTTCCGCTCCAGAGTGACATGGAATTGATATTGTCAAACGAAAGGATCTCATGTTCAGGTGTGGAAAAATCTGAATAGTATACCTGGACATTTTGTTGAGATGATTGAAATTTGTTCAAGCTATTGGGGTTAGCTTGAACTTGGGTGGGAATGATTGTGGTTGGGGTTGTCTGCTCATCCTTCCAACAGGACAAGCGATTGACATCAACCCGTAGATCATGCAGCTCATTTCGGAAGTTGCGAATCTCTTCAAGCATTTGCCTCTGGATGTCGATCAGTTCTTCTGGAGGATTAGATGATTGAGCTGGTTGTCTGGGAGCTTGATATTGTTGACGGTATTGCTGAGGTTGGTTCTGGTGATTGTAGGGCTACTGGAAAGGTGCAGTGTTCTGAGTATGCTGTGGAGGAAATGTGGCATTATAGAAAGTGGGTGGACGTTGATAAGGCTGACGGTCCCCCATATTACCCTGTCGGGTAGTGTCCTGTGTGTACCAAATGCCATTTACTTCGAATGTCAGAGGCGGGGCTTCTTTGACTGTCTCGACCAGTGGGGGTGACTGTTGGGAAGATTGGGCATAAAATTGGTCCTGAGCCCATGTTTGATGTTGTTCTGCTCCTAGCTGCTCCTGGACATGATGCACATGATAGATCAGGATCGTAAGTGAAGTAGGCATCCCCATCTTGGACACCTTCTCAATGAGCTCCTCCATCTGCTTTGGGAATTGGGAAATCCTGTTGTCGATATCGTTCATCCTCTAATGAATTTGTTCCACCACTATTAATTTATCTGCGATGATGTTCATGTTTGGAATCAAACACTCTACTATCTCTACGATAGTTTGCTTTCCTCTTTTGGCTTGAAAGGTGTTCAAGGAATCAGTGTATGCTCTACTAGCGATCTGTGAACGGCTAGTCTATGCCATCTGCTCCAGTACCTTCCAGACGGTCTCAGCTCCACGTGATGTGTAATTCCCTCCACAGGTAGCGCTAACTAACCCTTGAGTCTCGTAGTTGAGGCCAGAGTAGAGTGACTGAACTAGGATGTTATTATCCAAATCATGGTAGGGACATTTCTGTAGCTGGTCTTTAAACCTATCCCAAGCCTCACAGAGTGGTTCATTGGGCATCTGAGAGAAGCTAGTGATGCGGGTTCTCATTCGGTTGGTCCGACTCAATGGGTAGAATTTCTTTAAAAATAGGTTTTTAAACCTCTCATAAGTGGTCACAGTTACTCCTAAGTTCTTCATCCGGTAATCTGCCTTCCCTTTCAAGGCAAAAGGTAGTGCAGTGAGACGAATGTAGTCCTGGATGACTTGTGGGTGCCTCAGATTAGAACATATGAGCTCCAAGTCTCGCAATAATTCATATGGCTCTTCAGTCGTATTACCATGGAATTGTGCTAATTGACTTATGAAATGTAGCTTCAGTTCATAGTTTATCTCCGGCTGTGGTGGCTACAAATAATTCTTCACTCTGTACTGTCCAGGGTTGTATGCAGCTTCCATTGGCAGTTCTTCCCCAGTGTTTAACTATTCTAGCTGCTCCCGCAGTAACTGTTGTTGCTGCTCAGATGCAGCCAGTCTTACAAAAATCATCTGTATTGGGTCTTCATTATGTTCATCTCTTGGTTCCTTTCTGGGAGTGATGAACCCCGGATTCATAACTCTAAGTCTCATTTATTAAGCTCAATTCCCTCAAAATCATCAGCATTTCTGCATTTATTCTGCATAATTAGCATTCATGCATGTTTACATAAGAATGGCATTTTATCCATTATTTTTGCACAAAATAAGAAGCCAAAAATCCAAGCCACAGTTGACCTGTAAATAGCCTAACTTCCCCTATTTTTAACTCCTTCATGCTAACTCCGAATGACACAAAACCACCTCCACTGTGTACATATCACTAACATGAATAAATGAAAAATACAAAAAAATCACTAACCTGTTAAATGGACCAAAAACCCAAGCCCTAGTTTCAGGATTTATAGACTAAAAGACCTTAATCTCCCCCATCCAGTGTCCGATTTGATCCTACTCACTTTTGAACTAATATACATTCAATTACCTTCAAAACAAGACCAAGTTCAAGTGAATCAGAGCTCATATGTGAAAGTTGGGTTTTGGGCCTCTTTTGTACATTGTATATTATAGCGGTTTTCACCTGTATTTTATGTACATACTTTCTTAATCAATGAAATTCCAAAAAAAACTAGATTTAGATGTCTTTTATTTATCTTTGATTTCTCCATATTTTTCCGGATTTTTATCAGTTTTAAAAATGACAAAAAAACTACAAAACCCAAAAATCAAGGTATTCTATGTACATGGGATACCCCAAAAATATCGCTTTATGCATTTGATCGATTTTGGCTTTGATGTATTCATGAAAGTTCTAGATGTCATCGAGACGAGCATTTTTGATGAAGAAACTTTTTCGATCCGAGGTCGTTTGCTATTTGCTTTGCTATTTACAAAGTCATTTATTTCGGAATTTTCTGGTGCTGACACGTGGCAGCACCTGGTGCCGCCACATGTCAGCCATTTTCGGCTTTATTTTATATCGTTTTTTTAAAAAAACCACCACGTGCGTCGCTCATGCCCCTAGGCACGTGCTCCGTACGTGCCACGCCCTCTTCTCCCCTTCGCCACGTGGCGCCTCCACGGCCATTCGATCAGTGGTCGATCGAACGGCCGCATTGCATCTCCTTCCCTAGTCGCCCCCCTAGCAACTTCTCCCCTGATTCCTCCGCCTTCACCCTTCGCAACCGACCACCGATCCTAACAACCTCCATTGGCCTTCGTCAACCTACCACCCCACGTATTCCGCAACCACCAGCCGCCTCCCCCGCTTCTCTCACGTCGCCAACTCAACCCCTTTCCTATAAAAGACCTCACCACCCCCCCCCCCATCCAAGCTATCCGCCAATAGCCCTACTCTTTGACGAATCAACGGCAGTGACAGCGCCTCCATGCTTCTCTGGCGAGATCTGAAGGCCCACCAGCCCTCGTCGCAGAGACGCCTTCCAGGCTGTACTACCCACGCTCCGCTTCCTACGTTGAGCTCCGACCTTCATCTTCGACCGTTCCGCCCTCTGATGCCGATCGTCGAGCCACGACCTCGACACCTTCAATTCCAGCAGTCATCACTACGCCTTGAGCTTCATCGCCTTCGGCCACCATCGCTTCATCGACCAACGCTATCTCCGCCGCTCCACCGCAACTTCGACAACCGACTACGACCCTCCGTCGGCCTCCGTCTTTGAGTACGCCTTCAGCCACTTCATCTACGCTCCTCGCCAGGGCCACCCCACCGTCCTCGACTTCGCCGCCTCCGATTCCACCGCCTACGACCAACTACACCGCCGACCACCTCCGCCTCTCCGCCTCGACAAGCACCGACCACCAGGATCGGGCGTCAGCCCCGAGGCCCCAACACGTGCTGAGCACGTGAGGCTGGGAACGTCGGCCAAAGCCCAAGTCCCGGGGGTCACGTGCACAGCATGTGATCCGCTGGGTCATTTGCAAGAGGACCCCTAGAGGTTCCCCAATTTACACTCCAGTCCACCGACCAGAGGGCACGTGCAACGCACGTGCCCCTCTAGCAAAATTGCTAAAGCACCCCCAGATTCTTGGTAATTGCGAGTAGGTCCCCCTCTGCTTTTATATTTATTTTATTTAAATATTGCATATGTACCCCTATGTTCCCCTCGGTTGTGAACATCTTCTCTACGTTATTTTATTTATTAAAAATTGGCATTTTTTTCCACGATTAACTCTCTACATTTTGATATATTGTGGACTTTTTTGTGATCGACGGTTATTTAGTAATTAATTATTTGGTGGAAAATTGCATATTTTTCCCACTTTGTGCTCTTAAATTTGTTGTTGATTAACCGTTGCTCTAAAAATCCCAAAAATCACATATTGTATATTTAATTGTACTCAACATTGTGCCCAAAAATATTTGCATTTGCATGCATATTTTGCTCTGTAAAAATCATTTTGCACATTTCACTATTTAGATTTTAATAGGTATCAGATATCACATTTTTGAGGTTTAGGATTTTTCTGAGATCAATCACCAAGTGATAGACCTTAGATAATTTTGGTCGTCAAAAATAAATAGGTTTATTATTTATTATAAAAAATATTGAAATTCATTTTGTTTGCACTTAAAAATTCAAAAAAAAATTCATATTGCATCAAAAAATTCCAAAAAAAATACATTGCATTTATTTCATCATATTTTGCATTATGGCCAAGTTCCGTATTCTTCGAACACCGTTTTGAACATATTTGATATTTTAGTCCCTAAAATAGGCCTAAATTGCATCTTGTGTCCTTATTTGCATTAAAAATTCCAAAAAAAGACCTCCTCGAAAACCGTGCACGAATCTTGATAGACATAATTCTAGGTTGTTCCTTTGTCTCCTTGTGATTGACTTTGTGACTTGCCTACGTAAAATAAACATAAAACCACTTGATTAAAAATTGAATAATATTTGTGGTTATTTTTTGACCGATTCCGATCACCGCCTACAACGACAAACCATTATTATTTTCACTCACAGAGAATAAAAACAACTTCTTAACTCAGCGGATTTTGGATTCGTCAGATGGCGCCATTGCCAGGTTGGCAAACAGCTTAGTTTTGTGTTTTGAAAATTTTTGTTCGGTTTTCCGCATTCGGGTAGTCTGACCCTCGAATTTGTCACTGTAAATCATATTTTATTTCTTGCATTTATTTTTAGCATTTATTTCTTTTATTTTATTTTTGATTATTTTCTGAGTCACTCTCTGACCCTCTCTCTCTTATTTTTCTTGCGAGGTACCCAGCGTACGTGGAGCGGTTTTTTAAGAAACTGACGCATCTTCACCGACATCCAAAAATCCGCAATTAATTTAAGATCGAGTTGAGTCGTGAGAGAGCGTAGAGTCTAGTCTTTAAATTTCTGCAAATTTTAATTTCTGCTCATTTATAGCGGTGTCCGTTTGGACTCTCGCGTGTGTAAAAAGACCTTGAACTTTTATGTGGTGTGTCGTGGCCTGTTTCACTCTCCAGTGATGCTGGGGCCCGACTTGAGTGGCGACTACGATAGACCTGCACATACGGCTCTTAGAGCATTTATATTTTTGATTGTGCTCGTAGGATCTTAAGCCACACTGCACATTAACTGAGACGCACATAAATCGTTCAACTTAGCCAAAATTTAACTCAAACTTTCTACTTAGGTGTGATTTTTCATCGGCTTGCATTTCATATAGAATAATTTTCAATTCTTGTATTGCATCCCATATGAAGATTGCGAGGATTCACTATAAGTCTTCTAATTGAGCATTCTTCATAGTTTTCCACGTGCATCAGCTTTTCCTGAATTTCTACCTCTTGTTTTATCACATAATTCTAAAGGAATTTGGGATTGGACGGTAGACGTGTATTTGTGCTCATTTAAATTATTCAATGATCACCTAATAAAAAATGGGACTGCTAAATATAGCCGATTTCAAAATAAACCATAAAATCAAGAATTTCTGTGGGAAAGCAACCCCGACCTTGGATGTTTCTATTTTTCTGAGTGAGCGAGAGACGACACTTAAGGCTAGAGCCTAAATCCGAAATTTCGGTACCTAACAGCTCGCTAAATTTTTGCCAAGATTGATTTGTCACCAACTAAAATTGAAAAAATAATAGCCGAACTCTTACGGCTTCATTGTGTGTTTTGGTGAACCTGGGGTTTGAATTGTGTTTGCATTGGTGTGCGTGAACCGATTTCAAGATCAATAGCTACACATTTGATAAAAATTCTTTTGACTATCCCAAACAATCATCTCTCTCCTTTCTTGATTTAAATCTCATAATGGAACTCTTGTCCAAAAACTCTTGCAGATCCAACCCCTCATTCCTTTCAAAAATGATCGAACATCTATTTGAAATCCCATCAGAGCTATACTATGAAAATGAATTTGTTTCAGTTAGGCCCTAATCAACTAAATCATCTCCTTTCAATAATCCTCCAATATTTGTGGGAGACTTTCACCCTCAGATAAATTTGGCCTCTTCATTGAACTTCTATTCGAATCATCCGACCACACATGACCATCTACCATCTTCGACTGAACTGCCTTATTCGGAGATCCTCGCTAATGAGCCATTTCAAGATCAAAATACCTTTGAGACTCATGACTGGCCGAGAAACCAAACCCAGATGGAAAGACCCGCACTGAATGATCATCAGCGTTGGATTGACCATAATAGACCCCTCGTCAGACATGATACTCATACAGAGGACTGGGCTGACCTCCTAGAAACACATAAACCCTGTATGCTGACTCCACAATATCAAGGTCTGACCAATCATGATCAAAGAACTGAACTCCACTCAGATCAAATACACATGCCTGGACCATATGAGCAGCCTCCTTCCATTATTTTTTAGGAGAAATTTCAGAAAATAATGATCATATGTTGGATATTCCAAGAAATTCTCCTCTCAGCACAAACGAGAAATGGAAGATTAAATTATCGAACACACACCGACTTCTCCCATGATTGATCATGAACCAAATTTTGAGGATGATATTTCGAGGATAAATAAGAGATTCAATTCAATAGAGGATAGATTTCAAAAATTTACCGACCGATTAATTTCACTCTATGGGATCTCAGACATAAAAATGAATGAGGAAATGATTGGATCTCATTTTGACAATTTTGAGGATGTTCAAAAACCTAGGGACGATTCTAACATCGACACCTATGCATACTACTCTCCTAGGAATAACTATGCCTCTGACTCCTATTTCGAACATCACAGCCCCAGCTCATCTTAAGAACACACCACATCACCACATCACACACAAAATACCAAAAAATTGGAATATTCGAAAATCACAAAAAATCGAAAATCTCGAAAAATACATAAAAATTGAAACTGAAGAAGATCTGAAGAATTTGGATCCTGTTGTACGGGAAGAACTAGGAAAGAAATTAATTTTTGAACTCCCCTTTCTACAGGCCATTGAACACTTCCCCAACCTTAAAAGATTTTTAATGGAAAAATTAACTATGAAAAAGTCACGCAGGATTAGAACCAAGACCGAAAGACATATCTTGTCAATGGCCTCCTCCTTGGTGTTGAGAAGAAAAACCAAGAGCCGCATAGTGAAGCGGTTGCCAAGATTTGATTGTGAAACCAAAGACATAATTTTCACCCATGCTCAGATTGATGAGGATTCACCGATCAATATCCTCCCGACCTATGTATTTCACGAACTCAAACTCGGACCGATCAGGAAATTAAGAGAGATTGTTCAATTGGCAGACCGATCTATAAAGAGGCCGATAGGAATCATTTATGTCATCATGAAATTCCAAGGTGCTCTGCTCAAAGTAGAATTCACTATCATTGATATTGAGCATCAAGGAGAATTCACCAGTCTCCAATCATTCTTGGAAAGCCATTCTTGGCATTGGCCAAGGCAATTATTGATTGTGAGACTCGGGAAATCAATTTCACAACATTGGAAGCACTTAGATCTGACCCTATCTTTGAGGAACCACGATCTTCTGAGGAAACCCATGAAGTCCCCGACAATCGCAACCATCAAGCAGTAGAAGAGCCCTACCCTGATGCTACACCTGAAATAGCGATTGTTGATGAGATTATTGGTTTAGAGACTCTCCCAATATTTCAATTCCGGCAGATCTCAAAATAGACAAATCTTTCTACTACGATCCTGAGACATGTGCATGGCCGCACCCTGGAGCAACATTCTCTGAATACTTGGACCAAATCATCCCAAATCAAGAGTGCACCAACATTTAGAAGACCAAGAGTAAACAAACAAAACGCAAACCGACCAAGGAGAAGAACTCTAATGGCTATTCATCTAGATACTCAAGTGAAATGACACCTTCACGAAGAAAGAAAAAGAGAGTTACCTTTGAACTTTCGGAAGAGGAATCAGCTTATAATCCCTCATCAGGTCCGGAAAAGGTAGTCTACATGAGTGAAGTCTGTTCGCAGCTCTAAAGCCATATCTTCGCAAAAATCCAAAATTCAATCCTCGTTGGACAACTCCCGTTCCTAACTACTATTCATCCAAAGCTGATGCTCCTGACCTCTTCAAGTACACTGGAATTATTTCTTATGAGCTGACTGGGACCAGTGCTTCTGAGTATTCATCAGAGGACAAACCACTTGACACCAAGAAGGAACAAATTCTGAGGAAACAATTGAAGAAACAATAAGACATGAATATCTGGAGTGTGCCCACATTCAAATACTATTCCTCTGAGGATAACTCTAATGATGGCTACCTTTCATCTGACTCAAATGTTTCATCTACTACCCATCATGATTTTTCTGAGGATGACACTGATCATAGTTGAGAATCATATGCTTCATCTCCGTCCCGTCATTACGATCTCCCATCGCAGGCTCACAAAAAGATCAGCCAAAAACCACCTTAATCATCGGCTACCCACCCTCCCTCCCGACCACATCGGTCTCCTTGTACAGCTTCTTCCTCTACTTGGGCCAAGTCCTAAGTATAGGGGGGGACCGATGCCATCTGTAGATACCATCCTTCTCCTTCTCCCGATCACTTCACTTCCACCCTTCTTCCATACTTAGGCTGACCAGAGCCTAAGTATAGGGGGAACCGACACCCACCTGTATATCCTTTCCTCATTCACATAACCCTACCTCTTCATTTTTTCACTCTCTTACGCTTAGCCCGAGCTATGTCTTCTTTACGCTTCTTGCGCTCTGAGGACACAGCACTCGCTAAGTATAGGGGGGTCTGTGTATATACTTCGTATATATTTTACCCATATCTCGTACTTTCGCGTAAGTCTATATGTATTGACGGGGTGGGTAGTCTCCAAAAAAAGGGCTTCTTATTTCATTTTTGCATCAAAAATAATTGTCTGCATTTCACACACCTGCACTTCATCCAACATCACATGCATTTACATCTGTGAAAAGTTATTGGGTTCTGAACCGAGTTGTGAGCAGAAACCGAGAATGGTCTGGACTTGATCTTAATCCACCTAATTTTCAGAGGAACTTCACCGAGAAATAGGATTTTAAGAGCTTCAGGTCTTTTGACTTAATTCTTTGAGTTCCACATGACAATGTGCAACGTTTGACTCTAAGTGTCTAACCTGGTCTCTTCATTATGGGTACAACTCTGGAATAGGGAATTAATTTGTACTCTCGCACTATGCACTTAGCTCAACTCAGACGAGATGTTGGAAGATTGTGTGAGTCTCTTTTCTGGTAGCGTGGAAATCTAAAGATCGGAGTACGAGTTGAAATAAAGCTTCGGAAAAGGGATGGACGGCTGGGCACAATTTTTTCTAAGACCCCAAAAATGTACGGAACAAAAAGATTCTTTATCTGTAGGGGCACAACAAGATCCAAGCAGAACAACCAAAAATTCCAAATACAACGAAGCAACTACCAAATAAAATCCGACCAAAAAGGTCCAAGCTTCAAGAAACCTGTAGATCTTGGTGGAGACTCGGCTACACTGGCCATCTTCACAAGGAGAGGTGACTACACTGGCCACCCTCCAGTTCTTTTCCCCTTCTTCTAACTTCTCCCTCATTCGATTGTGAACACAGCGCGACAGACCTTAGAAGGAAATACCTGACTCCCCGAGGACGAGTTACTGAAGAGGAGAGGAGCATGGTAGTCCGGCATTCTGGATGGGAAGAGCTAAAACCCTTCACACATATGAGTCGGTTATTCAATGTTCATAGGGTATACTTTGGGAAGAGGATTGATCTAAGATGACTTTTAAGCTGAAACTGTGTCAATGATGTGTAGAACTTGAGGGCGGTTGATTTTAAAATTTTAAGTCTCACAAAAGTTCTGTCACTATATTAATCCAAAGGTCGAGTTTAGTTTCATTTTCACCTTCAGCTCATGGTCTTGGTATGGAACCCAATCTCATTTCACTTCATGGCATTTCTTTTTGATGCTCAGGGACGAGCATGGTTAAAGTATAGGGGGATGATGAATCTTGGATTCATCACTCTAAGTCTCATTTATTAAGCTCAATTCCCTCAAAATCATCAGCATTTCTACATTTATTCTGCATAATTAGCATTCATGCATGTTTGCATAAGAGTGGCATTTTATCCATCATTTTTGCACAAAATAAGAAGTCAAAAATCCAAGCCACGGTTGACCTGTAAATAGCCTAACTTCCCCTATTTTTAACTCCTTCATGCTAACACCGAATGACACAAAATTACATCCACTGTGTACATATCACTAACAAGAATAAAAGAAAAATACAAAAAATTCACTAAACCTGTTAAGTGGACCAAAAACCCAAACCCTATTTTCAAGATTTTCGGACTAAAAGCCCCATATCTCCCCCATCCATTGTCCAATTTGATCCTACTCACTTTTGAACTAATATACATTCAATTACCTTCAAAACAAGACCATGTTCAAGTGAATCGGAGCTAGTATGTGAAAGTTGGGTTTTGGGCCTCTTTTGTACATTGTATATTTTAGCGGTTTTTGACCCGTATTTTATGTACATATTTTCTTAATCAATGAAATTCCAAAAAAAATAGATTTAGATGTCTTTTATTTTTCTTTGATTTCTCCATATTTTTCCGTTTTTTTTATTAGGTTTAAAAATAACAAAAAAACTACAAAACCCAAAAGTCAAGGTATTCTATGTACATGGGATACCCCAAAAATATCGCTTTGTGCATTTGATCGATTTTGGCTTTGAAGTCTTCATGAAAGTTGTAGATCTCATCGAGAAGAGCATTTTTCATGAAGAAACATTTTCGATCCAAGGTCGTTTGCTATTTGTTTTGCATTTTACAAAGTCATTTATTTCAGAATTTTCTTGTGCTGACACGTGGCAGCACCTGGTGCAGCCACGTGTCAGCCATTTTTGGCTTTATTTTATATCATTTTAAAAAAAACCACCACGCACGTGCCACGCCCTCTTATCCCCTTCGCCACGTGGCACCTCCACGGCCGATCGAATGGCCGCGGTGCATCTCCTTCCCCAGTCCCCCCCCCACAACTTCTCCCCTGATTCCTCCGCCTTCCCCCTTCGCAACCGGTCGCCGATCCTAACAACCTCCCCTGGCCTTCGTCAACCTACCGCCTCACGTATTCCGCAACCACCAGCCACCTCCTCCGCTTCTCTCGCGTCGCCAACTCAACCCCTTTTCTATAAAAGCCTCATCACCCCCCCCCCCGTCCAAGCTATCCGTCGATAGCCCTACTCCTTGATGAAATGACGACAGTGACAGCACCGCCATAATTCTCCGGCGAGATCTGAAGTCCCACCAGCCCTCGTCGCAGAGACGCCTTCAGGCTGTACTGCCCATGCTCCGCTTCCTGCATTGAGCTCCGACCTTCATCTTCGACCGTTCCGCCCTCCGACGCTGATCGTCAAGCCACAACCTCGACACCTTCAATTCCAGTGGTTATCACTACGCCTTGAGCTTCATCGCCTTCAGCCACCACCGCTTCATCGATACAACGACCAACGTTATCTCTGTCGCTCCACCGCAACTTCGATAACCGACTACGACCCTCTGCTGGCCTCCGTCTTCGACTACGCCTTCAGCCACATCATCGACGCTACTCGCCAGGGCCACCGCACTGTCCTCGACTTCGCCGCCTCCAATTCCACCGCCTACGACCAATTACGCCGACGACCACCTCCGCCTCTCCGCCTCGATGAGCACCGACCATTAGGACCGGGCGTCAGCCCCGAGGCCCCGCCACGTGTCGAGCATGTGAGGCAGGGAACGTCGGCCAAAGCCCAAGTTCTAGGGGTCACGTGCACAACACGTGACCCGCTGGGTCATTTGCAAGAGGACCCTTGGAGGTTCCCCAATTTACGCTCCAGTCCACCGACCAGAGGGCACGTGCAATGCACGTGCCCCTATGGCAAAATTACTAAAGCACCACCCAGATTCTTGGTAATTGCGAGTAGGTCCCCCTCTGCTTTTATATTTATTTTATTTAAATATTGCATCTGTACCTCTGTGTTCCCCCTCGGTTTTGAACCTCTTCTCTACGTTATTTTATTTTTTAAAAATTAGCATTTTGTTCATCGATTAATTCTCTACATTTTGACCTATTATGGACATTTTTGTGATTGACGGTTATTTAATAATTAATTATTTGGTGGAAAATTGCATATTTTGCCCACTTTGTTCTCTTAAATTTGTCGTTGATTAACCGTTGCTCTAAAAATCCCAAAAAAATCACATATTGTAGAATTAATTGTACTCAACATTGTGCCCAAAAAGATTTGCATTTGCATCATATTTTGCTTTGTAAAAACCAGTTTGCACATTTCACTATTTAATTTTTAATAGGTATTAGATCTCACATTTTTGAGGTTTAGGATTTTTCTGAGATGAATCACCTAGTGATAGATCTTAGATAATTTTGGTCCTAAAAAATAAATAGGTTTAGTATTTATTATAATTAAATATTGAAATTCATTTTGTTTACACTTAAAAATTCAAAAAAAAATTCATATTGCATTCAAAAATTCCAAAAAAAAATATATTACATTTATTTCATCATATTTTGCATTGTGGCCATGTTTCGTATTTTTCGGACATCGTTTGAACATATTTGATATTTTAGTCCCTAAAATAGGCCTAAATTGCATCTTGCATCCCTTATTTGCATCGAAAAATCCAAAAAAAAGACCGCCTCGAAAACCGTGCACGAATCTTGATAGACATAATTCTAGGTTGTTCCTTTGCCTCTTTGTGATCGACCTTGGGACTTGCCCAAGTAAAATAAACATAAAACCACTTGATTAAAAATTGAATAACATTTGTGGTCTGATCGCCGCCTACAACGACAAACCATTATTATTTTCACTCATAGAGAATAAAAACAACTTCTTAACTCAGCGGATTTCAGATTCGTCAGGGAGGCAACTTGGGAGGCATTTCTTCTTCTTCACCTTCAGAATAGAAGGGGTTCGAGTTAATAGAGAAGAAAGAATTTGAGAAATCAGTGAGGTGAGAGTTTTCTTTGATCGGCTTTGGTGAGAGAAAGTGTGTGAGTTATTCTCTCTAGGAAGCTGAGAGAATCATGAGAGTAGGATTCACAGGAAGGGTGTCCATGAAACCGAGGTGATCCCGAGTCAGAGTTCCTCAGAACATTTGACATTGGAAAAGTTGTGGTGGTCAGAGAAGGGTTCGCAGAGTCCGAACAAGAATTACCATAATTTTCCATTCTCGATTCAAAAGGATTAGCAAGAGGTTTATGGTTCATGATATAGGCACAAGTGTGCAGTATTCTTTGATGATCTATTTTCTACGCACAATCCAAACACTATACAAGGGTTTGTTTCACCAAATCAACTCAAAGTGAAGACCGTGAAGGTTCGGTCAATTATCTTGTCAATTTTAGAGTTTGGTGATAATACAATATATCAGAGCGGTTAAAGCGAGCTGCTAGGAACCCAATGCTCTCAGGAGACTGGCATATCGCAAATTAGATCTTTCCCAACCAGTATGAATTGCGGACTGTTTACCGGCTACCCGATCAAGTTAATCTGTTAAGGACGTCACAGGCTGCTTTACTGGCTACCGGAGAGATCCTCACTGGATAACGACTAACCCAAGATAGTAGTCTGAAAAGAGTTAGGGTGTGGCTCTATCCTAGTGTACGAGTCGCTCTCTCGCTCAAGCAAACCAAACAATGACGGTGTTGCTCTCCCGCAAAAATTTTTGATTTTATGGGATCTTAAGATCGGTTATATTTAGCAGTCCTAATTTTAATTAGGTGATCGCTTAAGAATTTAAATGAGCACAAATACACGTCTACCGTCCAGTCCCAATTTCCTTTAGAATTTTGTGATAAAACAAGAGGGAGGAATTCGGGAAAAGCCGATGTACGTGGAAAACTATGATGAATGCTCAGTTAGAAGACTTAAAGTGAATCCTCGCAATCTCCATGTGGGAAGCTAGACAGAATTGAAAAATTACTCTAAATGAATGCAAGCTGATGAAAAACCGTATCTAAGCAGAAAGTTCTATTAGAGGGAAAGAATTGAGTTAAATTTTGGCTAAATTGAACGATCTATGTGCGTCTCAATTAGTAGTGCATTGTAGCTTAAGATCCTACGAGTACAACAAAAAATAAAAATGCTCTGAGAGCCGTATATGCAAGTCTATCCTAATCGCCACTCAAGTCAGGCCCCACCCTCACCAGAGAGTGAAACAGGCCATGACACACCACAAGAAGAGTTCAAAGTCTTTTTACACATGCTAGAGTCCAAACAGACACCATTGTAAATGAGCAATTAATTACAGAACTAAAATTGAAGAAATTAAAAACCTAAACTCTACGCTCTCCCACGACTCGACTCGATCTTAATTTAATTGCGACTTTTCAGATGTCGGTGAAGATATGTCGGTTTCTTGAAAAACCGCTCCACGTGCGCAGGGTACCTCGTAAGAAAAATAAGAGAGATTTGTGTAAGAGAGTGACTCAGAAAATAATCAAAATAAGCGAAATAAATGCAGGAAATAAAATGAAATTTACAATGACAAAATCGGGGGTCAGACTACCCGAATGCGGAAAATCGAACGAAAAATTTTCAAAACACAAAACTAAGATGTTTGCCTCCCCGGCAACGACGCCATCTGTCGGTTCCGAGAATCGCAGCTTTAAAAAGATGTTTTTAATTTGTTCGTGCTAAAAAATATGGTTTTTCGTTCGTTGTAGGCGGTGATCGGATTTGGTCAATAAATAACCACAAAAATGATTCGTTAATTTTAAGCAAGTGGTTTTATGTTTATTTTACTTGGACAAGTCCCAAGGTCGAACACAAGGAGACAAAGGAACAACCTAGAATTATGTCTATCAAGATTCGTGTATGGTTTTCGAGGTGGTCTTCTTTTTGGAATTTTTAGTGCAAATAAGGGATGCAAGATCAATTTCGACCTATTTTAGGGACTAAAATGTAAATTGCATTCTAATGATGTCCGAAAAATATCAAACTTGGCTGAGATGATAATTAGGACAAATTGAATGCACTGTAATATTTTTGGAATTTTTGAGTGCAATATGAATTTTTTTATGAATTTTTAAGTGCAAACATAATGATTTTCAATTTTAATTATAATAAATATTAAACTTTCTTATTTTCAAGAGATAAAATTATCTAAGATCGATCACTAGGTGATGGATCTCAAAAAAATCCTAAACCTTGAAAATGTATGATCTAAAACCTATTAAAAATCAAAATTTGAAATATGCACAATAATTTTTACAGAGCAAATTATGCATGCAAATGCAAATCTTTTTAGGCATAATGTCAAGCACAATTAACGCTACGATGTGCTTTTTCAGGAATTTTTAGAGCAATGGTTAGTCAATAGCAAATTTAAGAGCATGAAAGGGTCAAAATATGCAAATTTCCACCAAATAATTAATTAATAATTAACAATACTAACATAAATGTCCACAATATGTCAACACGTAGAGAATTAAAAGATGAACACTACGCTATTTTTGATAAACAAAATAATGTCGAGAAGAGGTTCAAAATTGCTGGGGGTTACACAGGGGAGTAAATGCAATAAAATAAATATAAATAATTAAAGTGCAGAGTGACCTAAGTGTGATTTCTTATAACTGGGGGGTAACTCTACAAATTCTCCAAGGGGAACGTGCTGCGTACGTGTCCTTGGAAGGGCTGGACTGAGGCATAATATGGAGGGAGGTCGGGGGCGTTCCTGTGAATTGCCTACGGGTCACGTGCACGTGACCTGGGCTAACGTGTGCTGACGTACCCCCCAGGCGCACGTGCCTCGCACGTGTGTGGGGGGTCTCAGGTCTGAGCCCTGGCGTGTAGTGGAGGGCGAGCAGGGTGGTGGAGAGCGACTGTGAGGATACCCGGCCAATGACACGTACGGTGGAAGGCGGCTCGTCAGATAAGATGGTGTCGAAGCGGAGCTGGAGATGATAGCCGAGCCTCCTGGCATTGTCGATGAAGCGGGAATCTCGAGTGGAGGAGCAGCACCTGGTGGTAGGCGGAGAGGATGCATCGGTGGAGTTGAAGGTGGAGTTGATGATGATGATCGAAGCAGGTGGGGGTGTAGTCGTTGAAGGCCCAATGGCCGACACACGATCGGTGGACGTCGGGGAAAAGGAGGGTCGGCGATGTGGTCGGCGCAGCGGTGAGCGGTGATCATAGTAGGCAGAGCGTCGGCGAAGAGAGAGAGAGAGAGAGAGAGAGAGAGAGAGAGTGTGTGTGTGTGTGTGTGTGTGTGTGTGTGAGTACCTGGGAGGAGATAGGGCTCGACGGCGACGAGCGGCAGGAGCGGGGCAACTGCGAAGGAGCAGGCTGCGATGAGGAGCGGAGTGCCCTCGGATCACGCCGACAATGGAGGAATCCGGGTTGTCACCAACGGAGAAGATGGTCTCGATGAGGGATCGGCGGATGGGTTGGCGATCGGAGCGGCGATGCCTTTAAATAGGGTGGAGGGAGGTCAGCCTTGGAAGGAGTTGACGGAGATGAGGCCGAGATTTTGGTGAGGCGGTTGGCCGGTGCGGAGATCACGGGGAGGGGAGACGGTTGCGAGGATCGTGGGGGCGGTTGGGCGGCTGATGTGGAAGAGAGGGGAGGAAGACGAAGGTGTATGGATGTCCGATCGACCGAGAACGGACGACCACTGAGGTGACACGTGGCAGGGGGTGAAAAGGGGCGGGGCACGTGTCCGCACGTGCCTGGGAGGCACGTGCGACGCACGTGCGGTGCCTTTTAATTATTTTTTTTAATAAAAACGAATAAAAATAAAGATAAAAAAATGCTAACACGTGGCGGCCTTAGGGGCGGCCACGTGTCATCACCAGAAAAATCGAAGAAAAAGACTTTGTAAAATCAAAAATAAATAGTAAACGACCTCGGATCGAAAACGTTCCTTCACAAAAAATGCTCGTCTCGATGAGATCTACGACTTTCATGAAGATATCAAAACCAAAATCGATCAAATGCACAAAGTGAATTTTTGGGTTATCCATATACATAGAATGCCTATATTTTTTGGGTTTTGTATTTTTTGTCATTTTTAAACCAGATAAAAATACGAAAAAATATGGAAAATCAAAGAAAAATAAAGACACCGAAATCTAATAATTTTTTCTGGATTTTTAATAATTAAGAAAATATGTACATAAAACATCAGGTCAAAAACCGCTAAAATACACAATGTACAAAGGAGACCCAAAACCCAACTTTCACTTTCGAGCTCCGATTCACTTGACCTTAGTCTTGTTTTGAAGGAAATTGAATGTGCATTAGTTCAAAAGTGAGTAGGACCAAATCAGACACTGGATGCGGAAGATATGGGTCGTTTAGTCCGAAAATCCTGAAATTAGGGTTTGGGTTTTTGGTCCACTTAACAGGGTTAGTGATTTTTTTTGTATTTTTCATTTATTCTTGAAGTTAGGCTATTTACAGGTCATTTTTGTCTTGGATTTTTGGATTCCTATTTTGTGCAAACATAATGGATAAAATGCAACTCTTATGAAAACATGCATGAATGCTAATTATGCAGAATAAATGCAGAAATGCTGATGATTTTGAGGGAATTGAGCTTAATAAATGAGACTTAGAGTGATGAATCTGAGATTCATCATTCCCCTATACCTAAACCATGCTCATCCCTGAGCATCAAAAAGAAATGCCATGAGGTGAAATGAGATTGGGTTCCATACCAAGACCATGAGCTGAAGGTGAAAATGAAATAGACTTGACCTTTGGATTAATAGTGTGGTGGAACTTCTGTGAGATTTAGAATTTTAAAATCAACAGCCCTTAAGTTCTACATATCATTGTCACAGTTTTGGCTCAGAAGTCATCTTAGATCAATCCTCTTCCCAAAGTATACCCTATGAACATTGAATAACCGACTCATGTGTGTGAAAGGTTTTAGCTCTTCCCATCCAGAATGCCGGACTACCATGCTCCTCTCCTCTCCAGTAACTCGTCCTTAGGGAGTCAGGTATTTCCTTCTAAGGTCTGTCGCACTGTGTTCACAATCGAATTGGGGGAAAAGATAGAAGAAGGGGAAAAGAACTGGAGGGTGGCCAGTGTAGTCACCTCTCCATGTGAAGATGGCCAGTGTAGCCAAGTCTCCACCAAGATCTGTAGGTTTCTTGAAGCTTGGACCTTTTTGGTCAGATTTTATTTGGTAGAATGCTTCTTTGTATTTGGAATTTTTGGTGGTTCTGCTTGGATCTTGTTGTGCCCCTACGGATATAGAGTCTATTTGTTTCGTACATTTTTTGGGGTCTTAGAAAAAAATGTGCCCAGTCGTCCATCCCTTTTCCGAAGCTTTATTTCAACCCGTACTCCGGTCTTCAGATTTCCATGATACTAGAAAAGAGACTCACACAGTCTTCCAGCATCCCGTCTGAGTTGAGCTAAGTGCATAGTGCGAGAGTACAATTAATTCCCTATTCCAGAGTTGTACCCAGAATGAAGAGACCAGGTTAAACACTAAGAGTCAAGCGTTGTACATTGTCATGTGGAACTTAAAGAATTAAGTCAAAGACCTGAAGCTCTCAAAATCCTATTTCTCGGTGAAGTTCCTCTGAAAATTAGGTGGATTAAGGTCAAGTCAAGACCATTCTCGATTTCTGCTCACAACTCGGTTCAGAACCCAATAACTTTTCACAGATGCAAATGCATGTGATGTTGGATGAAGTGCAGGTGTGTGAAATGCTGACACATTTTTTTGCAAAAATAAAATAAGAAGCCATTTTTTTCAGTTCGGAGTCGCAGCTTTAAAAAAGATGTTATTTGTTCGTGCCAAAAATATGGTTTGTCGTTTGTTGTAGGCGGCGATCGGAATCGGTCAAGAAAATAACCACACAAAATAATTTAATCAATTTTTAATCGAGTGGTTTTATGTTTATTTTACTTGAGCAAGTCCCAAGGTCGAACACAAGGGGGCAAAGGAACAACTTAGAATTATGTCTATCAAAATTCGTGTACGGTTTTCGAGGCGGTCTTTTTTTTTTACTTTTTAATGCAAATAAGGGATGTAAGATGCAATTTCAGCCTATTTTAGGGACTAAAATGTCAACTACTTTCAAACGATGTCTGAAAAATACGAAACTTGGCCACAATGTAAAATATGATGAAATGGATGCACTGTAATATTTTTTGGAATTTTTGGATGTAATATGAATTTTTTTATGAATTTTTACATGCAAACAGAATGAGAATCAATATTTAATTATCATAAATATTAAACCTACTTGTTTTCAAGAGATAAAATTATCTAAGATCTATCACTAGGTGATGGATCTCAGAAAAATCCCAAACCTTGAAAATGTGGGGTTTAATACCTATTAAAAATTAAATATTGAATTATGCAAAATGATTTTTACAAGGCAATCTGTGCATGCAAATGCAAATCTTTTTGGGCACAATGTTAAGCACAATAATCTCTACAATATGTGCTTTTTCGGGATTTTTTTAGAGCAATGATTATTCAAATACAAATTTAAGAGCATAAAATGGGCAAAGTTCGCAATTTTCCACAGAATAATTGGTTATTAATTAACCATCAATCATAAAAATATCCACAGTATATCAAAATATAGAGAATTAAAAGATGAACATCATGCTATTTTTTGAATAAATAAAGATGCAATGTAGAAGTCCAGAACTATAGGGAAAGACAGGGGTACATATGCAAACTATAATAAATAAATATGAAAAGAATGCAGGAGGGACGGAAATGTAAATACTAATAGCCTGGGGCTAATCTTGCAATTTCACCAGAGTTCACGTGCCAAGCATGTGACCCGGGAGCTATGGACTTTTATGCCAATACGAGGAACACCGGGGGCTTCCGCATAATTTACCCACGCGGTCACGTGCTGCGCACGTGACCCGTGGGGGTGATGAAGGCGCTGACGTCCCCCCGCCCTCACGTGTCGTGCACGTGGCGGGGTCTCGGGGTACTAGGCCCAGTCAACGGTCAGGCGGAGGGGCGGCGCGACTCCTGTAGCGGCTGGTGGCAAGGGCTGTCGATGGCTCAGCCAAGGCGGAGGGATGGGCGAGCTGCAGGTGGTTGGTGGTCGCGTTGTGGCTGTCGCGGAAGAGAACCGTCGAGTACCTGGAAGAGAGGCTGCTGGAGAGCTCCTGTGCGTGGATCGGTGGCGAATGCAGTGAAGATGAGCGGCGAGGTTAGCGTGGGGATGGTGGTAGTCAGAGAAGTAGCGGTCGACATTGGAGATGCAGTGGCATTGATGGAGGTGAAGCTTGCGGTGGTGCGTTGTCGGAGAGGACGCGTCGGTGGAGTCGAAAGAGGAGTTGCTGACGATGATCGATGTAGGTGGGGGTGTAGTCGTTGAAGGTCCAATGGCCGACACATGGCCTGTGGACGTCAGGGAAGAGGAGGGTTGGCGATGTGGTCGGCGCAGCGGCGAGCGCTGATCGTAGTAGGCGGAGCGTCGGCGGAGAGAGAGAGAGTACCTTGGAGGAGATAGGGCTCGACGACGACGAGCGGTCGGAGTGGGGCAGCTGCGGAGGAGCGGGCTGCGACAAGGAGCGGAGTGCCCTCGGATCACGCCGGCAATGGAGGAATACGGGCTATCACCATCGGAGAAGACGGTCTCGACGAGGGATCGGCAGATGGGTTGGCGATCGGGGCGGCGATGCCTTTAAATAGGGTGGAGGGAGGTCGACCTTGGAAGGTGTTGACGGAGATGAGGCCGAGATTTTGGTGAGGCAGTTGGCCGGTGTGGAGATCACAGGGAGGGGCGATGATTGCGAGGATCACGGGGGCGGTTGGGCGGCCGGTGCAGAAGCGAGTGGAGGAAGACGAAGGTGGACGGCTGTCCGATCGGCTGAGATCAGACGGCCATTGAGGTGATACGTGGCAGGGGGTGAGAAGGGGCGGGGCACGTGCGACGCACGTGCGGTGCCTTTTAATTATTTTTTAATAAAAACGAATAAAAATAAAGCCAAAAAAATGCTGACACGTGGCGGCCCAAGGGGCTTGGGCCGCCACGTGTCATCACCAGAAAAATCGAAGAAAAAGACTTTATAAAATCAAAAATAAATAGTAAACAACCTCGGATCGAAAAAATTCCTTCACAAAAAATGCCCGTCTCGATGCGATCTACAACTTTCATGAAGACTTTAAAACCAAAATCGATCAAATGCACAAAGTGAATTTTAGGGGTATCCCATATACATAGAATACCTATATTTTTTTAATTTTGTTTTTTTTTGTCATTTTTAAACCAGATAAAAATCTTGAAAAATATGGAAAAATCAAAGATATATAAAGACACCTAAATCTAATATTTTTTTTGGAATTTTAATAATTAAGAAAATATGTACATAAAACATCAGGTCAAAAACCGCTAAAATACACAATTTACAAAAGAGGCCCAAAACCCAACTTTCACATACGAGCTCCGATTCACTTGAACTTGGTCTTGTTTTGAAGAAAATTGAATATGCATTAGTTCAAAAGTGAGTAGGATAAAATCGGACACTGGATGTGGAAGATATGGGTTTTTTAGTCCGAAAATCCTGAAACTAGGGTTTGGATTTTTGGTCCACTTTAAAGGGTTAGTGATTTTTTTATATTTTTCATTTATTCTTGTTAGTGACAGTACACAGTGGATGTGGTTTTGGATCATTTGGAGTTAGCATGAAGGAGTTAAAAATCCGGGAATTTAGGCTATTTACAGGTCATTTTTGGCTTGGATTTTTGGCTTCTTATTTTGTGCAAACATAATGGATAAAACGCAACTCTTATGAAAAGATGCATGAACGCTAATTATGCTGAATAAATGCAGAAATGCTGATGATTTTGAGGGAATTGAGCTTAATAAATGAGACTTAGAGTGATGAATCTGAGATTCATCAATCCTCAATCTAACTCTTTAGATATCCATCCAAGCACCAGCCTCTATTATTTAGTAATTGAATCATTAGCTATATGATCATTAAGATGGCCGTGGTACATAACCCTAATTGTAGTAAGGGACCTATTATGCAAATTAGTTATTCTTCATTTCAGATCAGGGAATGATATTTGCAATAACATTTATTGCATAATGGCTAGCCGTGGGCTTGCATGCCCAATAACGTCTACTAGACTTTGGCTCTATACATTCAGGCCCTTGAAAAAGTGCCGGACCAGGCTGGTCTTCGGTATCTCATGATGGAGGCACTTCTCCTGCAGATCTGTGAATTGCTCCCATGCTTCATGGATAGTTTCGTGAGTGGCTTGGAAGAAGTTTCTAATCCTGGCTCGCATCTAGTTGAGCCGACCGAGAAGGTAAAACTTATGAAGGAACGTAGACCTAAGTTCCTCCCAGGTCATCACGACCTTCCCCAAATGATTGACCCAATAATGGGCTTTGTCTTGCAGGCTAAAGGGGAATGCCATCATCTTTACCACATCCAATGGAATGTTGGGGTAGTGGGTGCTTTTTAATATGCATGAGAACTACTACAGGTGAATGTACGGCTCCTCGTTGGTGTTCCCGTGTAATGATCATAAAAGATCAAGGAACTGTGGCTTAAGCTCAAAGTGAGAATGCACCAGTGGAATGAGGATCCACTCGAACATCTGGATGTCTCCAGGGTTATATGTCTCTTTTAGTGTCGGTTAATGCCTTTCTCGTTTTGGTTTTTCCTCATCAGGGTCATCTCAGGGTCTGTCTCCTCCTCCTCCTTGTCCTGAAGGTTGGTTCGTTAAATCATTAAGCATGTCCTGAAATGTGGTCGGAACAAGAGCCTGCTTTGTCAGCTGTTGTATGGCTTGTATGGAAGCCAGCAACTGAGCATTGACTTGGTTTTGGTCGGGTCCCTAACCCGACTCCATATGTGGAGGCTGTTGTCCCTTCCCTTTTCCTTGAGGTGCCATCTCTTGATCCGAATCTGAAGAGATGAATTCTTTATTGGGATCCAGGACTAGGGTTGGCTTCTATCTGAAATGTGAAAGAATCCCAATGAGACCACTTGAAGTTGAATCCCAATAGCCACTATGAATCTGAGATTAGGGTCAATCCCATATTATTGTGAATAGCAAAAAGATTTAGACTGAAATCGACTCCCATTCACAATGACGGATGTGGGACAAGAGTGGTCTCGGTTTATTGGGTGGTAAAAGAGATGGGAAGAAAATGAGGAGTCTGGAGATCGGCCTGCAAGATCCGGGACATTTTCTCGAGAATCACCTCGAATTATTGATGATGTCGAGTCCATGGAATCGATGTGGGCGTTGGCGGATCCCGAATACACCATCCATGGATTGCCATCAGGAGAAAAAAGGAGATCGATACAGTAGGAAATATAGTGTGGTCAACAAGGAATAGAGAGGAGTGTAAAATAGTAGAAACACTCAGACTGAGTAGGGGTCAAAGAGGAAGACACACACGACAAAATTTGTGCAACTACGTGGGACATTATTTTTTAACCTTAATCTAGATCGATACAAACACAACACAAAAATGGGTTCACCAACTCACACCATGTGCAGCGATGAAGAATCGACTATTTATTATCTTTTCATTTTTAGAGTTGTTATTTTTGTTATATCTTTTAACAAGTCTTTATCACGCTAACCCTATAGGAGAGAGAGTACTGCCAGAAAAGTATCGCGTACTTGTCCTCCTCCTTTGTAAACTCTAGTCTGCAAGTTTTAAGGTCTTTGTAACCCTTCCTGAATCCCAACTCAACTAAATAAATATAGCGAGGAAGCTGATAGGTGAAACCACTACTTCGGTTCTCGCTCGCAACATAATCACACGTGAGCGTACAAGGACCTACTCGGATGCAAACCGATGAGACAGACACACCCGTGAAGGTGTGGCCTAAGCTCAGTACTTCAAACCACATCGATATTCCATACAAGGCGGGAACACCATTGCTGATGAGGCCCTACTCAGCTATGTACGATAGAAGCACCATTACTTCAGAAAATCCAAGCGATACACAAGACAGTTATAGATTGGGTTTTTTTGCTCTAATCCCTAGTGGGTCGTGCCTCGCTCATGGGAGGGGTTTTGGTCCCATCCTACTGTACATGAAAATAGTGAGGGCTTTATGAACCCAGAACAATGAAATTCCATTACAAATTTTAACTAAGGTCATAGTTTATTTAGCACCCCCCTTGTTTTAATTTTTGGATTTTCACTTTATTTGGATCTTTTTACATACAAGCACCTAACATTTTTGTAGATTTTTATTTAAGTCCTAGATGCTCAAAATCATAGGGAGATAGTGAAAAGGTCGTGCAAGTCGATCTGATGATGGAAATCTCACCAATCTAACGATGCATGCCGAGTTAGAGGACTTACAGTGTTTCCTAGATCTCTCCATGCATAATGCAAAATAGAATTTTTAAACCTATCTATATGGTGGGGTGCAATTTTGATAAAATCACCCTAAGCGTAGCTGCTATTAATCGTGAAGAACCATGTGTCAATTGTTCAAAAAATGAGACCAAGTTCTGATCTTCGATGACGATTGATGCCCACCATAATGGGTCCTGCAAGCGTTGCATACGGCCTCTCTCGGTACGCGGTCTCAAGTCCAAATAACTAACATTTGTTAATTTCACTAGATATAAACATAAGAGACTATAGGTACATGCATTCTTATTAGAGTTTGGACCTAATTATCGAGACAAGAAACCTAACTCTAGGGGCTCCATGCACATAAAACAAATAAAAAGAAGGTGAAAAACTCAAATCAGCAGGAAACACAATAAAAGAAGGCGGTAAAATACTGAAAACTACGACGAGGCCCCCAGGTGAACAAACACCCGAGCACTGGACCTCGTTGTGGAGAGTAATGTCCAAGTCTTAACTATTACAAATTATAAATGAATGTCTCACTCTCACCAATAATAAATAAACCTAATTAAATCATATGCTAGATATTTTCTCCTTGCTTCATTTATCGCCTCTCCAACTAGTCAAAAGGTGAACATCAGTCTCCATCAAGCTCGGCTGCACTGGTCTCCTAAGAAACTGTCCTCACATAGTGGGCCCTCACATCAAATTCATAAAGAGATATATTAGCACATATAATCAAATAAATTTAATCAAAATTAATTATGTACAAAGAATAATTGAATTAATATGTGCAAGCTAAAACAATTTACCAATTACTTCAATGAATCAATGAATAAGTGAATGAATGTACAAAATAAACTACAAGATAGGCTACGCACATTGCTCCCTAGCAACGATGCCATTTGATGAACGTAGTTTAGTCGAAGTCATGTCAATCCACATGGCAGACCGATAGTCATCGAAGTGACCTTAGATAAAACCGTGATCAATCAACAATTAGCCCACCATATAAGTCAAGCAATAAATATCAAAAAGTGGATTTAAATTTAGTTTTCTCTACAAAATTAAGTGTATAACAAGTAAGCATGTAGTGGTCGAACCACAGAGAGCAAAATTGGTAGCCTATGATTATTGCTAATCAAAGCATATTATGTGCAAACATGTCCTTTTTACATATATATATACATATATGCATTTTTGTGGGTTTTTAATTTTGTATATTTTTTGGATTTTTAATTTATGTAGATATATATTTGTATTTTCTTTATATATATATTTGGATTTCTTTTTCTTTTCAATAGATAATATAATAGGTAAGGCTATATATGCCATATAGAGTAATATCATTACAAATACTAGTACAAATAAAAAAATACCAAAATTAAATTGTTTTTTAGATTTACATATTTTTCTAATATTTCTATCATTTTCCAGGATTTTTGCTATTTTTTATGCATTTTTAAAATAAAAAAGATCCTAAATTAGGGATTAAATATCAGGTCGAGATTGACATGAAAATTAAAAATAGCAAAACACATCAAAAATCCTTCAAATTAATTTTAATAATAGATAATATTGTAAAAAAATTCCAAGATTGGAGCTTTTTAATTTTTAGTCTTTTCCTTTTGCCCTTTTAAGGATTATTGGTTTGGGGTTAAAACATGATAAAATAGGCAACATATAATTTTGGGGAATTTTTCAAATGTTTTTCTTTTTTTTATAATACAAACAGGGACACAAACATGCTCATTTCATTTTTAATAATGGATAAAATGCCCAAAATGCAGAAATAAAAAGGGGCGTGAAAGCACATGCTATCAGGCATATAACCCATTTTTTGCATTATTTTTAGAGCATGGGTGCCATTTTTAATAAATGAAATTCAAGCACCAAAATACATGAACTGGGAGAGGTATAGTTGGAAATAAAATAAAGGCTAAGAACATACATGCAATTTTCCCAATGTACTAAAATTAAATACAAAACCTGATAGGGTAATCCTACAATTTCGCCACCTCACGTGGGATGAAACGTGAGGTGTCGTGGACTAGACCCAAAAGCAATATTCATAAAATACAAGGGTTTGTCTGCAAAATTCTCATTTTATTTACACCTGACATTTTATTTACAAGGTTAATAAAAAATACAAAAATTATCAGGTTAGATTTGCAATTTACCCCTTCCTTTGCGCGGAGACAGACGACTGGATGCTTGTCACTTACACATGTGGCATCATCCGCACGGCCGGTAACCCTTCGCGTCTGGATGCTTGAGATTAGATAGCAGGGTGCGATCGAACGTTGTGAGCCTTTGGAAGATCCGACGTCTCTGTTGCGATCTAGAGTAGGGGGCTCCATCCAACGGTGATGGGTCCATCTCCAAGAATGGGGAAGAATACAAGCGTGTTCTTCCTTGTTCTGTCGATTCCTCACGCTCAAAGGCTCCTCCCGTGATGCTGAGGTGCTCTCCATGTAGTTGCTGATAATCTGCGTCTAATGGTACCTTCCACAAAGTCTAGGACCCAGATATGAGTTCGGGTACCTCGGGAGTCAAACTTGGAGTCGATTCGCCCCCAATAGGGCCCATTCAACCTGTGACCTACACAGGGGTGTAACTGGGTCTGAGACGATGAAGCTCGGCCCATTTTTAAAATGCTCTGCATAGGAATGGAGGTGGGTGGTGAAGGTTCAACGAGTGGAGGAGTGGGACCTTCGTTTCGTGGATCGAGGGTTGATCTTGTTGGTCAGGGGTCAGTTTAGATGAAGAAGGTGCAGAGGAAGATAGTGGACGTGATCTGGAGTTCGGAGATTGGTCAGATCATGGTGGCATCCAGTCGAAGCTCGAGAGCTTCGGTGAGGGACTTGGACTAATCTACGCTAAAATACTTATTAAAATGCAAAACTAACGACTGGATTTTAAATACGAGAATTAAAGCTACCTAATAGGAAAGAAATCAGCTCTTATACTTGAGAGGGGGCTCAGGGAGCAGGGTGGCCGGAGCTCGCGGTGGACCGCCTCCTCTCCTTGCTCCAACATGCTCCAGGCATGGGGAAGACTCAGTTGTCACCTGACCTCCACTCAAGAACACCTAGACTCGATCAGGGGCTCCAAGAAGGATCAAGAAGGGAAGGAGGAGCACGACGGATTATTTATAGATAGAAGGTTCTAGCAGTTAGACGTCGATTATTGCCACACTCGAGGAAGATCAGAAGGACCTAACAATCCGGTGTGAGAGAGGATCATTATGGGATGGGATCCATGAAGAGCTCGAGGTGGAAGGAGCAATAGGGTGGCCTGGAAAAATTGAAGAAGGTGGGCCGCTTGAATTTTCAAAGAAGTCAGATAAAAGATGGGGAGTTGGCCGAGGTCAACAATCTTTGGAAGCTCATTGGGCCACGTCAGCCCGCTATAGGACAAAAGAACCTCCTTTTCTTTAAAAATAATTAATCAAAATAGTAAATGATTTTATTATTTTTATTATATCATAAATTTTTTTTATTATTTTATCTAGTATTTTAATATAATTTATATTTATTTTTTGATGCTATTTATTGTAAGTTATTTTTTAGAAGAGTATTTATAGGTATATTCATATATGTTCTGTACATTTTATTTTTAGTTTGTATTTTTGATTTTATTATTTTATTCTCTTATTTTATATATTTACATCTCATTTTTAGGTGTACAAATATATTTGTATTATATTTTTTGATGTTATTTGTATACTTAAATAGATAGGTGTATAAATTATATATGTATAAGTACATGTATTTTATCTATGTAGTTTTATACATTATTTTATTTTTATGTTTTCTTTATTGTATTATTGTAGTTTCAATATGTGCATATACTACAAATAATATTTATAACATAATAAAAAATATAAATTTATAAAAATAATAAAGATAAATAAAATGAATATTTTTATTTAGGTATATAGTACAATAGGGGTCTGAAACCTAGCTTTCACATATTAACTCCAAAAAGATAAAACCACCTTCACTAGATAGCTTATAAAGAGTTATATATGATTAAAGGTGATTTTGATACATTTTCAGTTTTTATTTGAGAGATATGGGTAGGGGAAGTTGGGTTTTGGAATCTTATTCAGAGTATAATTTGTACACTGCATGTTATTTTTGCAAGAAATCAATTTATATTTCTCCATACATCATTGTCTACAATTTTTTATGTACAAAGTTTCTTTATTTAATGAAAAAGAATAAAGAATAAAATAGGTCCTAAAATGCTTTATTGAAGAATTGGGTTTTTATTGTATTATTGGCTCTTATCTCCCCCCACTTTATTCCTTGTCGACCAATTCAATTCTTGATTTGGTCTCAGGGATCAGGGTCATAAAGATATTTTATTCTTTTTCTTTTCTTTCCTTTATTCTATAATTTTGGCATTAAGAACGGTATTATCTACACAATGAATGCAATAAATAATGATTGTTATTTTGTGTAAATTAATGCTATTGATATGCATTAGCTAGGGTTTTTATAGCCAAAGAGATAGAATAAAGGTGATGAAATAGAGATTCATCAATTACTCATATGCCCTTGTATGCACACCAGTGCGTCGGTGTATAGACCTTGATTCGGCCATCAACATGTCAGTTCGCCAAATGTACATACTCAGACATATAGTAACACATATGTCTTCAGTCTGAGGATGTGTGCCTATATCGTGACAGCATATAACATATGTCTTTGGTTATCTCGATCTCGTTAACTCAACTCTTTAACCTAACTTATCTAACACCTCCGAAGCTCTATTCATATGAAGAGGACCTACATCAAGAGTTTGGTTAGATATCAACCTTTAGGGAAAGGATTGTCATCTCCTTCTCAGGCTGGAGATCCTCTCTTAACAATCATTTGATGGTTCTTGATTAGTCCTCATTCTAACTCTTTAGATATTCATCCAAGAACCAGCCTCTATGATTCAACAATTGAATCAATAGCTGTATAATAATTAAGATGGCCATGGTACATAACCTAATTGTACTAAGGGACCTATTATGCAAATTAGCTATTCTTTATTTCAGATCAATAAATGATATTTGCAATAACATTTATTGCATAATGGCTCACTATGGGCTCACATGTCCAACAATCTCCCACTAGCCCAAAGAGTCATTAATGGGCTAATCTTAAACCCACACTCATGTGACAATCATAGGCTACTTAGAAAAAATAGTTATGTAAGTTGATCAGTCACTCTGTTCCCAAGTCCTTTTACGGCAATTGCATTTCTCCAAGTAATAGCGCTCGCATCCAATGCGACTGTTGAATATTATGCAACCAATACTCAATCATGTCAATTATAGTGTCATTGACACTGCAGCTCAATAATTATTATAACTAGTATGTAATTTTATAATCCTTATTAGAATGCCCTTATTCTCGAAGATCTCTATCTTCTAAGGTATATAAAGTTAAGACCTTTTGGATCACTATCTATAAAGTCTTAAGCTCTTGAAGATAAGACTTTGATATCACTATCTCAGAAAATCTTGCCTTCTTTGAAGATATTGTTAATACTGCAACTATGCATTTTATCTCCATTATAGGATTAGTAACAACTTACTATTCCCACTGCATGGCAAACATCTGGCTTTTTGTACACATCTAGTATAAACAGAGCTTACCATAGCCAGTGCACTAAGACATATAGCTTTGACATTCACATCCTCAACTCTTTGAGGTGCTATCCCTTCAAATAGGTCAGTACCATATCTTAAGGGAAAGAAGCCTTTCTTGGAATTTTCCAAAAAATGGAACATGTCCAAGGTGTACCACTAATGTGACAGTCCCAATACCTTTTTTCTTTTCTTCTAAACAACTTCAAAACTAAGATCTAAGAGGTATCCTTGAGATCATATCTCAAGGTATGGAATTGCCAATCTATAAAACACTTATATCAATCTAAATGATTAGGATATCATCTATATTTAGCATGATGAACACAATGGCACTCCCACTAAGCTTCACAAGGTTCACCAAGATTCTATCGGAAATCATAACCTTTATAATTTCATCAAATCTGATGTTCCAACTACAAGAAGTTTATTTGAATCCATAGATGGAGTTATTAAATTTGCACACCTTACTTTCCTCAACTATGAATCCCAAGGGCTACTTCATATGAAATCCTCGATGAGGAATTCATAGAGGTATGCAATCTTGACTTCCATCTTGAAGGTGTCCTGGTCAAGTAGTGAAGCTATAGTTAGCAATAATCTGATGGATTTAAGCATGGTCACTAAAAAGCAAGTCTCATCGCAAGCAATGTCTTCTCTCCGTGTGTATCTTGTGGATATAAACAATGCTTTGAAGGTCTCAACCTTCTCATCAGGTTCCCTCTTTCTCTTGAAGATCCATTTACACTAACAAGTCTTTCCCTTATATATGGATCCTCGAGCGTCCATATACAACACTTGTATATGAAATCTTCTTTAGACTTTATTGCTAACATCCCTCTTTCCATGTCATGATTCTTAAAAGCTTCATCATATGAAGTAAGATCATTGTCAGACTTATCTGACATATGGAATCCATCCTCAAACTTATTTGAAGAGGTATGAGTGTTTCATATTTAATTGTCCTTTTAGTTTTTGATTTCAGGAGCCTCATTATCTTCTCAAGATTAAATGAGTTCCTTCATTTTTATCTTTATTCTCAAGAAAGTCATCCTATAAGAATCACATATTCAGATATGAAATCTTTTAAGAATCTCAAGGTCATAAAGTAGGTATCCAATACAATCCTTTATTTTCCTAATGAAGCAGCACTCTCTGGTGCTAGATTCCAACTTGCTTGCATCCTTGACAATGTTATGGACTAAACAACCATAAATCCCCAAGTGTCCAACACTAGGCTAGGTTCCAAAGCATAGCTCATGAGGATGTTCAGGTTTATATTTACATGGAATCTTTTCAAGGATATATATCATAGTCTCTACTTCATATATACATCGAAACTAAGTGGTAATTATGCTAAGATTCATCAATGATCAAATCATGTCACACATGATCCAATTGTATCTCCCTACAACTCTATTGAGTTTAGGTGCATCAAGAGGAGCGAGATAGGAATGATATTCCAATCTCCAGAAGGTATTCCTTGAATTCATATAATAGGTATTTTCTACCTAGGTTAGATAAAATTCATTTCATATTCCTTTAAACTTCGGTTCTAAACCAAAATTATGAAATATTTAAACATTTCAAAACTTTCTAAGGTGAAGGGAAGAAATCTCATATCACAAATCATCAATAGTAATCATATATCCATAATGTTTATTATAATATAGATGATCCACATACATCAATATGTATGAGATCTTGAATACCTTGACATCTTACACCATTCTCAGAGAAGGGTGTATTGGACATTTTACTTTGAATACAATATTCACAAGTGTGTAAGATTTGAAATTTCAGACAATCTAAAGTTTCATCTCTTACTAGCCTATTGATCTCACCAATAGACAAATGTCCAAGGCTTGATGCCAAATTATTGTCAAATGATCTTCATCCTCCTATTGATCTTTAAAGGTTTAATTTTTAATATTAGAAATGTTAATGAACCATTCATTAATTTTATAATTTAGTAGAGTCTACTAGATGTTAGATTACTATCTGAAATATATCCATCATAACTGTTTATGATAGGTATATTCAGGAATTCATGTTTATTTCCAACATTTAGAAATAACCAAAAAGTTTATTATAATATCTTGGGCATAGAGACATTCTCTAAGACTAAGGGATCTCCCACTGAAAATATGAAGTCTATCTATCCAATAGATATTGTTGCAACAATTACATCAATATCCATGTGGATGCCTATTAATCCTTAAGATCAAATTTTCCAGTCTTCTAAAACATATGCAACCAATTACAAGTGTTAGTAGAAGAGTGAGATATAATTATTAGACTTTGATTTTTTCTAATAGGCAAGTCAATTTCAATGATCAAATGTAGATTATTCTGATGCGCTATCTGAGTCCTTATCTAAGGAGCTTAGATAGTCTTATTATCGGTATATCGACTTATTGCAGTATTGGCATTCATCCAACTCTTTAGATGTCATATGGAAGTCATTGAAGTATAGTCAACTCTTTGACTTTCTTTATTACTTGGGTCAAACCCATGCTTCCACTGTGCTCCCTTCATCTATAAACAACCATTGCTTAAGACAAAGGATCTCTTATGTTGAATTTGAAAGATTTCAATATAAGAGTATTTCAACATTTATATATGCTTTATTCATTTCATACAATATGAATATTATGAAGCTTCATGAATGACTTCAGTATAGATAGTAGAATGATGACACTCATTGTATCTACATCCTTCTAAACTCTAAAAGACTTTGGTCAGGTAGGAACTCAAACATTTTGAGTACATCATCTCTTATTGAGACACCATTCTGCATAATGCAGTGAACCTTGTCGTTCATGATTAAATGTTGATATCACATATTCTTGCCAAAAACATCTTCTTAGATTTTATAAGGACTATTTGACTATTAAGATCATCACCGACATGATACTTCCAAAGCACACTCGATGAGAGATCAAGACTATAGAGACATACAAACCCTAGGTCGTTGTCATATTGTCTATTTAATTGCCATTCCTCATTCTTATTAGGAAACTTGCATATTGCAACCACATACATTATGTGTCCAACTGCAAGTACAATATCTTGATCATGGATCCTATACATGATATTTTACTAGTTATCATTGAGTATAGTAATGAGTGGGTTTAATGATGATTATATGAAATAGAAAATTTACATAAAATATATATAAACATATTTTACTTTGATTTGGGACTTTTTATATCAAAGTTATCATGCCTTGTCAACACTGAAAGTTTCCCTTATTCACTTTTGATGTAAGAGATATACGTACCATTATATCTTAAGCAAGATCTGGGATATCCTTTCTTATCTTTGTTACATCCTAATAATATGAGAAATTGTAACTCGGATAAAAAGAAGTGGGAACACATTCACCTTGCAAGTCCAACCTGCATTCCCAATTCAGTCTTTAACACCCAGGCCCACCACCCCTAAGGTGATGTTGACCTGTCATTAATTGAACCAATAGTCAACAAGAAGCACTCGCTATGCACAATCTAATATCGTCCCAATAATATGAGGAACCGATATTGGAGTCACTACGCATATGGCCTTACTCTTTCGAAAAGCAAAGAGCCTGATCCAGATGTGCTTGTATGCAGGAGTTGTCACTTAAGATAGGTGTCTCCTACATACAATCCCTGGCAACAGAAACTTTCGCCTTTACGGGAGACCATAGATGTCACTTATGCATTCCTCCATATCATGTTCAAATTCTAATTAATTATTATGAATCATATTTACATAATTAATTCTTCCAAGGGAAATACTACTCTATTCACAATAGAGTGTATAATTGGATCTTAATTCATTTATTTATATTAAATCAATTATCAATGCAACCAATCAACCAACAAACAATTTTTAATTGTTACTTGAAGGACGGTATAATCTCAAAATACATATTATTCGATTTTAATAATTGGAAAAATACATCATGGTCAGTTCAAGCATTATCCTTTCCTTATCCTCTATCATGGCCAGTTTTGACGGGAGTGGGACAGACTGCTCACGGAGCAACCTGCTACCCCAACCCTCCTCGACTAGACTCTGTCGCTAGTAAAGATAATACGAATTGATCATTTTGTATTTGAGATGATAATCAGTTTTCAACCAAAGTTATACCGTAAACAAATCCCAATCCTATTCAAGCAATTATGTTTGTTGGAAGGTTCGTGAAACCAATTGTTATCTAGATCATATCTAAATAATTTTGATTAAGGTAATGTCATTTAAGGCAATAATCATCTTTAAATATTTCACAAAATATTTATCAACAATTATTTTAGGAAATTAACCATTAATTTCCACTTATTGATTAGATGACAATCACAAGGTTCTTGATTAGGAAAGTACTTTTAAACAGTGACCCCTACTTACTAAAATTAGTATATCTCAATCAATTTAAAACAAAATCAAGCAAAATAAGTTTCTATAGTTTGTTAATTTGACTTACAACAGAAAGCAAGTGATTTGAATGCATTGTTAAGGATTTAAAAACCGTAATTAACTCTTTAATTACGTCAAGATTCGCAATCCCCGAAATATTGGATACATGTTCATTAAAAAGATCATAACTAGAGCAATCAGATTCCAAATCATGCAGACTCAAGTCCCACAATTTCCTTATTTAATGGGAAATAATATACAAGTGATAATTTGGTATTTAAACACTTCTAAACAGGGCGAAAAAATCATACAAAATGGGGCTGCGTGAACAAAATGCGATGAAACATCACACAACCAAAAATGCCAAAGTCATCTTAGGTTTATAGATCATATCCAAAACCTATGACCTATGGCTCTGATACCACTTTAAGGACATGGGGAAATCCTTAAGTGCATCATGGAAGCGTGAGGATCACATTGTATGCGATCGAGAGCGACTAGTCATACTAGTAGCTCGGGGCAGTGGAATTTAAAATTTTTGAATGATGAAACCACATGATCCAGGAACACTTCTCAGATAGTTTCATCTAAACCACGAACAAGTATTAGGTTTTCCTCTTGAATCATGGTTGTGATCGGGTCTCTAAATGGAAAGACCTCCTGTCTCAAGTCCGATCCAATGGAGGAGACACTTGCGAGCGCATTAATGAAACTTGTGCTCCTCGCAATCCATGTTGATGATACAAGCGATGAATTTCCTGATCTCATCACACGAGATCCGATATCTTCTTAATGACTGCGATGCATCGAAGGAGATAGAGATCCACGAGCAATTATTCTGGCAGCATAATGACGATGCGACGATGATAGTGATCTCTCTCTAGGGCATCAAGGTGGACTACCACATGAGAGAGAGGGAGAGAGACTTGGCATGCAAAGAGAGAAGGGAAGGGAGCATATTTCCATTATCCAAAGAAGATCTAAGGTTGCCTCTTCTTATATAATATTTTGGGATTCCACGGATCCCAATCCATGGACAACACAAATGAATGGATGAGATCGATTTGTGTTTCTTTCAATGGTCATGATTTTGTTGTTAAAAACACAACAACAATTAATTTAATTTAAATATATTGAATAATAATCGATAAAATTTAATTTCAATGAAATCAATTATCCATGGAGATAATTTAGAAAGAGGGAGACATCCTCCCATAAAGGGGGTGGACGACCACCAACTCCTTTTAGGAGTTGTGGCCGTCCACCCTCCCAATATGGAAGGGTGGACTCTTTCTCATATTATCATGGAATCCAATATTTCATGATAATCTCCAATTTCTGAAACAACACTTATTGCAAATTATTTCACAAAAAAATCCAATTTATTTTGTGAACATTGTAATCATGTCGTTGGAAATTTGTGAATCACATTCACAGCCCAAAATAAAATGCAAATTACATTTTCTATTAATTGTCTAATATGAATCCAATTCACATCAACATTTAATACGTAAATGTTATTTACAAATAACTTTCTCTTATATATTATAAATCACATTTATAATATATATGAATCATATGGATAGTGCTATCCACATTATTCATATCCATGATAATTAAATCGTATTTAATCATCTTGGATCTCTATTCTCATGCTCTCCTTATATTATTAATCAAATTCATAGTATTCATGATAATTAAATCACAATTAATTATAAATTTTCTCAATGCTCGGATAAATATATAAACAGTGAAATTATCCTTGAACTCTTTTAAGGATAATGCTCTTTCTCCGCAGATACTTGGAGATAAGAACATGGCGATTGTACGTTCCACGTATAGTGACTTGGATATTGAGATCAAATCTCAAATCCAAATCTTACAGACCTCCCATAGATGTTTGATTAAAACAAAACCGTAAATATAATCTTTTCATTTCATCTGAATCACATTCACGTCATTGTCCAACATTTGGACCAAGATCGGACTACTTCTCTATTGAGAGGAGTCACTAAAATACAAACCCATTTCATCACTCACTAGGAATGGAAGCGTCATGGTTATACAATTATTTATGATCACACCACCCTCAGGTATTCGTAATATATGTACATCATGCATACTGGAAGACATAGAATAAACCCGAAGTTTTAGATTTATTTAGATTATCTTCTTCAGGGTTTTATCATTAGGTTTCTCATTCGATCATTGGGATTCTATATTGATCATAAACTTTCCAAAAGCATATATCATACCTAGGTATTGATCATATACTTTCCAAAAGTATATATCAAACCTACAAATTTAGTCAAGATTCCAAAGTGAGATGACCGTTCATCGAATTGATTCTTCCCAATATCTCATGAGTGAGCTCATGTCTTCTGGTTCAGTAATTAACCTGTATGATCCCTTTGAGAGATCGTATTACTCATATGCCCTTGTATGCACACCAGTGTGTCGGTGTATAGACCTTGATTAGGCCATCAACCTATATATTTTCTAAATGTACATACTCAGACATATAGTAACATAGTTGCTTCGGGTCAGAGGATGTGTGCCTATATCGTGATAGCATTAGGCCTTTGGTTATCTCGATCTCATTAAGTCAACTCTTTGACCTAACTTATCTAACACCTCCGAATCTCGATTCCTACAGAGTACCTGCATCAAGTGGTCGGTTAGATATCAACCTTTAGATAAAGGATTGCCATCTCCTTCTCAGACTGAAGATCCTCTCTTAATAATCATTTGGCAGTGCTTGATGAGTCCTCAATCTAACTCTTTAGGTATTCATCCAAGCATCAACATCTATGATTCAACAATTGAATCAATAGCTATATGATCATTAAGATGGCCCTGGTACATAACCCTAATTGTACTAAGGGACCTATTATGCAAATTAGTTATTCTTTATTTCAGATCAGGGAATGATATTTGCTATAACATTTATTTCATAATGGCTAACCATGGGCTCGCATGTCCAACCCCCTCCTCCTCCATGCTTACATTTGCTAGTCCCTAGCAAACACTTACTAAGAGAATAAGTGCTGGAAGAGAAAATGAAGAAATGGAAAATAAATAACATAGAATTATCATAAAATCAAAGTTTGGAGCTTAGTCAGACCTTTGAATTGTTAGTTTGTCAGAACTGTGTCAGGAATAAGATTTAAAACTTAACAACCCTCAAGTTCCACAATCCTCTATTTAATTCACCTCAATAGTCAAGTGAAAGCAAGTCTTTTCATACACAAACTCTTATGACTATGAAACTCACTTGTACAGTGAAATGTGAAATATAGCTCCCCACATCTGAAGTGGGTAAGAAATAATCTTCCTCACGAAGGTAACCCTAATTCCCCAATCTGGCTACTATTTCCTTGAGGAGCGGGGTATTTCCTTCAAAGTTCAAATGCAATTGGCTCAATAAAAGGGGTATAGAGAAGAATGGATTGTGACTAGTGTAGCCACATATCCTTTGGAGCTTGGCCAGTGTAGTCAAGCCTGTAGTTGCAGGAAGCCTTGTAACTTTGACTTTCAAACATAAGCCTTGCTTATTGACACATAACTCCGACAGGAATGATTTTTCATTGTCTTTTTGCCCATGTAACTTTTATGGAGTCTTTATTTCATACTTTTTTCTTCTTCTTTTTTAAACTTATATGTACATCAGCATTTACATAAGAAAAATTTTTCTTCTTAAGCCAATAGACTTGAAGCTTTATTGCAACCCACTGCATCATGTCTTTATATGTTAGTATCACTAGATTAGGTTGGGGTGCACTAGCCACCTATTGGGGGGCGTACGTTTCCATATGTGTGCTTCTCAAGCTAAAGAATTCTTCCCTCCACCATCTCATATGAGTTGAGATATTGATGAATCTGTGATTCATCACTTTAAAAGATGATAATTAAGCTCAGTTATCCAAAATTCATTGGCATTTAATCATCTAAATTGCATAATTATCATTCATGCCTGTATAAATAATATTCGCATTTTATCATTCATTATTACATCAAATAAGGAGCCAAGAATCATGTGAACTATTGACATGTCAAACAATTAATTTCACTATTTTTTAATAATTTTATTCTAACTCCAAATCACATGAAACCAACTCCATTGTGTAGATATCATTAACCATAATCAATGAAAAATACAAAAAAATTATACCAACAGAAGTAATTGATAAATAAATGCAAACACTCGTTTCAGAACAGACAGTCTAAAATATTGATATCTCTCTCATATAGTGATCAATTTGACCCTACTCACTTCAACTGATGCAATTCAATTATCTTCAAAAAAAGATCAAGTTCAAAAGAATCAAAACTAATTTGTGAAAGTCGAATTTTGTGCCTCTTTTGTACATTGTATACTTTAACTGGTTTTGACTACATTATTTTAAGTACATAATTAACTATTTTTTATTACTTTTTCTTATTTTCTTTGATTAAAGTTTTAATAAAATACGTAAAAATCCAAACCTAAATTGAACATGAAGTCAAAGAAACCGATAGAGTCTGAGTTTTCAGTGAGAGTCAGTACAATAAGTCATCTTTATTTTATTTATATGTTTTCTTAATTATGAAAAATCCAAAAAATAGAATAACGTGTAAATATTTATCTTTATTTTATCATATTTTTTTCTAGATTTTTATTCTTATTGAAAAATGATAAAAAAATACAAAAATATAAAATATGATATTATATAGGTATAAAGTACCACCAAAAATATCACTCTATATAGATGACTTGTTCTGGATTTTTCTAGGCACGACACGTGGCAGATCCTAGAGCCACGTCTCGTCACCTCATCACCCCACTTAACTCTCTACATCTCATCTTTTCTAGACCATTGGATGAGGTGGTATTCATCCAACAACCCACCTTAATTCTTTTTATTTTCTTTTTTCATTTATTTCTTATAAAATCTGACCCCACGTATCTCCACCATGGTCGTTCGATCTCGATCGATCGAACGGCCATCCTTCATCGTCTATCTCTTCCATCTCCGCACCACCACAATACGTGCCAGCTCCATGATAATGAAAACTCGGTATCCAAATGCGATTATAGAAAAATGTTTTGTCAGTGTAGAGAACCACAAAGAGATCCGAGTTTTTATCAAACAAAAGTCGGTTAAAATAGGAGAGAGAGAGAGAGAAGGTGAAGTGGATTAATAGGCTTCTCTCCTATTTAGACCTTACACTATTTTATTTATCCAGGTAAGTGTGCATGGGTCGAACACAAGGAAGTAGAATGTTCAAACTATGGTTCCTGACAAGGAATAAATTCCAACCAAAAATTCTCTTTTTATTCTTGATTTTACAATGAAAGAAATAACGAACAAATTCGGTTTAAAACAAACTCGAGAAGACAAGAATCAAAACCGTACAAGAAAGCGACAAAAAATTCGGAAAAAATACTTGAAAAATCCTTTGCATAGTTATCAAGCAACCCTAGAAATTTGCGAAAAAATGAGAAAAATACGAGGTCCAAATGACCCTTACAAGCCAAGGGTCTAACTGTAAGAAAAATACTTTGTTTCTGTTACAAAACAGCCCCTAGAGGGACTAAAACACATGAAAAATATGTTTTATTACAATTAGGTCCCTGCGTAGGGACCTAATTGCAATTCTGGAAACTTCTGGAGGCGGCCTGTAATTCCAGGAAACTGACTGGGTTTATGTTGCAATTTTCACACCCCTTCGCAGTGGACGGCCTAGATTAGATGATGTAGGGTGATCTGAGCCGCACAATCCTGACACATGGCGCACACCTGTAGAGTCTAGCATTCTTGAAGATCTTCACGCTCTTGACGTAGCTGGCCAAGGGGCTTCCTTCTCTGAATTTTCACCTACAGCTGGAGAGGGTCTTGATCCTCCAGTGGGACCAGAGGGGTAGCTCATCCACCCCTCGATCTCGCCCACAGTGGTGTTTGATCGGAGATGTTCTCTATTGACGGGAAATCGTTGATGAAGATAGCCTTTCAACTGCTCCTGGAGCTACTGCATGATGTTGCTCTGTGTTTGAATGGGATTTACATGAAGGTTAAGAGCTCCAAATGACTTGCATTTGCTCCAGATAGAAGCTAATCCTTCAAGGAATGATAATATACGCTCGATTTACGAAGAAATCAACCAAAGGGTTACAATTTGCAAGGTCGAAAATGGTGTTTCCAGAACTAGTGAAGAAAGGCGTGAATGGTTTCAAAAAGTGGGGCATGAATTGGTTTGAATTTTGAAATGAATTGGAGTTGAGACTAGATGCGCGTCTAAGAAGGATGATTAAGCTTGCTAATTACGTGATTATCTACGCTAATATTGGCACATGAATCGAGAAGTAAAAAAAAGTGAAAAGAATGAAGAATGTACCTGGGAATTGGAAGTTTATGACTTCCAGGTCTTCGCTCGACGGGTCATCTTCCCGGAGCTCCACGCTGCTCGAGGCAACGATGCAAGGCGGCGCTGCACCATGGAACGACTCCTCTGATCTCCCTTCTTCCACGCAGACTAAAGACGAGGAGTTATCACCTACCTAGTTTGGCGGAATCGCGGGGAGAAGTTGGGTGGTCGGCTGATGTTTCTGGAGAAGAATCATTTAGGGAGAGTTCGTCATATTGGTGTCAAGTTCATGGATATTTATAGATGAACTGCTTGGGCTTCAGGGCTAACCCAAGGATGGGTGTGTTCTAAGGAGGTTAGAAGAAGAGGATGAAGGGATGAGATCGATCGAAGACGATAGGAATTGAGCTGGAAAAATTGGTGAAGAGGAGGTGTTGGAACAAAGTTCCAACGACCTTGGTTCTTGAAGAAGAACCAGGTGCTGACACTGGTTAGCCAGATGATTAAATAGCTTATAAATTATATAATAATTATCAAATCATGTTATTTTAAATAGGTATAAAAATAAGAAATGTAAGTAATTAAATTATCTAAATTATAGTATAATTACTTTTTATAAATAATAAATATTATTCGGAATATAGATATTATATTAATAAATAGGTATAAATAACAGGTTTTGGATTTTTAGTTCAATAAATAGATAATTGAATATTAATTTTTTATTTTCTTATTTATTAGAATAATAGATAAAGTCTATATGAATTTTTAGGGATTTTAATAAATTAATTTAGATATATTAATAAATACAGGTATAGGTTAACTAGATCTATTTTATTTATAAATTAGGGTTTTCGATTTTATTAAAATAATAAATAAGCTCTAAAAATTCTAAAATAAATCATGATGAAAATACAATATCATGAAAATAATTATATATTATAAAATTAATAAAACTATAATTAATGGGTTCTAAATAAAATAAATAGCTCAGAAACCCCTTTGCCACTAGGTCCCAAAACTGACTTTTTGCAAACAGACTCCGAATTCAATGAAACCACCTCTATTAATTAGAAAATATTATTTTATAAATTTAAATGTGAGTAGAGTGAAATTGGAGTTCGTACGAGGAAGTTATGATGTTCGGAAGTTGAGATTTTTGCAATTTAAAAGTAGGATTTCTTGGCATATATACAAGATAATGTTTTTAACTTATTTTTATATTTTTATATACATTTTTAGAAATAATTAGGAAAAGAGTTTGGTGAAAAATATATACATATGAATTAATTAAAAATAAATGAAGTTTTGGTATTTATTTGATAAATAGTGGAAAGTGTGTGAAGTGTATCTTAATTTATTTTTATGGTTTTCTTTCCTTTTCTCCCCCAACTTATTGGTTTATCGACCGATCCATGTTGACTTGGTCTCGCGGGTTAGGTTATATAAATATATCTTGCAGCTATATTATATTTATAAGTCATATTGTACATATATATACATATTTACAATCTGCCTTCTTTTCTTTATTTTTTATCCTTTTATTTATTTACATGTTTTTGATGCTTAAAAGTGCATTTTTATTCATGAATGATATTTTGATAAAAGATGAGAATTAATGCATATTTACATGTATTTGTTAAGGGTTTTAAGACAAAATGCAACAGAAATGTTAATGAATCATGGATTCATCAACCCCCTATACTTAAACTTTGCTAGTCCCTTAGCAAACACTTATTTGAAAAGTAAGTGAAAAAGAAAGAAAGTTAGAATGAATTTATTTTCCTAAACCAATTCATGAGAACAAACAAAGCACAGAGCTCGATCAGACCTGCAACAAGCATTTTGTCTGAGCCTTAACTAGGATTAGGATTTTATCCTCAACAGTCCTCGAGTTCCACAAATCCTTACTTAAGATCACTTAATCAGCTAGTTCAGACTCACTTATTCATATCACAAACTCTATCAACCTTGAAGTCAAGTTGTACAGTGTATGAACTGATTTAGCTCTTCCCTCTAAAAGAAGCGAAGAAACCGTCCATCCCAGCTTTACACTTCCATTGCTTCCTCATCAAGCTAATCTTTCCTCAGGGAGGGAGGTATTCCCTTCTAAGATCAGTTCGTGCTATGTCCACAATCGAATATAGACAGAAAGTAGAAGAATGAGAAAAGAAGTGGAGTGCTACCAGTGTAGACACATCTCCTTATGACGCTCAACCGGTGTAGCTAAGTCCTCACTAAGATGTGTAGGCATTTTTGGTGGAAGCTTGGACCATTGTGGTCGAATTTGTATTTGGTGGCTTATTCTTTGATTTGACTTTGTAATTTACTTCCACTGCATTCATCTCTTTGTGCCTCGACGGATATAGCATCTTTTATTCCATCCCTTTTTTGAGGTTTTAGAAAAAAATGTGTCAGCAGATCCTTCTCTCATCCGAAAAGACTATCGCAACCCCAATCTCTCCCGTCTTTAGATGTCAATGCTGCAAAGACAAGGATAGATACACACTACCAAGATGTACTACCCTTCGCAACTCCATGCAAGTCGAGATAAGTGTAGAGTGCATGTGTCCAAGATTGGTTCACTAGTGCAGAGTTGTACGGATGACACCAAGTGGTCTACTTAAGTACATATGAGTTGATTTCCCAAATATGGTCTTATGGAACCCAAAGATTTTAAGTCAAAAGACCTGAAGAGTCTAAATTCCATATCCTAACTAGGCTCCTTACAACGAAAGTTACAAGCCATGATCAAGCTCCATCCTTTAGACTAGACTCAATCCTTAGTTCGAGAAATCAAACTTATTCTGAAAAATGCGAATGCAAATGCAACCATGTTTTTGTGAAGTGTATTTTCTGAATTTCACTCATTTTTATGGATTTTAAGGCTTTTGTAATTTTTATGAATATTAGGAGTTTGTATATATTTTTTATAAATTTTTTTATTTTTATAATAAGTTTTTATACACAAATTTTACAATATATATTTTATTTTATTAATTATCTAATGTATTTTATAGATTTTATGTACATAGAATTTTACAAGGATTAAATGATTTTTACACATGTTTTAATAGATAGGCTTTGAAATAAGTATTATACAGATTTTTAAATACATATTTTAATTTAAGTCTTTTAAATACAGATTTTAGACATATTTTACTTATTTACAAGGATTTTATAAATAATATATAAATATATAAATGGATTTTAAATTAACCCTCACCCACTTTTATAGATTTTATAAATATAGAAAATGCATAAAAGTACGAGTTATGGACAAAAGTATATATATAATATATACGCACCCCCTATACTTAGCGTGTGCTTTGTCCTCATAGCGTTAAAAGAGAAATAGGAGGACATAACTCATGCTAAGTAAAAGTGGGTGAAAAAGAATAAAAGAATACAAGTCAATCAACCCCCCTATACTTACGATCAGATCATCGTAAGTATAACAGAAGAGCAAAAATGAGGTGACTAAGTGAAAAGAATATATAACGAAGGAATAAAAGGAATAAAGAGAATGAGATCATCGAAATCACTCGGTCCCCCCTATACTTAGGATAAGGCATCCTAAGTATAGAAAAGAGTGTAGCCAAAAATTGGGGACCAGTGATTTGTAAAAAAGAAAGGATATACAAAAGTAACAGAACAAAATAGAAAACGCTAATAAACGAACAATCAGTCCCCCCCTATACTTAGGATCTAGTATCCTAAGCATAGAAGATGAGCAAAAATGGAGACGATTGTGGTCTACGAAGAATATACAAGTGTTGTAGATCTCCAAAAATCGAATGGCTCCAAAAGTCTTTGTACAAGATGAGATAAAGTAAAAGAATGATCATGAGTCCTGTACAAAATAGATTACTTCAACCAGGGTCATACCGAATCTTCTGCTTTTTATGTGCGTACTGATCCTTGGCTGAAAAATTAGAGCCTCCTTTGTAAGTGAACTCTGTACGTGGCATAGCTCTCTTTTTTGAAATATGCATCTCTGGAGTCGAACTACAGAAGGTGTCTATATGTGTAAGCATCACACCATACGACTCTCTATGCTGAATAGACTGTATAATCTGTAAAATGTAATTAATTGACTATCGTGCTGTAATATGTGTACTCTCCATATGCGGCACTGAGATGTCTACTGCAAGTGACTGCTTATCTGAATCTGATATGAAATCCGTCTCTGTATGTGAGCAATCATCTGAAGAACTAGGTACCATGTAATCTACCCTATCCTCATGTAGGATATCATGGGTATCAAAATAAACGATCTCAAGATCAGGAAACTGTGTCTTATCTATGTGTTGGCAATCGTCTGCAAGACTGGTGTCCTCTAAAGTAAATGATAATACTAATCTGGGATTGCTGCATCCTCTCTCTATCTCAATATGTGTCTTTCCATTGTTTGTGCGGAATGATACTCTCGCAGGATCATAATCAAAGAGTGCTCTTGCCGTCTGCAAAAAGGTCCTCCCAAGAGTGATTAGAGCAAGGTGTCTGCATGGTCTGGCGTGATATCATCGTTTGTCTCGTCGGTATCCATGTCAATTATCTCAACATCGCTCCCTTCTCTCTGATTTTCATGGTGGTCATTATCAATGTATTGGTTCTCCTCCTCAGCATCAGAATCTGGCTGCTCATGGATTTGCTCTTGTTCCTCATCAAGTGCCCTCTCCTCTATTCCAGCAGGTGCTTGTGGTGATCTACCACTCTTGAGACGAATGAAGTTAGATAAAAATTTAGAAAAAGAGATCGTACCTGTAGTGTTGTCTACCTGATCTGGATGCCTCCTCTTGTTATTCGGATTCATCTGAGGTTGGGTTGGGAGAGTGGTCTTCGGCACGGTTAACTCATCTAGACGACGGTTAACCTACTCCATCTCTGCCTTATGCGCAATTTGGAGTGTACTCAACATATCCATGATTTGATTTAGAGCCTGGGCCTATGAAGACATCTCAGGTTTAGTATGGTAACCCTAGCTTTTAATTCTCTCCAGCCTTGGCATATATTGCTATGAAGTATAAGGCTGGGAGGATCTCTGCGGTGCTAAGGAAGACTGTTGCTGCTAATGATAGTGATATAACAGTGAATGGTTAGCAGGATACTGATATGAATGTGGTCTCTGATAAGCATGCTGGTGAGATTACTGCTGCGTGAAGTTTTGTTGGTGCTGGAAGTGTGTACGTCCATGCTGCGATTGGTTGTACTGCTACTGCTGCTGATGCGGTATACACGGTTGCTGAATCGGAGTATACCAAATCCCGTTGACCTCAAGAGTGGCTTGAGGCTCAACTTCCATATCTATAGCACTAATGATCTAGCCGGTACTGGCATGAGACCGGTCCTCATGCCAATCAATATGTGGAGTCTCGGGCTCGCTCTAAACAAAATGTATCTGACAGGTGGGTGGAGCGGGTAAAGTCCATGTAGGTTGTGCAGTCGAAGAAGATTGGGATTGCTGGTACTGAAGTTGAAGCTCTGAAACCTTCTTCGTGAGATCACTCAACTGCTGAGGTAGAGATGAGAGTTTCTCCAACTCTCGCTGCGGCTCTAAGTCCTGAACTTGTTTCTGAATCACGTCCACAATTGTTAGTTTCTCGCTAATGAAGCCCATGTTGGTGTTCTATTCAGACTCTGAAATATTAGCCACCTTATGATGCTCTCGGTGATGTGGTGGCTGAGGGGCTTTCTGGAATGCCTGAGTAGAGTCGATGACTCTCGTATTCTCCACCATCCATTTGAAGATGAACTAGACTGTCTCGGCATCCTTATTCAAATAACTACCGCCACATGCGGTACTCAATAGCCCATGAATGTCCGATTGGAGTCCTCCAAAATAGTTTTGCACGAGCACCTTCATCGGTATCTCATGATGCGGACATCTCTCCATAAGATCTTTGAATCTATCCCATGCCTCATGGAAAGATTCATTCAGTAGCTGCGTGAAGTTGGAGATCTGACTCCTCATCATGTTCGTCCTCCCCAGAGGAAAATACTTACGCAGGAATGTGGACTTCAAATCGTCCCATGTAGAAACTTCCCCTCCTAGATGGCTCAACCAGTAAAGTGCCTTATCTACTGAGGTGAAGGGAAAGGCTTTGAGGCGAACAGCCTCCTGCGTAACTCCTGGATAGCTAGTCGTACCATAGATCATCTCGAACTGCTGCAGAAAGGTAAATGGCTCCTCTGTAGCATTCCCGTAGAGCTTGGGAAGCAATGAGTTGAAGGACGGCCTCAACTCGTATGGCCCTTGATTCGGCGGTAGCCGAATCCAATGATGGAGTGTTCTTACGCCCGGTTCATACTCATCTCGTAAAGTGATGAGAACCACTGTAGGCGGTAAAGGTTTCCCGACTCCTGCTCGAAGCGTGGCTATCTCAGCCTGTAACTCAGTCTGAGTTCTAAACTGTTCTCGAATATGCAAATTCATCTATTGTAAAGTGTCGAGGATTCCTATCGTTATATCTGCGACTGGATCTGGTCTTCCGTCATGGTGCTCCTCAGCTGTTGGCCTCTCCTTTGCTAGTCCTTTACCACGAGCCATGTGTTTTAGACCTGGTGGGAAAGAAAATGTCTTATAAGAACTCAGTGAAAAATCAGTTGGAGATATCAATGATTTATTGAGACAAGGGTCTACCTCAATAGAATGACCGGTAGGCGAGGGAGTCTGGGTCTGACTCTCCTCAAGATCAGATGGAACCAACTTGGTAAGAGGGTCATCCCGAGCTTTTGAAGATGTATAATGGACGGTGGACGGTCAAGGGCTCACGGAGTTTGAGCAGAAAAACCGTTGAGTTGTCATCTTCGATGTCAAGAGATTTATAGGGAGAGCATGATTTATGATTCAAGAAAGATTGGAACTGCGTAAAAGTCACGGTAACTCACGCCTCGCAAGCAAACGTAAAGAAAACCCTGTCACCAACACAACCTGATGATGACCGTAAGAGTTCGATCCTTTATCTTGTCGGTTTAGGGTTGTATTAGCAAACAAGTATAAACTCGGTTAACGCGAGCTAATAGGTGCCCGATGTTTCCCTGAAATATTGTCCCGAGTCTTTACAGAAAACAACTTGCTCTCGGCTAGTATGGGGGTAAGTACGGACCGTTTCCGGCTACCCATGTTACCTGAGGATGGAGCCTTACGCAGTGTCTTCTAAACTCCCTACTTTGCTAAGTAAACCCGGACCGTTTCCGGCAACCCGAGTGTACCCACTGAAAAGCGGTGATTAGGTGCATAGACTAAGTAGTATTTCACGAGAAATACGGGTTTTTGGTTCTATCCTTTTGGGTCGTCTCTCACTCGTGCACTATGAGAAGAAATGTGCGGAGATTACTCTCCCAAATCAATTGTATCTTACGTTTATTTTAGATCAGATACGTTAGCAGTCCCGATTTTATTTTTGAGGTTTTATATTTTTTGAGAAACGTCTACCGAGTGTCCTTATTATTTTTATAAAAGTCCTGAAATCATGCACCTAGGTTGCAAGTTCTAAGACTAACTACGAAAGCACAATCAGATAGAATAAAAAACGAAAATCCTAAGCAAGCACCAAGCCTCGTGAAAAGTTGTGGAAAAATGACGATGCGAGAAAAACCGTGATAGGTGCCCTGATCCCCCGAATGCACGGCAATCGGCAAATCAGACCCCGAGAAAAATGAGAGGGGAGGTACAAGTCGGGATGCCCTTAGGGGGCCCCTTTCTACAAAAATAAAAACACGGGCAAGTGCCCTTTTCTTTTTTTCATTTTTACAAGAATAAAAGAAAAATACAACATGAGTCTTAACTATTCCTGCCCTCTGCAACCAAGAACCTCGGTCTCTACACTTTCAACTATTTTACGGCTTTTGAGAAAGCCGGCTAAACCTAAAGGCCCTGCAAGAATTAGCTAAGAAACAAAAACACACAAAAAACCATAAAAGAAACACGAAAAAAACGTAAAAAATCGAAGAAAAAACCGTAAATCAAAAACTGAAAGAAAATTTGTAAAATCAAGAATAATAGAGAAAAATCGGTTCAAAAACCATTGTAAAAACAATGCTTCCCCGGCAACGGTGCCATTTTGATAATGAAAACTCGGTATCCGATTGCGATAATAGAAAAATGTGTTGTCAGTGTAGAGAATCGTAAAGAGATCCGAGTGTTTATTAAACAAAAGTTGGTTAAAATAGGAGAGAGAGAGAGAGAGACATAAGGTGAAGTGGATTAATAGGCTTCTCTCCTATTTAAACCTTACACTATTTTTTTTATCCAGGTAAGTGAGCATGGGTCAAACAGAAGGAAGTAGAATGTCCAAACTACAGTTCCTGATAAGGATTAAATTTCAACCAAAAATTCTCTTTTTTTCTTGATTTTACAATGAAAGAAAAGGCGAACAAATTTGGTTTAAAACAAACTTGAGAAGATAAGAATCAAAACCGTATAAGAAAGCGACGAAAAATTCGGAAAAAATACTCTAAAAATCCTTTGCGTAGTTATCAAGCTACCCTAAAATATTTGCGAAAAAGTGAGATAAATACGAGGTCCAAATGACCCTTACAAGCCAAGGGCCTAACTATAAGAAAAATACTTTGTTTTTGTTACAAAACAGTCCCTGGAGGGACTAAAATGCAAGAAAAATATGTTTTATTGCAATTAGGTCCCCGCGTAGGGATCTAATTGCAATTCTGGAAACTTCTGGAGGCAGCCTGTAATTCCTGGAAACTGACTGGGTTTATGTTGCAATTTTCACACTCCTTCGCAGTGGATGGCCTATATTAGAAGATGCGGGGCGATCTGAGCCGCATGATCCTGACACGTGGCGCACTCCTGTAGAGTCTGGCATTCTTGAAGATCTTCATGCTCTTGACGCAACTGGCCAAGGGGCTTCCTTCTCTGAATTTTCACCGACAGCTGGCGAGGGTCTTGGGCCTCCGGCAGGGCCAGAGGGGTAGCTCCTCCACCCCTCGAGCTCGTCTGTGGTGGTATTTGATCGGAGATGTTCTCTATCGGCAGGAAATCGTTGATGAAGATAGCCTTTCAACTACTCTTGGATCTACTGCATGATGTTGCTCCATTTTTTAATGGGATTTGCGTGAAGGTTAAGAGCTCCAAATGACTTGCATTTGCTCCAAATACAAGCTAATCCTGCAAGGAATGATAGTATATGCTCGTATTGGCACATGAATCGAGAAATAAAAAAAGTGGAAAGGATGAAGAACGTACCTGGGAATTGGAAGTTTATGACTTACAGGTCTTCGTTCGACGGGCTATCTTCCCGGAGCTCCACACTGCTCGAGGCGGCGATGCAAGGTGGCGCTGCACCTTGGAACGACTCCTCTGATCTCCCTTCTTCCACATGAACTAAAGACGAGGAGCTGTCACCTCCCTGGTTTGCCGGAATCACGGGGAGAAGTTGGGTGGTCGGCTGATGTTTCTGGAGAAGAATCAGGTAGGGAGAGTTCGTTGTAATGGCGTCAAGTTCATGGATATTTATAGACGACTTCAATAAATAGATAATTAAAAATTAATTTTGTATTTTCCTAATTATTAGAATAATAAATAAAGTCTATCTAAATTTTTAGGGATTTTAATAAATTAATTTAGATATATTAATAAATACAGGTATAGGTTAACTAGTTCAGTTTTATCTATAAATTAGGGTTTTGAATTTTATTAAAATAATAAATAAGCTCCAAAAATTCTGAAATAAATCATGATGAAAATACAAATCATGAAAATAATTACATATTATAAAATTAATAAAACTATAAATAATGGGTTTTAAATAAAATAAAGAGCCCAGAAACCCTTTGACATTAGGTCCCAAAACTGACTTTTTTGCAAACGGACTTCGAATTCAATGAAACCACCTCTATTAATTAGAGAATATTATTTTATGAACTTTAAAGGTGAGTAGAGTGAAATTAGAGTTCGTATGAGGAAGTTATAATGTTCGGAAGTTGAGATTTTTAATTTAAAAGTAGGATTTCTTGGCATATATACAAGATAATGTTTTTAACTTATTTTTATATTTTTGTATACATTTTTAGAAATAATTAGGAAAAGAGTTTCGTGGAAAATATATACATATGAATTAATTAAAAATCTATGAAGTTTTGGTATTTATTTAATAAATAGTGGAAAGTGTGTGAAGTGTATCTTAATTTATTTTTATGATTTTCTTTCCTTATCTCCCCCTACTTATTGGTTTGTCGACCAATCCATGCTGACTTGGTCTCGGGGGTTAGATATATAAATTTATCTTGCAGTTATATTTATATTTCTACATCATAATGTACATATATACATATTTACAATCTGCCAACTTTTCTTTTCTTTTCTTTTTTATCCTTTTATTTATTTACATGTTTTTGATGCTTAAAAGTGCATTTTTATTCATGAATGATGTTTTGATAAAAGATGGAAATTAATGCATATTTAAATGTATTTGTTAAGGGTTTTAAGACAAAATGCAAGATAAATGTTAATGAATCATGGATTCATCAACCCCCTATACTTAAGCATTGCTAATCCCTTAGCAAACACTTATTTGAAAAGTATGTGAAAAAGAAAGAAAGTTAGAGTGAATTTGTTTTCCTAAACCAATTCATGAGAACAAACAAAGGACAGAGCTCGATCGGGCCTGCAACAAGCATTTTGTTGGAGCCTTAACTAGGATTAGGATTTTATCCTCAACAGTCCTCAAGTTCCACAAATCCTTATTTAAGATCACTTTATTAGCTAGTACAGACTCACTTATTCATATCACAAACTCTATCAACCTTGAAGTCAAGTTGTACAGTGTGTGAATTAATTTGGCTATTCCTTCTTAAAGAAGCGAAGAAACCGTTCATCCCAGCTATACACTTCCATTGCTTCCTCATCAAGCTACTCTTTCCTCGGGGAGGGAGGTATTCTCTTATGAGGTCAGTCCGTGCTATGTCCACAATCGAATATAGAGAGAAAGTAGAAGAATGAGAAAAGATGTGGAGTGCGACCAGTGTAGATGCATCTCCTTGTGAAGCTCAACTGGTGTAGCTAAGTCTTCACTAAGATGTGCAGGCATTTTTGGTGGAAGCTTGGACCATTGTGGTCGAGTTTGTATTTGGTGGCTTCTTCTTTGATTTGACTTTGTAATTTTCTTGCACTGCATTCATCTCTTTGTGCCTCGACGGATATAGCATCTTTTGTTCCGTCCCTTTTTTGAGGTCTTAGAAAAAATTGTGTCAGCAGATCCTTCCCTCATCCGAAGAGACTATCGCAACCCCAGTCTCTCCGGTCTTTAGATGTCAATGCTGCAAAGATAAGGATAGAAACACACTACCAAGATGTACTGCCCTTCGCAACTCCATACAAGTCGAGCTAAGTGTTGAGTGCATGTGTCCAAGATTGGTTCACTGGTGTAGAGTTGTACGGATGACACCAAGTTGTCTACTTAAGCACATATGAGTTGATTTCCCAAATATGGTCTTATGGAACCCAAAGATTTTAAGTCAAAAGACCTAAAGAGTCTAAATTCCAGATCCTAACTAGGCTCCTTACAGCGAAAGTTACATGCCATGATCAAGCTCCATCCTTTAGACTAGACTCAATCCTTAGTTCCAGAAATCAAACGTATTCTGAAAAAAGCGAATGCAAATGCAACCATGTTTTTGTGAAGTGTATTTTTTGAATTTCACTCATTTTTATGGATTTTAAGGCTTTTGTAATTTTTATGAATTTTAGGACTTTGTATATATTTTTTATGATTTTTTTTATTAACTAGTTTTTGTACACAAATTTTACAACATATAATTTATTTGAATAAATATATGTATTTTACAGATTTTATCTACAGAGAATTTTCTAAGGATTAAATGATTTTTACACATGTTTTAATAGATAGGCTTTTAAACAAGTATTATACAGATTTTTAAATACATATTTAAATACATATTTTAATTTAAGTCTTTTAAATACGGATTTTAGACATATTTTACTTATTTACAAGGATTTTATAAATAATAGATAAATGTATAAATGGATTTTAAATTAACCCTCACCCACTTTTATGGATTTTATAGATATAACAAATCCATAAAAGTACGAGTTATGGACAAAAGTATATATACAATATACACGCACCCCCTATACTTAGCTTGTGCTATGTACTCATAGCATCAAAAGAGAAAAAGTAGGGCATAACTCATGCTAAGTAAAAGTGGGTGAAAAAGAATAAAAGAATACAAGTCAGTCAACCCTCCCATACTTACGATCAGATCATTGTAAGTATAACGATAGAGCAAAAATGAGGTGACTGAGTGAAAAGAATATATAATGAAGGAATAAAAGGAATAAAGAGAATGAGATCATCGAAATCACTTGGTCCCCCCTATACAAAGGATAAGGCATCCTAAGTATAAAAAAGAGTGTAGCCAAAAATTGGGGACCAGTGATTTAAGCCCTCTTTCTCCCCTTGTAGCTGAGGCTTGAATCTTCAAGCACTCTTTCTTTCCTTGTTGGTTGACAGGTTGAGCAGAGAACCTGCTTTGTCCATCCACCCCATCTCTGCTTGGCATCCACACCCCTTCCCTGCCCTCGAGGGTCACTCTACCGCTTCTCCATCCACATGCAGCAACCACCTGGAGCAGACCTTCTCCGATCGACTCGACCATCGACGCCCAATGCTAACCTCCTTCCGCTCTGTCATGTGTTGACAAGCGAGAAGCCCTCGACTTTGTTGGCTAGCCTGCCTTGGCCGGACTGTGACGTGCTAGTACCGTGATCTTTGTGCACCCATCCACTGCGTCACCTCTCAACCTCCGGGCATGTGTCACCTGGAGTCCATTGTCGTCGACCGTCGCTCAAGTTAGAGTTCGTCCTCAACATACATGGGTCTTTCAATCAATAACGGTGCCTCAACTAGCCCATCAAAATATCTCCAATTGTCGACCGCAGGATTAAGACCTCATCGACGAACCGGAGCCTCCGTAGAGCCAACTTTTCGAGCCTCTAGCTTTGGTCTACCCAGAGCAACCACCACGTGACACGTGGAGGTTCGGCACCAAACCACATACCCACACCCGAACCGAGCAGGTCACGTGACTCATGCATGTATTGGAGGAAAGATTGCACTCGAGACCCTGCTATTTTGGGGATTTGCATATAGATCCCAACTGTCAATGCCTCTTGTGCCCACAAGAACATTATAGGAACTTGAATTAAGGGTTTTGACATCAATGTCACTTAATTCTTTGAGTTCACTAGATTGTGTTCACATTTGATTAGACTAAGTAGAACATTTCATGACACACACATGACCCTTGTTGATAGTGGCCTAACTTGGAAAAGCACCTTGCACATAGCTGATGATTCGTAAAATACCCTTCTTAATTCTCGCAAATTAGATGTATCGATTCGTTGTAGTCGGAAAATCAGAGATCAATCAATAATAACCACACAATTCGATGAATTGATTGATTAAGCACAATGTGGTTTGATGTTTATTTAACGTGGGCAAGTCCCAGGGTCGACTCAAGGAGGCAAAGGAACAACCTAGGTTAAGTTTATCCAATTTAATGAACGATTTTCAAGGCAGAACCTTTTTTGGTATTTTTATATAATTTATGGATGCATATGCAATTTGGCCAATTTCATGGACTAAAATGCAATTTCCATTCAAACTGATTCCAAAAATTATGAAACATGGCCGAAATGTTAAATACGATGAAATGAATGCATTTTATTTTTTTTGAAATATTCTGATGCAAGATGAATATTTACTAAATTAAATGATGCATACAATGTAAATTTTAATGATTAAATATAACAAATATAAAACCTATTTATTTTCAAGGAATAAAATTATCTAAGATATGTCAATATATGATCTATATTAGAAAAATCATAAACCCTTAAAATGTGAAGTTCTCTATTTATTACAAATTAAATACTATGAAGAGCAAATAATTTTTTACAGACAAAATATTCATGCAAATATAATGATTTTTTGGGCACAAAGTAGAATACGACTAATTCTAGCAAGTATGAATTTTTGGCATTTTTCTGTGCATTGTTTAATTAATTATGAATTTCAGACCATGAAATGGGTAAAATATGCAATTTTCAACAATAATAATTATTCAATAACCACATATCACAAAAATATAATTCAAGTGCCCTAAAGTAAAGAAATAGTTGATGAACAATGTGCATTGTTTTACAAATAAAAAGAAGCAAGACCTAGGTTTAAATGATAGACAAAGCCAGGGTTCTGAATGCAAAATACAAAAATCAAATGATTGAAATAAACATGCATAGGGACTTGATGCAAATACATATACGTGCAAGGGTATTTATGCAAAAATCTCAAGGGCACATGCACAGGCATGCGAGGTACTGGAGATTGGGACCTAGATGCGATCCCCAAAATGATCGGGGCTCGGGTGCACTCTTTCCTCCAATATGTGTGCGAGTCACTGACCTGCTCGGTTCAGGTGCGATGCTGTGGTTTGGTGTTGAATCTCCATGCATCGCATGGTGGTTGCTATGTGTAGACCAAGGTTGGAGGCTCGAAAAGTTGGCTCGGGGGAGGTTGTGGTCTGTCGATGAAGTTTTAATCTTGCAACCGAGAATTGGAGATCTTCGATGGCCTAGATGAGGCATTGTTCTTGATCTAACTATGCATGTACAATGTGAACAAACTCCTACTGGAGAGATGGTTGACGGCAATGGACTCCAAGGGACACACGCCCGGAGGTTGAGAGGTGACGCAATAAATGGGTGAATGGAGATCGTGATACTGGCATGTCACGGTCAGACTAAGGAAAGGTAGCCGGCGAAGTCTAGGGCTTCTCGCTCGTCGACACACAATGGAGAAGAAGGAGGAAAGCACTGGAGCTCAATGGTTTGTAGGTCGGAGAAGGTGTGCTCCAGGCAGCTGCTGCGTCTGTATGGCAATGCGGCAAAGCGACCCTCAATGGTGGGGAAGAGGTGCAACTGCCAAATATAGATGGGGTGCGTGGACAGAGGGCAAAGGCTGGTTCTCTCGACCTGTCAAGCTGCAAGAAGAGAAAGAGGGCTCGAAGCTTCAACCCTTGGCTGTGTTGTGGTGCCGATAGTGCTCGTCTCTTTGTAAGAGACAAGGTGTGTTAATGATCAAGGTGGAGCGATGGAGTTGTTGTGTGAGGTCAAAGGTGGAGTTGACGATGGTGGTTAACAGATGAGACAGGTAAACTGGGAATTCAATAAAATGAGGGAGAAGAGAAAGAGGATAAGGAAGAGGAGAAAAAGGTGGAGGGGGTACTTGGAGGTACGGCTCAACGGTGATGAGATGGTCAGAGCTGTAGCAGACGACCTCAGGGAGGTGCTACAATGGCCGTGGCAGTCGGATCTCGTCGCAACATTGGAGGATAAATGTTGTCACCTTTGGTTCCGCTCCTAGCCGTGTAAATCAACGGATACCCTAGCGACGAAGGGCTGTTGGGGTTAAATAGATCGATGGAGGGGAGACAGAGATGGAAGGCAGGGGGCATGATTGATACAACGATCAAATTCGTGGGTGCGATGAAGATGGTGGAGATCGAGGATCCTTGCTGGTGGAGTTGGCGTGTGATTGGGGAAGCACAAAGATGGCAGAGATCGACGACGAAGGATGATCATTCGATCGTCGAGATCGAATGACCGTGGTGGAGACATGTGGCAGGCATATTTTAAAGAAAAATAAATAAAAAAAAGAAATTAATAAAAATGATTAAGATGGATCGTTGGATGAATACCCCTTCATCCAAGGGTCCAGAAAAGATGAGATAAAGAGAGTTAAGTGGGGTGATGAGGTGACGACGCGTGATGGCTCTAGGAGTTGCGCCCAGAAAAAACTAAAAATAAATAGAATAGCAAATGACCTCGGATCGAAAAAAATTCTTTAGAAAATTTGTTCATCTTGACGAGTTCTACAACTTTCATGAAGAGACCAACACCAGAATATGTCATTTGTACATAGTGATGTTTTTGGTGTTACTTTACACTTATAAATACCGTATTTTTGTAAATTTTTTATTTTTTCCATTTTTAAATAATAATAATATAGAAATAATATGATAAAATAAAGACAAATATTTACACATTCATCTATTTTTTTGGATTTTTCATAATTAAGAAAACATAGAAACAAAATAAAGATGACTTATTGTAGAAACTCTCAATGAAGACTCAGACTCAGTTAGTTTCTTTGACTTCATTCTCATTTTAGGTTTCGATTTTTATGCATTTTATTAGAACTTTAATCAACTAAAATAAATGAAAAATAAATAAATCAAAAATAGTTAATTATGTGAATAAAACAATGGGATCAAAGTTAGCTAAAATACACAATGTGCAAAAGAGGCCCAAAACCCATGTTTCACAATTGAGCTTCGATTCTTTTGAACTTGGTCTTGTTTTGAAGATAATTGAATGTGCATTGATTCAAAAATGAGTAGGGTGAAATCAGTCACTATATGAGTGAGTATCAATATTTTAGTTCGTATGTCCTGAATCTAGGGTTTGGGTTTATTTGTCAATTATTTCCATTAGTATTTTTTATATTTTTCATTGATTAAGGTTAATGATATGTACACAATGTAGTTGGTTTCCTATGATTTGAATTAGAATAAAATTATTAAAATAATCAGTGAAGTTATTTGTGTTATAGGTTAATTGTGCACCGGATTCTTGGCTCCTTGTTTGATGTAATGATGAATTATAAAATGCGAATATTATTTACACATGCATGAATGATAATTATGCAATATAAATGATTAAAAGCTAATGAATTTTGGGGAGCCGAGCTTAATTATCCTCTTTTAGAGTGATGAATCATAGATTCATCAAACCCTATACTTAAACCATGCTTATCCCTAAGCAACTAGAAAATGATTGATTTATTCAGATCAACTCCTGAGTGTAGACGTTGAATACAAGACTTGATCCATTGAAGAACTCTCGATTTTAGTGATCCTAAAATTCTGAGCTGAGCCAAACTCTAGTAAAAGGTATCCAACATCTCTAGTCCTCAGACTCTCTTTGTATACATATATAGTAAGGATATGACATTTAGTATGTACTGCAATCACGAGAGTGGAGTCAAAATGTCATCCAAGGTTCCAGTACAAGAGACTCTTCTAAGGACCAATTCTCAACACATATGGAATAAATCAGTTCTTGCATACAATCCACCATCTCTTTAGTCGTCAGTCTTAAAAGTGTAGATGGAAGGTCAGTTGATGGAGGGTATAGGTTTGTGTAATTTTCTTCTCTCTCTTTCATTGGAACAAGGATCATCTAGAGTGCCTTATTAACTCAACGCATGTATTTTAGGTTGTTGACCAATGCGTCCGTCAAGTGAGTTCAGAGTCGTCTGCACTTGTTTTCCTAGGAGTATACCGGGGTGTGTCTTTTTTTAGTACCTATCGTACCTTTAGCACCCAGACTTGTATCACTATACGATGTAGAGCCCTTTTTGGGCGCTAGCCCGACTCCTGGTCTTAATAGCTTTTGGTCCAAGTAGACACTTTGAAAAGGTTGGGAGCACTTGCCTTTGGTGGGAGCTCCTTGTATTTATAATTGTAATAAGATAGCTTTTTATAACATAACTTCTCTCGAAATTTATTTGATGGTTGGCTAGCTCCGTTGCTTTTACCAAATTGGCGCACACTGATCAACATTGAATTTAGTTTCATCACACCTTGGCACATAAGTTTATTTATATCAAGAGATTAGTACAAGAACCTTGTTCTCATACTGGTTGAAAGTGTGACGAACCAAAATTCGGCCTCTTAAAAGTGTAGAATTAACACTTAGAATGTCAATGCAGTCAACCGAATTGGATCCATCAAAGATCGCTTGATTAAAATAATAAATTAAAATAAAGAGGTCGATTTTTATCTTACTTGGGCAAGCCCAAGGCCGAACTGAGGGACACAAGCCTCTTAAATAATTATCTAGACTCTTATTACTTCAATTAAGCGTTAAATTAAAAATCCATAGGTCAATGTGCATATGAAGACGCAATGCTGACAATGTGAAAACATGAAACATATACTTTTTGTTTGATTTGTAATATGCAAGGAAATGCAAGGTTAAAATGATGCAAATATGCTCGAATTATATAAAATATTTGAGCAATTTAAATAGTAGTCAATTTCGGGTTCTCATCATGAAGCTAGTCCCATTAATGAATTGATGCAAGGCATGAAAAGTAATACATGAGAGACACTTATTTTGAACTGAAGCATCAAAAGTCAAAGTGTTACAATAGAAATTAAATCATGCCATTAGAAAGATAATAAAACTAGCTTCAAAACAATACCAAAATCAACTCAAACGGAGCTCGGATGCTCAAGATATTGACAAAAGTAACCAGGGGCATAAACACAAGAAAACAAGAAAATAAAATAGCAAACATGTCCCTGGAAGGACTAAAATGAAAATAAAGATAACCGCGAGGCCTTCCATGATATTTACCCATATATGTGGGGGTATAATTGCAATTATTAAAACCTGGAGGTGTTCGGGTGCAATTTACCCCAGGCACACGTGCGTATCACGTGATGGTAGGACCTATCTATAAATTGAAGAAGTTACAGGGGCCTTCATGTAAATTTCCCTGACTCGCACGTGACTGGCACGTGGGGCGAGGCTCGATGGACGTGCAAGCTCGAAAGAGGCTCGGAGTTGCTTCGGCTACTGGCTCAGCTTCAAAGTTTGGCTCGGGCATTAGTTCAGCCTCGGAGGGAGACTAGGAAGACTCAGAGGAGGCTCGGGTGCTCCGAGCCTAGCGGTCTGGTGTTGCCTCCCAGCGCTGAAAACGTGGTGGGCTGTGGACCGTCCGATCTTCGAAGATCAGACGGTAGCTGGGAGCTCCAGGATCGTTGACGTGGCCCATTAAGAGCCGTTGGATGGCCACCGGGGGTGCCATCCAACGATATCTGTAGACTCTGGCCCTTCTTCCTCCGCTGCAGGGCTGGCAGCGGGAATGGAACTCCGGTGAGGTAGCATATGCTCCGTCACCTCCTACAGAGCTCGATGAAGATCTTCGGCCTTTCTTGTTTGGCTGAATGTCATCGTGGTGACTCGACAGAGAAGCTGGAGTATCTGGAGTGTCGTTGTTGCCTCTGTACGCTGGAGTTGGAGCTCGCCAAGGATGCTCCAGTGAAGGCTCCGGCCAATGATGAAATCCTGCAATGTCAGTTCAAATAGCTGAAGCATGTGTGCGTGGAGATGACGTAAGTGGAATGGAGTCTCAAGAGGGTGGCGAGGTGGGAGACCAGAGCTCCTCTCCGGTGATCTGGCGAGAAGGTGGGGTGGAAGTGAACAGACTATGGAAAAGGGAAGACGGATGTCAGAAGGGTACGTGAGGATGGGCATGGATAGATGGAGCTCGGGGATGGTCAAGGGTAGGTGATAGGACATGGATTAATCTAATAAAATCCGAGAAATTAAAGAAAAATATAGAGAAGAAGAAGAGAAGTTACTTGGAGAGTTGGCAAAGTGGAGGCCTGTGCTCGAGCTCCGAGTAAGAGCCCTGGTCATCGCTGGACCCCCGCGACGAGTGGGGGCAGCAAGACGGTGGTAGAGCACCGCAAACCTGGCCTACCTTGGCCAGGGGTAAAAATCGGGGGTTTCCATCGTCATGGCCATCAATCGCTCCTCCCCCTATCACGGGGAGGAGGGGTGGTGCTGGGCAGAGCCCCACGTAAAGGTGGACAAGCTGTACTGGTGATGGCGAGGGTGTATTTCAAGGGCGTAGGTTGGGAGATACGGTAGTGGACATCATGGGTTGAGCGGGGAATATGGAGCGAGATGGAGGGGAACGAAGGTAGCGTTGGCATCTGCAAGTAAGGAGGAAGACCAGGCTACGTCGTGGGGTGGTTAGCGCGACAAGGGGAGAATCGAGGAGATGGTGAAAATAGAAAGGGGGTGAGGTGGAAATGAGTGGAGAATGTGGGCGAGAAGGACGTTCGGAGGAAGAAGATGATTCCTCGGCCGTTGGATCTCCCGATCAACGGTCGAGGGGAAGGTGCTAAAGGATGGACCCGATCATTCGATGGAGGGCAGATTGAAGGGTGCAGAGAGCACCACGTGTCATAATAGAGGAAGTCGATAACGGACGGCAATGATGTGATCTGGGACTTGATCGTATGGTCGAGGATGGAGCAGTAGCGTGTGGTGGTAATGGAGGATCCAGAACATGATCGGTGGCTACGGATCAGGACACGTGGCAAGAGGAGGTGTAGGCAGGAACTACCGACTGTGATGCGGGTGAGGCTTTGATCGGAGGGTTGCAAACAATAGCGAGATGAATGGTGGTGATCTGAAGTTGATGGAAGAGATCAGGCGGTGATGGAGATGGACACGTGGTAAGAGGAGAACAAGTCAGGAATGTATGGCGATGATGCGGTTGGAGCTTGATCTGACAGTTGAGAAAAGATGCGAAATTGATGACTGGGATGGAAGCGCTTGGAGGTGATCGAATGGTGGAGAACGCAGGCACGTGGCGAGATGGATGCGGGTCACATGGCTCAACTAGAAGGAGCCACATGGCCTAATCAGGTTATTTCGATAAAGAATATGAAATATGAGGGACAAAGAGCTGAATTTGGAAAAACTCAAAACATGAAAGTTGTAGATCTCAATGAGATCTACAAGTTTCATGTTGGCCAAAAACGGGAACGAGGTCAAATAAAGGATGAAATATTATTGTGTGTGTTTTTAAGGGTATAAATACACTACAATTTTAGTTTTGTTATTTCTTTTATATTTTTAATTGATTCCAAGGCTCAGATATATATATATATATATGATGATTTATCTGTTTTTTATTGACACTTAGTCTAAGATAGCGGTTTAATATCTGCTAATTATGACAATGAAACCGGGTTTCATCACCCACTATACTTAAACTATGCTCGTCCTCGAGCATCAAAGAAATTAATGAGTTGGATTAACCCCCTTGTGCAAGTGCGTACAGGATCTGATCCTTTCTAGAGCTCCCAATTTTAGCGATCCAAAATCTCAGAGCTTAAACATGCCTTAATCAAGACGCATCCAATTTCTCTAGTTCTCCAAACTCTCTCTTGTATATATATGAGCTAAGGATATGACATTAAGTGTTGACCGCAATCACGAGAGTAGAGTCGCAATGTCACCTCCCAATCCTCAACACTAGGGAATAAATCAAATATTGTGTCTAATCAATCATCTCTTTAGTTGTCAGACTTAGAAGTGTAGGTGGTAGGCCAATTGATGGAGGGTTTAGGATTGTGTTATTTCTTCTCTCCCTCTCATTGGAACAAGAATTATCTCGAGTGCCTTGTTACTCAACACATGTATTTTTGGTGTTTATCAGTGCATCCGTCAAGAGAAGTTGGAGTCATCTGCACTTGTTTTCCTGGGAAAACACCGGGGTGTACCTTTTTTAAGTACCTATCGTACCTTCTACACCCAGCCTTGTAGAATTTACGATGCTGAGCCCTTTTTTGGTGCAAGCCCGACTCCTGGTCCTAATAGCAGTGGTCCAAGTGGACACTTTGAAATGGTTGGGAGCGCTCACCCTTGGTGAAAGCTCTTTTGAGAATTGACTTTGGGGAATGAGATCTTCTCTTTCAACATTGATATTTCTTTACTTTATTTTTGGCTAACTCCACTGCTTTTACCAAAAGTTGGCACACACTGATCAACATTTTTTCTATTATTCACACCCTGGCACTTCGGTAGATGTTAAGATATTAGTACAAGAACCAAATTCTCATACTGGCTAAAAATGCTGACACTCAGGTTTCATGAAGCCTTCAATGATTTTATCCCATCCTCGAGCATTAGTAAATCGAATCCAGACTTGAATTCCTCATCCCAGTACCTCAAGTGAATTCCAACTCATCTCATCACGACCACAGTCGTGTTTGTGAATTTTTGATCATATTCTTAAGGTAGGAGACTAAGCATGCAATATAGCACGCAAATCTAGCAAACTTGGGAAATGTGGATATTTAAGTCGAAGATCCTGATGGCCAAGACAGGTTAACCTAAAATCTCAAGACCTCTTAAACCAGGTGTTCTCAAACATCATTGATCATGTGTGGAAGTGAAAATGTAGTGGATTTAATCCAACTCCTTCATCCATGTTTTGATTTTTTTTTTCAATTATTTGTGAAGACTTTAAAAAGCCTACTGACTGCCTAAACTCAAATGAGTAGTTGTATCTGCTTTCAACCAGTTTAGGTGTAAGTACATGCCATAGAACGGAACTTATTGCTTACGGAGCCTTACACGATGTCCTCTAAACCACCTACTCTTCTAAGGGAGACCCTCACTGAAAAGCGACTGCTTATTTTAGTTTAGTAATCAATTTGACTTTCAAAGGATTTTAAATTTTTCTCATTTTTATAGATTTGCTGGAGTACGGTTAGAACATAAGTTAGATTCATCTTCCTTTGTTGAAAACACACTTTGAAACCATTTTCCAAACCATGTCACATATATAGATTTTTACAAATTTTTTCCAAATGATTTTTCAAAATAAGTGAAACTCATTTTTCAAATCATCTTGAAAATAGTGTAACATTGTAACTTTTTTTTCAAAGCCTTTAAAACATCTTGTCCACTTAGTTCAAAAGATTATACTTTAGCCCCCCAAAAAAATTTTCAAAATATAGCTAGAGTACAAATACTGTATGTACAATATACCTCCCTATACTTAAACTTTGCTATGTCCTCATAGCACTAGATGATACAAAGCCATAGTTCCATTTAAGTGTAGAAAAATATACAGGAACTAAGGAGGATGCACCCTATATTTAGGTTAGAAACAACCTAAGTATCAAGGAAAGGGAAGATGAGTAAGAAAAAATCACAGGGACCCAGGTCCCCCCTCTACTTAGGTTGAGAGTAACCTAAGTATAAAGATGGATTATTGATGTAGGAAGACCCGAGGGAATGAGCAATTTAGGATGGATATACAAGTGAGTAAATGAATCTTCGGAGATGAATAGAATACCTAAGGTCTAGGGGAGGGTGTCAGAGCAATCAAGGCTCAATAAAGCATGCAATACCCTTTTTTAATTCACTAATCACACGTGAAACCAATAATTGTTGGTTATTTTATCTTTTAATTTTTATTGGTGATAAAACCTTCTAATGTACGCAAGGGTTAAAAAAATATCAAATAAAACAATCCTACGTAAACAAGGGTGTTGCTCTCCCAATACATGATTTTACTCTACTTTAGGTCAACTTGCATTTATCAATCCCAATTATTAGCTTAAGGTTATCACTGTTTAAAAGTGATCATAAATCAATCAACCAATCCTCTACTGCTCATTCCCAATTTCCATTAACCTAGGTGATCAAGCCAGGAAGGGATTTTGAGAAAAAACCAATGCAGTCGATAAAATCATGGTCTAAGCTAAGATAGAAAATTTGTAGTGCCTTTAGCAAAATTTCATGAAAAATCTGACTGAATTGCAACCAAAACCATATGTATGTAAGTCAATGAAAAACCGCACCTAACATGCTTCTATTAGCGAGAAAAGAATAGATTTTATTTTGTCTAAGTCAAGCGATGTTTACATGTGTCTAGATTAATGTGTGTCCTACCTACGATCAAACACATAAGATAAAATGTGAAAGAAGCTCAGAGAGTCGCGTTCCTGATCCTAGGTCGATACTCAAGTGGGGCAATCCCCACACAAGCACATATACCTCGTCCATTTACACACGTGAGTCTTCGAATGAAGACCATTGTACAACAACAACAACAAAGCCTTTTCCCACAATTAAGTAGGGTCGGCTACATGGATTCTTCGCCTCCATTCAGATCTATCTTGGGTCAATGTCAGGCTTATATCCAAAAAACTAAGATCCCTTCGTATAGTCTCTTTCCAACACTTCTTGGGCCGTCCTCGCCCTCTCTTAGCCGGCTCAACATCCCAAAACTCGCATTTCCTAACCGGTGCATCAGCTGACCTTCCTTGCAAATGACCAAACCATCTTAACGGTTTTCTCGCATCTTATCCTCGATCGGAGCTACACCAACTTTCTCTCCGTTGCATCATTTCGAATCCGATCTTTACGTGTATGTCCACACATCCATCTTAGCATTTTCATTTCTGCTACAACCATTCTCTATTCATGTCTACGGTTCACAAGCCAACATTCAGATCTATAAAGCACAGCAGGTCTCATGACTGCTTTGTAAAACTTTCCTTTAATTTTTAAAGGAATTTTCTTATCATGAATGAAGACCGCTGTAGAGACGATTATTATATGGAAAATAAAAAACAAGAAACACATTTTTACTCTTCGATTTTCCTCCAAAGTTTGCTTATGTGGCTTCTCACAGTGAGGAACACCTACTCTTCGCATCCTTGAACACCAAGGGTGTTGCCACAAAAACATGCGTTAGAAATCAATCGAAGAAAGATTAATAATGCAAGACAACAACATGACCTACAAATTAAAATTAACACTTAATTAAATATTAAAAATCCAAATACACAAAAGATGAGCCATGTCCCCAGCAATGACGCCATTTGACGAGCCCAAAATATGACCTCTTAAAAGTGTAGAATTAACACTTCGAATGTCATTGCGGTCGGGCGAATTAGATACATCAAAGACCGCTTGATTAAAATAATCAATTAAAATAAAATGGTCGTTTTTTATTTTACTTGGGTAAGCCCAAGGTCGAACTCAAGGACACGAGCCTCTTAAGTAATTATCTAGACTCTTATTACCTAAATTAAGTGTTAAATTAAAAATCCATAGGTCAATGTGCACATGAAGACACAATGCAGGCAATGCGAAATCATGAAACAAACACTTTTTTGATTTGTAATATGCAAGGAAATGCAAGGTTAAAATGATGCAAATACGCTCGAATTATATAAAATATATGAGCAATTTAAACATTAGTCAATTTCGGGTTCTCATCATGAAGCTAGTTTCATTAATGAATTGATGCAAGGCATGAAAAGCAATACATGAGAGACACTTATTTTGAATTGAAGCATCAAAAGTCAGAGTGTCAAAATGGAAATTAAATCATGCCATTAGAAAGATAATTAAACTAGCTTCAAAATGAGACCAAAATCAACTCAAAAGTAGCTCGGATGCTCAAGATATTGACAAAAGTAACCAGGAGCATAAACGTAAGAAAACAATAGGATAAAATAGCAAACAGATCCCTAGAAGGAATAAAATGCAAATAAAGATAATCACGAGGCCTTCCTTGATATTTACCCACATGCGTGGTTGTATAATTGCAATTATTAAAATCCGGAGGGGTTCGGGTGCAATTTACCCCGAGCGTGCGTGCGTATCACGTGATGGTAGGACATATCTGGCAATTGAAGAAGTTCTGGTGGCCTCCATGTAAATCTCCTCGACCCGCACATGAATGGAACGTGGGGCGAGGCTCGGTGGACACGTAAGCTCAAAAGAGGCTCGGAGTTGCTTAGGCTACTGGCTCGGCTTCAGAGTTTGGATCGGGCACCAGTTCAGCCTCAGACGGAGACTAGGAAGGCTCGGAGGAGGCTCGGGTGCTCCGAGCCTGGCGGTCCGGTGCTGCCTCCTGGCGCTTACACGTGGTAGGCTATGGATCGTCTGATATTCGAAGATCAGACGGTAGCTGGGAGCTCCAGGATCATCGACATGGCCCGTTTAGAGCCGTTGGATGGCCACCGAGGGGTGCCATCCAACGACACCTATAGACTCTGACCCTTCTTCCTCCGTCGTGGGGCTGGCAGCGGAATGGGACTCCGATGAGGTAGCACGTGCTCCGCCACCTCCTACAGAGCTCAATGAAGATCTTTGGCCTTTCTTGTATGACTGGATGTCATCGTGGTGACTCGGCCGAGTAGCTGGAGTATCTTGAGTGCCGTCGTTGCCTTTGTACGCCTGAGTTGGAGCTCTCCAAGGATGCTCCGGCGAAGGCTCCATGCAATGACGAAGTTCATGCAATGTTAGTTCAAATAGCCAAAGCGTGTGTGCGTGGGAATGACGTGAGTGGAATGAAGTCTCAGGAGGGTGGAGAGGTGGGATACCAGAGCTCCTCTCCGGTGATCCGGCGAGAAGGTGGGGTGGAAGTGAACATACTATGGAGAAGGGAAGATGGATGTTGGAAGGTTGCGCAAGGATGGGTGTGGATAGATGGAGCTTGGGGGGTGGTCAAGGGTAGGTGATAGGACATGGATTAACCTAATAAAATCCAAGAAATTAAAGAAAAATACAAAGAAGAAGAAGAGAAGTTACCTGGAGAGTTGGCGGAGTGGAGGCCTGTGCTCGAGCTCCGAGGAGGAGCTCTGGTCGTTGTTGGACCCTCGCGGCGACTAGGGGTAGCTAGGTAGTGGTGGATCACCACAAACCTGGCCTACCTTGGCTAGGGGTCGATACCGGGGGGTTGTTGTCTTCTTGGCACCATCAATCGCTCCTCCCCCTGTCACAGGGAGGAGGGGTAGTGCTGAGCGGAGTCCCACGTAAAGGTGGACAAGGTGTACCGGCGGTGGCAAGGGTGCATTTCAAGGGCGAAGGTTGTGATATACAGTGGTGGATGTCGTGGGTTGAGCAGGGAATATGAAGCGAGATGGAGGGGAACGTGGGTAGCATTGGCATCCGCGAGGAAGGAGGAAGACCAAGCTACGTCGTGGGGTGGTTAGCACAATGAGGGGAGCATCGAGGAGATGGTGAAAATAGAAAGGTGGTGAGGTGGAAATGAGTGGAGAACGTGGGAGAGAAGGACGTTCGGAGGAAGAAGATGATTCCTTGGTTGTTGGATCTCGCTATTCAATGGTCAAGGGGAAGCTGCTAAAGGACGGACCCGATCATTCGATGGAGGGCGGATTGAAGGGTGTAGAGAGCACCACGTGTCATGATGAGAGGAAGGCGATAACGGATGGCAATGATGCAATGTGGTACATGATCGTATGGTCGAGGAAGGAGAGGTGGTGTGTGGTGGTGATGGATGCTCCAAAACATGATCGGGTGGCTACGGATCATGACACGTGGCAAGAGGAGGTGTAGGCGGGAACTAACGGTTGTGATGCGGGTAAGGCTTTGATCGGAGGGTTGCAAACGATAACAGGATAAACGGTGGCGATCTGAAGTTGATGGAAGAGATCGGGAGGTGATGGAGATGGACACATGGCAGGAGGAGAACAAGGCCGAAATGGATGGCGATGATGCGGTTGGAGCTTGATCTGGCGGTTGAGAAAAGATGCGGAAATGGACGACTGGGATGGAAGCGCCTGGAGGTGATCGAACTGTGGAGAACGCAGGTGCGTGGTGAGATGGTTGCGGGCCACGTGGCTCAACTAGAAGGAGCCACCTGGCCCAATCAGGTTATTTGGATAAAGAATGTGAAATATGAGTAAGAAAGAGGTTGAATTTGGGAAAACTCAAAACATGATAGTTGTATATCTCGATGAGATCTACAAATTTCATGTTTACCAAAAATAGGAACGAGGTAAAATAAAGGAAGAAATATTTTTGTGAGCATTTTTAAGGGTATAAAACACTACAATTTTAGTTTTGTTATTTCCTTTGTATTTTAAATTTATTCTAAGTCTCATATATATACGATGATTTATATTGTTTTTATTGACACTTAGTCTAAGCAAGGGGGTTAATATCTACGAATTATGACAATTAAACTGGGTTTCATCAAGGTGCTGTCTCTCAAGTTTCATGAAGCCTTTATCAATTTAATCCCATCCGCGAGCATCATAAAATCGGGTCCAAAATCAAATCCATCATCCCAGATTCTCAAGTTAAATTTATCTCATCTCATCATAACTGTAGTCATGCAAGTGAGGTGTTGATCATATTCTTAAAGGCAGAGACTAAGTATGCGATATAGCATACACATCTTCTAAACTCGGGAAGTGTGAATAATTAAGTCATAGACCCTAATGATTAAGTCTAGTTAACTCTTAATCTTAGAACCTCATAAACAAATTATCCTTGAACTTCACATGTCTTGTGTGGAAGTGTAAGTATCAGTTATACATCGAACTAAAGAATGCATGGAATGTTAATGAATGCAATGGTGCATGAACTGCAAGAGTATGAAGTGCAAAGTACTTCCTTTTTCTAATACAATATGAATAAGAAGCCAATTTTCAAAACTTTTGTTACACACACAATTTGACACGGACAGTGCTAGTAAAAATTTTATTTTCAAGATTTTACCAGTTAGTTTCCCACACTATAAATATAATATAGACTTACGTGAAAGTACGAGCTTTGGGTAAAATATATACAAAGTATACACACATCTATACTTAGCGAGTGATATGTCCTCATAGCACAAAGAGTTTAGAGAAGACGTAGCTCATACTAAGCGTGAGAGTGAAAAAGAAAAGAAAAAGAAAAATAGAAGTTGGCACGACCCCTATACTCATGTTGTGGACAGTCTAAGTATAAAAGAAGAGCGAAAATGGGGTGGTCGAGGACGAGAGAAGAGAATTGGTGGAAGGGTATATAAAACGGGCATTAGTCCCCCCCATACTCAGGCCTTGGACTAAGTAGAGGAAGACAAAGTACAAGGGAACCAATGGGGTCGGAAGGGGAGAGGCGCCGATGATCAAGGAGGTTTTCAACAGATCTTTTTGTGAGCTTGCGGTGGAAGGGAATATTGATGGAAACAAGATAAAACAGATGATTCCCATCCATCATCGGAGTTATCCTCAGAAGAATAATATTGTAAGGTAGATGCACTACAAATATTCTTATTCTTAAGCTGCTTTCTCAGAATGTGCTCAATCTTGTGGTCGATCGACTTGGTCTTGGATGATGAATACTCTGAAGAACAAGTATCAGTCTGGTCATAACAAATTATTCTGGTAAATCTAATGAGACCAGGAGAGTCGGCTCTAGAGGAATAACAATGAGAGGAAGGGATCGTCTAGTATGGGTTGAGACACGACTGCTTGCTCAGATAAGGCTCCAGATCAGCGAACTGAGATCACTCATATAGATCTCCTCATATGGACCTGAGCATGAATCGTCTTAAAATTCCTTCCCAGATATTTCGAAGGCAACTTTCTTAGCTAGTTTTCTAGAACTTGAAGCAACAAGAGGAGTAAGAGATTGATACGGCTTGAGGTGTTCGAGGGGGGGACGCCTTGAGGAATCAATACTCTTCTTCTACTTACCAGATAACCGACTAGAGGAAGGGGCAAATGATTTATCAGGAATGGTTAATTTGGTCCTTGTTATCTCTTTTGGCAGAGGTATTGGAGGTCGTGAGTATGAGGCACTGACAATTTGTTCCTCATCAGAGGAATCACCATATAGATTGTAATACTCCCGCAAGGTCAGTGGACATCTCTGGAATGTGCTCTTAGTTGGCTTGGCATTGATAAGTATTGTGTTAGATCATCAAATTAGTCAAGGTGTTCAGAAAAGGTCTTTTCCAACTCAGGGATGTACCTTGGTTGTGCGTTCTCCTTAGAAGCTATCATGGTAGTGGTGGTAGTGCAAGCAACATGTATTGAGGAAGGGTGGGGAGTCTTTGAACCAATGATGGACTCAACAACCATCATCTCAGGTGTAGAAGCATGGTAGAACTCTTCTACTCCTTAAGGGTTACAACTGTTGATAGCTTTGTGGGTTACCTTAGAGTATCGTGTATCCTCAAAAAATGAGTGAGATCGGAGTGCTCCCAATGTGGTGAAATCGATCTCCCGAATCTTACAATTGATAGTTGCCTTAGCCAAGGCTAAAAATGGATTCCCAAGAATGATTGGAGACTAGGTGAACTCTCCTCGGTGCCCAATGTCAATGACATTAAGTCCACTTGGAGTGAATCACCTTGGAAAGTAGTGATGACTGAAATGGTTCCTCTCGACCATTTTATAGATTGATCCGCTAATTGAATGATCTCTCTCAATTTTCTAATTAGTCCAAGTTTGAGCTTTTCAAAAATGGAGTTTGGGAGGATATTTATCGATGAGTCATCATTAATTCGGGCATGGGTGAAAGTAGTGTCTTTGATTTCACAGCCAAACCTAGGCAACCACTTTACTCTGCGACTCTTGGTCTTTCTCCCCATCACCAAGGAGGAGGTCATAGACAATATGTGTCTCTCAGTCCTTATTCTCTTTCTGCCCGACCTTTTTTGCATCAATTTACTCCTTACACATCTTTTACGGTAAAAAAAGTGTTCAATGGCCTTTATTAGGAAAAGCTCAAAAATCAACTCTTTATCAAGTGCTTCCCGTAGGGAAGGATCCAAAATTTTCAAATCATTTTCATTTTCAAGTTTTATGGTTTTTTCGATAGGTGAATGTACAGACTCTAGATTGAAGGGAAAGAGGTAGAAATGACTCTAGTTGTACAGAGTTTGTGGGTTTTCGAGTGTCCACTAGGTTTTCAACTTGAAATCCAATCCTTTTATTTTCCTCTTTCATAGATGAGCTGGGCAAAAATTCTTTCAGATTATCCAGTAACTATTTTAACTTGTCATCCACCAACATTTTCTCATGAAAAATCATGGAAGAATTCTGTTTAGCTGGAGGATACTGTTGGGATCTATCGATCTCATACTCAGCATACCTTGATTCAGAAAGGCAGTGCTGGGTTGAGTAGAGCCCATCTTTGTGACACATATTGCTCGGTTCCTCATATGGTGGAGTCAATATACATGGGGAATGTTGGTTAAGCTCATTAGTCCAAGCCTTTGTAAGTGTAGGATGTCTGAATGGGTGGTATGCATGCTTGTCCATGTGAGTTTGATTATTACATTCAATAAAATATGAAAGATCATAGGGTACGGACCTCCCATTCAGTTTGTTCAGGCCATCATGTTCTTTCCTAAGGTCACATCAGGATGTGTATATGTGAATTGTTGACCAGTCCCAACATTAATGTAAGGAGAGAATGAAGTCTGTTGGGGTAGATATCTCTGCCAGTTGTTTGTCTCAATGGTGGTTTGTTCTTAAAATGGTTCTTGAGTTTCGGCAAGAGATTGGGAATAAGATGGGTCAACCCGGGATGGAAGTGGATCATGTGTGGAAGAACATAGGGTAGGTGAGAAATGCGAAGAAGCAGAGAAGTCATTCGGATGATGACTTCATAATTGTGATGGAATGGAATCATCTATGGGTGAGAGTCATCTGCAAATGGTGGACGATACATGGAAGAGGGAGGTGCAGATAATTGGTATCTGGTCGAGGAGAAATGACCTAATGGGTTTGAAAACCAATTTTCTGACATCATTGAAAGAGAAGGATGAGACGAAGGAGTGGATCGTGATTGAGAACGTGCAAGTGCACAGACTACCACAAAAAACAGACATAAGAAGTAACCCTAAATAATGAATAAAGAAGAAAGATTAACGACACAAGTTTTTGGTTTTTGATATCGATCTCGATCCACGCACACAAATGCAAACACAATACAAACCCTAGGTTCACCAACACAGTGGCGACTGCAAGAGTCTTACCAACTTATCTTTTCAATTTTAATTGGTGATAATTTGAATCTTGTAGTGCATCCTTAAGCGGAGCTTTTAGGTGTCAAAAACTTTTCCTAATTACTGGCATGAATTCATATAGCTAGTTGCATCCACTTTCAGCCAGTATGGGTGTAAGTTCAGACCGTTGAGTGGCTACTCGTGTTACTTTAGGATAGTGCCATACGCGTTGTCCTTTAACCATCCACTCTGTTAAGGGAGACCATAGTTCCCTCACTGAGAAGTAGCTAGTAATTTCTAAAATCAGTAGGAAGAATGAAAATTCTGGAGTTTGACTCTACCCTAAGTGTGTGATTCTGATCCTATATAGAATGAGTGGGTTTCTCTCCACCAAAAAATTATATTTTATCAGTTAATTAGAAGCCGGTCGTGTTTAGCAGTCCCAATTTTAATTTAGACGATCACTGAAAAATTAAGTGAATTGAAATACTGATATACCATACAATCCCTAATTCCTTTAGATCTTAAGTGACAAATCATGGGGCGTGGGGTTGAGGGGAAATCGAGAAAAGCCGATGCACGTGAGAGGCAATGATGTATGCTCAGTTAGAAGACTTAGTGATTCCTTGCAATCTCCATGTGGGATGCAATACAAGAATTGAATGGTTATTCTATATGACATGCAATCCGACAAAACCACACCTAGCAGAAAGTTCTATTAGCTGGGAAGAAATGGATTTAGATTTTAACTAAGTTAAACGATCTGAGGTGCATCTCAATTAAAGTGCAGTGTGGTCCTAAGTTCTACGAGCACAAGTAAAATAATCCTAGTAGCTCTAATATCCATAAGTGCAGATCTAACCTACGAACCACTCAAGTCGGGAACCAACCTCGCTGGAGAATGAAACAGGTTCAACACACCACAGAAAAAAGTCCAAGTCTTGTTCACACACGTGAGATTTCAAATAGAAACTGTTATTAATTATCTACGCTAACAAATATATAAATGTTGGAAAATAACGGGAAAATGTACAGTGGCAAGGTTTGGGGGTCAGACTATCCGAATGTGTGGAAAACCTAACACTAAATTTTCTTTGTCATCGGCAATGGTGCCATTTGATGATTCGTAAAATACACTTGTTAATTCTTGCAAATTAGATGTATCGATTTATTGTAGACGGGAAATTAGAGATCAGTCAAAAATAACCACACAATTCAATGAATTAATTGATTAAGCACAATGTGGTTTGATGTTTATTTAACCTGGGCAAGTCCCATGGTCGACTCAAGGAGGCAACGGAACAACCTATGTTAAATCTGTCAAATTTAATACACGATTTTCAAGGGAGAACATTTTTTGGTATTTTTATATAATTGATGGATGCATATGCAATTTGGCCATTTTTATGGACTAAAATGTAATTTCCCATTAAACTGAGGTCCAAAAATTATGAAACTTGGCCGAAATGTTAAAATATGCATTTTCCACAAGAATAATAATTATTAAATAACCATAGATCAAAAAATTATAATTCAAGTGCCCTAATGTGAAGAAGTAGTTGATGAACGATGTACATTTTTTACGAATGAAAAGATGCAAGACTTAGGTTTAAATGATAGACAAAGCTAGGTTCTAAATGCAAAATACGAATATCAAATGACTGAAATAAACATGCACATGGACTTGAGTGCAAATACCTATACCCGTAAGGGTATTTATGCAAAAAGCTCGGGGGCACATAAGTTCTAAACCAAGCTCCAATCTTCAGATTTTATTCCAGACAAGTTCAATTGTCAAAATCACTCTAAAATATCTGAATGCAAATGCAAAGATATATTTGTGAAGTAGATTTTTGGTTGTAAACTTTTTTGGGGATTTTGGAGAATTTTGCGAGTTTTGAAGATTTTAAGTTTTAGGAATCTTTGAAATGTTCGTGAATTATATGTATTTACAAGTATTCACAAGGATTGTATACATGTTAACGAGGATTTTACTCAGATGTATACAAGTTTTATACATGATTTTATTTAAAGGTTTTATTTGGATAATTTTACAATATGATTATATACAAGGTTTTCAAAACCATTTGAAAATATCTTTGCAAACATTTTATAAACATTTTGAAAACTTATCTTGCAAATAATTTTACAAAAAAAATTAAACAAGTTTTTCAAACACTTACAATAGGATATTTTACAATGGATATTTTATAAAGGTTTGCAAAGATTTTTCAAATGTTTACAAAAGATTTTACAAAACATTACATAACCATTTTTCAAAATTATTTGCAAAATATTTTCAAACCAAATTTCGTAAACATTTTTCAAAATTTTTACAAAAAATTACATGAGTATTTTTTTGTATTTTTATTGGATACCCTTACCCATTGTATTATAGCCATATTATTGAAAATACAAAAAAGTATTTGAGTTATGGCTAACATATATATACCATATATAAGACCCCTCTATACTTTGCTTGATTTATGTCCATATAATGACTAAGGAGAAATAAAGGAAGACATAACTCATGCTAAGTAATACTATACTACAATGACTCAATGAAAGAATGAGATGTCTATCCACCCATACTTAGGATCTACTAAAGTTGAGTATAGAAGATTGTACATGAAGCGGGGATGATCGAGTATGAGAATATACGAAATCAATGACTCGGCTTGTCTCCCCCAATGCTTATAGTAAAGGGTCCCTAAGTATAGAACGGAATATCAACAAATTGAGAGACAAGCGAGGGAACAAAAAGAAAAACTCAAGTCACACATCCCCCCTGTACTTAGGATCTAGTCATCCTGAGTATAGCATTGATGAAAGGGGTGAATGAACAAAAAAGATGAATGAAATAAAGGAAAAGAATTGAACAGAAAACATATTTTGGTGATTAATTGTTCGAATCTTCTTATGATGGGAGATTTTCTTGAAATGTCACATCAATTGAATCAACAACAAACAAGAATGTGTTATGCTCTAAATAAGGCTTCTAAAATATTGAGTGTCTTGATAGTGTCTTAATTATTACAAGTTATTTAATCACCCTCTTTCCGAATTAACATTGCAACCTAAGCTAATCTAAAGTAAAGAAAAATACTGCTACCCTTAGTAGTTCTTAGTTCTCTTTGTGGCTCTCTCTTGTTGGCTCGATCTGAAGACTCAGCCTTCGCATTGCTCGGGTGTCTAGGATGTCCTAGAAAATCCTCCCTCCGCTTCACGGGCCCTCGCACCAGAGTGAAACACAAGAAGTGATTAGAACATTTATGAAAAATTATATGAAAGAAAAATGAAATAAATAAGACATATAAACTCTAAGTACAAAGCTACCCTAAACGTTGCTTCACGGGCAAAGGTGCCATTGGTTGATTCAATATTCAGCATATTGTCTGACAAGCTAGGCAAGTAATCGTTGCATTGACCAGGCACTAAATCAACCCACAATATAGATGAAATTGACAAAATATGTGAGTTAAAATTTATTATAACTCCTCTTAAATGTGTATAGGCATATGCAGAGAAGAGAGTAAAACACAGTGAAGTAGACATGGGTAGAAATTATTACTAATTATTGCTAATTAATAATAATTTTTTGGATTTTTTTATTTTCTCATTTATATGCTTTTTGTTATTAATTATTTTTATGGGTTTTAACTATACTCGAATTTTTATGATTTTTAAAATGTTTTATATTTTTTATTTTTTATTTCAATTATTATTTTTAAATTATTTTTATATTTCCAACTTTTAAATTTCTTTTTGGTTTTAGAAAAAAGATAATTAATAATATAGATATATAATATGTCTATATAGAATATGTCTCTTTTGATTTTTAAATAAGTCAACTAAAGTCAAAATAAATAAATAGAATATTTTTGGGAATTTTATATTTTTCTCAATTTCCACTTGAAGATGCAAAGGGGCCCTGTGACATTTTGAGACCTCCAGCAGTGAGGGCGGAGGCCGGAGCAAGGAGAATTGATGGGAGGAAGCTTGGCATAGGTTGTGTTCTTTCATGTTCTTCCAGAGGCCCTCTCTCGTTAGAAGAAGCATAGCTCCCAGATATAATCTCCACCCTCTGATCAAGATGAAGCAGACTTGCATCTCAGTCGTCCACATGGATAAGTGGGCGTACATCTGCCATCTGATAGCACGTGCGTGGAGGGTAAACTTCACCCAAGTCGCTCTGCCTTTTGTATTTTAAATATAGTCCAATAAATATCAAGTGTCATGTAATATATATAGGCAATTTGCACTTGTTCCTCTTAAACTTTCTAATATTTATAGCTAGGACTTTTGGCAGCTCACCTCATGTGTTGTCCCACGTGAGGCGACTTTGGACAATTTGTGTGTATAACCTTGGATTTCTAGGACATGTTATTAAATGAATATTTAGTTTCTTAAAATTTTTATTTGGTACATATGTTGATGTATTATTTTGTGTAGTTTATTTTTATTAAATGCTTTTATGCCAAAAATTAAGGGAAAATTAGGATGATGCCTAGAACCAAGATATTTCACATATAATTTTCGTAGGGCATTTAAACTAATTTTCCTATTTATAGAAAATAAAAAAACACGACTATTTTCCATGTTTAGCATTTAAAAATTCATAATAAAATAAAATATATATCTAAAATTTCCAAAAAAAATATATATTAAGGAGAATTTATTATATTCTACCTGATATCCAAAAATCCCTAAAAAAACAAAAAATAAAACCTATAAACCCTAAAAGCCTTATAAAAATTAGCAAATATTCTATAAAATTCCAAAAATATTTTTTCATATCATTGAATTTTCTTTATTACAAATAGTATATATTAAAAATAGTTTAGGGTCTTTTTTGAAATCATATATATTTTTAAAACCCTAAAGAGTTGAAGAATTAATATATTTACTATTTTGACTATTTATCACTTTAAAAAACCATGAAAATTAGAAATATATCTTAAAATTTATGGTCCAGGCCTCACCGGAAGAGGCACAGAGGTCCTTCGCAGCTTGGGTCTCTTGAGACGAGTTGTAGGTCCTCGATTTGCTTCCAGAAGGAGGTGTTTCATCTTAAGACCTGCTCAAAACTCCTCAAGGCTCGAGAGCAGAGCTCTCGACCCTCAAATATGGGATTAAAGCACAGTAAATGGAGTGATTTGAGTGATCTTTGACGATGGTGGCAGGAAGTCCTCAATCTATTTAAGATCAAGGGCGGAGTGGTGATCTGCATGACAGAGTATGTAAAGGGAGAAATGGTGGAGTGATAATATGAGTCCGAAACAGTGGGTGTGACTGAGAATGGAGGACATAGCCTAGTGCTTTGACGAACTATATTTTTTTATTTTAATGTGAAATAAATGAAATCAACTAGAATTAAGGGCTAAACTACTCTAAAGATTGAACTACAAAGCTAAGTAACCTATTCTAACAGATCATACCTGATCTGAGATCTGAGAGAAGATGAACCTGATGGAGGAGCTCTATCAGTCGACTGGATCTCGATGCTCCGCCTCCTTCTCCTAGTCTCGAGCCTAAGGAGCTCACCTCGTGTCATTAAGGAGTCTCTAGTCAAGGGATCAAGGGGTTTTGTTAGAGAAATCAGATCAAACTTGAGCTGGAGAATGAAGATGAAGTTTTATAGTTGTGCTGGATAGGGACCTTTGCGATTAGGATTGCACACAAACCGATGGTTGTTGGTGAGACCTAGGATTAGGGCATAGCGTGCAATGATCTGATGAGTAAGTGTTGTAAAGGGCTTGAGGTGATTAGAGGCATGGAGAAGGCATGAATAAATAGTGAAGATAGGGAGTAGGATATGTACAACATATCTAGGGAGTAGGGGGTGTTGACCAGGAGGTCAACACTCCTCGGCATGTGGTTGGTCCACGTAGACCACTAAAGGACACGAGTAATATAAAAAACAAGAAAATTCAAACTTAAATAATAAATGATTTTATTTTAAAAAATTAAAACATAAAAAATGATTCTTATTGTATAAACAATTTTTATGATTTTTTACTTTGACAACCTTAATACAGTCTATCATTATGTACTATTATTTACAGGTATATATACTCGTATATTATGTATTTATATTAATTTTATTATTTTTTTAATTTCACCATATTTAAAAAAATTATTTGTTTAAAACATTATTTAATACATATTTACATATATTTTTGGTATTTTAATAGTTTTATTTATATGTATAAATAATTAGGTTTATTTACAACATGGTTACATTATACTTATGTATTAAGCTTTATAACCAATTTTTGGTATTTTCAGATGCTTTTAATTTATATTTGTATTATTTATAAATTGTTTTTATATACAGATGTACAAGTACAATAGCACCCCAATTAGTCGACTTTTGCATCTTAGCTCCAATTCCAATGAATCCACCTTCATTTGAAAGATAACTTAATTTGAAATATAATGGAGTGATTTTGGTTTAATTTTAGTTCATATGGAGTAGATATTGATCCATGAAGTTTTGTTTGCAGCTTTTTCAACTAAGTGTATTAGGTGACTTGTGTGTGGTTTATTTTTACCAATATTTTTCTTATTCACTTTTCAGATCTATTCCTTTGAAGACGTTTTTTCTTTCGGGTTACACTAGATATAACGGGAAACTCTACCGAAATTTTCCTTCAAACATCATCCGATATAAGAGGAAACTCTATCGAAATGTTTCCTAACCCTATATAGTGGGAAACTTTACCAAATTTTATTTAAAATATCATCCAAATATGGGGAAACTCTGTTGAAATTTAAAGAGAATTCATGTTTTTTGCGTTCTTAATTTGTTCTTCAAGTTCTTGACTTGTAAATGGAATTTAATCATTTTAGGATTTTTTAAGTCCTACTTGAACATTAATCAGGGTAAGATTGAAACCATTGGGAAGTTAACATGATCAAATAATGAAAGACCACCTCTTTGTTGTTGGGTTTTCAAGTTAAACTAGATAAAGGTTTTGTTTATTGTGTTTTTTATTATGAAGAATATTTACATGCTTGCTTCATGATTTACAATGACATAATTGCTAAAATATAGTTAGTTTAATGATTCATCCTTGTGGATGCTATGATTTATGTGCAATACTATACTTATATTAGGTGAAAATTAATATGACATAAATGGGATCTAGTTACAATTTTCACAATATCTTTTACAATAAATATGACTTGGTGTAGATACTTGATGAATCTGTGACTCATCACTCTAAAAGATGAAAATAGAGCTTTGTTCTTGAGTAATTAGCTACAAATCTCTACTTATATTGCATAATTAGCATTCATGCATTTAGAATTAATGTTCGCATTTTAACATTCATATTTGCAAATAAGAAGCCTGAAATTCCTTGTAAATATCACATGTAAATATCATATTTTTCACTATTTTATCTATTTCATACTAACTCCAAATCCAATAAAATAAACGTTATAGTGTATATATTACTAACACTAATAAAGAAAAAATATCAAAAAATACTAACTTGTAAATATTGATAAATAAAACACGAGCCTTAGTTTGAGACCAAGAGCCTTAAAATGTGAATATCTCTCTCATACAGTGTCCGATTTAGGTCAACTCACTTTTAAAGTAATATGCATTAAAAGATCTTCAAAAACAATACCAATTTCATAAAAATCGGAGTTTGTATGTGAAACTTGGGTTTTGGGCTCCTATTGTATATTGCACATATTGACCAAAATACCCTTTATTTTATCATTTTATTTTCTTATTTTTAAAAAATCCAAAAAATAGATTAACTTGTAAATATTCCTTCCATATTTTATCTAACTTTCTTTTGATTTTTCTTGAATAAAAAATGATAAAAAATTACAAAGGATAAAAACGTGGTATTTTATATCTATAAGGTACCCCCAAAAATACTTTTTGTACAGATAATTTCCTTTGATTTTTGGTCCTTCACAAAAGTTGTAGATCTCGTCGAAAAAAACAACTTTCATGTTGACCACTTTTTGATCTGACCTATTATGTTATTTCTTTTTTATTTTTATTTGCATTTAATATTTAATTTTTTTGGGAGCGACATGTGGCAACACCTGGAGCTGTCACGTATCGCCCTATTTTTTATTATTTTATTATTTTCATAATATATTTTTTTATTATTTGTTATTTATTCATTTATTTTTTATTTTATAATTAATTAATTAATTACTTTTTTAAATTTAATTTTTATACTTTTTTCCATTTTTTTCTCTCTTCATTATTTTTAGTAGCGTGCTTATTTTATTTTATATGAAATATTTTTTCCTTTTACTTCTTCCCTAATCAACTTGCCACCCAAGTCACCAACTCCCCATTCTCCCCTCATCTTCCACCACTCCTCCCCTTTCTCCACCTCTTTTCTAACTTCCCTCTCGTTCTTTTTATTCCCTTCTCCTCTTCGTTTCTCATCATCTGTCGTTTCGAGAGAAGTGGGGTCGAGCCCCTTTAACTTTCAAATGACAACTGTAGGAGACAAGTTGAGCAACGACAACTTCAAAGGCAAGATCTACAGCACCATTGTTGTTGTGTCGCGACTTCCAATCAGGCTCGCTCAACTTCGCAACGTATTAGCCACGCCGCTCAAGGCGATGATAGGAGTTGCAGCATAGCTCCTCCAAATTTCGGCGAATCATACGTAGGTAATCCTTCTCCTTCTCCTTGATAATTTATTGAACCTAACATTATTCGTGTGTGTTGTTCTATAATCATATTCAATTATTGCCTCAATTCATTTTCATCACCATCAAACACCACCACCACCATCACAACATCACCACTTCATAATAATTTTTTTTATTTTTTATCCTTACATCATCATCTTCATCATACATCATCACACCACATTTTCATTTTCATTTCATTGCATGTTAAAAAATTTAAAAATTATAAAATAAAAAAAAAGTTGCACGGCCACGCCCTCTCCCTCCGCGAGCAGCCTCACCGTCTCTAGCCTGTGCCACCCTGTGAGCCATCTCCTCCAGTCGTGCAGCAAAAGTGCTTCCTACCGTGATGTCGCAGGCGCTCCACCTCTTGCGGTATCGCTCCGCCAAGTCGTCCGCTCACGCGCCATAAGCATGCACTTCCTCAGCCGCAGACGCCCCCCGGCTGGCCCCGCGCCCCTGGCGTACGGCCTCCAGCCACCCTACACTCGTGCACAGCCTCCAGCTATGCAGACACTACCGTCGTTCTCCACATCGCATGTAGGAGCCCCACCGAAGTCATTGCCTTGCTCCACCTCCTCGTACCACCCGTTGCGGCTTGCTCAGCTCTCGCCCCGCCCCTCGCCTTTCCAGCCATAATCACTCACAAGCCCTCCATCAATGGTCCGCCTCCGCCTCATGCCCTCTTGTTGCGTGCCCCTCACCAGCCACGTGCCCCTCACCATATACGTCTTCCCTAGACGTAGGTTCAGAACTCAGGTCTGAAGGTCTATTTTATTATTTTATTATTTTATTGAAAAATTGCATTATCTTACCTTCATGTTTTTGAAATTGCAAAAGTTCCCTTAGGCATATTTTATTTCTTTTCATATTAATTTCTGTATTGCAAAGATACCCCTGACTTTGAGTAGTAATTTGGACATTCATTTCGTATCAAATTTTAAATCTAAAATTGCATGTTATATAGAATTCTTTATCTCTTTTTCTGTAATTTTATGGATAGTAATTAATTAATTAAAATTATTTTGGCAAAAATTTGCATATTTTACCAATTTAATGGTCTGAAATTTGTATTTAATTAAATATTTTTCCAAAAATTGAACAAAAATTCGAGATGATGCGCTCTTTGTGCTTTAATTAGTAACCAAATTTCATCAAAAATGGATGTGTCTTGTGCATAAAATAAATTATTGAGTGATTTTTGTAATTAATTTTTAATTAAATCCACGAGTATTATTTTTATGAAATTTCCAGTCTCATGTATTTCTCATTAAAATACCTATTTGCGATAATTCTTTCTTTGGATAATTTGATTTTGTAAATAATTTGATTCTGTGGATTTATTCGAAATTAAATGGCCACAGTCACTCTGTTTTCAGTAACAAATTCATAAAAAATTCATCTATTCTCAAAAAATTCCAAAAACAATACTAGCTTCATTTCATAATAGTTCACTTCCAATAAATTTTTCATAATTTTGCATTCTGTTTGCACGAAAAATTGCATAAAAACTCCTAAAAAGTTTTTTTCATTATTGCATTTTAACCCAAAAATTCCAAAAAAATATATTTTGTATTTATCATTTGATTAGGATTCCAGGAAAAAAATATAACTTGGCTAATTTGGATTAATTTTACATTAAAATCAATTTGGCTAGGTTGCTTGTTTTCTTAATAACCTAGTTCATACGCATGTCTGCATTGGCATATTTATCTCAACAAAATACAAAAAAATCCATTTGGAAAACCGTGAGCTGAATCATCTTATTTGATCCGACATTGTTCCTTTGCCTCCTTTAGTCGACCCTGGGGCTTGCCCAGGTTAAAAATACATAAAACCGCACATCAATTAATTCGTTGATTCATATATTAGTAGAGTTAATTTTTTATCGATCCTCAATGCATGACTACAACAACACGACGCGACTAATTAGGGTATTCCAGCAATTCAACGATCTATCAATTGGTGTCATTGTTGGGGAGGCAAACATCTTAAGATCATTTTAGAAAACAGAATTAGGCTTTCCAATCATTCGGGTAGCCTGACCCCCGAAACATTTTGTAATTATTCCATTTTTTTCTTTATTTATTTTTTGGTTTATTTTTTTATATATATTGTGTTTATCTCCCTCTAGCATAATTTTTATCTTTTTGTGCGAGGGCCCGGTGGACTTGGAGCGACTTTCTTGAAGTCGACACATCTTGAAGAGCATCGTAGGCCCGCGATTTGTGGATCGAGTCGGTTATTGAGAAGCCAAGAAGATCTTAGAAGAGAGATTTAATTTTTGAAAAAAAACTTGTAATAATTGCATATTTATAGCGGATTCCATTTGGAATCTCTGATGAATCTCGTATTCATCATGCTAAAATCCATATATTAATCCCCTGGCTTAATTAATCCAATAAAAATCACCGTTATGTCCTTATTTTTACCTTGTAATATATTGTGTGTAATTAACCTTAATTAATTCTATTTAATTTCCCTTATTTTTCATGTAATTATTTTTATCATCAAAAACCCCTAAAAATTAGGCAGATTAATTGTCCATAATTCACTAACCTTTAAAAAGACTAAAAAAATATAAAAACATCTCAAAACCAAAAAGCTGGTATTTTTATCCCCTTGAAAATACTCCCAAAAGTACTTTTTGTACAAATGACCTCTTTTGGCTTTTTATCCAACATGAAACCTGTAGATCTCGTCGAGACGAGCAACTTCATGTTTTGACTTTTTCCTAATTTTGCCTCTAACTATTTCTTTTATATGTTTCTCTGTTTTTATAATTGTGATTTTTCTGATTGGTCCACGTGGCGCCCCCTGGGTCGTCCACATGGCCCACCTCCCCTTCCACCACCCAACACTCTCCTGAGTCATTGGATTCCCTTCACCCCACCTCAATCTTCGTCGTCCATCTGTTGCCCACTCCCAGTCGTCAGATCTAACTGCCAGATCTGATCCTAACAGCATGCACCCGCCTCATCTACAGCCGTTAGATCCCTCTCCTATTCTACGGCTCTCCACACCCCAGGTAGCCCCTTCTCCACAGCTGCCTGATCACCCCTTATCCTACGATCCACCGCGGTCCATGTCACCCCACTCTCGACTGGCGTAGGATGAACCCTCGGATCATATCCCAGCCGCTAGTTAACGCCTAACTCACAAATGTTCGATCATGATCCCTGGATCTAATCACAACTGACCGCCCGCGCTATCAACCTAGTTGTTGGATTGTTAGATCCAATGGCTAATGGCCATCGTCCTCCTCCAGTCCTGGCGTTCTCCCTTGTAACGTCTCCGTCCCCTTTCCATTTTAGCGCCACCACCACCAAAGCACTCCGCTCTCTAACGGTCGCCCCGTGTACCCCATACCACTGCCATCTTCGCGCAACCCTCACTTGACGCCTCCATCAATCCCAGCCTCCATTATCTCCACTCAAAAACGCTTTGCCCCCTCTGTAACGCCCGGCCAACTCCTCCTATAAAACTGTCTTCCTCTGCTTCAAGCACCTTGGTCCACCATTTCATGAGCATAGGCCCAGCTTCCCCCGCCCCTCCGGTGACAGCAGAGGGGCGGATCGTCGAGGCAACGACGGCCCAAGCCCAGGTGTCGACCCACGACTGCCATGGCCGTGCTGCGAGCGCCACCACGCTCCGCTGAGCTCCATGCCACGTTCGGGCACGCTGGGCAATAACCCCTGAGCTCCAACGGAGGTCGATCCCAGGTCACTACCTTTGCCAATACCTTGCTCCGCTGAGGTGATTTTCTTCTTTATTTCTTCGATTTTTCCCAACCTCGTTACTCGTCATCAACCTCACCTGACCATCCTCCGACATTTACCACTCATCAGTCATCCTCGCCGATCCCCCCTCCTTTCTCCAGACCCTCCCTCGCTCCGACTCCCCTCTTTCTCCACTTCACCATAGAAGAGGCTCACGGCCACCACCTCCTGTCGCCCCCATGGCCTCCGGTCACCCCATTTTGCTCGCACTTCACTCACACAGCTTCATCTATGATTAACTTCTGCAGGTGTCTTCAATTGTCGGAGCTCGCGTCTCCCCGCCGATCTCGAAATTCTCCTCTGATGACCATGCTCCGTCGAGCAGCTTCAGACATCGACGGAGCTCACGAGCTTCGCCAGGAGCTCTGCCATCTTTATTGACCATCAGGCGATCCTCCTAGGCTCGGTGGAGCACTACATGCCTTGCCGGAGACCCGCCTTCTCCGGTGGGATGTGGAGGAGCACGAAGACATAGGTTTCGTCCGATCATCTAGATCGGACGGCTCCGATGATGACACGTGGTGGACCGACCCTCCAACCGAACCTGTAGGCTCGGGTCCACCGAACCTTGAGTCAAACCACCAAGTGAAGCCACGTGTCCCGAGCCTAGGCCTCGCACGTGCACCGCACGTGAGGGCTTGGGAAAATTACATGAAAGACCCTTGTATTTTTGGTATTTGCACAATGGAGGGACCTAAATGTAAATACCAAAATTGCCTGGGCCCTGAAGCAATTTTTCCTTTTCACGGGGGCAGTTTTGCAATTTCTGGAAAGTTTGAGGGCCTCCCTGTAAAATACCCAAGCACACACGTAAGGCACGTGCCTATCTTTTTATTTTCTTGCATTTTTACTATAATTATGCCCATGTATTGTATTTAGCATAACTTGAGCATCGTAGGTCCAAACTGCATGATTTTAGTGTCGTTTTAATCCTTGTCTCTCCCTCTACATCATAGGTGTTTAATTTCTCATCTGCCACTATTTTAAATGAAGTGAATTTTTGTGATAGATGATGACCTTCCTCTCTTTATCTGGGCTATGATTTGATGATTGTTTTTAATGTTAGGATTAAAATGACTCTGATTTCAATTTCTATTATGTTGCTCATATTTTTAGGGTATTTTTGTAAACTTTTGTCTGCATATAAGTTCTCTTGCTTTTCTATCATGCATCCTACTACAATTGCATAAAAATCAACTAAAAATTGCATACATCATGGTATTGCATTGTAATTAGCATAATGCATCACGCAGACCTGAAATTGAGAACTAATTCACACATGAGCTTCATTGATCAAAATTCGATAAATAGATTAAGTAGGTGTCCCTGTGATCGACCTTGGTAGACTTGCCAAGTGTAAATTCTCTACAACATTCAAAGGATTGTGGTTTTTGCTGAACCGAATTTGCCTCTTATACTATGACAATTCACGATTATTAAAGAGGCAAATTTTACGTTCATCAATCTTGCGTGTGTACCCAGACCCTTGACATTAAACCCTTTCAAGGTCGTGTGGTTTGCTTGACGTAGACTAGGACCTGTGCTCACGTCTCTCAGAGGAAAGATTTTTTTACTTGTGCTTTTAGTCTATAGGACCACACATCACACTTAACGAAACACACTTAGACCGAAAAGCTATTAGTCAAAGTTAAATTGTTCGTCACTCACTAATAGAACTTCCTATCTCGGAATGGTTTTCTTGTTTGCATTTTATATAGTGTAAAATTTCAATTCAGTATTGCATCTTGCATTGTAGAGAGCTGGAGGTACTGTAAGTCTTCTTACTCAAGCATTCATCAGTGTTTTCTCGATCGCATCGGCTTTTTCTGATTCCCTCTCTTGGTTTTTCTAACTTGGGATAAAGGAATTGGGACTGGACGGTCGATGTGATTGCGTGTGTGGATAAACTAAAGTGACACTAATCTCTAAAATCAGGACTAGTAATTGAATTGGACCAAAAACATTGACTAAAATTAACCCTTATTTTTGGGAGAGCAACCCTGTCATTGTTTGAATTTACTTGCAAGTGAGAGAGAGACGACACTAGGATAGAGCCAAAGCCAGAATTTTCATATAGATTACTGGTTCAAAATGATTATCAACTTTTCAGTGAGGATCTATAGTTAGTTAGTAAACGGTCTGGATTTCCTTTACAGAGTGGGAGGATTAGAGGATGACTTATAAAGATTTGTCCTCAAGAAACGGGTGGCCAAATTTATACGGTCTGCACTTACTCCTATACTGGCTGAAAGTGGGTTTTTCGTGGGAATCGGGACAGTTTGTAGGGTTGTACAGGCACCTAACTGCACGTTAATCTTTCAAGACTTGTATTTATCACCAACTAAAACTGACAAGATAATTCGGTCCAACCTATATGTCCCTTACGTGTAGAGTTGGTGAATTTGGGGTTTGCTCTTGTGTTTGTTTTATGTTTGTCCGTGTGCATTATCTCGTGTACTTGTATGGTTTTTACCTTGATTCGCTTACATTCATCCATTCCTCTTCGAGATGTTGAGATAATGGTCATCATATTTAGGTCACTCCTCTTCGACCATAATCCAATCATATTCACCTTCCTATTCCTCCTCATACCTCCATCCAGACCGTGAAGTCAGAACTTCGACTGACTTCCTCGCTTCTTCATACTTCTCACCTGCCCCACCTTCTTACACCCCTAATCCACTTCAAACTTGGGCTAACTCACCTTATAGTAGATCGCTTGCTGGAATTAATGAACAATCCGAAGAGCAAGTCATTGCTGAGATAAATTTTTGGCAGAATTATGTGCCCCCTCAGACCTCATTCTCGTCTCAAGTTGGGACCAGACAATAATTTACATATACACATCTCAATTTGACCTTAGGGCATAATGCGGTCGATCGAACAAGTTGAATGGAGAGGCCTTCATCATATTATCTTCCTGACTTGATTGACCTTAGTAATCAAGTCCACATTGACCAACCTTCATTCAGAGAGCCTACACATTCAAGGTCTTGGACTCATGAGGTAGACGTACCAGCCCCATGTTCATTTCCATTATTCGAGGCTCCGACCAATATCTACCATTCAGATGGTCCATACTCAACCTAGTATTACATGCCAGAGTCTAGGCATGATGAGTATGAGACTTCAAGATCTCAGCAGTATCCTCCGAGTAGACAAACTGCTTCAATGATTTGCTATGAGGACTCTTTGGAGGATAATATTTCTAGGGTTGAGAAGAGATGTGAATTTATTGAGGATCAACTTAGGAATGTCATCGATCGAATCATTTCAATTTATTCCAGCTCAGATATGAAAGTCGAAAACAGAATAAGTGAATTCAATGTTGAAAACTTAGAGGATACAAAGAAAAACACACATAATGTACAGATGGAGTCCATTCTACATCCCTCTTCTACTAACCACCTACCCTCCAATCCTGAGTTTGATCATTTGGCCGTCAAAAACACAAAAAAATTGAAAATCCCAAAAAGATCGAAAACAATGAAAAACCAGATAATCTCATAAAAATAGAAAATGAAGATGACATAAAAAATTTGGATCGTGCCCTGAGGGAAGAACTTGCTGAGGAGTCTATTCTTAAGCTTCCCTTAATACAAGTCATAGATCACTTTCTCGACCTCAAGAGATTTGTAAGGAATAAATTGATGCCCAAGAGGATGGGTAATAAGAGAACAAGGACAAAAAGGCACCTAGTGTCTATGGCCACCTCCTTCATGATGGGGAAAGACCAAGAGTTATAAAGTGAAGAGGTTTCCTAGGGTAGAATGTGAAATCAAAGACACTACCTTCACCCATGCTAGAATCGATGATGACTCACCAATAAATATCCTCCCGATCTCTGTGTTTAACAAACTCAAACTCATGCAAATCAGAAAGTCGAGAGAGATCATTCAGCTGGTTCATCGATCTATAAAATGGTCGAGAGGAACCATTTCAGTCATCATTAATTTCCAAGGTACTCTACTCCAGGTAGACTTCACGGTCATTGACATTGAACACCGAGGAGAGTTTGCCCAGTCTTCTATTATTCTTGGGAAGCCGTTCTTAGACTCTGCTAAGGCGACTATAGATTGTGAGTCTGGGGAGATCGATTTTACAACATTAGGAGAACTCTGACCACATCCATTCTTTGACACACTCTACTATAAGGTAACCAACAGAGCTGCTGACAGTCGTGACCATCGAGAGGTAGATGAGTCTCACCTCTCTGTTACACCTGAGATACCGGCTGTCGAGCCAACCATTAGATCAGAGAATTCTCACACATCATTGACTCCCACTGCTTGCATCACTCCTAATGCCAAGCCTATTGAGATCACTAGCACCTCCCCGAGACGCGTGCTGACCCTTCAGGAATATTACGACCTCTATGGTGACTCGTCTGATGAGGAACCCATGGTCAGCACCGCACCACATCCCAGACATTCAAAGGAGACAACCAAGACTAAACTGATCCCAACCAAAAACACAGTTGCTCCTTCCTTTAATCGGTTACTCGGTGAGAGAAATAGAGAATTGATTCCTCGAGGTGTTCCCTTGAACCCTCAAGGTGTGTCACTCTCCTCTCCCTCTTAATGCTTCAGGTTCTAGAAAACCTACTAAGAAAGTTTCCTTCAACATACCGGAGAAGGAATTTTCTGAGGAATCCTCATCGGGTCTGGATGAGGTGGTTTATATGAGTGAGCCAGTTCGGTTGTTCTTAAGACATATCTGAGAAAGCAGTCATGTGTGACCCTCGTTGGATGATCCCTACACCTCACTATTATTCATCTGAGGACAATTCCAACAGCGACATATATGTATATATCCACCTCCTTACTCCCGTAAGAAGGTTCATCACAAACCTTCTTGATACTTGTATATTCTCACTCCTCTTGTATATATTTTCTTTCCCTCCCTCCCTAGTGATTTGAATCACTCGTCCCGGCTCCATATCATTTCATTTTATGTCTATACTTAGGATGACCAGATCCTAAGTATAGGGCGGAGAGTGACCCGAGTCTCTTCATCATTCTTTGTACATTCTCCATATCTCATCGGTTCTCACACTCACTGATGTCCTAGACTTAGGCTGACCAAAGCCTAAGTATAGGAGGGACCTATGCCCATCATGTATATATACTCATCCATTTCCCCTCTTAACCTTGCCCGTCCCATTTTTAATCTTCTTTTACACTTAGGCAGCTAGAGCATAAGTACTGGGGGGCGGAGCGACTTCTATACCTTTTTGTTATTTTAGCTCCCCTACGCTTAGCACGAGCTATGTCTTTTTTCCTCGCTTCTCATGCTTTGAGGATATAACACACGCTAAGTATAGGGGGGCATGTATATATTGCAATTATACTTTACCCATAGCTCATACTCTCACACATATATATATATTATGCAATAATTACAGGGTGGGTAAAAATTGAAAAAAAACTTTTTGAAAAATACATGTAGACTTGTATAATATATATTGTATAACACTTGTATAATTTGTATAATACTTATAAAATTCTTGTAAAATTTGTTGTAAAATAGTATATATACCAAAAAACCAAAAAAACAAAAAAAAGGCTTCTTATTTACTCTTGCATATCATCCTTGCATTAAAAAGGGAAAAAATGTGTGTCTTGCACTTCATTTATTGCATGTTATCTATGTTTCATCTACATATTTAGCATATGCTAAGTGAAAAGTTAGTGGATTCTGAACCAAGTTATGAATAGATATCAAGGATGGATTTAATTTGACCTTAATCTACCTAATTTCAGAGTAACTTTATAGAAACTGGAGTTAAGATTTTTCAGGTCAAGAGACTTAATTCTTTGAGTCCGCAAGTCTATGTTCACATGTCATCTTGATTGGTCTAAGTAGAATATTTCATACACACACGATTCTTTTAGACAGTGGCCTAACTTGGACAAGCACCATGCACGTAGCTCTTCATTGATGATGTGGTGAGGAGGTAGAATCCTTTGGCTTGGAGTATCACATGGGTGGAAACATCTATCCTCCTCTAGGAAGGGAATTGCATCTCAACCTATTCTAGTGGTGTTGACATTGACGTCTAATGATGGGATGTTGTGTGTTGCAATAAAGCTTCAAAAGAGAGATAGTCTACTGGCTTAAGAAGAAAAACTCCTTATTTACATTCTGCACCTTGTATATATGTCAAAAAAAAAGAAAAAGAAGAAGAAGAAGAAGAAAATGAAAATGCAAAATCTCCAAAAGTGAACAGGCCTGATTGAAAAGTAAAATGCATGCTGGAGTGTATATACAAGTATAAAAAAATAAGAAGAGCTTCAAAGTTTTTATAAGCTTGCAGTTGGATGACTTGGCTGCACTGGTAAAGCATCCTAGGATTGGTAGCTACACTGGATACCGTCCATTCTCTTCTCTACCCCCGCTTCTTGAGCTAGTCGCACTTGAACTTAGAAGGTAATACCCCGTACCTCGAGAAAAGAGTTGCTAGATCAGGGAATTAGAGTTACCTTGTTAGAGGAGGCTGGTTCTTTGACATTTCTGATGTGGAGAGCTATATTTCACTTAGACGGTACAAGTAAGATTCATAGTCATCAGAATTTGCATATGAGGTTCTGTTCTGACCTGACTGTTGTGGCGACTTGAAGAAGAGACTTGTGGAACTTGGATGTTAGGTCTTAAATTCAACTCACAATAAGGTGCTGCCACACTATTAATCCAAAGGTCGAGTCAAGCTCCATTTTCACCTTTTATTCATGACCTTGGTATGGAACCCAAAATCATTTCACTCTTGCATTTCATTTTAGTTGCTCGGGGACGAGCAAGGTTTAAGTATAGGGGGTTGATAAAACTGTGTTTCATCACTCTAAAAGTTGAAAATAGAGCTTTGTTCCTGAGTAATTAGCTGCATATCTCTACTTATATTGTATAATTAGCATTCATGCATTTAGAATTAATGTTCGCATTTTAACATTCATATTTGCATAAATAAGAAGCATGAAATTCCTTATAAATATCACCTGTAAATACCATATTTTTCACTATTTGTATCTATTTCATACTAACTCTAAATCCAATAAAATCAGCTCTATAGTATATATATTACTAACACTAATAAAGAAAAAATGTCAAAAAAATACTAACTTATAACATTGACGAATAAAACCCGAGCCCTACTTTGAGACCAAGAGCCTTAAAATGTGAATATATCTCTCATATAGTGTCTGATTTAGATCTACTTACTTTTAAAGTAATATACATTCAAATACCTTCAAAACAAGATGAATTTCATAAAAATCAGAGTTCGTATGTGAAACTTGGGTTTTGGTCCCGTATTATATATTGTACATATTGACCAAAATACCCTTTACTTTATCTTTTTTCCTTAATTATTAAAAATACAAAAAATAGATTAAGTTGTAATCCTTCTATATTTTCTCTAACTTTATTTTGATTTTTCTCAAATTAAAAATGACAAAAAATTGTAAAAGATAAAAATGTGGTATTTTATATCTATAAGGTACCCCTAAAAATACTTTTTGTACAAATGACTTCCTTTGATTTTCGATCCTTCACGGAAGTTGTAGATCTCGTCGAGATGAGCAATTTCATGTTGACCACTTTTTAATCTGACTCCTTTGTTATTTATTTTTATTTACATTTAATATTTGATTCATTTGGGAGGGATACGTGGTCGCTCCTGGAGCCGCACGTGTCACCTCATTTTTTGATATATTTTATTATTTTCATAATTTATTTTATTTATTATTTATTTATTTATTATTTTTTATTTTATAATTAATTTAATTTTATTTTATTTCTTTTTAATGTAATTTTTATTTATTTTCCTATTTTTATTATTTTCTCTCTTCATTATTTTTAGGAGCCTACTTATTTTATTTTATATTATATTTTTTCCTTTTACTTCTTCCCTAATCAACTTGTCACCCAAGTCATCAACTCCACATTCTCCCCTCATCTTACACCACTCCTCAACTTTCTCCACCTCTTTTCTAACTTCCCTCTCATTCTTTTTTTCCCTTCTCCTCTTCATTTCTCATCATCTGTCGTTTCGAGAGAAGTGACGTCAAGCCCCTTTAACCATCAGGTGATAGCTGTAGGAGACGAGTTGAGAGACGAAAACCTCAAAGGCAAGATCCGCGGCACCACTATTGCCGTGGCGCGAGCTTCCAATCAGGCTCGCTCAGCTTTGTTGGACATGTGAACCCACGGTGAGCTATTATGAAATAAATGTTATTGCAAATATCATTCCCTGATTTGAAATGAAGAATAATAAATTTGCATAGTAGGTCCCTTAGTACAATTAGGGTTATGTACCATGGCCATCTTAATGATCATACAGCTGTTGATTCAATTACTGAATCATAGAGGTTGGTGCTTGAATGAATATCTAAAGAGTTAGATTGAGGACTCATCAAGTACCCTCAAATGATTGTTAAGAGATGATCTCCAGCCTGAGTAGGAGATGGCAATCCTTTCTCACATGGTTGATATTTGACCGACCTTTTGATGCAAGTTCTATGCATGGGAATAGAGATTCAGAGGTGTCAGATTAGTTAGGTCAAAGAGTTGACTTAACGAGATCGAGATAACAAAAGTCCTATGTCGTATGTTGTCATGATATAGGCACGCATCCTCTGACCAGAGATAGATGTGTTACTATATGTCTGAGTATGTACATTTTGCAGACCAATAGGTTGATGACCTAATCAAGGCCTATACACCAGCACGTTGGTGTGCATATAATGGTGTATGAGTAATACGATCTCTCAAAGGGATCATATAGGTTCATTGCTGAATCGGAAGACATGAGCTCACTCATGAGATATTGGGAAGAATCAAATTCTGTGCACGGTCATCTCTCTTTGGAAGCATGACTGAATTTGTAGGTTTGATATATACTTATGGAAAGTATATGATCAACACCTGGGTATGATATATGCTTTTTGAAAGTATATGATCGATACCAACTTCCAATAGTCAAATGAGAAACTTAATGATAAAATCCTGAAGGAGACAGTCTAAAAAAGATCTAAAAACTTTGGGTTTATTCTGGGTCTTCCAGTATGCAAGATGTACAGGTTTTAGGAATACCTGTGGGTGATGTGATCATAAACGATTGTATAACCATGACGCTTCCATTCCGAGGGAGTGATGAAACAGGTCTGGATTTTAGTGACTCCTCTCATAGAGAAGTAATCTGATCTTAGTCCAAATGTTGGACATTAATATGAATGTGATTCAGATGTAATGAGAAGATTAGATTTGCAGTCTTAATATAATCAAGCATCTTTGGGAAGTCTGCAAGATCTGGATTTGAGATGTGATCTCAATATCCAAGTCACTATACGTGGAACAATACAATCGCCATGTCCTTATCTCCAAGTATCCGCGAAAAAAGTGCATTATCCTTGAAAGAGTTTATGGATAATTTCATTGTTGATATATGTATCCAAGCATTGAGAAAAATAGATAATTAAATGTGATATAATTATCATGAATAATATGAATTTGATTCATATTATAAGGAGAGTTATCAAAGATAACTAAATGAGATTTAATTATCAAAGATGTGAATAATGTGAATGTGATTCATATTATTTGGGCACATGAGAATTGAGATCCAAGATGATTAAATGTAATTTAATTATCATGAATAAGAATAATGTGGATAGCACTATCCATATTATTCAGGTATATTATAAATGTGATTTATAATATATTAAAGAGAGTATATTATGATTTATATTTGTAGATTAATTGTTAATGTGAATTGGATTCACTTGAATGATTAATTGAAAATATAATTATATTTTGTTTTGGATTGTGAATGAGAATCACATAATTTCAATGGCTTGATTGAAGTTTTTCACAAGAAAATTGTGTATTATTTTTTGTGAAAAATATATACAACAAGTGTTGTTGTAAATTAAATAGATGTCATGAGATAATAAGATCTCATGATAATTAGCGGAGATTGACCAAGTCCACTCAAGAGGTGTGGACGGCTACAACTCTCCATGTGGAGAAGAGTAGTCGTCCACACATTCTTAGGGGATCGGTTTAGTCTCCTCATTATCTCTTCTTTAGTCAAATTGATTTAAATTGGGATTAATTATGTTGATATATGCCTCATCAACGCGCTCGCAAGTGTCTCCTCCATCGGATCAAACTTGAGACAGGAGGTCTCTTAGTTTAGAGACTTGATTGCAACCACCTTCAAGAGGTAAACCTTATACCTATTGTGGTTTAGATGAAACAATCCGAGAAAGGTTCTTGGATCATGTGATTTCATCACATTTAAAATTTTTAAATTCCGCTGCTCGTAGCAACTAGTGCGACTAGTCACTCCCAATTGCATTCGATGTGATCCACATGCTTCCATGATGCGCTTGAGAATCTCCCCATATCCTTAAAGTGGTATTAGAGCCAGGTTGGAGGTTTTGGATATGATCCATAAACCTAGGAAGACTTGGGTTCATAAGGATTGTGAAAATTTTTATCGCATTTCAATTTTTGCAACCCTATTTTATGATAAATTTTGGCCCTTTTTAAAATTTTCAAACATGAATATATCACTTGGATAATGTTCCCCATTAATTAAGGAAACATTAGGATTTGAGTTTGCTTGATTTGGAATCTGATAACTCTAGTTATGACCTTTTTTATGACCATATATCCATTGTTTTGGGGATGGAGAATGATGACGTAATTAAGGAGTTAATTACTGTTTTAAAACGGCTACAAATGCTTGCTAATCATGTTTTAAATCAAGTTAGCAAACTTTAGAAGCTGATTTTTCATAGTTTGGTTTTATAATGAATGAGATATGTTATTTTTAGTAAGTGAGGGTCACTGCTGAAAATTGCAATCCTAATCATGAACCTTGTAATAGTCATTTAAGAAACTTGTAAAATTAATGGTTAATTTTCTGGAATAATTATGGATAATATTTAGGAAATATTTGATGATAATTGTTCCCTTAAATGACATTTCCTCAACCAATAAATGATTAGATTTGATCTAGATCACCGATTGGTTACTTGATACACTTTCAACAAACATGTTACTTGATTAGATTTGGGAATTTGTGTAGCAAATTTCCTAATAATCAAAAGGGTTTTGATTATTACTATATGGTATAATTTCAGTTGAAAAACCGATGAACATCTCAAGTACACAATGATCAATTTGGCATTATCCTTTCCCGAAGTGGATATGGTGTCTAGTCGGGGAGCGTTGGGTTAGCAGGTTGCACCGGGTGCGGTCTGTCCCACTCCCATCGGTACTGGACATGGCAGCGGGAAGGGACTCGATAATGCTGGAGAAATCATGGTGTATTTTCTTATTATTAAAATTTGAATTAATGCGTACTTTGAGATAATACCATATTTTTCAAGTAACAATCAAGTTTGTTGATTGAATTGGAATGATAATTGATTTAATGTGATTAAATAAATTATATCCAATTAAAAACACTCTATTATGAATAGATGTGTATTTCCCTTGGAAGAGTTAATTTTATGAATATGATTCATGATAAATAATTGAAATTTGAATAAGAGGTGGACGATCATATAAGTGACATCCATGGTCTCCCATCAAGGCGAAGGGTTGGGCCTGTCCTCAGGTCTTCCCATTATAGTGACATCCGTCGCTAGATATTGTATGTAAGAGACGCTTGTCCGAAGTGACACTTCCTGCATACAATCCATTTGGATCGGTCTCTTCACTTCTCGAAAGATTAAGGACGTATGCATAGTGACCCCAATATCGAGTCCTCATATTATTGGGGTGATATTGGATTGTGCATAGCGAGTTGTATTCATGTTGTTGGTTGATTCAATTAACAACGAGTCAACATCACCTTAGGGTGGTGGGCCCAAGTGTTAAAGACCGAATTGGGAGATGCAAGTTGGACTTGCAAGGCAGAATGAGTTCCCGCTTCTTTTTATCTGAGTTACAGGTTCTCGTATTATTGGGATGTGACAAATATAAGAAAGGAGATCCCAGATCTTGCTTGAGATGTAATGGTAAGTATATATCTTGCATTGAAAGTGATTAAGGGAATGAACTTTCAATGTTGACAAGGCAAGACAACTTTGATATAAAATAAATCAAAGTAAAAAGTGTGTGTGTGTGTGTGTGTATTTATGCAAATTTATTATTTCAGATAATCCTTCATTAAACCCACTCAATACTATACTCAATAATAACCATTAAAATATCATGGATTGGATCCATGATCAAGATATTGTACTTGCAGTTGGACACATATTGTATGTGATTGCAATGTGCAAGTTTCCTCATAATAATGAGGAATGACAATTAAATAGACAATAAAACAACCTAGGATTTGTATGTCTCTATAGTCTTGATATTTTGTCGAATGTACTTTGTAAGTGACACGTCGATGATGATCGTAATTGTCAAACAATCCTTATAAAATCTAAGAAAGAAGTTCTGGCATACATATGTGCTCTCGACATTTAATCGTGAATGGCATGGTTCACTGCATCATTCAGAATGGTGGCTCTATAAGAGATGATGTATTCAAATATTTGAGTACCTACCTGAACCTAAGTCTTTAAGAGTTAAGATGTATGTAGATATTATGAGTGTCATCATTCTAATATTTGTACTCTAGTCATTCATGAAGCTTCATAATATTCATATTGTATGAATTGAAGCATGTATAAATGTTGAAATACTCCTATACTGGAATCTTTTGAATTCAACATAAGAGATCCTTTATCTTAAGCAATGGTTGTTTATAGATGAAGAGAGTGCAGTGGAAGCATGGGTCGGACTCAAGTAAGAAGGAAAGTTAAAGAGTTATTTGTACTTCTGTGACTTCCATATGACAACCAAATAGTTGGATAAATGTCAGTACTGCAATAAGTTGGTGTATAGATAGTGTGACTATCTAGGCTATCTAGGATCCTTAGAGAAGGACTCAGATAGTGCATCGAAATAATCTACATATAATCATTGATATTGACTTGCTTATTGGATAAGATCAAAGTCTAATAATTGTAACTCATTCTTCTAATTACACTTGCAATTGGTTGCATATGGTTTAGAAGACTAAAAAAATTGATCTTAAGGTTTAATTTTCATCCACATGGGTATTGATGCAATTGTTGCAACAATCTCTGTTGGATAGATAGACTTCATATTTTCAATGGGAGAGTCCTTAGTCTTAGAGTCTCTACTACCTAGATATTAGAAAATGCTCATAGTTTATTTCTAAATGTTGGAAATAGACATGAATTCTGGAATAGACCTATCATAAAAGAGTTATGATGGATATATTTCAGATAGTATTTTGATATCTGGAGGACTCTACTAAATTAGAAAATTAGTGAATGGTTCATTAACATTTCTAATACTGAAATTTAAACATTAAAAGATCTATAGGAGGATGAAGATCATTTGACAATGATTTGGCATCAAGTCTTGGACATTAGTCTGTTGATGAGATCAATTGACTAATTAGAGATAAAACCTTAGAATATCTGAAATTTCAAATCATACATACTTGTGAATATTGTATTCAAAGTAAAAATTGTCCAATGCACCCTTCTCTGAGAATGGTGTAAGTTGTCAAGGTAATCAAGACTCATACATATTGATGTATGTGGATCATTTGTATCATAATAAACATTGATGATTTGTGATATCATTCGATGATTATTAGTGATATGAGATTTCTTCTCTTTACCTTAGAAACCTTTGAAATGTTCAAAGATTTCATAATTTTGGTTTAGAACCAAAGTCTCAAAGAAGATGAAATGAATTTGATCTAACCTAGGTAGCAAGTACATGTTAGATGAATTCAAAGAATACCTTATGGAGATATGAATATCATTCCTATCTCGCTCCTCCTAATATAGCTAAACTCGAGAGAGTTGTAGGGAGATGCAATTGGATCATGTTTGACATGATTTGATTAATGATGACTATTAGCATAATTACCTATTAGTTTCGAAGGTATATATGTAGTAGAGACTACAATATATATCATTATTAGGTTCCATGATGGTAAACTGGAATCTAGCACCAGAGAGTGCTACTTCATTAGGAAAATAAAGGATGGTATTGGATACCTACTTTATGACCTTGATATTCTTAAAAGATCTCATCTCTAAGGATATGATTCTTAGAGAATGACTCTCTTGAGAATCAAGATGAAAATAAAGTGAAGGAACTCAATTAGTCTTGAGAAGATAATGAGCCTCCTAAAATTGGAAACTAAAAGGATAATTAAAGATGAAACTCTAATACCTCTTCAAATGAGTTTAAGGATGGACTCCATGTGTTAGAGAAATCTGACAATGATCGTACTTCATGTGATGAAGCTTCTGAAGATCATGTCATGGAAAGATGGATGTTAGCAATCAACTCTAAAGTACACTTCAAATACAAGTGTTGTATATGGACCCTCGAGGATCCACCTATATGGGTAAGACTCGTTAAGGTGTAAATGGATCTTCAAGAGAAAAAGGGAACCTGATGAGAAGGTGCATACCATCAAAGCACGACTCGTAGCCATGAGCTACACACTGAATAGAAGACATTGCTTGCGATGAGACTTGCTCTCCAGTGACCATGCTTAGACTCATCATATTATTGCTAGTTATAGCTACACAACTTGATTTTGACATCTTCAAGATGGAAGTCAAGATTACATTCCTCCACGAATATCTCTCTAAGGATATTCACATGAAGTAGCCCCAGGGCTTCATAGTTCAGGAAAGCAAGCTGTGCAAGCTAAATAACTCCATATGTGGACTCAAATGAGCTTCTTGTAGTTGGAACATAAGATTTGATGAAATTATAAATGTTATGATTTCAGATAGAATCTTGATGTACCATGTGAAGCTAAGTAGGAGTGCCATTGTGTTCACCATGCTAAATGTAGATGTGATGAATCTCGGATTCATCACTCTAAATCTCATTTATTAAGCTCAATTCCCTCAAAATCATCAGCATTTCTGCATTTATTCTGGATAATTAGCATTCACACATGTTTTCATAAGAATGACATTTTATCCATCATTTTTGCACAAAATAAGAAGCTAAAAATCCAAACCAATAATGACCTGTAAATAGACTAACTTCCCGAATTTTTAACTCCTTCATGCTAACTCCTAATGATCCAAAACCACCTCCATTGTGTACATATCACTCACAAGAATAAATGAAAAATACAAAAAAAATAACTAACCCAAGTAAGTGAACCTAAAACCCAAACCCTAGTTTTAGGATTTTCGGACTAAAAGCCCCATATCTTCCCCATCCAATGTCTGATTTGATCCTACTCACTTTTGAACTAATGCAAACTCAATTACCATCAAAACAAGAACAAGTTCAAGTGAATCGAAGCTCATATGTGAAAGATGGGTTTTGGGACTCTTTTGTACATTGTGTATTTTAGCGATTTTTGACCCAATATTTTTGTACATATTTTCTTATATAATAAAAAATCCAAAAAAATAGATTTAGATGTCTTTATTTATCTTTGATTTTTTTATATTTTCTTGGATTTTTTATCTGGTTTAAAAATGTCATAAAAATTACAAAACCCAATTTCATGTATTCTATTTACATGGGATACCCCAAAAAAATCACTTTGTGCATTTGATCAATTTTGGTTTTGTCAACTTCATGAAAGTTGTAGATCTCATCGAGACGAGCAATTTTCGTGAAGAAACTTTTTCGATCCGAGGTCGTTTATTATTTATTATTGATTTTCCAAAGTATTTATTTGGCGATTTTTGTGGTGCTGACACGTGGCCTCCCTTGGGGCCGCCACGTGTCATCATTTTTTGGCCTTTTTCTATTATCATTTTAATTTAAAAAATTAAAAATTAAAATGGATGCACGTACGTCGCACGTGCCTCCAAAGCACGTGCTCCGCACGTGCTCCGCGCACCCTCTCCCACTTGACTGCCACCTGGCGTGTTCGAGGCCGTTCGATCTCGACCGATCGAACGGCCTGTGTTCGTCGTCCACCTCCTGCCTCCTTTCCCAAATCGAGCACCAACTCCCCCGCAACCTCCGCCGTTGACCTCTCCAACCACCCCCGCAATCCTCGCCAACCTCCTCTGCATCGCTCGCGGCCGACCACCTCCGGATCCTTTGCAATTGGCCGCTCAACGTTCCCTCACTATCTCCTATTTAAAGGACCCATTGACCTCCATCTACCCCATCCACCGATTGCACCGTAGATTGGGGAGCTGGGGTGACAGGCCGCTCCTCCACCTTCTCGCTGCGAGATCCGGCCCTCGTGGCCGTCGCAGCGCCACCCGGCCTTGCTGCCAAGCTCCGGCTTCGTGCCGTCAAGCCAACGCCCAGTCATCAACTTCGCTTCTCCGACCAACCTCCACCGTCATCGACTCCACTACGCTGCCTTCTTCTCGACAACGACTACGACCATCGACCACCTGCGTAACCCCGGATCGTCTTCTCCGACTACGACAATGCCACTTCCGCCCGAGACCACTCCAGGAGCCATCGCCCCGCCGTAGACCACCTGGAGCTTCGCCACCAGCGCACCGGAGCCCCACCTCGCTGCCTCTTCATCGCGCCATAGGAGCCCCACCTCGCCTCCGAGCCTTCGTCGCCAGCCGGGTCTCCACCGCCTCGCATCTCCACCACCTCCCCCTAGCCGTGTGTCGGCCCGATGTTAGCCACCCTCTCGCCTCAGCTGCAGGAGCACGGCCGGAGCCCCGAACTCAACCTCGCCTCAGCCAGCACCGGGCGGAGGGCTCGAGACCCCGCATACGTGCTCTGCACGAGTGTGGGGGACGACGCCATATATCAACAGCAACACCTCGGGGACACATGCTAAGCGCGTGCCCCTTGGGCAATTTGCATTGACCCCCTCAGTCCTTCTTAATATTGCTGATCAGTCCAAGCCAGCCATAGGTCACGTGTCGCGCACGTGACCGTCTGGCAAATTTGCAGAAGCACCCCTAGTGTTCTAGGTAATTACAATTAGGCCCCCCACTGCATTTATTTTTATTTAGTTAATTTATTTATTGCAGAAAGACCCCTGTGTTCTCCTTCATTTCTAGACATCTCCAATATGTTATTTTATCATTCAAAAAATAGCATGTTGTTCCTCACTTAATTCTCTACATTTTGACATATTGTGGATATTTTTATGATCATTGGTTAATTAAAATTCAATTATTCTGTGGAAAATTGTGAACTTTGCCCATTTTAAGCTCTTAAATTTGTCATTGGTTAACCATTGATCAAAAAATTCCTAAAAAATCACATATTGTAGAGTTAATTGTGCTTGATATTGTGCCCAAAAAGATTTGCATTTGTATGCATAATTTGCCCTGTAAAAATCATTTAGCATAATTCTGTATTTGATTTTTAATAGATATTAAATCCGACATTTTCGAGGTTTAGGATTTTTATGAGATCCATCACCTAGTGATAGATCTTAGATAATTTTATCCCTTGAAAGTAAGTAGGTTTAATATTTATTATAATTAAATATTGAAAATTCATTCTATTTGCATTTAAAAATTCATAAAAAAATTCTATTGCTTACAAAAATTCCAAAAAATTGCAGTGCATTCATTTTGTCATAATTATCATCTCAGCCAAGTTTCATATTTTTCGGACATCATTTGAACGTAATTTGCATTTTAGTCCTTAAAATAGGCCGAAATTGCATCTTGCATCCCTTATTTGCATTAAAAATTCCAAAAAAAGACTGCCTCGAAAACCATGCACGAATCTTAATAAACATAATTCTAGTTTGTTCCTTTGCCTCCTTGTGATCGACCTTGGGACTTGCCCAAGTAAAATAAACATAAAACCACTTGATTAAAATTGACGAATAATTTTTGTGGTTATTTCTTGACGGATTCTGATTGCGGCCTACAACGAACGACAAAACCATATTTTTGGCAAGAACAAATTACAACATCTCTTCTTAACAAGCAAATAATCGGATTTGGCTGATGGCACCGTTGCCAGGGAGGCAAACTACTTAGTTTTGTGTTTTGACAATTTACGTTCGGTTTTTCGCATTCAGGTAGTCTGACCCTCGAATCTTTCATTGTAAATTCCATTTTTTCCTGCAATTTATTTTATTCTCAACATTTATTCTTCTCATTTTATTTTTGATTTATTTTTTAATCACTCTCTTACATTTTCTCTCTTATTTTTCTTGCGAGGTACCCGTCGTACGTGGAGCGATTTTTCAAGAAACCAAAGCATCTTCACTGACATCCGAAAGAGCCACAATTAATTTAAGTCGAGTCGAGTCGTGAGAGAGCGTAGAGTCTAGATTTTCAATTTTTGTAATTTTATTTTTGTAATTAGTTGCTCATTTACAGCGGTGTCCGTTTGGACTCTCGCGTGTGTAAAAAGACTCTGAACTTTTCTGTGGTGTGTCGTGGCATGTTTCACTCTCCGGTGAGGGTGGGGCCCGACTTGAGTGGCGATTGGGATAGACCTGCACATACGGCTCTCAGAGCATTTATATTTTTGATTGTGCTCGTAGGATCTAAGACCACATTGCACTAGTAACTGAGACGCACAAAGATCGTTCAATTTAGCCAAAATTTAACTCAATTTGTTCCCGCTTATAGAACTTTCTGCTTAGGTGCGATTTTTCATTAGCTTGCATTCATTTAGAATAATTTTTCAATTCTGTCTAGCATCACACATGGAGATTGCAAGGATTCACTGTAAGTCTTCTAACTGAGCATTCATCATAGTTTTCCGCGTGCATCGGCTTTTTCTGAATTTCTCCCTCTTGTTTTATCACATAATTTTAAAGGAAATTGGGACTGAACGATAGACGTGTATTATTCTGCTCACTTAATTCTTAAGTGATCACCTAAATAAAATTAGGACTGCTAAATATAGCAGATTTTAAATTAACCCATAAAATCAAGAATTTCTACGGGAGAGCAACCCCGACCTTGGATGTTTCTATTTTTCTGAGTGAGCGAGAGACAACACTTAAGGCTAGAGCCCAAATCCGGAATTTCATCTTGACTACTGATTCTGCCAAAAATGATTAGCTACTTCTCAGTGAGGATCTACGGGTAGCCGGTAAATGATCTGGATTTCCTTAGCAGAGTGGGTGGTTTAGAGGACACTTCGTAAGGCTCCGTCCTCAAGTAACACGGGTAGCCATTCTACGGTCTGTACTTACACCCATACTGGCTGAAAGTAGGTGCAACTAGTCGAAGAATTCAGGCCAGTCGTTACAAAAATTTCGGCACCTAACAACTCGCTAAATTTTTGCCAAGATTGATTTATCACCAACTAAAATTGAAAAGATAATAGCCGAACTCTTACAACTACATTGTGTGAGCTAGTGAACCCGGGGTTTGATTTGTGTTTGCATTGGTGTGCGTGAACCGATTTCGAAGATCAACAGCCGCACATTTGATAAAATTTCTTTTAACTATCCTGTGAAATCATCTCTCTCCTTTCTTGATTTAAACCTCATCATGGAACTCTTTTCCAAAAACTCTTGCAGATCCAACCCCCCATTCCTTTTAACTCTTTCAAAAATGACCGAACATCTATCTTAAAACCCATCAGAACTATACTATGAAAATGAATTTGTCTCGGTTAGGCCCAAATCAACTAAATCCTCTTCTTTCAATAATCCTCCAACATTTGCGGAAGACTTTCACCCGCGGATGAATTTGTCCTCCTCATTGAATTCAAACTCGAATCATCCGACCACACATGACCATCTACCATCTTGGACTGAACCATCTTATTCTCAGATTCCCGCTAATGAGCCATTTCAAGATCAAAATACCTTTGAGTCTCATGACTGGCTGAGAAACCAAACCCAGATGGAAAGACTCGCACTTAATGATCATCAGCGTTGGATTGACCATGACAAACCCCTCTTCAGACATGATACTCATACAAAGGACTGGACTGACCACATAGAAACATATAAACCCTGTATGCTGACTCCAAAATATCAAGGTCTAACCAATCATGATCAAAGGATTGAACTCTACTCAGACCAACTACATATGTCTGAACCATATGAGCATGCTCCTTCCATAATTTTGGAGGAGAAATTTTCAGAAAATAATGATCGTATAATGGATATTTCAAGAAACTCTCCTCTTACCACATACACGAAAATGGAAGATGAAATTATTTAACACACACCGCCTACTCCCATAATTGATCATGAACAGAATTTTGAGGATAATAATTTCGAGGATAAATAAGACATTTGAATTAATGGAGGAAAATTTCAGAAATTTTACTGACCGGCTCAGTTTATTTTATGGGAGCTCGGACATAAAAATGAATGAGGAAATGATTGAATCTCATGCCAAAAATTTTGAGGATATTCAGAAACCTAGGGACGATTCTGACATCGACACCTCTGCATACTACTCTCCTAGGAATGACTATGCCTCTGACTCCTATTCAGAACATCACAGCCCCTGCTCATCTGAAGAACACACCACATCACCACACCACACAGAAAATACCAAAAACACCAAAAAATAAAAAATCTTGAAAAATACATAAAAAATTGAAATGGAAGAAGATCTGAAGAATTTGGATCATGTTGTACGGGAAGCACTAGGAATGAAATTGATTTTTGAACTTCCCTTTCTATAGGCCATTAAACACTTCTCCGATCTTAAAAGATTTATAATGGACAAATTAACTATGTAAAAGTCGGGCAGGATTAGAACAAAGACTGAAAGACATATCTTGTCAACGGCCTCCCCCTTGGTGTTGAGGAGAAAAACCAAGAGCCGCATAGTGAAGCGGTTGCCCAGATTTGACTGTGAAATCAAAGACACAATTTTCACTCATGCTCGGATTGACGACGATTCACCGATCAATATCCTCCCGACCTCTGTATTTCACGAACTCAAACTCGGACCGATCAGGAATTTACGTGAGATTGTTCAACTGGCGGACCGATCTATAAAGCGGCCGAGAGGAATCATTTCTGTCATCATGAAATTCCAAGGTGCTCCGCTCAAAGTAGAATTCACGATCATTGATATTGAGCATCAAGGAGAATTCACCCAGTCTCCAATCATTCTCGGAAAGTCGTTCTTAGCATTGGCTAAGGCAATTATTGATTGTGAGACTTGGGAAATCAATTTCACAGCATTGGAAGCACTTAGATCTGACCTTGTCTTTGAGGAACCACGATCTTCTGAGGCAACCCACGAAGTCCCCGACAACCGTAACCATGAAGCGGTAGAAGAGCCCTACCCCACAACCACATCTAAGATAGAGGTTGTTGATGAGACTATTGGTTTAGAGAATTTCCCCCTGCTCCATTCCCCGTTGCTCTCACCATGAAGAATCAAGTACATGAATCATATGATCCGGAGACTTATGCATGGGCACACCCTGGGTCAACCTACTCTGACTTCATGGATCACATCAACTTGACACAGGAATGCTCCAATATCAAATCAATCAAGAACGAACATGCAGAGACTCTCCTCAGTATTCCAATTCCCGCAGATCTCAAAATAGACAAATCCTTCTACTACGATCCGGAGACATATGCATGGTCGCACCCTGGAGCAACTTTCTCTGAATACCTTGACCAAATCATCCCAAATCGATAGTGCACCAACATTCAGAAGACCGAGAACAAACAAACAGGACGCAAACCGACCAAGGAAAAGAACTCTAATGGCTACTCATCTAGATACTCAAGTGAACCGACATCTTCACGAAACAAGAAAAGACTCACCTTTGACCTTTCGGAAGAGAAATCAGTTGATGATCCCTCATCAGGTCCGGAAAAGGTAGTCTACATGAGTGAAGTCTGTTCGGCAACTTTAAAGTCATATCTTCGCAAGGATCCAAAATTCAATTCTCGTTGGACAATTCTCGTTCCTAACTACTATTCACCAAAGATGATGCTCCTGCCCTCTTCAAATACACTAGAATTATGTCTTATGAGTTAACTGAGACCGGTGCTTCCGAGTATTCATCCGAGGATAAATCACTTGATCCCAAGAAGGAACGAATTATGAGGAAACAACTGAAGAAACAAAAAGACCAGAATATTTGGAGTATGTCCACTTTTGAATACTACTCCTCTATGGATAATTCTAATGATGGATATCTTTCATCTGACTCAAACACTTCATCTACTATCCATCATGATTTTTCTGAGGATGACACTGATAATAGTTAGGAATCATATGCTTCATATCTATCTCATCATTACGATCTCCCACCACAGGCTCACAAGAAGATCAGCCGAAAACCGCCTTAATCATCGGCTACCCACCCGCCCTACCGACCACATCGATCTCCTTGTATAGCTTCTTCCTCTACTTAGTCCAAGGCCTAAGTATAGGGGGGATCGATGTCATCTGTACATACCATTCTTCTCCTATCTCCCGATCGCTCCATTTCCACCCTTCTTCTATACTTAGGCTGACCAGAGCCTAAGTATACGGGGAACTGATGCTCATCTGTATATACTCTCCTCATTCACATATCCCGACAGCCTCATTTTTTCGCTCTTCTTTTATACTTAGACTGTTCACAGCCTAAAGTATAGGGGGGCATTCTGATCCATCTTTTCTTTTCCTTTTTTACTCTCTTATGCTTAGCCCGAGCTATGTCTTCTTTATGCTTCATGTGCTCTGAGGATACAGCACTCGCTAAGTATAGGGGGTTTGTATATATACTTTGTATATATTTTACATATATTTTGTACTTTCACGTAAGTCTATATGTATTTACGGGGTGGGTATTAATTTGAAAAAAAATAATAAAAAAGAAAAAGAAAAAGAGTTTTGCTACTAACACTGACTATGCCCAAGATTTTTGAAAAAAAGGCTTCTTATCCATTTTTGCATTAAAAAAATCCCTTGCATAAAATGTCAAAAAAATCAAAAAATCAAAAAAATCACAAAAAATTGTGTCTGCATTTCACACACCTGCACTTCATCCAGCATTTCATTTGCATCTGTGATAAGTCATTGGGTTCTGAACCGAGTTACGAGCCGAAACCGAGAGTGGTCTAGACTTGACCTTAATCCACCTAATTTTCAGAGGAACTTCACCGAGAAATAGGATTTTAAGAGCTTCAGGTCTTTTGACTTACTTCTTTAAGTTCCATATGAGAATGTGCAGCGTCTGACTCTTAGTGTCAAACCTGGTCTCTTCATTCTGGGTACAACTCTGGAATAGGGAATTAATTTGTACTCTCGCACTATGCACATAGCTCAACTCAGACGGGATGTTAGAAGATTGTTTGAGTCTCTTTTCTGGTAGCATGGTAATCTAAAGACCGGAGTTCGGGTTGAAATAAAGCTTCGGAAAAGGGACGGACGGCTGGGCACAATTTTTTCTAAGACCCCAAAAAATGTACGGAACAAAAAGATTCTATATCCATAGGGGCACAACAAGATCCAAGAAGAACCACCAAAAATTCCAAATACAAAGAAGCATTCTACCAAATAAAAATCTGACTAAAAAGTTCCAAGCTTCAAGAAACCTGCAGATCTTGGTGGAGACTCGGCTACACTGGCCATCTTCACATGGAGTGGTGACTACACTGGCCACCCTCCAGTTCTTTTCCCCTTCTTCTATCTTCTTCCCCCAATTCGATTGTGAACACAGCGCAACAGACCTTAGAAGGAAATACCTGACTCCGCAAGGACGAGTTATCAGAGAGGAGAGGAGCATGGAGTCCAGCATTCTGGATGGGAAGATCTAAAACCCTTCACACACATGAGTCGGTTGTTCAATATTCATAGGGTATACTTTGGGCAGAGGATTGATCTAAGATGACTTCTGAGCCAAAACTGTAGCAATGATGTGTAGAACTTGAGGGTTGTTGATTTTAAAATTCTGAATCTCACAGAAGTTCTGACACACAAATAATCCAAAGGTTGAGTCTAGTTTCATTTTCACCTTTAGCTCATGGTCTTGGCATGGAACCCAATCTCATTTCACCTCATGGCATTTCTTTTTGATGCTCATGGACGAGCATGGTTTAAGTATAGGGGGATGATGAATCTCGGATTCATCTCTAAATCTCATTTATTAAGCTCAATTCCCTCAAAACCATCAGCATTTCTGCATTTATTATGCATAATTAGCATTCATGCATATTTTCATAAGAATGACATTTTATCCATCATTTTTGCACAAAATAAGAAGCCAAAAATCCAAACCAAAAATGACCTGTAAATAGCCTAACTTCCTGAATTTTTAACTCCTTCATGCTAATTCCGAATGATCCAAAACCACCTCACTGTGTACATATCACTCACAATAATAAATGAAAAATACAAAAAAATAACTAACCCAAGTAAGTGGACCAAAAACCCAAATCCTAGTTTCAAGATTTTCGGACTAAAAGCCCATATCTTCCCCATCCAGTGTCTGATTTGATCCTACTCACTTTTGAACTAATGCACATTCAATTACCTTCAAAACAAGACCAAGTTCAAGTGAATCGGAGCTCATATGCGAAAGTTGGGTCTTGGGACTCTTTTGTACATTGTGTATTTTAGCGGTTTTTGACCTGATATTTTTGTACATATTTTGTTAATTAATAAAAAATCCAAAAAAATAGATTTAGGTGTCTTTATTTATCTTTGATTTTTCTACATTTTCCCGGATTTTTTATCTGGTTTAAAAATGTCATAAAAATTACAAAATCCAAAATCCAGGTATTCTATGTACATGGGATACCCGAAAAAACTCACATTGTGCATTTGATCGATTTTGGTTTTGATGTCTTCATGAAAGTTATAGATCTCATCGAGACGAGCAATTTTTGTGAAAAAACATTTTCGATCCGAGGTCATTTACTATTTATTATTGATTTTCCAAAGTATTTATTTGGTGATTTTTGTGGTGCTGACACGTGGCGCCCCCTGGGGTCGCCACGTGTCAGCGTTTTTTGGCCTTTTTTATTATCATTTTTATTAAAAAATTAAAAATTAAAATGGACGCACGTGCGTCGCACATGCCTCCAAAGCACGTGCTCCGCACGTGCTCCGCGCACCCTCTCCCACTTGACTGCCACCTGGCGCGTTCGAGGCCGTTCGATCTCGGCCAATCGAACGGCCTGTAGTCATCGTCCACCTCCCGCCTCCTTTCCCAAATCGAGCACCAACTCCCCTGCAACCTCCACCGTTGACCTCGCCAACCACCCCCGCAATCCTCGCCAACCTCCTCTGCGTCGCTCGCGGCCGACCACCTCTGGATCCTTCGCAACCGGCCGCTCGACGTTCCCTCTCTCTCCTATTTAAAGGACCCATCAACCTCCATCTACCCCATCCGTCGATTGCACCGTAGATTGGGGAGCCGGGGTGACAGGCCGCTCCTCCACCTTCTCGCGGTGAGATCTGGACCTCGTGGCCGTCGTAGCACCGCCCGACCTTGCTGCCAAGCTCCGGCTTCACGCCGTCGAGCCAACGCCCACTCATCAACTTCGTCTTCTCCGACCAACCTCCACCGTCATCGACTCCACTACGCCGCCTTCTTCTCGACAATGACTATGACCATCGACCACCTACGTAACCCTCGATCATCTTCTCCGACTACGACAATGCCACTTCCGCCCGAGACCACTCCAGGAGCCATCGCCCTGCCACAGACCACCTGGAGCTTCGCCACTAGCGCACCGGAGCCCCACCTCACCGCCTCTTCACCGCACCATCGGAGCCCCACCTCGCCTCCAAGCCTTCATCGCCAGCCGGGTCTCCACCCTCTTGTATCTCCACCGCCGCCCACTGGCCGTGTGTCAGCCCGACGTTAGCCGCCCTCTCGCCTCAGCCGCAGGAGCACGGTCGGAGCCCTGAACTCCACCTCGCCTCAGCCAGCATCGGGCGGAAGGCCCAAGACCCCACGCATGTGCTCTGCACGAGCGTGGGGGACGATGTCATACGTCAGCAGCAGCACCTCGGGTTCACATGCTAAGCACGTACCCCTTGGGCAATTTGCATTAACCCCCTCAGTCCTTCTCAATATTGCCGACCAGTCCAAGCCAGCCAGAGGCACGTGACCCTCTGAAAAATTTGCAGAAGTGCCCCTAGTGTTCTGGATAATTACAATTAGGCCCCCCCACTGCATTTATTTTTATTTAGTTTATTTATTTATTGCAGAATGACCCCTGTGTTCTCCTTCATTTCTAGACATCTCCAGTACATTATTTTATCATTCAAAAAATAGCATGATGTTCCTCACTTAATTCTCTACATTTTGACATATTGTGGATATTTTTATGATCATTGGTTAATTAATAATCAATTATTCTGTGGAAAATTGCGAACTTTGCCCATTCTATGCTCTTAAATTTTCCATTAATTAATCGTTTCTCTAAAAATAACCAAAAAAATCACATATTGTAGAGTTAATTGTGCTTGACATTGTGCCCAAAAAGATTTGCATTTGCACCCATAATTTGATCGTAAAAATCATTTTGCATAATTCAGTATTTGATTTTTAGTAGATATTAAATCCCACATTTTCGAGGTTTAGGATTTTTTTGAGATCCATCACCTATGATAGATCTTAGATAATTTTATCCCCTGAAAATAAGTAGGTTTAATATTTATTATAATTAAATATTGAAAATTCATTCTATTTGCATTTAAAAATTCATAAAAAATTCGTATTGCATCCAAAAATTCCAAAAGAATTATACTACATTCATTTTGTTATAATTATCATCTCGGCCAAGTTTCATATTTTTCGGACATCATTTGAATGTAATTTACATTTTAGTCCCTAAAATAGGCTGAAATTGCATCTTGCATCCCTTATTTGCATAAAAATTCCAAAAAAAGACCGCCTCAAAAACCATGCATGAATCTTGATAAACATAATTCTAGGTTGTTCTTTTGCCTCCTTTTGATCGACCTTGGGACTTGCCCAAGTAAAATAAACATAAAACCACTTAATTAAAATTGACGAATAATTTTTGTGGTTATTTCTTGACCGATTCCGATCGTCGCCTACAACGAACGACAAAACCATATTTTTGGCACGAACAAATTACAACATCTCTTCTTAACAAGCGAATAATCGGATTCGGCAAGATGATACCCTAATCATTTGGAATGATATAAGGATAATAATAATAATAAGTGTTTTATAGACCGGCTATTCTATAGCTTGAGATATGATCTCAAGGATACCTCTTAGATCTTAGTTCTGAAGATGTTCAGAAGCAAAGAGAAGAGGGTATTGGGACCGTCACATTAGTAGTATAACTTGGACATGTTCCATTTTCTGGAAAATTCCAAGAAAGGCTTCCTTCCCTTAAGATACGGTACTGACCTATCTAAAGGGATATCACCTCAAAGAGTTGAGGAAGTGAATGCTATAACTACTTGCCCTTGTACTTAAGTTACGAGAAGCCGGGTGTATGCTAGATGTGTATAAAAGCTAGATATCTACCATGCAGTGGAAGTAGTAAACTGTTACTAATCTTGCTTTGGTGATAAAACACTTGATTGCAATAATAACAATATCTTCATAGATGATAAGACTATAGAGGTAGTGATCTCTAAGTCTTATCTTCAAGAACTTAAGACTTTATAGATAGTGATCTAAAAGGTCTTAACCGTGGATACCTTAGGAGATAGAGATCTCTAGGAATAAGGGTATTCTGATAAGGATTATGGACATACTAATCATGATAATTATTAAGTTATAGTATGAAGGACACTATTATTGACAATATTGAGTATTGGTTGCATAATATGCAACATTCGCATTGGATGCGAGCACTGTTACTGGGGATATGCAAGTGTCGTAAAATGACTTGGTGTAGTCTCTTGGGAACAAAGTGAATGATCAGCTTACCTAGTTATTTTTCCTGAATAGCCTATGTTTGTCACATGAGTGTGGGTTTTAAATGATTAGCCCATTAATGGCTCTTTGGGCTAGTGGGAGATTGTTGGACATGCGATCCCATGGTGAGCCGTTATTCAATAAATGTTATTGAAAATATCATTCCCTGATCTGAAATGAAGAATAACTAATTTACATAATAGGTCCCTTAGTACAATTAGGGTTATGTACCATGGCCATCTTAATGATCATACAGCTGTTGATTCAATTACTGAATCATAGAGGCGGGTGCTTGGATGAATATCTAAAGAGTTAGATTGAGGACTCATCAAGTACCGTCAAATGATTGCTAAGAGATTATCTCCAACCTAAGTAGGAGATGCAATCCTTTCTCACTTGACTGATATCTGACCGACCTCTTGATACAGGTCCTATGCATGGGAATAGAGATTCAGAGGTATCAGATTAGTTAGGTCAAAGAGTTGACTTAACGAGATCGAGATAACCAAATTCCTATGTCGTATGCTATCATGATATAGGCACGCATCCTCAGACTAGAGACAGATGTGTTACTATATGTCAAGTATGTACATTTGGCAGACTAATAGGTTGATGACCTAATCAAGGTCTATACACCGACGCGTTGGCATGCTTATAAGGCCATATGAGTAATACGATCTCTCAAAGGGATCATACAGGTTCATTGCTGAATCGTAAGACATGAGCTCACTCATGAGATATTTGGAAGAATCAAATTCAGTGTACGGTCGCCTCGCATTGGAAGCTTGACTGAATTTGTAGGTTTGATATATACTTATGGAAAGTATATGATCAACACCTAGGTATGATATATGCTTTTGGAAAGTATATGATCGATACCAACTCCCAATAGTCAAATGAGAAACTTATTTATAAAACCCTGAAGGAGACAGTCTCAAAGAGATCTAAAAACTTTAGGTTTATTCTGGGTCTTCCAGTATACAGGATGTACAGGTATTAGGAATACATGAGGGTGATGTGATCATAAACGATTATATAACCATGGCGCTTCTATTTCGAGGGAGTGATGAACAGGTCTGGATTTCAGTGACTCCTCTCATAGAGAAGTAATCTGATCTTAATCCAAATGTTGGACATTGATCTGAATGTGATTCAGATGTAATGAGAAGATTAGATTTGTGGTCTTGATTTAATCAAGCATCTATGGGAGGTCCGCAAGATCTGGATTTGAGATGTGATCTCAATATCCAAGTCACTATACGTGGAACAATACAATCGCCATGTCCTTATCTCCAAGTACCCGCGGAGAAAGCGCATTATCCTTGAAAGAGTTCATGGATAATTTCATTGTTGATATATGTATCTGAGCATTGAGAAAAATGGATATGAAATGTGAATTAATTATCATGAATAATATGAATTTGATTTATATTATAAGGAGAGTTATCTAAGATAAATAAATGAGTTTTAATTATCAAAGATGTAAATAATGTTAATGTGTTCCATATTATTTGGGCACATGAGAATTGAGGTTCAAGATGATTAAATGTGATTTAATTATCATGGATAAGAATAATGTGGATAGCACTATCTGTATTATACAGGTATATTATAAATGTGATTTATAATATATTAAAGAGAGCATATTATGATTTATATTTGTTGATTAATTGTTAATGTGAATTGGATTCACATTGAATGATTAATTGAAAATATAATTACATTTTATTTTGGGTTGTTAATGAGATTCACATAATTTCAATGGCTTGATTGAAGTTTTTCACAATATAATTATGAATTATTTCTGTGTGAAAAACATTTACAACAAGTGTTGTTGTAAATTAAAGAGATATCATGAGATAATGAGATTTCATGATAATTAGAGGAGATTGACCAAGTCCACTCAAAAGGAGTGGACGGCTACAACTCTCCATGTGGAGAAGAGTAGACGTCCCCCATTCTTAGGGGATTGGTTTAGTCTCCTCATTATCTCTTCTCTAGTCAAAGTGATTTAAATGGGATTAATTATGTTGATTTATCAATATAAATTAATTTAAAATTAAATCTATTGTTATTGTGTTTTTACAGCAACATCTTAGCCATTGAAAGAAATACAAATTAATCTCAACCATTGATTGTGTGTTGTCCATGGATTGAGATCCATGGACTCCCAAAACCCTATATAAGAAGAGGCACCCCTTGCTCTTAGATATACACAATTTACGATAACAACATATGCTCTCTCCTTCTCTCTATCTATACATGTCATGTGCCTCTCCCTCCATCTCTCTTATGGTCGTCCACCATGGAGCCCTTAAGAGAGTCGCCGTCGCCGTAGCATCGTCAATATGTTGTCGGAGTACTTGCTCGTGGATCTCTATCTCCTTTGGTACGCCTTGCTCATTAAGAAGACGTCGGATCTCGTGTGACGAGATCCGGAGATTCGCCGCTTGGGTCATCAACTTGGATTGCGAGAAGGACAAGTCTCATCAACACGCTAGCAAGTGTCTCCTCCGTCGAATCGAACTTGAGATAGGAGGTCTCTTTGTTTATAGACTTGATCGCAACAACGCTTCAAGAGGTAAACCTTATACCTATGTGGTTTAGATGAAACAATCTGAGAAAGGTTCTTGGATAATGTGGTTTCATCACATTTAAAATTTTTAAATTCTGTTGCCCAGAGCAACTAGTGCGACTAGTCGCTCCCGATTGCATTCCGATGTGATCCACACGCTTCTGTGATGCGCTTGAGGATCTCCCCATATCCTTCAAGCTTCGCAGCACATCTGCCACGCCGCTCGAGGTGACGATCAGAGTTGCAGCACAGCTCCTCCAAATTTCTATGAATCACAAGTAGGTAATCCCTCTCCTTCGCCTTGATAATTTATTTAATCTAACATTGTTCTTGTATGTTGTTCTATAATCATATTCAATCATTGCCTCAATTCATTTTCATCACCATCAAAAACCACCACCATCACCATAATCATAACATTACCACCTCATAATCAATTTTTTTTTTATTTTTTGTTTTTTATCGTTACATCATCATCATCATCATCATACATCATCACACCAACTCTTCATTCTCATTTCATTGCATGTTAAAAAACCAAAATAAATAAAATAAAATAATAATAATAATAAAAGTTGCAGGGCCACAACCTCTCCCTCCGCCAGCGGCCTCACCGACTCCAGCCTGTGCCGCCCCGCGTGCCATCTCCTCCAGCCGTGCAACAGTTGTGTGTCCCACTGTGACACTGTAGTCGCTCCACCTCTTGCGGTAGCCCCCTCCGCCAAGCTGTCCGCTCACGTGTCATAGGCACGCGCCTCTCAGCCGCAGGCGCCCCCAGGCTACGCCCCGTGCCCCCACGTACGGCCTCCAACCACCCTCCACTCGTGCATAGCCTCCAGCTATGCGGTCACCACCGCTATTCTCCACAGCGCACGTAGGAGACCCACCGACACCGCCGCTGCCCTACTCCACCTCCTCGTACCGCCCATTGCGGCTTGCTCAGCTCCCGTGCCGGCCCTAGCCTATCAAGCCATAACCGCCCACGAGCCCTCCGTCAACGGTTTACCGCCGCCTCGTGCCCGCCAGTCGTGCGTCCCTCGCCCTCTATGCTTGCCCTAGACGTGAATTCAGAACCCACGTGTGAAGGTATATTTTATTTTATTTTATGGAAAAATTGATTTTGCTTCCCTTCATGTTTTTGAAATTGCAAAAGTGCCCTTAGGAATATTTTATTTCGTTGCATATTAATTCCTATATTGCAAAGACACCCCTGACTTTGAGCAGTGATGTAGACATTCATTTCATATCAAATTTTAAATCAAAAATTGCATGTTGTATAGGATTAAATTCTTTATCTCTTGGAAATTTATTTATAATTTTATGAGCAGTAATTAATTAATTAATTAAAATTATTTTGGCAAAAATTTGCATATTTTACCTATTTCATGGTCTGAAATTCGAATTTAATTAAATATTGCTCAAAATATTGTACAAAAATTCAAGACGATGCTTCTAGTTGTGTTTTAATTACTACCCAAATTTCATCAAAATGGATGTGTCTTGTGCATAAAAAATTATGAGTGATTTCTTTAATTGATTTTTTGAGTAAATCCACAAGTACTATTTTTATGAAATTTCAAGTCTCTTGTATTTTTCATTAAAATATCTATTTGAGATAATTATTTCTTTGGACAATTTGATTCCATGGATTTATTGGAAACTAAATACTCAAAATCACTCTATTTTCAGTAACAAATTCATAAAAAACTCATCTATTATAGAAAAATTCCAAAAAAGTTATTATAGCTTCATTTTATAATAATTCACTTCCCTTACATTTTTCATAATTATTGCTTTTTGTTTGCATGAAAAAATGCATAAAAACCCCTAACAAGTTTGTATTTTTTTTGTTGCGTTTTAAATCCAAAAATTCCAAAAAAAATATATTTTGTGTTCATCATTGAATTAGGTTTCCTGAAAAATATAACTTGGCTAATTTGGATTAATTTTACATTAAAATCAATTTGGCTATGTTGCTTGTTTTCTTAATAACCTAGTGCATCCGTATATTTGCATTGGCATTTTTATTGCATAAAAAATACAAAAAATCACTTGGAAAATCATGATCTAATTCATCTTATTTGATCCGATGTTGTTCCTTTGCCTCCTTGAGTTGACCTTGGGACTTGCCCAGGTTAAAAATACATAAAACCGCACATTAATTAATTTGTTGATTCATCTATTCATGTGTTTAATTTTTTATCGAACCTGATTGCCCGACTACAATAACATGATGCGATTAATTAGGGCATTCCAATGATTCAGCGATCTATCAATACTATAGGTCAGGTATGTAACATTTAGATTTTTCAAAAGAGCGTTCGTATGGCAGACCAAACCTAGGTGGTATACGATTGCCAGGATATGTTGAGACTGCGTAATAAATTATTTGTAATGTGTGGTACTTGACTGCCATCAGAGAGATTGATCTGACTAATTATGTGGTCATGCCATGTGGAGGCATGGGTGGATTAATATAGGATGGGTCTCGATAACATGTATTTACAATCACTGGTATAGATGATTAAATGTTGGACAATGGTTTTAAGCTACTGATCTTCGAGGACGGTGTGCTTTCTTGTTTGACAAGTCGAGGGTTTGAAAATCTTAAATAATGAAATAAAAGAAAACAATAAGGGTAGTATTGCAGGATTGGTTAAGGCGACACACATACGCTCATCGGATCAATGCAACCTCCTGTTGGACATGCGAGCCCACGGCGAGCCATTATGCAATAAATGTTATTGCGAATACCATTCCCTAATCTGAAATGAAGAATAAATAATTTGCATAATAGGTCCCTTAGTACAATTAGGGTTATGTACCATGTCCATCTTGATGATCATACAGCCGTTGATTCAAATATTGAATTATAGAAGCTGGTGCTTGGATGAATATCTAAAGAGTTAGATTTAGGACTCATCGAGCACCATCAAATGATTATTAAGAGATGATCTCCAGCCTGAGAAGGAGACGACAATCGTTTCTCTAAAGATTGATATCCAACTGACCTCTTGATGCCGGTCCTCTGTAGAGGAATAGAGATTTGGAGGTGTCAGATTAGTTAGGTCAAAGAGTTGACTTAACGAGATCAAGATAACCAAAGTCCTATATCGTATGCTGTCATGATATAGGCGCGCATCCTCTGATCGGAGACAGATGAGTTACTATATGTCTGAGTATGTACATTTGGCAGACCAATAGGTTGATGACCTAATCAAGGTCTATACACCGGCGCGCTGGTGTGCATATAAGGGCATATGAGTAATACGATCTCTCAAAGGGATCATACAGGTTCATTACTGAACCGGAAGACATGAGCTCACTCATGAGATATTGGGAAGATCAAATTCCGTGCACGGTCGTCTCACTTTGGAAGCTTGACTGAATTTTTAGATTTGATATATACTTTTGGAAAGTATATGATCAACACCTGGGTATGATATATGCTTTTGGAAAGTATATGATCAATACCAACTCCCAATGATCGAATGAGAAACTAAATGATAAAACTCTGGAGTAGACAGTGTAAAATTGATCTTATACTTGAGGTTTATTCTGGGTCTTCCAGTATGCAGGATGTACAGGTATTGGGAATACCTGAGGGTGATGTGATCATAAATGGTTGTATAACCATGACGCTTCCATTCCTAGGGAGTGAGGCAACGGGTTTGGATTTTGGTGACTCCTCTCAGTAGAGAAGTAATCTGATCTTGGTCTAAATATTGGACATTGATCTGAATGTGATTCAGATTCAATGAGAAGATTAGATTTACGGTCTTGATTTAATCAAACATCTACGGGAGGCCCGAGATTTGGATTTGAGATGTGATCTCAGTATCTAAGTCACTATACGTGGAACAATACAATCGCCTTGTCCTTATCTCCAAGTATTCACGGAGAAAGTGCATTATCCTTGAAAGAGTTCAGGATAATTTCATTGTTGATAAAATGTATCCGAGCATTGAGAAAATGGATAATTAAATGTGATTTAATTATCATGATTAACATGAATTCGATTCATATTATAGAGAGAGTTATATAAGATAATTAAATGTGATTTAATTGTCAAAGATGTGAATAATGTGAATGTGATTCATATTATTTGGGAACATGAGAATAGAGATCCAAGATGATTAAATGTGATTTAATTATCATGGATATGAATAATGTGGATAGTACTATCTATATTATTCATAATATATTATAAATGTAATTTTTAATGTATTAGAGAAAGCTAATTATAATTTACATTTGTTAATTAATTATTGATGTGTATTGGATACACATTGTGTGATTAATTGAAAATGTAAATTATATTTTGTTTTGGGTTGTGAATGTGATTCACAAATTTCCAAAGGCAAGATTACAATATTCTCAAAATTAATTATGAATTATTTTTGAGGAATAAATCACAACAAAAGTTGTTGGAAATTATGGGAGAAATTCATTGAGATATGCAATCTCATGAGATTGCATGAGATTGCCTCTGCCATGAGGACATGGTGGACGGCTACACATTCCCACAAGGAATGTGGTAGCCGTCCCCCTCTTTCCTTATGGGGAGTAATCTCCATGTCATTTTCTCCTTAATTACTTTATCTAATTTAGGATTGAATTATATTTGATGTGTCAAATATATTTGATTTAAATTAGATTATTAGTTGTTGTTTATTACCAACAACAATCTTGACCATTGGATTAGACATAAACCAATCTCATCCATTGATTTTATATGTTCCATGGATTGAGATCCATGGATCCCAAAACCCTATAAATAGAGAGGCATACCATGCTCTCAAATGACATGCTTTTTGAAGCACATCTCTCTCTCTCTTTCTCTCTACACGCCTACTCTCTCTTCCTCTCTCATGGTCGTCCACCATGGATGTCCTAGAGAGGTTCTCCATCGCCGCAGCATCGTCGTTATGCTGCCCGATCGTCTGCTCATAGATCTCGGTCTACTTCGGTGCGCCTCGCTCGTGAAGAAGACGTCGGATTTTGTATGTCGAGATCAGGAGATCCGCCGCTTGGATCATCAACATGGATTGCGAGAAGCATGCGATTCATCCCAGCGCTCGCAAGCGTCTCCACCGTCGGATCGGACTTGAGACAGGAGGTCTCTTCGTTTAGAGACTTGATCGCAACCACGCTTCAAGAGGTAATCCTATTACTTGTTTGTGGTTTAGACGAAACGATCTGAGAAGTGTGCTTGGATCATGTGGTTTCATCGCATGAAAATTTTTTAAATTCCGCTGCATCAAGCAACTAGTACGACTAGTCGCTCCTCGTCGTATTCGATATGACGCTCACGCTTCTGTGATGTGCTTGAGGATTCTAACCATATACTTCACCTCCAATCGTAAAGTGTTAACAGTTTCGGAATATATGAGAGGTAAGGTAAATCACCGGGACTAATCCCCAACAGTGAATAGAAGGAATTCTACTTAGTGAGAAGAAATGGAGTTTTTTTATAGAATTGTAAGTTTTTCTAACTTACCATGCTTGTTTTATTTTCTATTCTTCGTTTCTTAGCACTCGTCGTTCCTTCTCCTATTATTTCTAGCATAGAGTGGTGAGATATCGCTTGGACTTTAAGCATCCATCTAGCCAATAGTAGTCATTTCTATTCTAAGTTGGTAGTTTTTTGTGTACTTTTCTTTTAGCTTGGTGTGCATGTAAAAAATATAGTGGGACAACTTGCCATATAAGGTTTATTTTGTGAATTGAAAATTTTGAGATGCTTTATCTATAGCATTTTTATTGGAGTTCATTTCTGAATGTTAGCTATTATTATTGAATAAAGTTATTGGCAGGTAACCATATCTAGTAGAGAGGACGATTCAATGGCCCGGAAGTGGGGTAGTGACAATTAGAGACATAATCTGAGTATTGGAAAAATGAGAAAATGAGATAATTAAATTAGATTTAATAATCCAAAATAATGTAGATATGATTCATATTATTTGATCAGGTGTAAAGAGATAACTATGCCAATTAAATTTGATTTAGTTATCTTGGACAAGATTAATGTGGATACTATTATCCACAATAATCATGAATGGTGTGGATGAGATCCATAATATCTTATTGAGACTTAATTATGAATAGTATTTACAATTGTAATATTAATGTGGATTAGATTCACAACACAAAACAAATGTAAATGTGATTTACACTTACTTTTGGAATGATTCATGATTGTCAATAGCTTATTTATAATTATCACAAATAATTTGAAATTATTTGTGATAATGATTAACAAAATAGTTCAATAAATAAAGATTTGGATCCAATGGAGATTACATCCAAAAGGGATAATAAGAGAGGGATACTCCTAATTAGGAGTGGATGGCAATGGTTTCCATCTTCCCTCTTATGGAGAGCATCTCTCCTTCTTTCTTTCTATTCGTCATTGATGATTGGTTTTGTGTATATATAAAATTAGGAAAAGGAGTTGATAATTTATGTTCAACTCCTAAACCTAATTGTGGTTGAGATACACATTTAATGGTTGAGATACACATTTAATATTGGCAAGTGATTAATTGTAGGAATGCATCCTAACCATCCAAAACTATTAAAAGAGAAGGTAGTCCTAGCCTTCTCAAGAAGAAGAATTTTCCAAGCATTGAAAATTATCAAAGTCTCTCTCTATATGCCCATCCACCCTCTCTCTCTCTGTCTCCATCTCCCTATGGCCATCACCTGCCCCAGGGTTATGGACTTCACACTAGTCGTTGTGGAAGTTCTTCTTCTTTGGTGCCTCCTGCTCTTGAAGAAGGAAAAGAATTTTGATCGATGAAATCAGGAGCTATAGTACTCGGTTTATCTTGTTGGATTGCGGTTGGTCCCCGTGCTCACAAATGTTGTTTTCGTTAGATCAGACTTGAGATGGAAAGTCCCTTCACTTAAAGACCCATAGGTCATGATCATACTCCAATAGGTATGTTCTATACTCGTGTGATCATGATGGAAAGGATTAGGAATGGTTCCCAATCCATGTGGTTTCACCTATTTTTTTTAAAATTCAGTTGCTATCGTGACTTATATGACAAGTTTGTTTTTTATTGAATTCCATTTGATCTCCATGTTTGAATGATACTCAAGGCCATGACTACCTCCCTTCAAATGGTATCGAAGTCAGGTTCAGAGCTCTTGGATATGATCCAAACCCTAGGAATATATGGTTATGGATACATATTACAAGAACACTATTTCTTCCACATTTGTACGATTCCAAATTGATTTTGCAAACATTTTATGTTGCTAAAATTAGTCATTGTTATGAAGGTATTTTGGGATTTAAAAATATATTTAGAATGTATAAATATGACACCCAAAAGTCAGGCCAATAGTTGGCTATAATGGGGCAAAGAATCGAATACAAAAAGTCCCACATTATATTGTTTTGCATGAATTTCGCAACTGCTAATTATGATTTTTTTAGTTACGCTGCGAAAAGTCAGCGACCGCCTCAAAAGCCCCGCTCTCTCTAACAAAGAGTGGAGGGACCCGGATGATGATCTTTCGAGTCTGCCTCCTATCATGAACAATGTTGAAAATACTAAATTAATGTCACAAAGAAAATTATGCAAATTTATTTTACATAATCCTGAGTCCAATGGCCTAAGATATTGGGTTATTAGTTGGTTAGGGTCAGACGATGATGAGATCATTTATTGACATTTTTAATTGCGTATTAAATTCAAAATAAATCATAAAAATATGATATTTTCTGTGATTAGATGATGAAATAAATATTTATAAAAATACTTGATTGCCAACAACATTTGTTGATTGATTGTTTCATGAAAAGTGGAATTTAAAGGGCAATAGTTGTAGCTAGATAATTTGGATGTAAAAATAAATTGTTGATTGACATATAGGAAATTTATGGATATTAAAATTGTTTTAATTCTAAAGAGATCTTTATATAGTATAAAGCACAATCGAAAGATTGATAAAACCACAACAACTATTTTATCCAATTATGTTGTCCTGATTTAGAAAAGAGAAGGTGTCTAGGTTGGGTATGGTGATTGGATTAACTAATTAGCACCTTGCAAGGTAAAGAAATGCTCCCTTTCAGCATTATATGAATGTTTGGCTGGATCCTTTTCAAGGAAGGGTAGCATGAGTAAGTAAATTCTTACTCAACAACTAAAATTAGAATAACACATACTTGTGAGAGCATATACTATAACATAAAATTATATCAAGCAAGAACTGTTTATTTCTTGAACTGGATTAATATTAATTTAATATAATTATTCTGATATGGTCTAAGTATTCACGGTCTATAATTAAAGATTATTAGATTTCCCTTGTAATGATTGATCATAAAAATATGATTCAAAATAATCAATCAACAATTTGAATGGGATATGGAGGACCATATAATGGCATACATGGTTAGAGGGTACCTTCGCTATGGATTCTACTAAGGAGACGCATATGTGAAGCCATATCTCTAATGTACAAGCGCACATGGATCGAGCTCCCTGGTTCTCGAAAGAGACATGACGTATGCATAGTAAACCCAATGTTATTCCCCCATATAATTGAGGCAGTGTTGGATTGCACATAGCGAGTTCTATTTTTGTTGATGGTTGGTTCAACTGGCACCTAGGAGTGGTGGGATCCGGTGTCGCAGACCAAATTGGGAGTGCAAGTTGGACTTGTAAGGAAAAAAGAGTCCCTACTTCCTTCATTGTAGTTGTATTTTCTCATATTATTGGTGTGTGATGAAAGTGGGAAGGAGATCCCAGATCTCGGTAAAGGTATTTTGGGATGCATACCTCATTCAAGCAGGAAAGTGGATGGACTTTCAAAGCATACAACTTTGATTTAAAACAATAATAACTTTACAACAATGATCAAGTTTGCAAAAATCGGTAGTCGGTACTCGGTCGGTTGGGTCACTGACTAAGGATTAATCGGCAGTCGGACCACTAATTGGATTTAGTCGGGCTTTAATCGGTTTTGGATTTTTTTAATTAATTTAAATAGATAAATCATTTTTGTATGTATATTCTTATATATTTACATAGATTTGTATATTTTTTATATTATCATAACGAAACAAAAGAAGAAATTGAATATAAATAAAACATTAAGCATATTAGAATAAGTTTGTTTTAAAAAACAAAAAATAAATGGTATCTCCAAGCAAAAATCGATCGACTAGTGGCCTTAGTCGAAATTAGTCAGTACAGGTCGGCCACCCCACCGACTAGACTAGTCGGACCTACTAGTCGGGTCAGTCAGGGGATTTTTACAACAATGACAATGATGACAAAGCATTTTCCCACAATTAAGTATGGTCGGCTACATGGATTTTTTACCTCTATTCAGATGGATTTTGGGTCATTCTCAACTTTAAATCTAAATAACTAATATCTCTTTGAATAGTCCCATTCTAGTACTTCTTCGGCCTTCCTCTCCCTCTCTTAACCGGCTCAAAATCCCAAATCTCGCACTTTCTAACTGGAACATCAACCGACCTCATTTGCAAATGGCCAAACCATCTTAAGCAATTTCTTGCATCTTATGCCCTATCAGAGCTATACCAACTTTCCTTATGATTGCATCATTCTGAATCCGATCTTTTCGTGTATGAATACACATCCACCTTAGCATTTTCATTTCTTCTAATGTCATTTTTTGCAAATGTCTATGATTCACATGCCAACATTCTGATCTGTAGAGCATAGCATGTCTCACAGCTACTTTGTAATACTTCCATTTGACATTCAAAAGGCTTTTCTTATCACAAAGAACAATAAAGGCTCCTCTTGGCTTTGGCCAACCTACATTTATTTTATGATTAATATATCCATCACTTTCCTTGGCATGTTACAAAATAAATCCCAAGTATTTAAAAGAATCTTTCTTCTAAATGCTATCATCGGCAATATCCATCTCAAGTCATTTATCGTTGTTTCCATCAAATGTGGACTCCATATATTCAGTCTTAGCCCTACTTATACGAAATCCTTTATCTAAGGCATGTCTCCAAACCTCAAGCTTCTCATTTACTCCATCTCTTATCTCATCAATTAACACAATATCATCAGCGAACAATATGCATAAAGGTATCTCGTCCTAAATGTGACTAGTCAACTCATCCATTATCAAAGTAAAAAGGAATGTACACAAAGTTGAACATGGATGCATATCGAATCCGATGTTAAAATAGCCAGTCTTCCCAGTGTGGACCTTTACATGAGATGTAGCCCCATCATACATATCCTTTATAAGGTTAATGTATGGGACATGTAGTTGTCTCTTCTCCAAAACTCTCCACAAAATCTCCATTGGTATTGAATCATAGCCTTCTCCAAATCAATAAAAATTGAATGGAGGTTCTTCTTTTAACTTTATAAATCTCCATTATTCTCCTCAACAAGTGGATAGCTTCAATGGTTGAGCAACCTGACATGAATATGAACGGGTTTTCAATTACTTAAAAGTTTGCTTCAACCTTCATTCGATTACACATTCCCAAGTTTTCATAATATGACTCATTGGTTTGATACCTCTACAATTCAAACAATTTTTTAATATCTTATTTATTCTTATAAAGAGGTACCACAATGCTTCTTCTCAATTCTTCAGGCATTTTCTTGCTTCACCAAATAACATTTAATAAATTTATGAGCCAAGTCAAACCTCGTTCACCTAGATCTCTCCAAACTCTTACAGGAATGTCATAAGGTCCTACCCCTTTCTCAAGTTTCATAACCTTTAAATCCTCCTCTACCTCCTTCCTCTGTATCCGTCTATATCTAGCATGATTCAAGTAACATTCACTACCAACAAGATCTCATAAAGTAATCTCTTTATTCCCTTCCCCAATGAAAAGCATATGGAAATATTTCTTCCATCTAGTCTCTATATCTTTTGACTAACAAGCACATGTCCTTCCTCATCCTTGATGCATCTCACTTGAGAAAGTCTTTATCTTTCTTTCTCTTGCTTTGGCCAATCTAAATATATCCTTATGGCCATCCTTCACGTCAAGATTTTTGTACAAAACCTCGCAATCTTTCAACTTGGATTCACTTACAACCTTTTTCTCGTCCTTCTAGTCGTTTGTGACAAGTTCCTATATTATATCCTTTTACATAGCTTTAAAGAAATCTCTTTTAAATTTAAGCTTCTCTTGTACCCTTTCACTCCACCACCAAGCCTCCTTTTGGCCTGGAACTCCTCCCTTAGAAGTGCCTAGCATCTCTTTGGCCATCCATCAGATACGAGATGTTACCGCCTCCCACATCTCATTTGCACCTCCGTGATAAACCAAAGATAAGTCTTTGAAAAGCTACTCCTTGAAGCTTGATTTCTTCAATAGAAGATTACATCATTTAGTTCTAATGATCTTGGGAACCATCCTCTTCTTTGCCAGCCTTTTTATTTGCACATCTATGATAGCAAGCAATGTTGAGATGTCAATCTCTCTCTTGGGATTGCTTTGTAGTCTTTACAACACAACCGATCTCTTCTCCTCATAGCAAAGTAATCTATATGTGTTTTAGTCAAACCACACTTATAAGTAAATAAATGCTCCTCCATCTTCTTGAATATACTATTTGCTATGAAAAGGTCATCAATCATTACAAAATCCTGGGTTACTTTTCCAACTTCATTTCTATCCTCGAAGCTATGGCCTCCATTAACACTAGTATATCCTAAATCATCCTTTCCCACATGTCCATTAAGATCTCCACATAGGAAAATCATCTGTCTTTGTGGGATGTGTTGCATAATCTTATCCAAATCCTCCCAAAAATATGGTTTAGTCCTTTCCTCTAAACCAACTGGCAGCACATAAACTGATATTATATCCATAGCTTCTTTTTCTTCTTCTAGAACCAATTATAAAAAAATAATCTGACCACCGAATCTTTGCACCTCAACTACAATATCCTTCAAATCCTTATGAACAACCACTCCAACACCATTTCTACCCCTCTCTTTACGTGAATACAATAATTTAAAGCATGTCTTCTCGATCTCCATTACTTTCTCTCCAGCCCGTTTTGTCTCTGGGAGACATAGTATCTGAATCTTCCTTCTTTCTGTTGTATCCGCTATCTCCATTGACTTGCAAGTCAAAGTACCAATATTCCAACTATCTATCCTCAACTTTTGTTGCAACCTCTTTTGGACTAACTTCTTTACTTGCATACCTTAATCACAATAAATACTTATACAAATTATCTTGTTTTAGATAACTTTCATTTATACCCACTCAATATATATATTCTCAGTCATATTCATGAATAGGATCCATGATTAAGATGCAGTACTTACAGTTAGACAAATAATGTATGTAGTTGTAATGTAAAAGTTTACTCATGATGATGAAGATAGATAATTAAATAAGAAGTAGGATGACGACCAAGGTTTCATGTGTCACTACAGTCTTGGTCCTTCAACGATTGTTCTTTAGAAGTAACATATCGATGTGGATCGTAATTATCAAGATTGTTCTAGTTCTAGATCTGAAGGAGATTTTTGGAAAAGGATATGTGCTCTCAACATTTGATCATGAAGGAAATGGTTCACTGCATTAGACAGAAGGGTGTCTCCATAAGAGGTGGTGTACTCATAATATTTGATTACCTTCCAGAACCAAAGTCTTAAGAGACAAGATGGATGTGGATATGATGAGTGTCATCATTCTATTAGTTTTGCTCAAGTCCTTCATGAATTTTCATAATTTCATATGATATGAATAGGATGAAGCAAGTATAAATGTTGAAATACTTTCATATTGATGTCCATTGATGTTCAATTCTAGAGATCCTTTATCTCAAGCAATGGTTGTTTAAGGATCAGGAAAGTTGATAAATTGCTTTTAGCATATCTAAAAATGTCTCGGTGTAATAAGGACTAAAAATGAGTTATTCAGAACCACACTCAAAATATCTCGATGAAGAGCATGGCTTAATTAATACATGGGCAAGTCTAGGTTTGAACTTAGGGAAACGAACAATTTATTATCTAAATGCGGTTCAACATATAATTTATTGAATTTGAAGAAATTTGGATCAGTGTGCAAAAGCAATGCATGTTATTTTTTAAATTTTTTATATGCAGAATATGAAGTGAGAAAATTAATACTAAGCAATGTAAAAGTAATCACAAACAAATGCAAGAGGACTCCTGAATAAAACTCTAAGTACAAAATCCAATTAAATAAAAATTAGTCCCAAATAATAATAATAATAATAATAATAATACTCAAATAAAGCACCAATTTCCTTTTTAAATCAATGCACCAAACTAATAAGGCACCTACATCATTTAATGCATGTTAGGTAAATAATTAGGGAATTAGTGATGTAAAATCAACACTTAAGTCTCCTAATTAAATTCTAAATACAATAAGTTGCACAATGGTTGTTTAATTTACAAAATGAAGTTAGAGCTAATTTATGGCATTTAAATTCAGGTTTAAGAATCACTAAACTTCTCTGATTAATAAATGAATGTTTACAAGTCATGTCAGAGAACTAATCATTCCATTCAAAAGACAATTAAAAGATCTTTAAAACATGATCAATTTCATAAAATTTGGTTTTAATATGCAAAAGTTACAAACATAATTAAAATTAATTAATAACTATTTAAAGGCACGTAAAAGTGGCTTATCTGCAATTAAAATAAGTCAAAGTGGTTTATGTGTAATTTTCCAAACATGTAGGGGTAGATTTATAATTAAGAGAAGAAATCAGGGCATTGTTGCAATTAACCTAGAGGCGGCACGAAAGGATGTGTTGGGTCTGCTTCAGCTTCAGGCCCATGCCACTTGATAGGTTCGGGCCACGTGTTGAAGCACTTTGGCAAGGGTGGGTCTACCGAACCTGATGAGGTGGCATTGTGGCTCGGGCTAGGATCTTAACCCATGGATCAAGAAGATCCAAGGGCTTTGATCAAGGAAGAGGTAGACATTGGAGATGCTCCTATGGGTTGGATCAACGGTGGTTGGGGGCTCCTCTGGTGACCGATAGATCAAGCATGAGCCCAAATCCAATGGAACTTGTACCTCCTTCCTCCTTCGTGTTAGACATGTGAGCCCTGAGAGAACCATTTCTATAATAAATGTTATTGTAACCATTTGATATATTAATAAAAGTTATTGGTTGGTTTTTCTCCTACTTGAGATTAAATAAATGAATGTACTTATAAGGTCCCTTAGTACAATTAGGGTTATGTACCATGGTCGTCTCAATAATCATATAGTTATTGATTCCATGGTTGAATCATAGAGATTGGTGCTTGGATGTTATCTAAAGAGTTAGATTGAGGACTCATCAAGCACTATCAAATGATTGTTAAGAAAGGATCTCTAGTCTGAGAAGGAGATTGCAATCCATCTTTTAAGGTTGATATATGACCTACCTCTTGATGCAGGTCCTCTACATAGGAATAGAGATTCAAAGGTGTTAGATAAGTTAGATCAAAGAGTTGACTTAACGAGACCGAGATAACCAAGACCTATGTCATATGTTTCCACGATATAGGAATGCATCATCTAACTAGAGACAGATGTATTACTATATGCCTAAGTATGTACATTAGGCAGACCATTAGGTTGATCACCTAATCAAGGTTTATATATTGACGAGCTAGTGTACATACAAGGGCATATGAGTAATACGATCTCTTATTGCAATCATAGAGGTTTACTACTAAATCAAAAGGCATGAGCTCACTTATGTGATATTTGGGACCAACCAAATTTTATGCATGATCATCTTTCTTTGGAAGCATGACAGAATTTGCGGGTATGATACATTCTTTTGGAAAGCATATGATCGATATCAACTCCTAATGATTGAATGAGAAACTTAATGATAAAACTCTGAAGAATGTAGTTCAAATATCATATAAAACTTCGGGTTTATTCTAGGTCTTCCATTATACATGATGTATAGGTACTAGGAATACTCGAGGGTAATGTGATCATAAACGATTGTATAACTGTGACACTTTCGTTCTAAGGGAGTGATGAAACAGGTCTGGATTTTAGTGACTCCTCTCAGAAGATTAGTAATCTGATCTTAGTCTAAATATTGGACATTGATCTGAATGTGATTCGAATGCAATGAGAAGATTAGATTTACGGTTTGATTTAATCAAACATCTTTGAGAGGTCACCTAGATCTGGATATGAGATAAGATCTCAATATCCTAGTCACTATACATGGAATGTACAATCGCCCTGTCCATATCTCCATGTATCCGTGGAGAAGGCACACTGTTCTTGAAAGAGTTTAAGCAATTCTATTATTGACAATATATCAGGGCATTCGAAAATTGATAATTAAATGTGATTTAGTTGTCGTGAATGATGTGAGTGTGATTCATATTATTTGGACACATGAGAAGAGTCATCTAAGATAATTGAATGAGATTTAATTATCAAAGATATGATTAATGTGGATATCACTATCCACAATAATCATAAATATTATAAATATAATTTATATATCATGAAGTGATTTAATTTTAAATAGGATTTATAAAATAAATGTTAATGTGAATTGGATTCACAATGTACAATTAATTGTAAATGTAATTTACATTTTATATTAGGTGGTTGAATATGATTCATAATTATCAATGGTAATATTGAAACTGTCAGAAAAAAATTGGAATTATTTTGGTGAGAATTTAAGCGATAATAGTTGTTTCACAGGTGGAATAATCGATGAGATATGAGATCTCACCAAAATTGGAAGGAGGTGGAGTCCTCTCCTTATTAGGAGTGGACAACCACAGAGAATCTCTCCGTAGTGCACGTCCACCCTAGTTATGGAAGGAGGCTCCACTCCTTTCCATATCATTCAATATGAATTGATTTAATTGAATATAAATTTCTTGAATATTATTCAACATATTTATTGTTTTAAATCAAATAATTATTATTGTAAATTTTTTTGAAACAAAATTATGGCTATTGATTTCAATTAGGAGTGCATCTCCATCATCCAATATGTTATAAAAGAAAGGCTAGACCTAGATCTTTCTCTTACACAAGCTGAAAGCAACAAATATATCTCTCTCTTCTTCTTCTCATGCATGTCCAAGAGGTCCTCTCTCTCAACCCTAGTGGTCGTCGACTTTGTGGTTGTTGAAAGCATCGTCGTCATTACGTTAGCATTGTGTTGTCGAATCGATTGCTTGTTGATCTCCTCCTTATTCGGTGCTATGTGCGCGTTAGGAAGACTACATATTTTGTGAGATGAAATCGGGAGGTTTCACGCTTGGATCATCAACACAAATTACGGGAAGCACATGTCTCATCCATGCGCCTGCAAGTGCATCCTTCATTAGATCGGACTTGAGACAGGAGGTCTCCTCACTTAGAGACACGCAATCGTAAACACACTTCGAGAGGTAATCCTTTTACACATTTGTGATATTGATGAAACGATATGAGAAAGGTTCTCATATTATGTTATTTCATCTTCGTTAAAAAAATTTAATTTTTTGTTGCCCCTAGCAACTAGTATGACTAGTTGTTCTTGATTGCTTGTTATACGATCTTCACACTTTTATGATACGCTAAGGCCGAAACCCTAGCCTTCAAGTGGTATCAGAGCCTAGTTAAAGGTCTTGGATATGATCCAAACCTTACGGGAATGAGGTTTTACATATTAGATGTGTTGGACATGCGAGCCCACGGCGAGCCATTATGCAATAAATGTTATTGCAAATATGATTCCCTGATCTGAAGTAAAGAATAACTAATTTGCATAATAGGTCCCTTAGTACAATTAGGGTTATGTACTACGGCCTTCTTGATGATCATACAGTTTTTGATTCAATTGTTGAATCATAGAGGTTGGTGCTTGGATGAATATCTAAAGTGTTAGATTGACTCATCAAATCTGTCAAATGATTATTAAGAGAGGATCTCCAGCCTGAGAAGGAGATGGCAATCCTTTCTCCAAAGGATGATATCTGACTGACCTCTTGATGTAGGTCCTCTACATAGGAATGGAGATTCAGAGGTGTTAGATAAGTTAGGTCGAAGATTTGACATAACGAGATCGAGATAACCAAAGACCTGTGTCATATGTTGTCACAATATAGGCATGCATCCTCTAACCGGAGACATATTTCTTACTATATGTTTGAATATGTACATTTGGCAGACCTATAGGTTGATGACCTAATCAAGGTCTATACACCGACGCGCAGGTGTGCATACAAGATCATATGAGTAATATGATCTCTCAAAAGGACAGGTTCATTTACTGAACTGGAAGACATGAGATCACCCATGAGATATTGGGAATCAAATTCCGTGCATGGTCATCTCGCTTTGGAAGCTTGACTGAATTTGTAGGTTTGATATATACTTTTGGAAAGTATATGGTCAATACGTAGGTATAATATATGCTTTTGGAAAGTATATGATCGATACGGACTCTCAATGATCGAATGAGAAACTTAATGATAAAACCCTGAAGGAGACAGTCTAAATAGATCTAAAACTTCGGGTTGAATCTAGGTCTTCTAGTATGCAAGATTTATGGGTATTCGGAAAACTTGAGGGTGATGTAATTATAAACGATTGTATAACAATGACGCTTCCATACCAAGGGAGTAATGAAATAGGTATGGATTTTAGCGACTTCTCTCAATAGAGAAGTAATCTAATCTCAATCCAAATGTTAGACATTGATCTGAATGAGATTCAGAAGCAATTAGGAGATTAGATCTACGGATTTATTTAATCAAACATCTGTGGGAGGCCCTTAAGATCTGGACTTGAGATATGATCTCAACATCCAAGTCACTATATGTGGAATGTATAATCACCTTGTCCTTATCTTCAAGTATACGCGGAGAAAGTGCATTATTCTTGAAAGAGTTCAAGAATAATTCCATTTTTAATATATCCAAGCATTGAGAAATGGATAATTAAATGTGATTTAATTATCATAAATAATATGGATAAGATTCATGGTATTAGAATGCATGAGAATTGAGATCTTAGATAATTAAATTTAATTTAATTATCAAGTATACAGATAATGTGGATAATACTATCCATATTATTCATATATATTATAAATGTGATTTGTAATATATTAAAGAGAGACTATTGTAATTTACATTTGTTTATTAAGTGTTGATGTGAATTGGATTCACATTGGACAATAAATTGAAAATATAATTTACATTTTATTTTGGGTTGTGAATATAATTCACAATTTTTCAATGGTATGATTGCAATATTCACAAAATAATTAAGAATTATTTATGTGAATAAATTTGCAACAAATAGTTATTGAAAAAAATTAATTGAGGATAAATAGCTACCTTAGTGGGAGGAGGTGGAAGGCCACCAAGTCCCATGTATCTCTTTTAAACTATTTCCATGCAAAATTGATTTAGTTGAAATTAAATTTTATTGATGATTCAATATATATGTAATTTAATTTAATTAATTTTTGTTGTGTTTTTGCAATAAAATCATGGCCATTGAAACACACACAAACCAATCTAAACCATTGTATTTGTGTAGTCCATGGATTGAGATCCATGGACTCCCAAAATACTATATAAGAAGAGGCGCCCTTGCCCTTCTAAGAAGAAGTTGTTGAACAACAATTTCTCTCTCTCTCTCTTTCTCATTCTCATATCACACACCAACTCTCTTCCTCTTGAGTTGTCATTCTCTCTAACTTAGAGAGAAGGTTGCTTTCGTTGTCGCATCGCCGTTAGGCCATCGCCTCAACTGTTTGTGGATCTACATCTCATTCTATGCATCACGTTTATGGAGAAGATGCTTGATCTTGTGATACGAGATCAGGAGATCTATTGCTTGGATCAACAACTCATATTGCGAGAAGCACGTGATTCATCTCTGCGCTCGCAAGCATATCTACCGTCGAGTCGAATTTGAGATAGGAGGTCACTTTGCTTAGAGTCTCGATTACAACCATGCTACAAGAGGTATTCCTTTAACTAATATGTGGTTTAGATGAAACGATCCATGAATGGTTCACGTATCATGTGGTTTCATCATTTTTTTAAAATTCCACTGCACCGAGCAACTAGTTCGACTAGTTGCTCAAGATCGCATATGATGGGATCCCCCCGCTTCTATGATGTGCTTGAGGATTTTTTCCATAGTCCTTCAAGTGTTATAAGATCCTTGTTTAGGTCTTGGATGAGATCCAAAATCCTAGATGAACAAGTTTCACTTTTTTGATGCGCGGGACTCTTAATTTTTGCATTGGAAGCAAGAATCGAATTGGTTTTTTCGATGAAATAAAAACCTACTGTTTATGCATTTTTTGGATGTGTTTTTTATTATTAAAATGTATTTATAATGTCTAAATATGTCCACAAAACAATAATTTATTATTAATGCTAAAAGTGCATGAAAATGATTCGAAGAGTTCCTGCCGCTAAAATTATTTTTGCATGTATTTGTGGATCTGTAAGAAAATTAATTTTACTTACTATTTTCCTGTCATGAAATAAGAAATAAATACTTTGATTAAGTATAGAATCAAACCATCAAACCACATGATTTTCTTTCACGGGAATCCGGCTCCGTTTGCCCTAGATATTACATTTTTAGTGGAGATGGGTCGGATGATGATTGGATCATCATAACTCTTTGCTTAATTTGTTTATTATTCAATGAAAATCATAGAAATTATGAATTTGCCTTGATTTATTATGATGTCTAGTCATTATGGAGATAATTTATTAATCATCACTAACCATTGATGGAATGTTTCTTTTGGACATGTGAGTCCACGACGAGCCATCATGTAATAAATGTTATTGCAAATATCATTCCCCAATCTAGAAAGAAGAATAACTAATTTGCATAATAGGTCCCTTAGTACAATTAGGGTTATATACCATGGACATCTTAATGATCATACAACTATTGATTCGATTGTTGAATCATAGAGGCTGGTACTTGGATGAATATCTAAAGAGATAGATTGGGGACTCATCAAGCACCATCAAATGATTATTAAAAGAGGATCTACAACCTGAGAAGGAAATGGCAATACTTTCTCTAAAGGCTGATATCTGACTGACCTCTTGATGTAGGTCCTCTACATAGGAATGGATATTCAGATGTGATAGATAAGTTAAGTCAAAGAGTTGACTTAACGGGATCACGATAACCAAAGAGCTATGTCGTATGCTATCACGATATAGGCATGTATCCTTTGACTGAAGATAGATGTGTTACTATATGTCTGAGTATGTACATTTGGCAGACCAATAGCTTGATGACCTAATCAAGGTCTATACACCGATGCGTTGGTGTGCATGCAAGGGCATATGAGTTATATGATCTCTCAAAGGGATCATACAGGTTCATTTACTGAACCGGAAGACATGAGCTCACTCATGTGATATTGAGAAGAATCAAATTCCATGCAAGTTCATCTCGCTTTGGAAGCTTGACTGAATTTGAACGTTAGATATATGCTTTTAAAAAGTATATGATTAACACCTGGGTATGATATATGCTTTTGGAAAGTATATGATTGATACCAACTCCCGATAGTCAAATAAGAAACTTAATGATAAAACCATGAAGGAGACAGTCTGAAATAGATCTAAAACTTCAGGTTTACTCTAGGTCTTCCAGTATGCATGATGTATAGGTATTAGGAACACCTGAAGGTGATGTGATCATAAATGATTGTATAACCATGACGCTTCCATTCCTATGGAGTAATGAAACGGTTCTGGATTTTAGTGACTCCTCTCAGTAGAGAAGTGATCTGGTCTTGGTCCAAATGTTGGCATTGATCTGATTGTGATTCAGATGCAATGAGAAGACTAGATTTGCGATCTTGATTTAATCAAGAATCTATGAGAGGTCTGCAAGATCTGAATTTGAGATGTGATCTCAATATCCAAGTCTCTATACGTGAAACAAACAATTGCCATGTCCTTATCTCCAAGTATCCGCGGAGAAAGCGCATTATTCTTAAAAGAGTTCGAGAATAATTTCATTGTTGATAATGCATTGAGAAATGGATAATTAAATGTGATTTAATTATCATTAATAATATGAATTTGATTCCTATTGTTTGGCCATATAAGGATAGTTATTTAAGATAATTAAATGTGATTTTGTTATCAAAGATGTGAATAATGTGAAAGTGATTCATGTTATTTCAGCACATGAGTATAGAGATCCAAGATTGTTAAATATGATTTAATTATTAAGGATATGAGTAATATGGATATCGCTATTCACAATAATCAGGGATATTATAAATGTGATTTATAATATGGAGAGATTTAATTGTAAATAGAATTACAAATTATGTGTTGTTGTGAATAGGATACACAATGAACAATTAATTGCAAATCTAATTTACATATTATGTTGGATATATGAATATGATTCATATTTGTCAATGGCACGATTTAAGTTTTCACAAATTTAATTTTGAATTATTGTTGTGAAGATAAATGCAATAATTGTTATTGCATATTAATTAATACATATGTAGATATATGAAGACATTATCTCTTGAATAGTGGTTGTCCACCTTGACTTTTTCGGGTGGGTGGGACTACCACACTATTTATAGTAAAGAGACTTTGTCCTCTATATTATCAATGTATATTTATTAATTCTAAAATAAATAAATTATGATCATGAAAAGGGATAGAGTTAATTTATTTTAAACTAATTGTTTTTTAGCAACAAATCATGATCATTGATTAATAAACTTTTAATTTGCACCGTAGATTAAGAGAGCACATGGATTGAGATCATTGTGCATCTAACTAGTATAAAAGGAAGGGTAGCCCTTACCTTTGAAGAATATACACATGATTCCAAGAGGAATTGAACTCTCTCGATGCTCTCTCTCTCTCTCTCATTCTTTACACGTCAAGTCTCTCTCTCTCTCTCTCATTGTGGCAGTCTACCATGGATCCCTATAGAGAGTCGCCATCACCGCAGCATCATCGTTATGTAGTTGGATTGTTTGCTCGTGGATCTTTATCACCTTCGATGTGACTCGCTCGTGAAGAAGATGTCGGATCTCGTGTGAAGATATCAGGAGATTCGCCGCTTGGATCGTCAACATGGATTGCAAAGAGCACGCATCTCGTCAACACGCTCGTAAACGTCCCCTCCGTTGGATCGGACTTGAGATAGGAGATCTCTTCATTTAGAGACTCGATCGCAACCACGCTTCAAGAGGTAAACCTAATACTTGTTTGTGGCTTAGATGAAACAATCCAAGAAGTGTTCTTGGATCATGTGATGGAGCCGGAATTGGTCATTCAATTATCGCTTTGTGGCTTTTTTTCCAAGTGTGGTTGCTTTTATTGTGTACATGATTTGATTGTGCGATTATTTTTATTAATTAGGAAACATTTTTTTACAACTTTTATTTTGAAAATTATTTGATTTGAGGTCAATTCATGTACAAATAAAATAGTGTAGTATACAAATATACACAACACACATTTTTTTTGGATTTTCTGATTAAGGACCCTATCTCCCCCTACTTTATTCTTGATCGATCAGGTCAAGTGTTGACCTTCTCTCGGGGTTCAGATCAGCTTGTATCTATTATATATATGCAGTCTTCCTCTCTTTTTATTTTCTTTTCTTTATTTTCCCTTTATTTATATATTTATTTATTTTAGGTTAAAATAATATACAAATATGCAATATTTACACACAGATGCAAGTTAGTAAGAGCTTGGAGTTAGTATTATATACATGTGTTTTATAAGGAATTTTAAGCTAAAATAAATGAATAAAGATGACAAGTCGCAGATTCATCATCCCCCTATGCTTTACCTTTGCTAGTCCCTTAGCAAACAATTATTTGAAAGAATAAGTGAATAAAAGAAAAAAGAAAGGGAAAATAAAGAAATTAGGACAATATTGAGTATTACACTTATCTTCATAAAATTGTAGTTTGGAGCTCTGTTAGAAAATTGGATTATTAGTGTGTCAGAACCTTAATGGGAGACGGATTTAAAACCTAATAGCCTCTAAGTTCCACAGGACTCCAATTCAGGTCACCTCAACAGTCAGGTCAGCACAATTCTACATACACAAATTCTTGTGACTATGAATCTTTACTTGTACGGTGTAAGTGATATAGCTCCCCATCTCAAAAGTAGCAAAGAAACAGCCTCCCTCAACAAGGTAAATCTAGTTCCCCGGTCTAGCAACTCTTTCCTCGAGGAGCGGAGATATTCCCTTCTATGTTCAAGTACAACCAGCTCAAGAAGAGGGGATGGAGAAAAGAATGGACGGTAACCAGTGTAGCTACATATCCTTGGATGCATGACCAGTGTAGCCAAGTCATCCGCTACAAGCTTACAAAAATTTGTCTTTGAAGCTCTTATTGAAATTTTTTATTTTTTTATCCTTGTATATACACTCTGGCAGGCATTTTACTTTTCAATCAGGCATGTCCACTTTTGGAGATTCTGCATTTTTCCATACTTTTTTTTGAAAGCATATACAAGGTGCAACATGTACATAAGGAGTTTTTCCTCTTGATCCAGTAGACTATCTCTCTTTTGAAGCAGTATTGCAACCCCACAATATCTTATCTTTAGACCTCAACATCGCTAGACCAGGTTCAGATGCACTTCCTTCCCTAGAGGAAGACGAGTGGTTCCGCCAAGATGTACAACCCTCGTATGCTACCCCAAGCCAAAAGATTCTGCCTCCTCACTACCTCATCCATGAAGAGCTACGTGTAGAGTGCTTGTCCAAGATAAGCCATTGTCTTAAAGAATCATGTATGTGTTGTTAAATGTTCTACTTAGACTAATCAAGATGACATGTGAACATAGTCTTATGGACTCAAAGAATTAAGTCACTAGGACCTGAAAAGTCTTAACTCCATTTCTTATAAGGTTCCTCTGAAATTAAGTGGAATAAGGCCCAACTAAGCTCCATTCTTCAATTTTATTCCAGACTTAGTTTAAACGCCAATACTATCCTGAAAAATGCATATGAAAATGCAAGAAAAAATGAACAATGCAAAGAAAGCAAATTTTTTTTGAAAAAATGATGCACGTGTGAAAAGAACACATTTTTTAAACAATTTTCTAATTTTGAACTTTTTATGGATTTTTGGAGAAATGCATATGTAAAAGAAAGGGTTTTTTTAATTTTGCAAGTTTTTATTGATTTTTGGTTTTGTAGTTTTTTAAAAAAAAGAAAAAAGGTTAGTAAAATATGTACAAGTATATACAAGAATTTGTTTTGTTTTTTTTGTTTTGTGTTTTTTTTTGTTTTTGTTTTGTTTGTTTTTTTTTGTTTTTTTGGTTTTGTTTTTTTACACACATGGATTTTACAAAATTATATACATATCTCCCAAAATAATTATCTTAAAAAGTACGAGTTATGTCTAAAGTATATATACAATATATACGGCACCCCCTATACTTAGCTCGAACTATGTCCTCATAGTGATCAGAGAGCGACAAAGGAAGACACAACTCGTGCTAAGTATAGAAAAGTGAAAAGACTCCTATGCTACAACGACTCAAAGAAAAAAATAAAAATAAAAAGAAGCGAAGTCAGTGGTCCCCCTATACTTAGGATCAAGTAATCCTAAGTATGGTAAACTGTACAAAAGGGGAAAATCGATGGAGAGAATGTACAGACTCAAAAATAAAAAACGTGATACGAACAGCATCACCCCCCTATACTTAGGGTAGAGTATCCCTAAGTATAGGCAACAACAAGAGTGATGAACAAGACAAATATGAAAAACACAAATCATTCACCCCCCCTATACTTAGGATAAAGCACATCTTAAGTATAGCATACACACACGCGGAAAAGGGGTGAATGATAAGATGGAAGAAGAAAGAGTGAAACTAAAGGATATACAAGAGGAATGGATGTACAAAGGTCAAGAAGGTCGAAAACGAACCTTCCTGCAGGACCGCTGAGGTATGGATCTAACAAGGTGTAGGTCGATATTGGGGTTATTATTAGATATGAAATGATCAGGATCGATCAAGAATGTATCCTCAGCGGTTTCAGATTGTGCAGGCCTAAACCGATTAATGGAAGTAGTATGACCATGTCCAGCCTAGAAAGTCTCATAAATATCAAAGTAAAAAGGCTCGAATTCATTTTCCGAAAAAGTAGGATCAATTTCAGCCTGGCGAGCCTCTACCGGATCATCATCTTTATTAAAAGAACCAAATTCCTTTATAAAAGCAATCAAATCAAATTTGGCCTGATCGGTCTCGTCTAACTCAGGGTGAATATGAACAGACTCATCAGTGAAAGTAGTCAAATCATGTTCGTTCTGTCTAGTCTCAGAGTTTTCCTTGCGCTCTAGGGTGTCTATCGTGTAAATCCCACGGATGTCATCAATGCATCTCCACATACCAGAAGGGAGAATTCCAAGGTCTATGCTTTCTGAGTCTTCCTCGTTGAAGAGGAATTCTTGGGTTTCATTATCATCCAACATATAACAAGAATCTCTGATATTATCATCGAAGTCAAATTCCTTGGGGTGGATAACACGGGCGGGCTCTCATGGGATGCAGGTCTCTGGTTAGTAGTGTGTGTAGTGATCAACACATCGCTCCCTACATCAGAACGGAAGCGAATCTCTCCTGACCTATAATAAATAACGGCTCCCGCAGAGGTGAGGAAAGGCCGTCCCAGGATGATTGGAGGGTGCTCCACAGGGGTGGAGGCTCCATAGGCAATACAACAAAATCAGAAGTGAATTTCATGCCCTTAATAAGAATGACAACATTTTCTATAATACCCTTTGGCCTCTTAATAGATCCATCAGCAAATTGAACAATCATCCTGGTTTTCTTGAAAGGCCCAAGATGAAGAGACTGTACCATAGAGAAGGGTATTATATTGATTGAAGAACCGTCGTCAAGGAGAGTGTTATCACAAGAATGTTCAGAGATGAAGCAGCTCACAAGAGGAATGGTAGTGTTCCCTTTCTTAAAATGTGGACAGTGAGAGATGGCGTAGGTAGTGGCCATGGTGAAGATGTGACGCTCAGATCTTCCTTCGCTTTCTCTTTTTGTGTTGAGGAGTAGATAAATCTGTCATGGCCTACTGAAGTGGGGTTTTAATAATCTCATGGATAATAGCCACCACTTCGGGTTCGGTCAACATTTTTTTGAATTTTTGGACCTCATCCATACAAGGGAGGAGATCAGAATCAGCATATACACGAGGATTGCCAAGAGCAATTTGTATAATGGAATCCCCAGGGTCAAGGTTGGGGCATGTGGTGAATAGGTGTATGGGTAAATAATTGGGCATTTGAGTCCTCTCCTCACAAAATGAATCAACAATGTGCCTCCCGAATTCTTTTTGGATTTTTAAATTTTCTCATTTTTTTGTATTTTGGGTGATTGCAAGCTCTCATGATTATCTTCAAGTGATTCCATATCCTCAAATAGTGGAGTAGCGTTCTGGCTCTTATTTATGATAAATAGATTGCTAATCCTCAAATTCATATGCTCCATCATCTGGTTCAGTGTCTCATGTGTAGAAATCATGAAAGGTGACTCCAAAATCCTAGGATCGGGTGGGTTGAATGAGGGTGGGTGAGAATCAAAGTTCGTCTCCTGAAATAATGGGTTAGGTGGATATGCATAAAAATCAGGAGGTTAGTCCTCCTGGAAAAAGGAAGGTGGATCGTCTGGAGAGTGCGAGAAGTCCGCGAAGATCGGATTAAAATAACTCCAATCGGCCATCTCTGAAACAAAAGATGGGATAGGGAGAACACGAGGGTCAAGTCAAAAGATATGGAGAAAAAGGCGCAAATGCATGGAAGAATCTAGTATGAACACAAGCAATCAAACACAATACAAACCCCCAGTTCACCAACTCAACTCAATGTGAAGATCGTGAAGGTTCGGTCAATTATCTTGTCAATTTTAGAGTTTGGTGAGAATACAATCTATCAGAGCGGTTAAAGCGAGCTGTTAGGAACCCAATGCTCTCAGGAGACTGGCCCAATCCCAAAGTTAGATCCTTCTCAGCCAGTATGAATTGCGGGCCGTTTACCGGTTACCCTATCAATTCAATCAGTTTAGGATGTTGCGGGACGCTTTACCGACTACCGAAGAGATCATCACTATAGAACTACTAACCTAAGGTATTAGTAAACCAAACTCACTTCCATTGTATTCTAAATAAAATTATCTTTAAAATGGTTGTGATTTCATAATTTTTGGAGTTACGGGTGAAAAGTTGATTTTCTTGGGTGGTTTGTGCAATTCTTCCATGTATTTGTATATATTGTATTTTGTAAATATTTGTAAATATTTTTTACTAATTATATAAAATAAAAATAAAAATAAATAATAAATAAAAATTTTAAAACAGAAAAAAAGCTAATTTCCTTATTTAACTATGTATATAATGTACCATATGTATATAGTATATGTATATAGTTATTATTCTTAATTAACCACCATAAAAAATAAAAAAATAACATTTTTATCCAATTAAATGAAGTGATGAAAATTCAAAAAAAAATAGTTACTTTTTACTTTTTCTCATTTCAATTTTCATATCTCTTATCTCTTCAACCAAAAATTCAAAAATTCAAATTTCATTCTCTATCTTTTCTATTTATATGTATCCTTCTCCATCATTCCAACTGGATCAATCATTGGTGAGAGGAGCTCGATTTTCGAGAGTCATCTTATCGCAGAAGAATGCCTAGCCTCCGAGCCGTCCGATGACAGCGCGTTGGCCTTCGTCGAGGTGATCATGGTCTTTTCTGCTCCTAAGGTGAGATCCATACTTTTTTTTCTTATATTTATTCTAGATTAATCGTAGTTTTATTTTCTCACCTCTTTATTTCTTCATCATTTTTTTAGATATTAAAAACCATCATGATTTGATCCGCCACCGACTCAATTTTCTGTTTCACCTTTCGATCTCTTCACGTTCTTTTCTACCTCGCACGATCTCTTAACTCCGGCAACGTACGGTGGCCGGAGACTCGGATTCAAATCCTCCATTTCGTCGGATCCTCATTCACGAATTCCATTTTGATTTGGGACCGAGTCATCATGTTTGCATCATAAGTTGTTGATAAATAAAAAAATTAATTAAAAAACAAAAAAATATTTGTTTCCTTCTCTCTAACATTTGTTTTGCAGGATCATCTCAAAAAAATTAAATAAAAAAATAAAACATTTCTATTTTTTGTTTTTATGTTCTTCATTTCGGATTTAAAAAAATAAAAAAAAGTTCTATTACTATTTACAATTGAAAATTTGAAATAAAAATAAAAAATAATTAAAAAAATCCAGCCGCCCCCCGCGGGCAACCCAAGCCCGCCGCCTGTGCCCTCCCCATCACCAACGGGAGGCGCAACTCCTGTCACCCCACCATCGAAGCCGCGCTCCAGATCTGCCTGTGCATCCCCGCTCTTCCGCCCACCTGCGGTGCTCCGTCGAAGCTATCGCCATCATCCGTTCACCACCTCTCTAGCCGCCTAGTCGAGGGTCGTCGCCACCACCGCCCGCCTTCATCACCTCCTGGAGCAGCGCCCCCCTCCTCCACATAGAGCAGAGCACACCTTTGCCTGGACGAACCTATAGTCGTTGTGCCTCGCTGCCGCCAATGCACCACCAACCGTGAGCCAGCCGCAAACCGCCACCTCCCCGTGCTCTTCAACGAAAGAGAAGGTGGCACCCGACCCCCTTGGCCCATCTCCATCGCGGCCTTGGAAGAATAGAACCGTCGGTGGTGTGCCCCCTGTTGACTTAATGAGGAAGAAAAGAATGAAGTCCCTTTCTCAACCCTAGATTAAAGCATATATTTTTGGCAAAATTGCGTAAAAGCCCCCCTCCAGACGGTCTCGTGCAGTACACGTGTTACGTAGGTAACTTGCATTTTTCCCCTTTTATTTTATTTCTTTTTAATTTTTCATTTAATAAATATTTGTGTTTTAGTCCTGTCTTTCCAGACATAATTTTGCATGTTCTTTTCAGTGAAATAAATATTTTCTTTGGTCAATAAAATTCCCAAAAATTCTTGCTATGCTCCTGATGTGATTATCTTTCTAGCATATTTTTCATCGCATTTTATCATCATTTGATATTATTAAAAAATCAAAAAATAGTGTCATTTTCTCTTCCTGAAATTCAAAATTTCTTAAAAATCTGATATTGCTCCAAAAATTCCATAAAAATTAGAGTAGTTTCACTTCATTGCCTTTTAATTTCTATCCAGATTTCATGCATTAAATTTTTTTTAGAACCCAAAAAATGAAAAATACTAAAAAAATCTTATTTAAAAAAATCATAAAAAAAACTACAAAAATCCAAAAATTACCATTTCACTTCATGTTTGTAGATATTTGCATATAGTTTGTCATAAAAATAATTGCCAGGAGTTTTGGGTACTAAAATATTTTCAAGTTGCAAATTACTCCAGGCTGTGCACATTTTATCATTTTTGCCACTGTTTGATTTTAAAAAATACAAAAACATTTGAAAATTCTACAAAAATTTCCAAAAATATTTAAAAATTTTTAAAACCCAAAAATATTTTCTCTAGATTTTTCTGATCATTTTTGATATAATTGTAAAACACAAAAAGAGTTCGGTGTGCATAGTTCTTATGATGTGCATATTGTTCTTTATTTGAAAATTAAAAAATGCAAAAATTAAAATCACTAAAAATTTGAAATCAGAAAATAAAAAAATAGTAATAAAAAATAATAATAAATTAAAAATAAAAAATTCCACAAAAACCAAGGATAGTTTGCCTTTGAGATTCATGTTTTTTTATTTTAATTGATTTTTTGATAAATTGAATAACCCTTGGGAATCGTAGCCTCCCTAAGTTCGATCCTATCCGCTATACAGGTAAATAAGTAGCAAAAAAATTCTCTCGCTCTGCATTACTTATTTTATGTAATTATTTTGCAGCGAGAGAAGAAAAAAATTTTGTTTGTTCGTTGACACTTAGTTGGGTTGCAACAACTTGTTAATAAATCAAATAATTAAAACCCCGGAAAAGATCAATCAACACTTATGCCCTCTGACTGAGGATTGGTTGACTATTATTGATGACCTGAGACTCAATGCCAGCAATCCTATGATATTCACTGCTTAGTTTGCATTACTCCTTGGGGACTGACTGTGGGAGAATGCAACATTTTCTTTACGCTCGATTTCACTCACTACTTGTGCTGCCATCTTGTCTAGGCATGAAATCAAGTTGTCAGATATATGTTTGGTCTCACTATCTGATTGTGTGTCCGATCTTCAGAGCACGAGACCTATTTTGTCTGGAATCTTTTGAGTCCACTCTCCTTGACAGTCCTCGCAAGGATGAGACATCTTCCTCTAATTATTCTATGCTTAGTGGGCAGTATGCTCCCCAAGGGTTATCTACGGGATGCTGCCACATTTTCTCTCTCTGTTGGTTTCTTCTGCTAGTAGTCGATCTATCACCTACTGAGACTGCTTCTGTTGATCCGTCTGATGGATCTGACTCATCTGAGTCTGCTCACCTTGAGGATCCTCGCAGGGTTGAGCCATGTCATGTGGTGTTCAGTGTGTTCCTACGACCTTTTGACCTTATGACCATCGAATACCCTGTTGTATAGAGAGTCTCCTATTCTTCACTTTTTATACCTTTCTGAGACCATGATTGACCTGGAGGATTCTATATTGCTCACTCTTCCTCCATGTCTTCTGGTATCAGCCCCTATCTCTCATTCCGTTCTTATGGGTCGATGATCTACTTCTCACTATCGGGTCATGGTCTAGTTTTCGATCTATTTTCCCCGGTAGCTGACACCCACTTGTGTGTATAACCGGGTGTCTTTTCACTTTCTGACTGTGTTATCGTTCTCAAGGGAGACGATGATGAGAGTACGGTATTCGCTACTAGATACCATCCTGCACTTCACTGGTCTATATCTATTGTATATACGTGTTTTATCTTACGTTCCTTCTTTCTCCTATATGTCACATGTACCCCAAATTAGTCGTCATGTATATATGTTTTATCGTGCGTTCCTTCTTTATCTTGTATGTCATATGTACCCCAGACTAGTCATTGTATCTGTGTGTCTATACTTAGGAAGTACTTTGTCCTAAGTATAGAGGCGTACACCCCATGTTGTTCTTACTTCGTTCCTCATTACCTAGGGCTCTTTTACCTTAAGTATAGGGGGAGTAATGCTTATATTCTAGTCGATCTTTTCCTCTCCATATTTCTTTTCTTCTTTTCTTCTTTTCATTTTCTTTTTTCTTTTTTTACCAAAGAGGTGTCGTCCCTTTTTTCCAGCCTTCTACACTTAGGACGTACTTTGTCCTAAGTATAGGGGGGCATGCACCCCAAGTTCTTTCATTCTTGGTCCCCTCCATTGTCTCCTCTCTTGTTGATTTGCTCTATTATACTTAGGTATATCACCCTAAGTAAAGGGGGAGACAAACCGAGCTGTGATCTGTTTATTACCACCCTTAACCCTCTCTACCTTGTGTACAGTCTGCTATACTTAGGATTATTTGATCCTACGTATAGGGGGGACGGTCAACTTCTGATTCATTTATTTCTTCCTTCTTTAATTTCTTATTTTAGTCATTGTAGTATAGGTTTTTCTATACTTAGTACAAGTTATGTATTCTCTTTTATTTACTCAAGGTAAGTATAGGGGGTCGTATATACTCTGTATATTCTTTATCTATAACTCGTACTTTCGTATCATTAATAATAAATATGGCTAAAATACTATACATACATATACAATTTATTAAATAATAAAATAATGCATACTATTCCTCAAATTCTTTATGTATATACTGATTAATAAATCAGGTTAAAATTATGTTTGCAAAATGATTTGAAAAATGGTTTGACCCATTTGGAAAACTTTTTGTAAAATGTTTTCAACCTTTGCAAGAACATTTTGGATTTACAAAATTTCTTTTCTTTGAGTGAAAGAAAATGTCTTGAAAACCTATTTGCAAATGATTTTGAAAATGGTTGCAAAATTATTTTGAAATATATATATATATATATATATATTGTTTGAAAAATCTTTGCAAAATGGCTTTCAAATGTATGTAAATATTTACAAAAACTATTCTGTACTATAGTTTTCAAATTGTTTTCAATTAAATTCGAGGAATATATGCATCACTAAAATTATATACTTATATATATACACCAAGTAAAAATGCATATACAAATAAATAATATTTACCAATTGTATATATGTACCTATAACAGTGAACATTATTCAACCTGTAAATTCTTTAAACTTTTAATTCTTGTAAAAAAATAAAAGAAGCACGTCCATGTAAATAATTGTACATATTTTTGTGCCAGAATTTTTTTTCAAATTCTTTTTGAAAAATTACATCATTCTTTTGCATTGTACATAGCATTTGCGTAGCATTCACATTCTTTTAGATTGAGCTTGATGATTGAACTAGTCTGAGTAAACTCGAAGATTGGAGCTTAGTTGGACCTTACTGCACCTAACCTAAATGGAACCTTATGGGAACTAGATTTAAGGTACTTCAGGTCTATTCAGACTTAATTCTTTGAGACTCAGGGTTGGGTTCAAGACACCTCAACTGACTAACTAGAACTTTTTGAGACACACGCGTGATTGTTGTCGGGCATGACCTAACTTGGACACTTGCACCTTTCACTTGGATCAACTCAATTGGAGTGGTGAGGATATTGGATTTTCTGGTTTGAGATGCACACGAGTAGAAACATTCTTCCTCATCTGGGGAGGGAAGTGCACCTCAACCCGATCTAGTAGCCATGAGGTCTAAAGATAGGAGAGTGTGGGTTGCAATAATGCTTCAAAAGAGGGATAGTTTTCTGCTCGAGGAAAAACTCCTTATGTAAATTTTGTTGTATATAGTATTTAAAAAACTCCAAAAAAGTGGGCAGGCCTGATTGAAAATAAAATGCTTGCCGGAGTGTATATATGTTGTATAGTCAATAAGCAAGCTTGAGCTTCGAAGTCTTATCATGTGAGCCTGCAGCTGATTGACTTGACTACACTGGTCATGCATCCCAGGATAGGTAGCTACACTGGCTACCGTCTATTCTTCTCTTCACCCCCTCCTCTTGAGTCAGATGCCACTTGAACTTAGAAAGAAACACACCGTTCCTCAAGGAAAGAGTTGCTAGATTGGGAAATCATTGGGTTGTCATTCTGGAGAAGTCCGTTCTTTTGTCATTTCAGTTGGGGAGAGCCACTATCACTTGCAATGTACAAGTCAGCTTCATAGTCATAAGGGTTTGCATATGATGCAGGCTAGTTCTGACCTGGCTATTGAGGTGGTTTGAACCGAGTTCTGTGGCTCTCGAAGGATGTTGTGTTTTAAATTTGGTTCGACCAGGTTCCACACACATTCTCACACCAAGGACTGACCTGAGCTCCAAACTTTGATTTTGTGAAGACAAGTTTAATAATTAAAATCAATTCTATTTATTCATTCTTTTTTTTCTTCTTTATTCTTTTTATACTTATTGCATAAGTGTTTGCTAGGGACTAGCAAAGGCATGTATAGGGGTGATGAATCACCATTTCATCACCTTTATTCTATCATTTTGGCCTTAAAACCCCTAGCTAATGCATGTATAGCAATAATTTGTACAAAATAGCATTCATCATTTATTACGTAAATAATATTGTTTTTAATGTCAAATTATAGAATAAAGAGAAAAAAGAAAAATAATAAAATATCAAAGATATTTTATGACCCTAAACCTCGAGACCAAATCAATAATTGAGTTGGTCAGTAAGGAATAAAGTAGGGGATATAAGGGCCAAAAATGCAATAAAGACTCGATTTCTTTATTCATCAATAATTCATTTTTGACACCCATTTTATTCTTTATTATTCATACATCAAATAAAGAAACTTTGTACATGAAATTTGTAGATAATGATGTAAATAAAAATACAAATGTGAGTTTGTACAAAAATAATACACAGTGTACTTTTTATACGCAAAATAAAAAGCTAAAATCCCAACTTTACAAACCCATATCTTCCAAATAAAAACTCAAAATGTATCAAAATCACTCTAATTGTATATAACTTTTAATAATCTATTAATGAATATGGTTTTGTATTTGTTAGAGTTAAGGTGTGGAAGTTAGGTTTTGGACCCTCAATGTATAGTATACCTGAATAAAATATTCAATTTATCCATTATTTAATATTTTTAGAATTTTATATTTTTATAATGTTGTAAATATTATTTATAACTTATGTACATATTAAAACCAAAATAAAGCCACTAATAAAACATTAAAATAAAATAAGATTGTAAAAATATCGGTAAAAATACTTATGATAATACATGTATATAAATAAAAGTGAATTCATTACTTCATTTTTATTCTTTTATATTTTACACTACTGTATATATCATTTATATTCTATTAAAAATACAAAGCTAAAATGAAAAAATAAAAGAAACATTAAAATAAATTAAAATACAAAAAGACATAGGTAAAAAAACAATACATATATCTACATAATACATAACCTTATTTATTTATGTTTACAAAATATATCACAAAATATAATAAATATATATTTGTGTACCTAAAAATAAGTTATAAATATATAAAATAAGAGAATAAAATAATAAAATACAAAATACAAAATAAAATAAGCCAAAATATAGATGAATATACCTATCAATATACACTTAAAATTAATTTTAATAAATAACACCAAAAATAAGTAAAAATCGTATTAAAAACCTACATTAAATAATAAACATTTTTTATTTTATAAGCAGATTTTGATAAAATCATTTATTATATTTAATTATTTCTAATAAGGCATTCTGTTTTGTCTTCTAGTGCCTGATCTGGACCAATCAGGTCCCTCCAATTGTTAACTGCCAGTCAACTCTCCCTACACCTCTGACTTTTGTCGGAACCATCTTTTCCCACAATTTCTCCCAATTTTTACACTCGATTGGTCCATCTATTGCCTTCGATCTCTTCACAAGAAATAATCTCTGATCTTCCTAGATTCACACTGGCCATTTAGATTCGTTGTACATAGCATCGAGTCCCACCAATCTGTCCTTCAATAAGGGTGCACACACATGTTGATAAATAAGAGCCTCCTCCTCCCATCTCCATTTTGGTCATCTTCCGAATCTTAGAACCCCCAACCTTCAGTCCAGCATGCATCCCCGTGACAGGGGAGGTCCCCTGGGGTGTTGGATCGGCTCGTGGAGGAGGAGATGCACCCAAGGCGGCCATCGCTAGCCACCTCTGCTCCCTACCCTCACCGGAAGGTATGAGATGCACCCTTTTATGCTTTTTTAGATAAATTTAGTTCCTGTTATTCGTTTTATGCATTTTATTACGATGTTTAGGTTGTTAGTTAGGCTAAATTCACTTGATTACCCTCATCGGATCTCTCGGGCTGCGACCACATCCCACCATGCCTCGACCTGTCTCCGACCATGCTACAACCACCACTCTCCTTCCCCTTCGCTTCCCTTCACCCAACCACCTTCCATTCAACCAGACCTTGTCAAATATGGACTTGGGTGCTCCAACTTCGCCACCTCGCCAGTGTACCCCCATCCGCACCATTTACGCCTCCATTCCACTATCTAAAGGGTCGAGGCAATTTTCCCTCGACCCCTTAACCACTTTATGCAGGTCTCGGAGCTTCAAAGCCAGCTGGAGTCGATTTTGAGTCTTCCCCGAGGTACCTGGATCCCATTTACTACTCCGCCCTCATGGGAGAACTCTGTTCATCCTCAGAGAATTGCGACTCCGGTAGATAGAGGACCTCGCCAGCAATCTTTCTGGGCTTTTGGAGAAGCCATGCTTGATGGAGGAGCGAGATTCGGTCGAAGGAAGCTCGCGCAGGTGAGGCTTCTTCCATGTTCATCCAATGCGCTTCTCCATCATCTGATCGAGCCTCGTTCTTCCGGCGCAGCAGCAGACTTTGGATCAAGTAGAGCCACATCTGTTGGATCGCTTCTAGTGATCTAATCTCAGGCGTCGAGCACGAAGCGTCATCGGGCCGCAAGGAGACGCCACGTTCCAAGTAAAATAACCAGGACTGTCCGATAGCGCGCTAATAGGGGTAAATTGTTATATTATCCCCTAGATTTTTTTTATTTACTTATTATTATTGTAAATAAATTTAATAAAATGGACTTTTTGTAAAAGGCCCATATACTTATTTTATTTACATTTGGGTCTTATCCAGCTCAACTCACGTGTAGTCCCACGTGAGCTGGGAAAATTGCATGTAAGCCCCTAGCGATTTTTGTAATTGTTAAATAGTCTATTAAAATTAAATAAACATTGTATATTTTTGGCAAAATTGCACTTTAGCCCTTGATATTTATTTTATTTACAATTATGCCCCTGCTAGTATATGTATTTTTGGTGCATGGATTTCATTTATTAAAAATAGAACCCTAGGTCATAAAATTGTGAAATAATAGGATTAGATTCCTGGTAGCATGTACTTTCATGCCATGAACTTACTTTGCATTTTTAGACTTTTTAACTATTTATTAAAATTCAAAAGGAGTCCCTTTTATTCTGTCTACAGTACAAAATACCAAAAAAATAAAAAACATGTTGAAAAATTCCAAAAACATTGTATAGTGTCTATTTTATTATATTTTAACTACCAACCAAAAATCACTAAATATGGAAAAAGAAAACTCTTAAAAAGTGAAAACCCTCAAAATCTTTCATAAAAATCTAAAAAATCATTAAAAAAATCCAAAAATATGTTTTCCTATTTTATAATTTTCATTCTATAAATATTTACATATTAAAATTGATTTAATTAATTTTGGAGCTTATTTGATATTTTTAATATTCAAATCAATTTCTGGTATTTATTGAATCCCTGATTTGGGATATTTTTACTTTAAAAATCCATAAAAATTGGTAACAATTCCATAAAATTTACAAAAAAACATTAAATATATATAAACCAAAAACAATTTACTTGACGCATTTTATGTATATTTAATAGTAGTTATAAATATATTACTCTATATGCGTATATATATATAGCCTTAGATATCCTATATATATGTAATTAAAAGAAAAGGAAATATAAAAATCTAAAAATATAAGAAGAAAATTAAAAATTAAAAAATTAAAAACAAAGTAAAAAATATAAAACAAAAATAAAATAAAATAAAATAATAATCAGAAAACCCACAAAAACAATAAAAATGGACAAGAGATGAAAGACAATTTTTTCTGCACATTATTTTGCCACCCATCTATTGTTTGCTCCCTGAGTTCGACCTCTACACATGATTACACTATACACACCTATTGCATAGTTATAAAAAAATTCACTCCACATTTTTTATATTTATTGCTTGATTCGTATTGTGGGGTAATTGTTGATTAATTAGGGTCTTGAAAGTTGTCATAGTGACTGCGTCTCCGCCCAGTGTGAGATGATTTTAGACCTGTGAAATTCCCTAGTTATAAGTTGATAGAATCAATAGTTTGATAAAGAATGGACCCTAAGATTTTCTACAGATCAAAAATTTACCTATTTGTCAACATTGCATTCAAGGTAAAATGACAAGAGCACCCTTCCGAAACAAGGGTACACGATGCGAGGGTATTCTTGACCTACTGTATATAGATGTATGTGTATCCTTCATTACTGCGACACAAAATGCAAATAGATATTATTTGATGTTTATTGATGCCCATTCGTGATACGGGTTCATCTTCCAATTACGTCATAAATATGAAATCTTTGAAAAGTCCAAAAAATTCATGGCTTTGGTTGAGAACCAAATTGATAGGAAGATTTAACAGATTCGATCTAACCGGGGTAGTGAATACCTCTCAGATTAATCTCAGGAATACCTCAAAGAGAGAGGAATTGTATCCAATCTCACTCCTCCTAGAACTCCCAACTAAATGGTGTTGCTAAAAGATGCAACAAGACCATCGTAGACATGGTCCATTCAATGATGAGCAAAGCACATTTACCTCTTAGTTTCTGGGAATATGCAATAGAGACTGCAATATATATCCTAAACAAGACTCCGATTAAATATGTTCCCAGAACCCCTCATGAGCTTTGGTTTGGAACCAAGGCAAGCGTTAGATACTTGAGGATTTTGGGTTGCTTGGTCCATGCGAAGAATATATATGCAAGTAAGCTAGAATCCACCACTAGAGAGTACTACTTCGTTGGGTATGTAAAGGATGGTATTGGATACAAACCTTACGATCCTGAGACTCGGAATATTTTTATCTCTAGAGATGTAAAATTTTTGGAGGATAACTTCATTAAGAATCAACACAAAAATGAAGTAAAGGAACTTATTGAATTTCTTGAGGATATTGAACTTCCTGGATAAGAAACTGGAGATGACAATAAAGATGAAACACCTGTACTTCTTTGAAGGAGTTCAAGGGTGGTTGCACCACATGAAAAGTACAGATTCCATGTGTCAGGTAAAACCAATAGTGACCCAACTTCATTTTGTGAAGCACTTGCAGATCATGATATGGATAGATGGATGTTAGCAATGAAGTGTAAAATAGACTTTGTGTACAAGAACATTGTATGGACCCTAGAGGATCCACCTAGAGGGGTAAAACCCATTGGGTGTAAATAAATCTTCTAGAGAAAGAGGGGACCTGATGGGAAGGCAGAGACCTCCATGGCATGTCTCATAGCCAAGGGCTACACACAGAGAGAAGGCATCAACTACAATGAGACATTCTCTCCTGTAGTTATGCTTAAATCCATCAAGGCAATACTAGCTATAGCTGCATATCTTGATTATCATGTCTCACAGATGGACATCAAGACAGCATTCCTCAATCGATACCTTGTAAAGGATATCTATATGGAGTAGTCTTGGGGCTTCGTAATTGTGGAACGCTACGTGTACAAGCTGAAGAAATTCATCTATGGGCTCAAACAAGCTTCTCGTAGTTGGAACGACAGATTTGATGAAACCATAAAGAGTTATAATTTCGTTCAGAATTCTGATGAACCATGTGTTACAAGAAGCTTAGTGGGGACGCCATTGTGTCCATTGTGCTTTACCTAGGTGACATCCTTATCATTGGGAATGATATAGGGACGATGACTACTATTAAGGCATGGTTGTCCCATACCTTCAAGATGAAAGATAATAGATAAGCCTCTTATATATTGGGTCTAAAATTGTTCAGAAATAGAGAAAAGAGTATTTTGGGATTGTTACAACATGGGTACATTAAGAAGATCTTGGAACGATTCCATATGGAAAATTCCAAGAAAGTATTCCTTCCCGTAAGACATGGTATATACCTATTTAAAGGGATGGCTCCTCAAAGTGTTGAGGAAAAGAAAGCCATGGATGGATGCCCTTACACATCACTTGTGAGAAGCCTGGTGTTTTCCATGATATGCGCAAGGCCAGATATCTACCGTGGAATGGGAATGGTAAGTTGTTACCAATCATGTTATGGAGAACAACACTAGAATGCAATGAAGAGCATCTTTAAGTATCTATGATGGGCATAAGTTTACATCTTGGTCTATGGAGATGGTTATCGCCAAGTCTTAGGATACACAGATTCAGACTTCCAATCTGACATAGATGACTGCAAATCAACTTCATTGTTTGTATTCTTGTTGAGTGTGGTGTTCTGAGCTGAAGAAGTAAGAACCAAGACACTACGACAGAGTCAAAACAAAAGCTAAATATATTGCCGCACCCTGAAACTTGGCGTAGTTTCCTCCGATTTTCACATCCCACTGCTCTATGATAATATGGGAGCTATAGCTCAGGCGAAGGAACCTAGACGGCACAAGAAGAGAAAACACATGGAAAGGAAATACAACATCATTCAGGAGATTCAAAATTGTGATGATATCATCATCACCATGGTGGCCTCTACCAATACTGTTGTTGATCCCCTTACCAAACCTTTACCCCAAAAGGTTTTCGACCAACATGTAATGAGCATGTGTTTAAATATTGTTCTTGAATGGTTCTGAGGGCTAGTGGGAGATTGCCAAACATGTGAGCTCGGAGCGAACTATTTCTACAATAAATTGTATTATAATCTTTTAATATATCAATAAAAGTTATTGGACTCCCTATCTGAGACTAAATGCATGAACGCACTTATAATATCCCTTAGTACAATTAGGGTTGTGTACCATGGACATCTTAATAATCATATTGTTGTTGATTCAACGGTTGAATCATAGAGGTCAGTACTTTGATGATATCTAAAGAGTTAGATTGAGTACTCATCAAGCATTGTCAAATGATTGTTGAGAAAGAATCTCCAACCTAAGAAGGATATTGCAATCCTTCTCTAAAGGTTGATATCTGACCGACCTCTTGATGCATGTCCTCAGCATAGGAATAGAGATTCAGAGGTTTTAATGAGTTAGGACAAAGAGTTGACTTAACAAGATCGAGATAACCAAGACCTATGTAGTATGTTGTCATGATATAGGCATGCATCCTATGACCAAAGACAAATGTATTATTATACATCTAAGTATGTACATTAGCCATATGATGAATAGCCATTCATTCACCTTTATTCATTCATTTTGGCTTTAAATCCCTAGTAAAATATTTGTAAATACGACTAACTTGCATAAATTAACATCTAACATTAATATATAATTAGTATATAAATACTTGTATTTAAACCCAAAATAAAAGAATAAAGAAAATAAAATAAAATAAAGTGTAAAATATAGTGACTGACCCTAAATCCTTAGACCAAGTCAAATATAGACTAGGTCGACTAGGAATAAAGTAGGGGGAGATATGGTAAATATTATACAAAGATATAAAGAAAACCCTAGAAAAAATTGATATTGTATATCATATAAATATCCCAAACATAAACTATTTTATTTATTATTATAAACTTTAAATAATAAAATATTCATCACAAAACTTGTACATATTAATGTGTAGAAAATAAGAAAAATATTTGCCAAAATAAATCATGCACTAGTCACCTGGTACACTCAGATGAAAAAGTTGTAAACATAACTTCATTGATAAATATCTTCTCTATATGAACTAAAATTGAACCAAAGTTACTGCCATTGTATTTAAAAAAAAATTATCTATCAAATGAAGGTCGTTTCATTGGAATTAGAGCTAAGATGCAAAAGCCAGCTTATCGAGGTACTATTGTACTTGGACATCTATATATAAACCAATTGTATTCTTTAAATGTGTATATCTTCATATTTTTTATTTATTCATATTATATAACATCAGTTAAAAATACAAACAAAAATTAAAATAAATTAAAAGTAGCAAAAATAAATAATAAATCCCAATATACAAATATAATATACATATAATGTACATACACCTATTTATTTATACACATAAACAAAATTGCTAAAATACCATAAAAATATGAAAATACATATTAAATAATATTATAAATAAATAAATTATGTAAATATTATTTTATATTCGAAAATGCAAAATAAAATAGAAATACAAAATATACATGTATATATATTTATATATAATAGTGTAAAATAATAAACTGCATTAAATAAGGTTGTATAAAATAAATAAAAATCGCCACAAATAGTTTAGAAAATAAGAAAAATTTTGCAAGTTTTAAGTTTTTTAAATAAAATCATTTCTCATTATATTTGGAACTTATTTATTATCTCTTTTTGTCTGGATGTGGTCTACGTGGACCAATCAGGATCCAGGGAATGTTAACCCCCCGGTCAACACCGTCTCTTCACGAGGAGTCGCCCCATACATGTCAGACCGCCTATTTCTCCAATTTTCCACGCTAAATCCATGCCTCTTTTCGCATTGATCCCTTCAAATGAACTGTTCGCCAGATCATGGAGTCCCATGCCCTATGCTTAGATTTCACCAACCACCCTTGATCTGTATGAAATCCTTCTCGCAAGGCACCTCCTCCCTCATTTCTATAAAATCCCATTTTCTTCCTTCAGTCTGATTTTGATACATTTCCACTCACTTATAACCTCTTAATCCAACATAGAGACTCCCTAGAGACAGGAGGAGAGATCCTTGGACTTGAGGCACAGAGGAGGATGAGGAGGAGGAGAAACGAGATCCACCATTGACAGAGCTCCTGCACCATTTTCGTCTACTCCCAGGTCCCCGACTCGGTATGAAATGTTTAATTAGGTTTTTATCTTCATAGACTAATCCTTAGCATAGATATGTCATTAATTTTTTTTGTTGTATCTTCGTTTTCATTTAAAATAAAAATCAAAGTTCGTCGAAGCTTTAGGCTATGGCCTCTATTCATGAGTATTTAGCCCCTATTCCAACCAACCATCACCTTCATCATCTTCCCCTCCATCTTTTGCATACTCTAGATCAATCCATTCACCTTGATCTTGCCCATATTGGGTTCATCAGATCTCCACCTCCGTCGCTCACCGAACATCCAACCATTTCACTACATCCCTCATTTTTCCACCTAATAGACTACTCGAGGACATTCTCCTTTAGACTCGTGAAGACATCCCTGAAGGTTTGAGTGCCAGAGACTCCACATGCAAGTCAATCGAGTCAAGGACAAAAGTCCCAAGTGGACGAAGAAGGAACTGACCTCCAGGCCTCCTCTGATGAGGCCCGGAGATATTTGAAGGTCTCAACAGCTATGGAAGACTATCGTGACCATTTTGAGCCTCTTCTGAGCAAGAGAGGTGGCTGGAGAAGAGTAGTGCAACTGATCAAAGGTCGAGGAAGAAGATCTTCTTCCATGTTCTTCCAGATCCCTTGGGAACCGTCAGATGAAGAACACTACCTGGATTTAATCTGGGACGTTCAAATGAAGCGATGCATTGCAGAATTTTAGCTACTGGAAATTCTTAAGTGAGTTTACATGGAATGTCACATCAACCAACACTCATGTGGCAAGGCACAAGCCTCATTGGGTAATTTGTGACACACCCCCATTGCGCTTTTGTTTTTATTTTTAAGTCTTGTAAATATTAAATCCAATGAAAAACTTTTGGATATTTTGCATGTTGGACGTAGAAGATTTATATAATTACATGCATGCCACTACGAGATGCGATATAGTATTAATATTGGAAAAATTGCATGTTTAGCACATGGACATTGTGTAATAGTTACTAAATGCATGTTAACTTTACACAAATTACATTTGGGTCCTTGTTCTGTTGTACATTTTGTTTTTCTTATATTTTATTTATATTAAATGCTTCGTTTATGCAAAAATTATAGGGAAATTATGTTGTATGCCTGAAATTGTGCTCAATCACATGTAATTTTCGTTAGGCATTTAAACCCATTTTCCTATTTTAAAAATACAAAAACATGCATATTTTCCATGTTTAGCATTTAAAATCCATAAAAATTCAAATATACCTCCAAAATTTTCCAAAAAATATATTAGATATAATTTAGTATATTATATCACATATCCAAAAATTAAAAAATCACAAAATATAAAACATAAAAACTTAAAACCGCTAAAAGTCTTATTAGCAAAAATTCTATAAAATCCAAAAATATATCTTTCTATTTCTGAATATAATTAACTATATATATTATATATTAAAATAGTTTAGGGTATATATTTATTAAACACCAAACAATTTGTAATAATTTATTATGTTATCTATTTTATGTATTTTTCAACTTTAAAAATCTAAAAAAATTATAAAAATGCCACAATAATTACCAAAAGTAGAAGAAAAAATCAAAAATACAAAATATTTATTTTCTTTATTTTGACTTTATTTGACTTATTTATCAATCTTAAAAAATATATTATCTATATGTTATATATAGTACCTATACATAAGATATAAAATCGGTATCATTATAAATATTATTATTTACCTTGTTTTAAAAATCAAAAAGAAATTAAATTTTGCAAAATTAAAAATAAAATAGAAATTTTAAAACATAAAAGTATAAAACATTTAAAAATCATAAAAATAAATATAATCAAAAGCCCATATAAGAACATGAAAAAATTGAAAATCCAAAAAAGTTATTATTTGCAATAATTAATAGTAACTATCTACCCTGTTTCGCTTTCTAGTGTTCGATACTCTTCTGTACTTACGCCTATACATATTTATGTAGAGTTATAATAAATTTTGACTCACACACGTTTCATTTTGATACATATTATGGGTTGATTATTTATTTACTTGGTGATTGATCATTGTAGCGATTTTCGACCTAGCTTGTTAGGTCAGCAAATCAGTCACCTAAATAAACAAATGGCATCGTCGTTGGGGAAGCAATGATTAGGGTAGAACAGTGTATATATTTTATTTACTCTTTATTTCTTTTTCTATAATTGCATAATTATTCTAATCATATCTCTTGTCTGATTTTGTTGCGAGTGCCCACGGAGTGAGGATGAATTTTCTATGAGATCCGAGGCAACTGAGTGAGGCAATGTTTGACTCTTTCATATCAAGCCAGCAAGAGAGAGTAGCGAAGAAGACCGAGAGCTGAGAAGAGCAGTAGTGTAGTGTAGATTAGATTTTATTTGGTGAGAGAGTGATTTGATAAATAACTTGTGATAATTAGACACTCTTAGGACACTTAGCACTGCACTGGTCTGTTTTACCAAGTTTTTGTTCACTTGGTGATCCGATCGAGCTTCTCGTAGTTTTCATCACTTTCTACATTTTATTCTATCTCTTTTTCCCCTTATTTTATTTTATTTCTCGTGTTTTGAATTTTTCATTTTATTTTTATTTTACACCTTCACTGATTGAGCCCTTAGAATTTAAAAGTGCTTGATTTGGTAACTAGGTCCATAGCCTAATCTATTTCATGTACATATAGTCTGTATGCTTGGACTTAGTATGAAACAAAAAGTGCTTCACGTTAATAGAAATTCATGTTCTTAGGATAATTTCACAGAATGTGTTGCATATAGATTAGTTTTATTTTATGCATGGATCACTTGCATGTAGAGTGTTGGCATAAGGTATGCATCCCATCTCTAGCATTTGCATTCATTATTTCTCATGCATCGGATTTTTTCATCTTCCTTCCTTATTTCTTAGACTTATAAATAAAAGGAAATTGGAAATTTTGTTAGGCGTTTATCTGAAAAATATCCAAAATAGAGTGATAATTTAAATAAAATCGGGACTGCTAACTCCACTTGACCCTAACATTATACTTAACGTATTATCTTATTTGGGAAGAGCAACTCCCTCATTGGAAACAAGTACTCTCCTGATCGAGTGAGGCACATACACTTAAGGATTAGAGACCAAGGCCCTAGACTTGTGCTCTAAGCACTTGGACTGACTTTCGAGTCATGTTATTACTGCAAGCATTTGCCTTGGACCTTAATTAAGTAGTCTTGTGTTTAAATAGGTGTGATTTAAAGGAAGTAGATAAAAATTTATTCACTACTTATAATGGAAACACGGAATATTTAACAAACTTTTTGCTAAATCAATGTAAGTTCATCGTATGAACTAGAAAATGTAGCACATTAATGTGAACATTCAGAAATTATAAATTCTAAGGAAATAATTTCCAAAGTGATTTCTTACATTCACAATGAACATAAGAGATAGATCAAGGTTACCTTTGAAGCATGAGTTTCTACTGAAGAAACCTCCCGAATCAAGTCTGGTCTACAGATATCTCTCTCATGGGCACGGAGATGAATCGTGTTGCTTCCCACGAACTCAGATGTCGACCAGGACAACAAGAAGAGGTATGTAAGAGATGGAGACTCTCAAGACTCTTCTATATCTCAAGGGGTACGAAATTCTAAGGGACTTTGCTCTCCAAGTTTTTTTACAAAAGAGATAACATTGCTCTCCTTTTATACTTACAACACATGTCACATGTATATGTTGTTGTCCCTTGGATTCTCAATCAAGGGTTTAGAGTAAGTTCTATTAAATAAGTATTATACCTATTTTAATATCCAAATATTATCAACTATCTAACAATAAATAATCAACAACTTTTGACTCCTAATACAATTAAAACTCAACAAGTTGTTGCCTTTGTTGGACATGCAAGCCCACAGTGAGCCATTATGCAATAAATGTTATTGTGAATATCATTCCCTGATCTGAAATGAAGAATAATTAATTTTCATAATCGGTCCCTTAGTACAATTAGGGTTATGTACCATGCCCATCTTAATAATCATATAGCTATTGATTCAATTGTTGAATCATAAAGTCTAGTGCTTGGATGAATATATAAAGAGTTAGATTGAGGACTCATCAAGCACCTTTAAATGATTATTAATAGAGGATCTCCAACCTGAGAAGGAGATGGCAATCCTTTCTCTAAAGGCTGATATTTAACTGACCTCTTGATGCTGGTCCTATGCATAGGAATAGAGATTCGGAGGTGTTAGATAACTCAGGTCAAAGAGTTGACTTAACAAGATCTAGATAACCAAAGACCTATGTCGTATGTTGTCATGATATAACACGCATCCTCTGATCGGAGACAGATGTATTACTATATATTTGAGTATGTACATTTGGTGGACCGATCGGTTGATGGCCTAATCAAGGTCTATAAACCAGCGTGCTGATGTGCATATAAGGGCATATGAGTGATACGATATCTCAAAGGGATCATACAAGATCATTATTGAACCGGAATACATGAGCTCACTTATGAGATATTGGGAATCAAAATCCGTGCACGGTCATCTTGCTTCAGAAGCTTGACTATATTTGTAGGTTTGATATATGCTTTTGGAAAGTATACGATTAATGCCTAGGTAAGATATATGCTTTTGGAAAGTATATGATCGATACGACTCCTAATGATCAAATGAGAAACTAAATGATAAAACTCTAAAGGAGACAGTCTAAATAGATCTAAAACTTCGGGTTTATTCTAGGTCTTCCAGTATGCAGGATGTACATGTATTAGGACAACCTAAGGGTGATGTGATCATAAATGATTATATAACCATGACGCTTCCATTCCTAGGAAGTGACGAAATAGGTCTAGATTTTAGTGACTCCTCGCATAAAGAAGTGATCTGATCTTAGTCCAAACGTTGGACATTGATTTGAATGTGATTCAGATACAATTAGAAGATTAGATCTACAGCTTTGATTTAATCAAACGTCTATGGGAGGTCCCCAAGATCTGGATTAGATATATATATATATATATATATATGCAAATTTCGTATTTCAGTTAATCCTCATTAAACCGACTCAATACTATACTCAGTAACAACCAGTAAATTATCATGGATTGGATCCATGATCAAGATATTATACTTGCAGTTGGACACATAATGTATGTGGTTGCAATGCACAAGTTTCCTCATAATAATGAGGAATGCCAATTAAAAAGGCAATAGGATAACAACCTAGGGTTTGTGTGTCTCTGTCGTCTTGATCTCTCATCGAGTGTGCTTTGGAAGTATCATGTCGATGATGATCATAATTGTCAAATAATCCTTATAAAATCTAAGAAGATATTTTGGCATACATATGTGATCTCAACATTTAATCATAAATGACATGGTTCACTACATTATGCAGAATGCTGGCTCTATATGAGAAGATGTACTCAAAATATTTGAGTATCTAACCTGAACCAAAGTCTTTAAGAGTTGAGATGGATGTAGATATGATGAGTATCATCATTCTACTGTCTATACTCAAGTCATTCATGAAGCTTCATAATATTCATATTGTATGAGTTGAAATAAGCATCTATAAATGTGGAAATACTCTTACATTGAATTATTTTGAGTTCAACATAAGAAATCCTTTTATCTTAAGCAATGGTTGTTTATAGATGAAGGGAGCACAGCGGAAGCATGGGTCTGGCCCAAGTAAGAAGGAAAGTCAAAAAGTTGATTGTACTTCCGTAGTTTCCAGACATATAACATCCAAAGAGTTGGATGAATGCCAATATTGCAATAAGTCGATGTAGTGATAGTAGTATCTAGACTATCTAGGCTCCTTAGAGAAGAACTCGGATAGTGTATCAGAATAATCAACATAACATCATTGAGATTGACTTACTTATTAGATAAGATCAAAGTCTGATAATTGTATCTCATTCTTCTAATGGCATTTGCAATTGGTTGCATCTATTTCAGAAGACTAGAAAATTTGATTTTAAGGTTTAACAATCATCCACATGGACATTGATGCAATTGTTGCAAAAATCTCTATTGGATAGATAGACTTCATAATTTCAATGGGAGAGTCTTTGGTCTTAGAGAATGTCTCTATGACCTAAATATTAGAATACACTCATTGTTTATTTCTAAATGTTGAAAATAAACATGAATTCTAAAATAGACCTATCATAAAGAGTCATGATGGATGTATTTTAGATAGTAATATAACATCTAGAGGACTCTACCAAATTAGAAAAATAATGAATGATTCATTAACATTTCTTTGGAAGTTAAACCTTTTAAGATCAATAGGAGGATGTAGATCATTTGACAATGATCAGTCATCAAGCCTTGGACATGTGTCTATTGATGAGATCAATAGACTTGTAAGATATTGAACTTTAGATTGTATAAAGGTTCAAAACTTACATACTTATGAATGTTTTCAAAAGTAAAAATATCCAATACGCCCTTCTTTGGGATTGGTGTAGATGTCAAGGTATTCGAGATCTCATAAATATTGATGTATGTGGATCATCTGTATCATAATAAACATTGATGATATGTGATATCATTCGATATTTATTTGTAATATGAGATTTCTTCCTTTTACCGTAGAAAGCTTTGAAATGATCAAAGATTTCACTATTTTGATTTAGAACCAAAGTTTGAAGGAAGATGAAAGAATTTGCTCTAATCAAGGTAAGAAGTACCTATTAGATTAATTCAATGAATACCTTATGAAGACGGGAATATCATTCCTATCTCACTCCTCCTAATACACCTAAACTCAATAGAGTTATAAGGAGATACAAATGGATCATGTGTGACATGATTTTATCAATGATGAATCTTAACAAAATTACCTCTTAGTTTCCAGGTATATATGTAGTAGAGACTAAAATATATATCCTTAATAAGGTTCCATACAAGTAAGCTGGAATTTAGCACCAGAGAGTGCTATTTCATTAGGAAAATAAAGGATGGTATTGGATACCATCTTTATGACCTTGAGATTCTTAAAAGATTTCAACTCTAAGGATATGATTATTAGAGGATGACTTTCTTGAGAATCAAGATGAAAATGAAGTGAAGGAACTCATTTAATCTTGAGAATATAATAAGGCTCCTAAAATTGGAAACTAAAAGGACAATTAAAGATGAAACACCCATACCTCTTCAAATTACTTTGAGGATGGATTCCATGTGCCAGTTAAGTCTGACAATGATCTTACTTCATATGATGAATCTTCTGAGGATCATGACATGGAAAGATGGATGTTAGCAGTAAAGTCTAAAGTAGAGTTCATATACAAGTGTTGTATATTTACCCTCGAGAATCCACCTATAAGGGTAAAACCTATTAGGTGTAAATGGATCTTCAAGAGAAAGGGAGAACCTGATCAGAAGGTAGAGACCTTCAAGCACGGCTCGTATCCACAAGATACACACGAAGAGAACACATCGCTTGCGATGAGACTTTCTCTTCAATGACCACGCTCAAACCCATCAGAATATTGCTAACTATAGCTACTAAACTTGACTATGACATCTTCAAGATGTGAGTCAAGATTGCATTCCTCTATGAATACCTCTCCGAGATATTCAAATGAAGTAGCCCCAGCACTTCATAGTTGAGGAAGACAAAGGTGTGCAAGCTTAAGAAACTCCATCTATGGACTCAAATAAGCTTCTTGTAGTTGGAACATTTGATTTGATGAAATTATAAATGTTATCATTGTATATAGAATCATGATGAACTGTATGAAGCTCAGTGGGAGTGCCATTGTGTTCATTGTGTTAAATGTAGATAATATCCTAATCATATGGAATGATATAAGGATAATAACTAAGTGTTTTATAATCTGGTTGTTCCATACCTTGAGATATAATCTCAAGGATACCTCTTAAGATCTTAGTTCTGAAAATGTTCAGAGTCAAAGAGAAAAGGGTATTGGAACCATCACATTAGTGGTACACCTTGGACATATTCCAATTTTTGGAAAACTCCAAGGAATGCTTCATTCCCTTAAGATATGGTACTAACCTATCTGAAGGGATAACACCTCAAAGAGTTGACGATGTCAATATCAAATCTGCATGCCATAGTGCATCAGCTTTGGGAAGCTCGGTGTAAGATAAATGTGTACAAAAGTCAGATGTCTACCATGCATTGGGAGTAGTAAGCTATTCGTAATCCTACTATGGAGATAAAACACTTGTTTGCAGTAATAAAAATGCCTTCAAAGGATGAAAATATTTTTGAGATTGTGATCTCAAAATCTTATCATCGAGAACTTAAAACTTTATAGATAGCAATCTAAAAGGTATTAACAACAAATGCCTTATAAGACATAAGACTGGGTCTTAGTCCTAGAAGATAGAGATCTCCGGGAATAAGGGTATTCTGATAAGGATAATAGAAATTACATATTGGTTATAACAATTATTGAATTGTAGGGTCAAAGACACAATAACTGCTTTAACAAGATTAATTATTGGTTGCATAAGATGCAACATTCGTATTGGATGCAAGCACTGTTACTAGAAAATATGCAAGTATCGTAAAAGGACTTGGCGTAGTTTCTCAAAAATAGAGTGAATGATCAGCTTACCTAGCTATTTTTTCTAAATAGCCTATGATTGTCACAAGAGTATGGGTTTAATTATTAGCCCATTAATGGCTCTTTGGGCTAGTGGGAGATTGTTGGACATGTGCGCCAATAACGAGCCATTATGCAATAAATGTTATTGTGAATATCTTCCTTGGTCTGAAATGAAGAATAATTAATTTTCATAATAGGTCCCTTAGTACACATAGGATTATGTACCACGGCCATCTTAATGATCATACAGTCGTTAATTCAATTGTTGAATCATAGAGGTTGCTGCTTGGATGAGTATCTAAAGAGTTAGATTGAGGACTCATCAAGCATCATAAAATGATTATTAAGGTAGGATCTCCAACCTGAGAAGGAGATGGCAATCCTTTCTCTAAAGGATGATATCTAACCGACCTCTTGATGCAGATCCTCTACATCGGAATAGAGATTCAAAGGTATTAGATAATTTAGGTCAAAGAGTTGACTTAACAAGATCGAGATAACTAAAGACATATGTCGTATGTTGTCACGATATAGGCACGCATCCTATGATAGGAGACAGATGTGTTACTATATGTCTGATTATGTACATTTGGTAAACCAATAGATTGATGACCTAATCAAGGTCTATACACCGATGCGCTGGTGTGCATGCAAGGGCATATGAGTAATACAATCTCTCAAAGGGATCATACAGGTTCATTTACTGAATCGGAAGACATGATCTCACTCATGAGATATTGAGAAGAATCAAATTCTGTGCACAATCATCTCGCTTTGTAAGCTTGACTGAATTTGTAGGTTTGATATATGCTTTTGGAAAGTATGTGATCATTACCTAGGTATGATATATGATTTTGGAAAGTATATGATCGATACTGACACCCAATGATTAAATGAGAAACTTAATGATAAAACCATGAAGGAGATAGTCTAAATAGATCTAAAACTTCAGCTTTATTCTAGGTCTTCCAGTATGCAGGATGTACAGGTATTAGGAATACCTGAGAGTGATGTGATCATAAATGATTGTGTAACCATGACGCTTCCATTCCGAGGGAGTGATGAAATAGGTCTGGATTTTGGTGACTCCTCTCATATAGCAATGATATGATCTTAGTCCAAATGTTGGACATTTATCTAAATGTGATTTAGATACAATTAGAAATATATATCTACGGCTTTGACTTAATCAAACATCTATGGGAGGTCCCCGGGATCTTGATTTGAGATGTGATCTCAATATCCAAGTCACTATATGTGGAACGTATAATCGCCATATACTTATCTCCAATTATCCATGGAGAAAGCTCATTGTTCTTGAAAGAGTTCAAAAATAATTTCATTGTTGATAATGTATCCGAGCATTGAGAAATGGATAAATAAATGTGATTTAATTATCATGAATGATATGAATTTGATTCATATTATTTGGACATATAAGGAGAGTTTCCTAAGATAATTTAATGTGATTTAATTATCAAAGATGAATGTGAATGTGATTCATGTTATTTGAGCACATGAGAATAAGAGATCCAAGATGATTAAATATGAATTTATTGCCAAGCATATGAATAACATGGATAGCACTATCCATATTATTTATATTTATTATAAATGAGATTTATAATATATTAAAGAGATCTTGTTGTAAATAGTATAATTAATTGTTGATGTGAATTGGATTCACGTTGGAATTTAATTAAAAATATAATTTATATTTTATTTTGGATTGTGAATATGATTCACAATTATTTAATGGCATGATTGCAATGTTCATGAAATTAATTTGTAATTATTTGTTGCGAATTAATTGACAACAAAAGTTGTTGTGAATTAATTTACAACAAAAGTTGTTGTGAATTAATTTACAACAAAACTTGTTGTCCATTTATACGAAGGATTAAAAAATCCAACACCATCTATTTATTGGATGATGGACGACCATCCTTTGACTTGGTCATAAGGGTGGCCATCCCCCCTGTGAAATTCCAAAACCCAAGCAGGGACTTAACTGCAAAACCCGGCTGGATATGGACTTAATTGCAAATCTTCTTTTATTCGTGTGTCCAAAAAAATATTTGAGTAGTCCATTGCATAGTGCTCGTCGATAGCTTTCCAACGAGTCCAAGCATAAAAATACGAGTTCGAGAGCCCGAGTTACGGCTATTCTAGCGAGGAGGGGTACAAGCCATATTCGGACCCGAACCCGGATCCGAATCCGGGTCCAAACCAATAAAACCCTTCATGCACCTCGCCCAACATGCCCATGCCTTCCTTCCTTCGACCTCCAGCAGTTCCCTCCTCCATTCCTCCTCCCTCTCCTTCACCAAGGGTCACCGGAGGGCTTTGAATCGACGACCCGAAGCCGTGATCGTAGAGAAGGTACGACATCCCCTTCCTCTTGATGCTGGATTTGCATATTCGTAAAAATCTTAAACGGTAGCATAACCTTCGACGTTCTCTTTTGGATTTCAGAGGTCATCGATTTTGAGGAAGAATGGTTGATTTCGATCCTCCCCTATATCTCCTATTGTTGTTAGCACACAGTAACTTTTCTCCTCTCATAGTCGAGTTCCCTTTCATATTTGAACTGCGTAGATTATCATTGTGGTATCATAAACAGTCACAGTAAGAATACTAAGGACGTACATGCTTGTTAGTATTATGCACATCATTGCATTATCATATTTGCTAAACTCATTCTTGTGTTGCTCATTTCATTCTGTTGTTCAATATCAAGCTAAGGAAGTCAGGCATAGCTAACACTTGCGTGTAATAATTCTGATTACTTTATTAAATCTATAATTATGAATCTTGCATACAGATCATGAGTATCCAATCTATAATTATAAGGAGGATGTATTGAGGATGTTTTGGGTTGATTGTATTTACAAAGTTCTGTGTTGTTTGTATTGCAACGAAGATGCGACGGCATTATTGATCTGTAGCATGTTAATGTGCTAATCATTAAACTAAATCATAGCTTTCAATTCCAATCTTAAGGGTATTAATCGGTTGCAACACAGAATGCTCGTGGGAAAAACCAATCAATTAGTGCTTATATGCTTGGATTTGACATTATATGTCGAGCATGTTAGATTAATTGGTCCTGGCCTTTCAATCTTTTGTTCTGGTTCTGTAAATAATGCATATAGGAATACAGAAACTCCCATCCGTATATCAGTCTTAGCTATTAAATTTCATAATGAAATTCACTAACATAGATATAATATTATTGTTATCTTAATGTCATTGTCGAATTGTTACATATTAAATAAACCTGCTGGATAGAATTCACAGCATTACATCCTGTCTTACTTTTGATTTCTAGAAGTAGTCGTACTATGACCATCAACAACACAAGTTAGAACCCTGCAATCAAGTGTGATTGCGTATGTAATAACAAGACTCTTTATTACCATATCATACATCTATAATATACCAATGGGTTGGCATCATGTGCCTGCCTTAATATTAGTGGACTCGAAAATGAACTAGTTCATTTGCATCATTACCTGTATTTATTGACAGGGAAGGGTACAATCTGGATGTAGTTGAGCTAGTCCTAGACACGATATGGAATCTGAAATTTATAGAAAACCAACACATCCTATCCTATTTCCTCATATTTTCTAGTTTGTAAACATTGGCTAATGACTTGAGGGAAAAACAATAGTTACGACTATAGGCGAACATACATGGATTGCACTGAGATAGCCATCAATTTCTGCTAGGCCCTTGTCAAAAATCTTTTTGACAGTGTCATTACCATCACTCAATCGGAAAGTTATGCAGTTTAGAATAATTATGAAATGTGTTATATGAGCAAGTTAATGTGGGATTAGAGATTTCTTTAGTATGCATGCATATATGTATTTTGAAACAACATGATAATATCTCTGTTATGCTTATGAACATCAGTGTCTCATTGAGGATAAGAATTTGTTGTGAACGGTATACGGAGCTAGTGCCGCCAAGGGAGGGGCATGCACCCTTGGGGCTTCGGGTAGAAGCCTAGATGACCGCGATCCCAACTACTATTGTAGTTGCGATGGTTGGAGGACATGTTGCTTGGCACATCGAGGTGCTAGTCTGACGGTGTTGGCCTCAACACTTGTGTGCTTTAGCCCGGTGCTCGAGCGCGGGCCAAGTAGTCATGGTTGGTCGGCTAGTGTTTCGCTTGTCTCTTAGAGTTAACACTCATGTACAGGCCAATGCAGGACACATTGGTCGGTATTCCGAGTGGGAGCGCTAAGAGGGGAGTTTTGGTAAATGTGGTTAATGAACTTGGGAATGTGATATAATTCTCCTGGGCATAAGGAGGATCAAGTTAATTGCGATGATTCACGGGTTGGAATCTAATTAGTGAATTAGAAGTAGCATTGGGAAGTAGGGCTAAGTGGACGTGTTGGGAACTTAGTTAGGATGCATTGTACCCCACCGCATGCCTACATAGGCAACCCAACCCTAAGGTGTTTTCTTTTACCTTAGAGTCATGGTGTGAGGTCTCATCCAGACCAAGACCACAGACTATCCACGAAGCTTGGTTACTCATATCCATATCCAGATCAACAATAAAAATAAAAATGTAATTCTTTGTGAGACCAGTTACATAGTTGTTCTTTTGCACACCTTTAAATTATATCTTGCTTGTTGTTGTATAGTTTTGTTTCATTTGTATTGGGCAACTTTACTCATAACGTACCTACGTGTTAATCAGCATGTCCGCAACAGTGAGTAGCTTTGGGACATCACCATTTTTGTGCAGCTTCACGACACTTTTTGTGGTATAGTTGTTAGTAGCTTTACTATCCTTCTTCATGTGTAGCATTTTTGTTGAGGGACATGGCATGTAATGTATAATTGTGGATATCTATATTTATGCTTACATGTATATTTTGTGGACATGCAAATGATCAATGGAATGTAATAGAATTGTTGTATGCAATGAATCGAATGTATTAAATGTGAACAGGTTGAATGAGAAGCAAAATTTTAATTTCATGTGCATGCTGCTATTTTTCTCCTGCTTTCGTGAATGTCATGTATTTGAATGTGGAATTTATGTGTGGAATTGGTTTGCCGAGTACCCAGATCCTAGGGGCATCACAGCTTGGTATCAGAGCAGTGGTACTCCATTCCATTCCACACATATCATTCCTCATTGGTGTTCGAATACTGGATAGTGTGAAAGTCTTCTGACCCAACACGAGTCCACAGGAGAACTACATGATTGCATCCATATCCACATGTCTCTTATTAATGTCTCTCTTAAGAAAAAGAAGTCTTAATGCCTCGATTCTTCTTGCAGAACCATGCCGCCTCATGTGGATCTAGATGTGGCGCAGCAGTTGTCTCTCCTTGTACCCCAGCAGTGCCAAGAGGCGGTGAAGCAGCGGCTCCAGCGACAGAATGACACTTCCTACCGTCCCTCTCATGAAGGGGAGGAGAGTGTCAACTTGTCGTTTTCCTTGGAGCCTGAGCAGCCGGAGGATGCGGATGCCTTGCAGAAGCATCAAAGCACTTACGTCGCTTACCAGCGAGCAGCGGTACCACAGTTCCTTGGTACCACCACCCTGACGATGCTGAGCTATGGATGTCATAGGTTTCCAAAGTTTTGAAGATGATATGTGCACCCGAGGACACATAGGTGTCATTTGCAGAGTACTCACTGGCTGGATATGCAGAGCGGTGGTGGAATGCCTTCAAGGAGCACTTAACGGGACCCATCACGTGGGAGACCTTATTTGACGAGTTCCGTGCAGAGCACTACCCAGACCATTAGGTGGAAGATCAGAGGAGGCAGTTTGCTGAGTTGAGACAGGGGTCGATGACGGCCCAAGAGTACATGATCCGATACACAGAGCTCTCTCGCCATTCCCCGGCTACGACAGCCTACCCCCAGGAGAACTTGCAGAAGTTCATCTGGGGAATGCGTGAGGAGGTACAGGAGGGGCTCTCTACCCTGGACCTCACCTCCATCAAGGAGGTTACTGCGAAGGCGACAAAGTGGGAAGCTACATAACGTCGATTACATGGGAGTCAGTCACAGTTACCTCCATCCCAGCCTAGCATAGTTATACGTCAAGATCTTAGTTCCGTAGGGATTGCCACCACCACCTGACAGCGGCGACACCATCCACAAGCAGGTTTGCACCATCCCCTACTGTGGGGCAAGACTTGGCAGGACGCAGTTCAGTTTCTTCTCGCCCCCCTACACAGGCACCAAGTTGTAGGTTTGGAGCTGGCAGTTTTTTTCTGGTGGGAGCTTGTCACAAGCAGACAGTCATACTTGCTTCCTTTGTAGACAGCCGGGCCACTTCAAGGCCCAATGCCCTTTACATGCCAGCAGATCAGGCGCGCAACAACAGCAGAGTAGGAGACCAACTAGGTCTTCTAGCCAATTTCAGAAATCAAGATTCCGTCAAGGAGGGCATGACTTCCAGTGAGGCCCACAACAGACAGTCAGTATTGTGGGATCTAGTACACCACAACGAGGACAACTGAATGCAGTGACATAAGAGCAGGCTCACGCTTCTGTATCGGTTGTCAAAGGTATGATTTCATCTCATGGGACATCCTTACATGCAGTATTTGATTCAGGGGCTTCACATTCATTTCTTGCACATTGTATAGTGCCCACATTGGGCAAGTCAGTGATGGAGGTTGCTTCACCGTACTACATCAAGGGCCCAAGGGGCCAATTGTTCATTATCCGCCACGCAGTGGAAGATGTGGATGTGCAGATAGGTGGGCATGAGATGCCAGCATTCTTGTTGTTGATACAGTTAGAGGATTTTGACATCATCCTCGGCATGGACTGCTTAGAGAGGCACCACGCATGCCTGGACTGTTTTGGGAAGACGGTGGTCTTCCACTTACCTGGAGTGCCTCCATTTCAGTTCGATGGACGCACATCTAAGGGCGGGATTGAGTGCATCTCCGCCTTGAGGGTACAATAGTTTCTTACCCATGGTTGCATAGGCTACCTTGCCTACGTGGTAGATTCAGCGGCACAGGATCAGATGATAGAGGATGTCAGAGTTGTGCGTGAGTTCCCTGATGTATTTCCAGACGAACTGCCTGGATTACCGCCAGTACGAGAGATAGAGTTTGAGATCGCTCTATTGCCAGATACAAAGCCAATTTCTATCCCTCCATACAATTTGGCATCAGCTGAGCTCAAGGAGCTCAAGATACAGTTGCAGGAGCTGTTGGAGAAGGGATTCATCCACCCCAATACGTCACCATGGGGAGCCCCAGTCCTCTTCGTGAGGAAGAAGGATGGATCCCTAAGGCTATACATAGACTATAGGCAGTTGAACAAGAGAACGGTCAAGAACCGTTACCCACTACCTAGAATAGATTATCTTTTTTACCAGTTGCAGGGAGCAGCAGTGTTCTCTAAGATTGACCTGCATTCGAGATATCATCAGTTGAGGTTCAAGGAAGCTGATGTAATGAAGTCTGCATTCTGCACTAGATATGGCCACTATGAGTTCTTGGTGATGCCATTTGGACTCACGAATGCACCTACAGCATTCATGGATTTGATGAACCGAGTCTTCTGTCCGCATTTGGACAGATTTGTGATCGTGTTCATTGATGGTGTTCTAGTCTACTCTCATGATGAATACGAGCATGAGTTTCATCTCCGCACCGTACTAGAGACGCTCCGAGAGCACCGGTTGTATGCTAAATACAGTAAGTGCGAGTTTTGGATTTTTGAGGTGGCTTTTCTTGTCCACGTGGTTTCTGGAGTGAGGGTGTCAGTTGACCCCGCCAAGATAGAGGCAGTGGTGTCTTGGGAGCATCCCAAGACGGTTACAGAGATTCGCAGTTTCCTTGACCTCGTCGGATACTATAGGAGGTTTGTCAGAGGGTTCTCTCAGTTGGCTCTACCCCTCACTCGGTTGACGCAGAAGGATGTTCCATTTGTTTGGAGCGAAAAATGTGAGTTAAGCTTCCGAATGCTCAAGGAGCGATTGACTTCTGCGCCCATCCTCACCCTTCCTTCCGATACCTTAGATTTCACCGTGTACACTGATGCTTCCAAGGAGGGTTTGGGTGCAGTGTTAATGCAGCGTGGATAGGTTGTGGCGTACGCGTCACGACAGCTGAAGAACCATGAACACAACTACCCCACTCATGACTTGGAGTTAGCGACCGTAGTCTTTGCACTAAAGATATGGTGTCACTATTTGTATGGGGAGACATTTGAGATCTTCACAAAACCACAAGAGCCTCAAATACATTTTTGATCAGAAGGAGCTGAATATGAGGCAAAGGCGGTGGATGGAACTATTGAAATATTATGATTATTCCATCTCCTACCATCCTGGTAAGGGGAATATGATAGCAGACGCCTTGAGTAGGCGACCATACACTGATGGTTCGACAGCCTGGTTGCAGACTTGGGATGTGATCACTGCACTTATTGAGTGGCATCCTTTTGAAGGCACATCCGATGCAGTGACAGTGCCAACCATGTATAGCAGCTTGTGGGATAGGATCGTCCAAGGGCAATAGGTAGATCACATGATCCAAGACTTGTACCACAGATGCTTGAAGGATGAATTCGATGGATTTCAAGTCTGTGAATCTATCGTATGGAAGGGGGACCATGTGTATGTCTCAGATGATGAGGAGCTGAGGAAAGTGATCCTAGATGAGGCCCATAGCTTGAGACTTTCCATACATCCAAGTGGCACCAAGATGTACAGGGACCTCCACCAACACTTTTGGTGGGAAGTCATGAAGAAGGACATAGCCGAACATGTTAGCAGATGTCTTACCTGCCAGATGGTGAAGGCAGAACACCAGAGGCCTCCTGGTTTACTACATCCTCTTCCCATCCCGGTGTGGAAATGAGAGACCATCTCCATGGATTTTGTCACCTCATTGCCGCGCACCCTTGGAGGACTTGATACGATATGGGTCATCATTGATTGGTTGTCCAAGTCAGCCCATTTCATCTCGGTCAATATGACATATACACCAGTGCAACTAGCCAAGTTATATATTCAGCACTTCGTTCGGTTGCATGGGATACCCAAGGAAGTAGTGTCATTCAGAGATTCCCGTTTCACATCACACTACTGGGGAGAATTCATGAGAGCCTTGAGGACAGAACTGCGCATGAGTTCATCCTACCATCCACAGACAGATGGGTAGTCGGAGAGGACCATTCAGACCTTGGAGGATCTACTACGAGCATGTGCGGTTGAGTGGAAGGGATCCTGGAAGGATCACTCCCACTGGTTGAGTTTACATACAACAATAGCTACCACGCCAGTATATGCATGGAACCATTTGAGGCATTGTACAGGAGGCGGTGCACCACTCCTTTGTGTTAGCAGCAGGTGGGTGACAACACCAGTTCACTCCTCAAATCATTGAGGAGACCTCCAGGGTGGTGGAGACTGCTAGGAGGAAATTGCTGACCGCACAGAGCCGTCAAAAGAGTTACACTGACTGGCAGCGTAGAGACCTTGAGTTTCAGGTATGTTGTTGTATATTCGTGCCCTAATGGGTATAATTCTTAGGCAATCCTGTGTGGCTAAAGCATTTTTTTTATGATCACAGGTTGGGGACTTCGTGTTCTTACGTGTGTCCCCAATGAGGGGCATACAAAGTTTCGGTGCAAAGGGCAAGCTAGCACCGCGTTTTGTGGGGCCATTCGAGATTTTGGCCCATGTTGGGAAAGTAGCCTACACGATGGCCCTTCCCCCACCCCTCGAGGGAATCCACGACGTGTTTCACGTGTCGAATCTGCGGAAGTACAATTGAGATCCCCGACGCGTGATCAACTACGAGGACTTGACGGTGGAGCCAAACCTCTCCTTCTAGAAGAACCAGTGCAGATATTAGATCATGTGGTTAAGAAGCTGAGGCAGAAGGAGATACCGTTAGTTAAAGTCTTGTGGAGAAGTCAAGATGTCGAAGAGCCGACGTGGGAACCTGAGGCGGACATGAGGGAGAAATACCCTTAGTTGATTATAGGTATGGAATTGAAGTCGTAGTCAAGTTCCCTTTGAGATTTTTATGGGTTTCGCTCTCTTTGAGATTTTTATACGCTCATTCCTTTGTGAGACTTGGTTACAATAGATTTTGGACGTTGAAATCAACTAGAGTCATCCTATGTCTTGGGGATGAGACTTCCTTTGAGTTTTTTATGATGTGAAACCCCAAACCCGAGCAGAGACTTAACTACAAAACCCAGCTGGATCTGGACTTAATTGCAAATCTGTTTTTATTTATATCCAAAAAAAATTATTTGAGTAGTCCATTACGTAGTTCTCATCGATAGATTTCCAACGAGTCCAAGAACATAAATATCCGAGTTCGGGAGCCCGAGTTACGGCCATTTTAGCGAGGAGGGGTACAAGCCATATTTGGACCCGAACCCGGATCTGAATCTGGGTCCAAACCAATAAAACCCTTCGTGCACCTTATCCAAAACGCCCATGCCCTCTTTTATTCAACCTCCAGCAGTTTCCTCCTCCATTCCTCCTCCCTCTCCTTCACCAAGGGTCACCGGAGCGCTTTGAATCGACGACCCGAAGCCGTACTCGTAGAGAAGGTACAACATCCCCTTCCTCTTGATGTCGGATTCACTTGTGTTAGTCGAACCTAAGTATGTGCATATTCGTAAAAATCTTAAACGGTAACGGATCCTTCGACGTTCTCTTTTGGGTTTCAGAGGTCATCGATTTTGAGGAAGAATGGTTGATTTCGATCCTCCCCCCGTATCTCCTATTGTTGTTAGGACACAGTAACTTTTCTCCTCTCATAGTCGAGTTCCCTTTCTTACGTCCTATCATAGATTATCATTGTGGTATCATAAACAGCCATAGTAAGAATACTAAGGACGTACATGCTTGTTAGTATTATGCACATCATTGCATTATCATATTTGTTAAACGCATTCTTGTGTTGCTCATTTCATTTTGTTGTTCAATATCAAGCTAAGGAAGTCAGGCATAGCTAACACTTGCGCGTAACGATTCTGATTACTTTATTAAATCTGTAATTATAAATCTTGCATACAGATCATGAGTATCCAATATATAATTATAAGGAGGATGTATTGAAGACGTTTTGCGTTGATTGTATTTACAAAGTTTCGTGTTGTTTGTATTGCAACGAAGACGAGACTGCATTATTGATCTGTAGCATGTTAATGTGTTAATCATTAAACTAAATCATAGCTTTCCATCCCAATCTTAAGGGTATTAATTGGTTGCAACACGGAATGCTCATGGGAAAACCCAATCAATTAGTGCTTATATGCTTGGATTTGACATTATATGTCGAGCATGTTAGATTAATTGGTCCTGGTCCTTTCAATCTTTTGTTCTAGTTCTGTAAATAATGCATATAGGAATATAGAAACTCCCATCCATATATCAGTCTTAGCTATTAGATTTCATAATGAAATTCACTAACATAGATATAATATTATTGTTATCTTAATGTCATTGTCAAATTGTTACATATTAAATGAAACTGCGGGATAGAATTCACAGCATTACATCCTGTCTTACTTTTAATTTCTAGAAATACTCGCACTATGACTATCAACAACACAAGTTAGAACCCTGCAATCAAGTGTGATTGTGTATGTAATAACAAGACTCTTTATTACCATATCATACATCTATAAGATACCAATGGGTTGGCATCATGTGCCTGCCTTAATATTTGTGGACTCGAAAATGAACTGGTTCATTTGCAACATTACATGTATTTACTGACAGGGAAGGGTACAATCTGGATGTAGTTGGGCTAGTCCTAGACACGATATGGAATCTGAAATTTATAGAAAACCAACATATACTATCATATTTCATCATATTATCTAGTTTGTAAACATTGGCTAATGACTTGAGGAAAAAAATAGTTACGACTATAGGCGAACATGCATGGATTGCACTAAGATAGCCATCAATTTCTGCTAGGCCCTTGTCAAAAATCTTTTTGACAGTGTCATTACCATCACTCAATCGGAAAGTTATACAGTTTAGAATAATTACGAAATATGCTATATGAGCAAGTTAAGCGGGATTAGAGATTTCTTTAGTACGCATGCATATATGTATTTTGAAACAACGTGACAATATCTCTGTTATCTTATGAATGTCAATCAGATAGAATCCATAAATGTAGTGTCTCATTGAGGATAAGAATGCGTTGTGAACGGGTAGACGGAGCTAGTGCCGCCAAGGGAGGGGCATGCACCCTTGGGGCCCTGGGTAGAAGCCTAGATGACCGCGATCCCAACTACTATTGTAGCTGCAATGGTTGGAGGACATGTTGCTTGGCACACCGAGGTGCTAGTCTGACGGTGTTGGCCTCGGCATTTGCATGCTTTAGCCCGGTGCTCGAGCGCGGGCCAAGTAGTCCTGGTTGGTCGGGTAGTGTTTCGCTTGTCACTTAGAGTTAACACTCGTGTACAGGCCAATGCAGGCCACATTGGTCGGTATTCCAAGTGGGAGTGCTAAGAGGGGAGTTCCGGGAAATGTGGCTAATGAAGTTGGGAATGGGATATAATTCTCCTGGGCATGAGGAGGATCGAGTTAGTTGCGATGATTCACAGGTTGGATTCTAATTTGTGAATTGGAAGTAGCATTGGGAAGTAGGGCTAAGTGGACGTGTTGGGAACTTAGTTAGGATGCATTGTACCCCACCGCATGCCTAAGGAGGCAACCCAACCCTAAGGTATTTTATTTTACCTTAGAGTCATAGTGTGAGGTCTCATCCAGACCAAGACCACAGACTATCCACGAAGCTTGGTTACTCGTATACATATCCAGATCAACAACAAAAATAAAAATGTAATTCTTTGTGAGATCAGTTACAAAGTTGTTCTTTTGCACACCTTTAAATTATATCATGCTTGTCGTTGTATAGTTTTGTTTCATTCGTATTGGGCAACTTTTCTCATAACGGACCTACGTGTGAATCTTCAGGTCCGCAATAGTGAGTAGCTTTGGGGACGTCACCATTTTTATGCAGCTTCATGATACATTTTGTGGTATAGTTGTTGGTAGTTTTACTATCCTTCTTTATGTGTAGCATTTTCGTTGAGGGACATGGCATGTAATGTATAATTGTGGAAATCTATATTTATGCTTACATGTATATTTTGTGGACATGGAAATGATCAGTGGAATATAATAGAATTGGTGTATGCAATAAATGGAATGTACGAAATGTAAACAGGTTGAATGAGAAGCAAAATTTTAATTTCTTGTGCACGCTACAATTTTTCTCATGCTTTCGTGGATGTCATGTATTCGAATGTGGAATTTACGCGTGGAATTGATTTGTCGAGTACCCGGATCCTAGGGGTGTCACACCTCCCCCCCCCCCCCCCCCTTTTAGGAGGGTTGATGGTTACCCTCATTATCTGTTTATGTTACTTTTCAAAATTAAATTACATTGATTATTCAATATATTTAATTTATACTAAATTAATTATTATTGTATTTTTTAAAACAAAATCGTGACCATTGAATAGAAATGAAATCAATCTCAACCATTGATTTTGTGTTTCACATGGATTGAAATCCATGGACTCCCAATATACTATAAAAGAATAGGCAACCCTAGCTCTTCTAGGACACAACATATTACACTCTCTCCCTCTCTCTCTACACGCCAAGTCTCTCTCACTCTCATTGTGACCGTCCACCTTGATGCCCGGGAGAGAAATCGTCACCATCATCGCCACGTCGTTGTGCCGCCGCTTCGGTCGCTCGTGGATCTCTGTCTTCTTCGGAGCACCTCGCTCGTGAAGAAGACGTCAGATCTCATGAGACGAGATCAAGAGACTCGCCGCTTGGATCATCAACATGGATTGTGAGGAGAGTGTGTTTCATCAATGCGCTCGCAACTGTCTCCTCCGTCGGATCGAACTTGAGACAAGAGGTCTCTTCGTTTAGAGATTCGAACGCATCCACGCTTCAAGAGATAACCTTAATACCTAATTATGGCTTAGATGGAACGATAAGAAGTGTTCTCAAATCAAGTGGTTTCATCATTTTAAATTTTTTAAATTATGTTGCCCTGAGCTATTAGTGTGGCTAATCGCTCCCGATTGCATACGATGTGATCCTTACGCTTCTGTGATGCACTTAGGATTATCCCGTATCCTTCAGCCTCCATGTACAACATGCCACATGCCCAACACTGACTGTAAATAGTCCATGTTGTTGCTTTTTATTTAGTGATTAATTAACTTGATAATCTTATCATCAATATTGGATAAATTATGGAAATAGTTCTTAAAGCTTATGAATCATATTCATGATCACAAAATTATATGTAAATCCAATTTGCATCTAGAAAAATGTGAATCAAATTCATATGATCTCATGACTTAGTAATATTATGTAAATGATATTTACATAAATATTTATATGAGTCATATCTATATAAATGTTAATTATTGTGAATCATTATTGATATTAATAATGAATTATAATTGTGAATCTTATTCACAAAATTGTCCTTATGAAATGAAAAGTAATAAATAATAATTACAACATTAACATCAATAGGTATGAGTCCTAATCCAATTAGGACTCATGGGATATAAGTGCAGATACTTGGAGATGATGTCGAGGAGATCATACTATCCATGTATAGTGACTTGAAATGTAGATACGAAACTGATTTCAGGGTTCATGCCATTTTAGCAAAATGTCGACGAGCTGAATCCAGCTTCATGGACCAATTCTGTTTCCAACATTTGGATACAAAAATGGAACTGGAATGAGAAATTGGATTCAAATGAATTGTGATTTAATCCAATTAAATCACAAATCATCAAGCTAAATGGAACCACAAAAATCCACCATGTTTCATCACTCCCTCAGAATGGAAGTGTCATAGTAGATGATCTATTATGATATATTTAACCATGAGCATTCCTAATACACATTTATCCTTCATTCTGGAAGATTTTGATAAATTTGAAGTTCAAACCCTGGTTTGAACGTCTTCTTTGGAATATATCAATAGATTTCGCATTCAATAATTGGGCGACAATATCAATCATATACTTTTCAAAAGCATATATTAACCTCTCGAATCCATGTCTAATTTCATACACAAGACGACGTGCATGGAATTCATTTTGAGCCCATCTCATGAGTGAGATTTGTCTCCCAGATCATCAACTATGAACATGTATTATACCTTTAAGAGATCATACATATCATATGACTTCATATGCACACCAACGCGCCAGTATATGGACCTTGGTGATGTCACCAACCTATTGGTTCGTCAAATATGCATACTCATGCATAGAGATGCATATCTTCCTCAGGACAAAGGATGTGTACCTAATCATGATAGTTACTATTCAGGTCTTAGTTTATCTCGACCTCATCAAGTCAATTCTTTGAATTGATTATTCCAACACTTACTAATCTCCATTCCTATGCAAAGGATATGCATCAAGATGTCGGTTGGAAATCAGTCTTTAGATAAAGATTGTCATCTCTCTCTCAGACTAGAGATCTTTATTGAATATCACATGTTTCAAGTCAAATATGCCCTCCCAACAGCATAATATTCAATATGGCCATGGTTCATAACCCTAATTGTACAAAGGGACCTTAATATTAAGTGTATTCACAACCATTCATTCATTTCATTTCAAATGTGCATGATAAAACAATAACTTCTATTGCACTAATGGGTGGCCAAAGGCTTACAAGTCCAACAAGATTCACCAACTAGGACACGAACTACTCAAGGAGACTATACATGTGAGTCTGATTTAAATAACTTCTTGAATCACCTAACTCTAGCAATTAAAAAGATAACAAACTGAATTGTTACAAACATCACTGATTTGAGTAGGTGAATTGGGAGTTTTGTTTGTGTTTGATTGTAATTTGGATATCTTGTGTTTCACTTTCTTTGAGCTTCTTGCAGTCTTCGAGTTTGTTTCATTTTTTCTTTTTATTTTCATTCTTATATGTGTCTTAATGATGGGTTGTTATTCACGTCAGTTGGATCTTGTGGCTTCTTTTTCACCCACATCATTCATGTTCCCTTGGTCTGGTTCAAGATGGCTCTCTTCTTAAACCACGGTTTTGTCTTGTCTGGTACGAGATAAATCCATATATGGTTGATATCTTGTCCGATATTTTATTCTATACTTTCTCTCTTTTCGCTTTGTGTCCCCATGAATGTCACATTCTATCTCTCATGGGCATGTTGTGTTGGGAGGAGAGGCTCATGTTGAGCATATTGAGCAATAGATTGAACTAAGTAGATGTCATGTTGGAACGAAGGTGCGCTCTTTGGGGGTTGTAAGACTAGATTAATGTGCTGAGTTTCTTGAGGATTCTGATATTACACCCCATACTGAAAATGTGATTACTAAGGCAATACCGATTATGGATGATGAGACTCTTTGTGAGTTTCCATTTTCAGACTCTCTTCATAGGTCAAGATTTTGGGATACCATCTCTTCCGGCATTTGAGGAGACAGAACTGGAGCTCATGTTGTCTCAATCATTCTATCGGCCGATCCACTTTCCATGTCATAACCTACCAGATTCCACTCCTTAAAGGCACTTTTTAGATCTGAAGGATATTTTGGACCATTCTAGAATCATGGGCTATGTGAGGACCACCATTTTGATATGCCAAATATTTATTGTCCCGCATATGAGCCATTTTTCCTCCAAATTGAAGAGAATTTTAGATTTTATGAGGTCCATATGATTGCCAACATTGCCCCATTCTTCACTGATGAGTTTATTGCCCCATTCTTCACTGATGAGTTTGCTTCCATCCCTAAGGGTTATCTACAAGTGGATGCAACATCTTCTTTGTACTTGGTTTCACTTCCTAATTGTGCATTCGATTTGTCGAATCTAGAGAACGGGTCTTATAAGTTTTCTCTCCTTGATGACCCTCGTGAGGATGAGCCATGCCATGAAATGTTTGATGATTTCTTCGATTTCTCTACATTATGTGCATGGGATATCCAGTGTTGTAGTGAGTCTCTTGGTCTTGACTTTTCATATCCTTTTGAGATGATGATTGACATGGAGGATTCTACGACTGATCCATCTTTCTCCATGATCATTTGTATCATCTATATTCATGCACTCTATTCTTTTAAGCCAATGAATCCTTTGAAGCTATTGGATCCTGACTCACTTTTCTATTCTCTTTTCTCGGTAGTAGATACGCACTTAAGTGTTTATTCATGTGTTTTGATTTTCACTGTTGACTTCATTATTGTTATCACATCGAGATAACAATGAGAGTACGGTATTTTCTTTATCGATGCCATCCTAAACCTTGATACAATGTTGTCCTAGTCTTTGCGCCCAACTAGGGACATAAACTCTAGTGCTTATTGGGAGGCACCTCAACATTATCTACCTTCTATATACGTATTCATCTTTTTACTCTTTCAATCTTTTGTTTACTGTTTTACACCCCAAGTCTCGCTTAGGATTTTTGTGGCAATACTTAGGATACACTTCATTCTGATTATAGGGGATGTAGACATTGTGTTGTTCATATTTGTTATGTTTCATTACTCCAATTGTTGCTTATATTTAGGGACCCTTTACCCAAAGTATATGGGAGTGAAGTTGTTAATTCTTTCTTATTTTGATTTCATTTTTAGTTTTCCTTTTCATTCCCCCACTTGTCTCTCAACTTGTCAACATTTTGTTCTATACTTAGGGATATTTTTACCCTAAGTATAGGGGTAGACAAGTCGATCTGTTGCTTTCGTAAATTCTCTCCATTGATCATCCCCCATAATGTATAGTATTATATACTCAGGATTAGTTAATCCTCGGTATAGGGGGGATGATCAACTTCTTATTCATTTATTGAGTCATTATAGTATAATATTCTTTTATACTTAGCATGAGTTACGTCTTCCTTTGTTACTCCTTCGTCACTAAGAGGACATAGTTCAAACTAAGCATTGTGGGGTCGTATATATGATATATATATACAGACGTCAGCCATAACTTGTACTTTCTTGTATTTTCAATAATATGGCTAATATACATTGGGTAAGGGTATGCAAATAAAACCATTGAAAACTCTTATATAAATGTGTGTAATAATTATTTGAAAAATGTTTGTAAAAATTGTTTTGAAAATGTTTTACAAATGATTTTGAAAAATGGTTGTAAAATATTTTGAAAAATCTTTCGAAAAATCTTTGTAAAATATTTGTAAACCTTTGAAAAATATTCCTTTCTAAATGTTTGTAAAAAGATTGTAAAAATTAATTATAAAAACATTTTTTAAAAATTTTTTGTAAAAATATTTGTAAAATAAGTTTTCAAATGTTTGTGAAAATGTTTTCAAATGGTTTTGAAAACCTTGTATATAATCATGGTGCAAAATTATTCAAATAAAACTCATGTATAAAACTTGTATATACTTGTATAAAATCCTTTGTAAATACTTGTAAACACATGCATTTCACTAAATTTTTCAAAAACACCTAAAAATTACAAATTTTCAAAATTCATAAAAATTTACAAAATTCTTCAAAAATCACATAAAAAGTTTAAACCAAAAATGAACAAAATTATCTTTGCATTCCTATTTTTTAAAATAACTTTGATAACTGAACTAGTCTGAATAAAATCTGAAGATTGGAGCTTGGTTTAGACCTTATTCCACTTAATTTCACATCAACCTTATAGGAAGTAGAATTAAGACTTTTTAGGTCAATGAGACTTAATTCTTTGAGTCCACAAGACTATGCTCACATGTCATCATGATTAGCCTAAGTAGAATATTTTGTGACACCTACATACCCTTGTTGACAGAGGTCAAACTTGACAAGCACGTTGCATATAGCTCAATCTTCTCTCTACCTCCTCTTATTTGAGTTGGTTGCACTTGAACTTAGAAGGAAATACGCTGCTCCTCGAGGAAAGAGTAACTAGATTAGGGAATTAGGATTACCTTACTAGTAAGATTATTTTTTGCCACTTAAAATGTGGGAAGCTACATTTCACATACACTATACAAGTTAGACTCATAGTCATAAGAGTTTGGGTATGAAAAGACATTCTGACCTAGCTATTGAGGGGAACTGAACAGAGGATTGTGAAGCTTGAGGGTTGTTGAGTTTTAAATCCTACTCTCAATAAGGTTCTGATAAACTAATAATACAATGGTCTGACTGAGCTCCAAACTTTAATTTTATGAAGATAAGTTTAAGAATCATAATCATTCTATGTTCTTTATTTTCCTATTCTTTATTTTTTTAATTTCGTCACTTATTCTCCTAATAAGTGTTTGCTAGGGACTAGCAAAGCTAAGTACAGGGAATGATGAATAGTCATTCGTTCACCTTTATTCATTCATTTTGGCTTTAAATCCCTAGTAAAACACATGTAAATACCACTAACTTGCATAAATTAACATATAAAGTTTATCTATAATTAGTATATAAATGCATCTATTTAAACCCAAAATAAAAAAAATAAAGAAAAGAAAATTAAAGGAAGTATCAAAGATATTGACTAACCCTAAATCCCGAGACCAAGTCAAATATTGATTAGGTCGATCAGGTATAAATTAGGGGAGATAGGGTGAAATATTGTACAAAGATGCAAAGAAAACCCTAGAAAATATAGATACCATATACGGTATAAATATACCAAATTACACTATTTTATTTATTATTATAAACACTTCAAATAGAAAAATGTTCAACATAAAACTTGTGCATATTGATGTGTAAAAATAAGAAAAATATTTGCTAAAATAAATCATGCACAATTCACATGCTATACTTAGATAAAAAAAAGCCCAAACAGATCTTCATTGATTACATATGAACTCAAATAGAACCTAACTAACATCCATTGTATTTTAAATTAAATTATTTATCAAATGAAGGTTGTTTCTTGGAATTGGAGTTAAGCTGCAAAAGTCGACTTTTCGACGTACTATTGTACTTGGGCATCTGTATATAAAACCAATTATTTTATTCTTTATAATTTTATTCTCTTTATTTTTTTGAATTATTGTACATATTATATAACATCTATCAAAAAAACAAACGCAAATTAAAATGTAATGCACATGCACCTATTTATTTAAACATACAAACAAAATTATTAAAATATCATAAAAAATGTAAATACATAATAAATAATATTGTAAATAATTAGATTTTATAAATATGATGTACAAATATGCAAAATAAAATAGAAATAAATAACATATGTGTATATATATATATAGGGCTGGGAGGCTGCACCGGCAAGTGTAGCTAACTAGCTGCACCCGACCATCTTTTTATTTGATTTTTTGTGTTTTTGGAATGAAACCTAGGGGATTTAAATCACTATATATCACCATGATATCATACCAATTTCAACTAAATTCGACATTTCTATCATCTCCATCAAGGCTATGACATTTTAACGGTTCCAGAATTATTAAAATTGACCATATCTAGATGGGCATGCTAGGAGTGTTTGTTTTGCATGAAATTTCAAACACATATTTCACACAATAAACTAAGTAAATCCCCATAAGTTTTTTTTTCAAAAAAAATAAAAAACCAATGAAAAAATGGCCGGGTGTAGCCAGTTGCCTGCACCCGACGGTGCATACTCCCTTTTCTCATATATATATCGATATATAATAGTGTAAAATAATAAAATATATTAAATTAGGTTGTAAAAATAAATAAAAATCACCGTAAATAGTTTAGAAAATATGAAATGTTTTCATGTTAATGTTTTTAAAATAAAATCACTTATCATTTTATTTGGAATTATATGTGTACTTCTTATTTCTTTTATCCTGGTGTGGTCTACATGGACCAATCAGGATCCAAGGAATGTTCACCCCCCGATCAACACCCCCTCTTCATGAGGAGCCACCCTGTATCTGTCAAACCACCTCTCTTCTCTAATTTTCCATGATAAATCCATGCTTCCTTTCTCCTTGATTCCTTAACAAGAACTATTCACCAGATCATGAAGTCTCATGCCATGTGCTTATATTTCATCTACTACTATTGATTTATGTGAAATCCTTCTCTCAAGGCACTTCCTTTGTCACTTTTACAAAATCCCATCTTCTTCCTTCAACCCGATTTCGCTATGTTTCCACTCACATGTAACCCATTAATCCAACATCTGGAGACTTTCTAGTGACAGGAAGAGAGATCCTTTGACTCAAGGCGTAGAGAAGGAGGAGGAGGAACGAGATCTACCACTGGCAGAGCACCTCTACTAGATTCATCTGCTCCCAAGTCTCATGACTAGGTACAAGCTATTTAATTAGGTTTTTAGATTTGTAGATTAATCTGTAGCATAGATTTGTCGTTCATTTCCTTAGATTTATATTAGTTTTCATTAAAATCGAAGTTCATCGGAACCCTAGGCTCTAGACTCTGTTCACGAGTGTTTAGCCCCTGTTCTGACCAACTATCACCTTTCCCTCCATCTTCTACACACTATAGATTAATCTATTCACCCTGATCTTGCTCAGATAGGGTTCATCGGATCTCCACCACTCGCCAAAGATTCAACCATTTGACCTCATCCCTCATTTTTCCACCTAATAAACCGGTCGAGGACATTTACCCTTGAGTCGCAAAGCCATTCATGTAGGTTTGAGCACTAAAGACTCTACTTGGGAGTCAATCGAGTCAAGGACAGAAGTCCTAGGTGATCAAAGAAGGAACTGACCTCCAGCCTCCTATGACAAGGCCCAGAGCTATTTGAAGGTCTCTACAGCTGCAAAAGACCTGCAGGAACAAATTGAGCCTCTTCCGAGAGAGGTGGTCGGAGAAGAGTGATCTAGCCGATCGAAGGTCAAGGAAGAAGACCTTCTTCCATGTTATTCCAGTGCCCCTAGGAATCGTCAAATGAAGAATACATCCTAGATCTAATCCGAGATGTTCAAATAAAGTGAATCGTTACGGAATTTCAGTCGTTAGATACGCTTCAGTTAACACATGTAGACCGTCAGATCAATCAGCCTCACATGGCAAGGCGCACACTTCACTGGGTAATTTGCAATGCACCCTCTCCATGCTTTTGTTTTTATTTTTAAGTCTTGTAAATATTGAATCAATTGAAAAACTTTTGTATATTTTGCAAGGTGGAACTAGAACTATTATATAATTGCATGTATGCCCTTGTCATGCACATAATAGTTTTAATATTAGAAAAATTACATGTTTAGCCCTTGGAACTTGTGTAATGATTATTATATGGATGTTAACTTTATAAAAATTACATTTGGGTCCTCATTTTGTTGTACATTTTATTTTCTTTTTTATTTATATTAAATTCTTATTTTATGTTAAAAGTTGTAGGAAAATTATGTTGTATGCTTGTAACCTTGCTTGATCATATATAAGTTTCGATGAGCATTTAAACTTACTTTCATATTTTAAAAAATATGAAGACATGCATAGTTTCCATGTTTAGCATTTAAATATACATAAAAATTCAAATATAGATCCAATCATTCCCAAAAAAGTATATTAGATATATTTTAGTATATTCTTTCACATATCTAAAAATCGCTGAAAATGCTAAACATAAAACATAAAAACCCTAAAAATCTTATAAAAATTAGAAAAAAATATAAAATCAAAAAATATATCTTTCAATTTATGGATTTGCTTTACTATATATAGTATGTATTAAAATAGTGAGGGTAAATTTTGGACTTATAAATTACCACAAAATTATCAAAAATGGAGAAAATATCAAAAATACAAAAAAAATCCTTTATTTTGACTTTATTTAACTTATTCAAAAATTATAAAAGCTATATTGGCTATATATAAGATATAATATCTATGTCATTACTTATATTGTTATTTATCTTATGTTAAAATCAAAAGGAAATTTAAATTTTGTGAAATTAAAAACAAAATTTAAAATTTAAAAACATAAAAATATAAAATAATTAAATCATAAAAATTAAATATAATCAAAAACCCATATAAGAATAAGAAAATAATAAATAATTTAAAATTATTATTAATTAACAATAATTAATAGTAATTATTTACCTTGTTTTGCTTCCTAGTTTTTGACACTCTACCATACTTAGGCCTATACATATTTATGTAGATTTATAATAAATTTTGATTCATGTACATTTCATTTTGATAGATATTGTGGGTAGATTGTTGATTTATTTACTGATTGATCATCACAACGATTGTCGGCCTAACTTGTTGGATCAGCAGATTGCTCGCTTGATTAAACAGTTGACCATTAGGTCGATGACTAAATCATGGTCTATACGCCAATGAGCTGGTGTGCATAGAAGGGATAAGAGTATTATGATTTCTCAAAGGGATAATATAAGTTCATTGTTGAACCAGAAGACACGAGCTCACTCATGAGATATTAGGACCAACCAAATTCCATGCATGGTCATCTTGCTTTGGAAGCATGACAGAATTTGTAGGTATGAGATATGCTTTTGGAAAGCATATGATAAATACCAACTCCCAATTATCGAATGAGAAACTTAATGATAAAACCCTGAAGAAGATAGTTCAAATGTGATATAAAACATTGAGCTTATTCTAGGTCTTATAGTATACAGGACGTATGGATATTAGGAATACTCGAGGGCGATGTGATCGTAAGAGATTGTATAACCATGGAACTTCCATTTTGAGGGAGTGATGAAACAGGTTTGGATTTTAGTAACTCTATTGGAAATGCGGCCCATGGCGAGCCATTTTGCAATAAATGTTACTACAATTCATTCCTTGATCTGAAATGAAGAATAATTAATTTGCATAATAGGCCCCTTAGTACAATTAGGGTTATGTACCATGGCCATCTTAATGATCATAAAGTTGTTGATTCAAATGTTGAATCATAGAGGATGGAGCTTGGATGATATCTAAAGAGTTAGATTGAGAACTCATCAAGCATCGTCAAATGATTGCTAAGATAGGATCTCCAGCATGAGAAGGAGGTGGCAATCCTTTCTCTAAAGGCTGATATATAACCGACCTCTTGATGCAGGTCCTCTACATAGGGATAGAGATTCGGAGGTGTTAGAAAAGTTAGGTCAAAGAGTTAACTTAATGAGATCGAGATAACCAAGACCTATGTTGTATACTGTCACGATATAGGCACGCATCCTCTGACTGGAGACAGATATGTTACTATATGTTTGAATATGTACATTTAGTAGACTGGTGGGTTGATGATCTAAGCAAGGCTTATACAATGGCGAGTTGGTGTGCATATGAGGGCATATGAGTAATACGAGCTCTCAAAGGGATCATACAGGAAATTTATGAACTGGAGGACATGAGCTTACTTATGAGATATTGGGATCAAATTATGTGCACGGTCGTCTCGCTTTGAAAGCTTGAATGAATTTGTAGTCTTGATATATGCTTTTGGAAATTATATGATCAATACCTAGGTATGATATATGCTTTTTGAAAGTATATTATCGATATCAAATCCCAATGATTAAAATGAGAAACTTAATGATAAAACCCTGAAGAAGACAGTCTACATGAGATCTAAAACTTCATGTTTTACCTAAGTCTTCCAATATGCAGGATGTACAGGTATTAGGAATACCTGAGGGAGATGTGATCATAAACGATTGTATAACCATGATGCTTCCATTTGGAGGGAGTCAAGAAACAAGTTTGGATTTTAGTAACTCCTCTCAATAAAGAGGTGATCTAATCTTAGTCCAAATGTTCGACATTGATTTGAATGTGATTCAGATGAAATGAGAAGATTATATATACGGTCTTTATTTAATCGAGCATTTATGAGAGGTCCTCGAGATATGGATTTGAGATATGGTCTCAATATCCAAGTCACTATACGTGAAATGTACAATCGTCATGTCCTTATCTCCAAGTATCGTAGAGAAAACGCATTATTCTTGAAAGAGTTCAAGAATAATTCTAGTGATGATTACGTACTTAAGCATTGAGAAATTGATAATTGAATGTGATTTAATTATCATGAATAATGTGAATGTGATTCATGGTATTTAGATACACGGGAATGATGATCCAAGATAATTAAATGTGATTTAATTATCGAGGATATGAATAATTTGGATAGCACTATCCACATTAATCAAATATATTATAAATATGATTTATAATATATTAGAGAGAGCTAATCTTAAATATTTGCAAATTAATTATTGATGTGAATTTCATTCACATTGTATAATTAATTGAAAATACAATTTACATTTTATTTTGGATATATGAATATGATTTATATTTTTTCTCAATGGCATGATTGGAATATTTACAAAATTAATTTGGAATTATTTTTTGTGAACTATTTTACAACAAAAGTTGTTGCAAGTATATGAAGGATTATGTGAGATTTCATCTCACATAATTAGAAGGTCAACACCTTCCATATATGGAGGGTGGACAACCACCCTTTTACTCATTCAAAGTCTGGTTGTCCCCTCTATTTTAGGAAGGTGGGTGTCCTCCTTCCCAATCCTTCAATCCTACTTGATTTAGTTAAATTATATTATGTTATTATTTGATATATTTAATTTAATCTAAAATAGTTGTTGTTATATTTATACAACAAAATCATGGCCATTGAATGGAAACACAAATCAATCTCAACCATTGATTTTGTGTTTCACTTTGATTGTGATCCATAGACTCTCAAAATACTATAAAAGAAAACGCAACCCTAGCTCTTCATTTAGACGATACAATTGCAAGCTCTCTCTCTATCTCATATCGATGTCCCCTCTCTCTCCTTAGAGTGCTCGTCCACTCTAAACCCTAGAGAGGATTGATGCCATTGTCACGTCGTCGTGTCATCGCTTCAACTGCTCGTGGATCTCCTTGTCCTTCGGTGCACCTCACTCATGAAGAAAGACGTCGGATATCATGAGACAAGATCAGGAGATTCGTTGCTTGGGTCATCAACTTGGATTGCGAGGAACACGCATTTCATCAACGTGCTCGCAAGCGTCTCCTCCATCAGGCCAGACTTGAGGCAGGAGATCTCTTCGTTTAGAGGCACGATCACAACCATGCTTCAAGAGGTATTCTGATATCTACTTTGTGGTTTAGATGAAATGATTTGACAATGTTCTTGGATCATGTGGTTCATCATTTTTAAAAAAAATAAACTTCGTTGTCCCGAGTGACTAGTGCGACTAGTCGCTCCCGATCGCATCACGCTTCCATGATGTGATTAAGGTTCTTCCCATGATCTTTTAGTGGTATAAAATCCTTGGTTGAATTCTTAGATATGATTCAAAACCCTAGGTGATCAAGGTTCATGTTTCGGATGCGGGGGAGTCATTATTTTTGCACTGGATGCAAGATTCGATTGTTTTTTCGCTAAATTAAAAATCTATTGTTTGTGCACTACTTGGGTTGTTTTTTGTCATGAAAATGTATTTAGAGTGTCTAAATATGTTCCAAAATGGTATCCTGATATTGGTACCAAAAGTGCATGAAAATGATTCGAAGAGTTCCCGTCATGAAAAACAATTCATGTATTCACGGATCTGTAAGAAAATTATTTTTGATTACTATTTTCCCATCGTGAAACATGAAATAAACACTTGTATTAAGTAGAGAATCAAATCAACAAATCGCTCGAATTTATTTCATGCGATCCTGACTCCGCCTAGATATTCCATATTTAGTGGAGATGGGTCGGAACATGATTAGTCGTCAAATCTCTTTACTTCATGTGTTTATAATTAAATGGAAATCATGGAAATTATGGATTTACCTTGATTAGCTATGATGTCTAATAATTATAAAAATAATTGATTAATCATCATAGGGTATTTAATGTATGTTTCATGAAAATCCTTATTTATCCTACAATAGTTGTAGGATAATCTTTACATGCAAAACATTGTTACTTGAATAGGATTTCGATTTATTTAGAAAAGCTCTTTATAATATTAATCAAAATGGTTTTGATAAATATTATATGGTATAACTTCATTGTAAGTCTGAATATCATCTTAAATGTAAAATGATCATATCATGTTATCATGACCTGAGGTAGATATGGTATCTTGTCAGGGATCGTTGGGGTAGTAGGTTTCTCTATGAGTATGGTATCTTGTCAGGGATCGTTGGGGTAGTAGGTTTCTCTATGAGCGATCTATCCTAAATCATGTCCATACTGGCCATGAGAGAGAGTAAGGAAAGGATAATTCTTGAAATAATCATGAGATATTTTTCTATTATTAAAATTTGAATAATATGTATTTTGAGATTATACCATCCTTCAAGTAACAACCAAGATTGTTTGTCACATAAGTGACACCCATATCTCTCGTCAAGGCGAATGGTTCCGTCGCCATGGATTGTATATTGGAGATGCATATCTGAAGTGACAACTTATGCATACAAGCGCACATGAATCGGGATCTTTGCTTCTCGAAAGAGTAAGGTCGTATGCCTAGTGACCCCAATATCGGTTTCTCATATTATTGGGAAGATATTGGATTACGCATAGCGAGTTAATCATGTTGATGGTTGGTTCATTTAATAATGGGTCAACATTGCCTTAGGGGAGGTGGGATTGGGTTTTAAATACTGAACTGGAAAATGCAAGTTGGACTTGCAAGGTAGAATGAGTTTCCGCTTCCTTTTACCTGAATTACATTTTCTCATATTATTGGGATGCAACAAAGGTAGAATAAGCAATCCCAGATCTTGCTTGAGATACACTGGTAAGTATGTCTCTTATTTTGAACGTGAATAAGGGACTGAACTTTCAGAGTTGACAAGGCAAGACAACTTTGATATAAAAATCCTTAATCAAAGTAAAATATGTATTTATGAAAATACTTCTTATTTCAGATAACCTACATTAAACCCACTCAAAACTATACTCAATAATAACCAGTAAATTATTATGAATTGGATTCATGATCAAGATATTGTTGCAATTGGACACATAATGCATGTTGTTGCAATGTGCAAGTTTCCTTGTAATAATGAGGATTGATAACTAAATAGGCAATAGTATAACATCCTCGGGTTTGTATGTCTCTATAGTCTTCATCTCTCATCAAATGTGCATTGGAAGTATCATGTTGATGATGATCGTAATTATCAAAAATCTTTATAAAATCAAAGAAGATGTTTTGGCATACACATGTACTTCCTACATTTAATCATGAATGACATGGTTCACTGCATTATGCAGAATGGTGGCTCGATAAGAGATGATGTACTCAAAATATTTGAGTACCTACCTGAACCAAAGTCTTTGAGTTAAGATGGATGTAGATATGATGAATGTCATCATTCTACTATCTATACTCTAGTCATTCATGAAGCTTCATAATATGCATATTGTATGAATTGAATGAATTGAATAAAGCATGTATAAATGTCGAAATATTCTTATATTGAAATCTTTTGAGTTCAACATAAGAGATCCTTTGTCTTAAGAAATGGTTGTTTATAGATGAAGGAAGCACAGTGGAAGCATGGGTCTGACCCAAGTAAGAAGGAAAGTCAAAGAGTCGATTGTACTTCTGTGGAACATCCAAAGAGTTGGATGAATGCCAATACTACAACAAGCTGATGTATTGATAGTATGACTATCTATACACTCTAATTTTTTTAGAGAAGGACTCGAACAGTGCATCAGAATATTTTATATCTATGTATCATCATTGAAATCGACTTAGTTATTAGATATTATCAAAGACTAATAATTGTGTCTCAATCTTCTAATAACACTTGCAATTACTTGCATATGTTTTAGAGGACTAGAAATTTTAATCTTAAGGTTTAATAGTCATCCACATGGATGTTGATACAATTGTTGCAACAATCTCTATTGGATAGATAGACTACATATTTTCAATGGTAGAGCCCTTAGTCTTAGAGAATGTCTCTACGACCTAGATATTAGAATACATTCATTGTTTATTTCTAAATGTTGGAAATGAAAATCCATTCTGGAATAGACCTATCATTATGACGGATATATTTCAGATAGTAATCTAACATCTAGAGGACTCTACTAAATTAGAAAATTAATGAATGATTCATTAATATTTCTAAATACTGAAAATTAAACCTTAAAAGATCAATAGGAGGATGAAGATCATTTGACAATGATCTGGCATCGAGCTTTGGACATATGTCTATTGATGAGATCAATGGACTAGTAAGAGATAAAAATTTAGACTATCTGAAATTTCAAATCTTACATACTTGTGAATATTGTATTCAAAGTAAAAATGCCCAATGCACCCTTCTTTGGGAATGGTGTAAGATGGTATTCAAGATCTCAGACATATTGATGTGTGTGGATCATCTATATCATAATAAACATTGATGATATGTGATATCATTCGATGATTATTTGTGATATTAGATTTATTTCCTTCACCTTTGAAACCTTTGAAATGTTCAAAGATTTCCCAATTTTGTTTTAGAACTAAAGTTTGAAGGAAGATGAAATGAATTTGATCTAACCAAGGTAACAAGTACCTATTAGATGAATTCAAGGAATACCTTAAGGAGAAAGGAATATAATTCCTATCTCACTCCTCCTAATACACCTAAACTCAATAGAGTTGTAGGGAGATACGATTGGATCATGTGTGACATGATTTAATCAATGATGACTCTTATCATAATTACCTCTTAGTTTCCAGGTATATATGAAGTAGAGACTACAATATATATCTTTGATAAGATTCCATGCAAATCTAAATCCAAAAAACCTCATGAGCTATGGTTTGGAACCTAGACTTGTGTTAGACACTTGAGGATTTAGGGTTACTTGGTCCATAACCATGTCATGGATGCAAGTAAGCAAGAATCTAGCACCAGAGAGTGCTACTTCATTGGGAAAATAAAGGATGGTATTGAATAACTACTTTATAACCATGAGATTCTTAAAAGATTTCACCTCTAAGGATATGATTCTTAGGTGATGACTTTCTTGAGAATCAAGATGAAAATGAAGTAAAGGAATTCATTGAATATTGAGAAGATAATGAGGCTCTTGAAATCAAAAACTAAAAAGACAATTAAAGATGAAACACTCATACCTCTTCAAATTAGCTTAAGGGTGGTAAGACCACCTAAAGTACATGGATTCCATGTTTCAGATAAGTCTGACAATGAACCGACTTCATATGATGAAGTTTCTAAGGACCATGACATGGAGAGATGGATGTTAGCAACAAAGTCTAAAATGGACTTCATATACAAGTGTTGTATATGGACCCTCAAGGATCCACCTGTAAGGGTAAAACTTGTTAGGTGTAAATGGATCTTCAAGAGAAAAAGGGAAACCAAAGAGAATGTAGAGACCTTCAAAGCAAGGCTCATAGCCAAGAGCTACACATCGAAGAGAAGATATTGCTTGCGATGAAACTTGCTCTTTAGTGACCATGCTTAAACCCATCAGAATATTGTTAACTATAGCTACACAATTTGACTATGACATATATAAGATGGAAGTAAATATTGCATTCCTCTATGAATGCCTCTCCGAGGACATTCATATGAAGTAGCCCTAGGGCTTCATAGTTGAGGATAGCAAGGTGTGAAATCTGAATAACTCCATATATGGACTCAAATAAGCTTCTTGTAATTGGAACACTAGATTTGATAAAATTATAAATGTTGTGATTTCAGATAGAATCTTGATGAACCATGTGAAGCTTAGTGGGATTGCTATTGTGTTCATCGTGCTAAGTGTAGATAAAGCCCTAATCATTTTGAATGGCATAAGGATAATAACAATTGTTTTATAATTTGGTTGTTCTATACCTTGAGATATGATCTCAAGGATGCCTCTTATATCTTAGTTTTGAAGATGTTCAGAAGCAAAGAGAAGAGTGTATTGGGATCGTCACATTAGTAGTACACCTTGGACATGTTCCATTTTTGGGAAAATCCCAAGAAAGGTTTCCTTCCCTTAAGATATGGTACTAACCAATCTGAAGGGATATCATATCAAGTGTTGATGATGCTAAAACTGCTTATCCTTGTGCATCAGTTTCAAGAAGCCTGGAGTATGCTAGATGTGTACAAAAGCCAGATGTCTTACATGTAGTGGGAGTAGTAAATTGTTACCAATCCAACTATGGAGATAAAATATTTATTTGCAGTAACAATAACACTTTCAAAGATGACAAGATTTTTGAGATAGTGATCTCAAAGTCTTATCTTCAAGAACTTAAGACTTTATATGCAGTGATCTAAAAGGTCTTAACTGCAGATACCTTAGGAGATATATATCTCGAAGAATGAGGGCTTTCTGATAAGGATAATAGAAATTACATACATGTTATAATAATTATTGAGTTGTAGTGTCTAGGACATTAGAACTGCTTTAATAAAATTGAGCATTGATTGCATAAGATGCAACATTCACATTGGATGTGAGCACTGTTACTAGATGTTATGCAAGTACCGTAAAAGGGCATGGCATAGTCTCTTGAGAACAGAGTGACTGATCAGCTTACCTAGCTATTTTTCTAAATAGCTTATGATTAGTACATGAGTGTGGGTTTAAAGATTAGCTTGTTAATGGCTCTTTGGGCTAGTGGGAGATTGTTGGGAAAGCGAGCCCACGACGAGCCATTATGCAATAAATGTTATTGCAATTCATTCCCTGATCTGAAATGAAGAATTAATTTGCATAATAGGTCCCATAGTACAATTAGGGTTATGCACCATGTCCATCTTAATGATCATACATCTGTTGATTCAGTTGCTGAATCATAGAGGTTGGCTCTTAGATGATATCTAAAGAGTTGGATTGAGGACTCATCAAGCATCGTCAAATGATTGTTAAGAGAGGACCTTCAACCTGAGAAGGAGATGGCAATATTTCTTCTAAAGGTTGATATTTAACCGACCTCTTAATGCGGGTCCTCTGCATAGGGATAGAGATTCAGAGGTGTTAGATAAGTTAGGTCAAAGAGTTGACTTAACAAGATCAAGATAGCCAAGACCTATGTCGTATACTATGACAATATAGGCACGCATCATCTGATCGGAGATAGATGTGTTACTATATGTTTGAATATGTACATTTGGTAGACCTATAGGTTGATGATCTAATTAAGATCTATACACCAGCGAGCTGGTGTGCATACGAGGGCATATGAGTAATACAATCTCTCAAAGGGAACATACAAGTTCAACTACTGAACTGGAAGACATGAGCTCGCTCATGAGATATTGGGATCAAATTCCAAGCACGGACATCTTTATTTGAAAGCTTGACTGAATTTGTAGGTTTGATATATGCTTTTGGAGAGTATAAGATCAATACATGGGTACGATATATGCTTTTGGAAAGTATATAATCGATACCAAATCCCAATGATCAAAATGAGAAACTTAATGATAAAACCCTAAAGAAGACAGTCTAAATGAGATCTAGAACTTCAGGTTTTACGTAGGTCTTCTAGTATGCAGGATGTACATGTATTAGGAATACTAGAGGGTGATGTTATCATAAATGATTGTATAACCATGACGCTTCCATTCCAAGAGAGTGATGAAAGAGCGTTGGATTTTAGTGACTCCTCTTAGTAGAAAAGTGATCTAATCTTAGTCCAAATGTTGGACATTGATTTGAATGTGATTCAGATGCAATGAGAAGATTAGATATATGGCTTTGATTTAATCAAACATCGATGAGAGGTCTCCGAGATCTAGATTTGAGGTATGATCTCAATATCCAAGTCATTATACATGGAATGTACAATCGCCATGTCCTTATCTTCAAATATCCACGGAGAAAGCGCATTATTTTGAAAGAGTTCAAGAATAATTCCATTGATGATTATGTATCTAAGCATTGACAAATTGATAATTAAATGTGATGTAGTTATCATGAATAATGTGAATGTGATTCATATTATTTGGATGCATGAGAATGATGATCCAAGATAATTAAATGTGAATAATGTGGATAGCACTATCCACACTAATCAAATATATTATAAATTTTTTTTATAATATATTAAAGAGAGCCGGTCATAAATAGTATTTGCAAATTAACTATTGATGTGAATTGGATTTACATTAGATAATTAATTGAAAATACAATTTACATTTCATTTCGAAAGTAGGAATATGATTCATATTTTTTCAATGGAGTGATTGGAATTTTCACAAAATTAATTTGGAATTATTATTTGTGAATTATTTTACAACAAAATGCTTTGTAAATATATGAAGGATTATGTGAGATTTTATCTCACATAATTAGAAGGCTAACAACTTCCTTGTATGGAGAGTGGATGGCCACCCTTTGACTGATTCAAAGTGTGGTCGTCCTCTCTATTTTAGGAAGGTGGGTAGCCTCCTTCCTAATCCTTCTATCCTAATTGATTTAATTAAATTAAATTATGTTGATTTTCAATATATTTAATTTAATATAAATTAGTTTTTGATGCATTTTTATAATAAAATCATGGCCATTGAATAGAAATAGAAATCAATCTCAGTCATTGATTTTGTATTTCACATAGATTGTGATCCATGGACTCCCAAAATACTATAAAAGAATAGGCAACCCTATCTCTTCATTTAGATAATATAATTTCAAGCTCTCTCTCTCTCCTATACTCACATCCCCTCTCTCCTCTTAGAGTGGTCGTTCACTCTAACCCCTAGAGAGGATTGTCATCGTTGCCATATCTTTGTGTCGCCGCTTCGATCGCTCGTGGATCTCCATCTCCTGCGGTATGCCTCGCTCGTGAAGAGTATGTCGGATCTTGTGAGATGAGATTAGGAAATTCACTGCTTGAATCATTAACTTTAATTGCGAGTAACATGTGTTTCATCAACATGCATGCAAGTGTCTCCTCCGTCGGGTCGAACTTGAGAAAGGAGCTCTCTTCGTTTAGAGGCACCATCTCAACCATGCTTCAAGAGGTATCCCGATATCTACTTTGTGGTTTAGATGAAACGATCCAAGAATTGTTCTTGGATCATGTGGTTTCATCGTTTTTAAAAATTTTTAAACTTCACTGCTCCGAGTGACCAGTACAACTAGTCGCTCCCAGTCGCATATGATGTGATCTTCATGCTTTCGTGACATGCTAAAGGTTTTTCCCAAAACCTTCAAACTCCTCTCAGAAGATTAGTAATCTGATCTTAATCCAAATGTTGGACATTGATCTGAATATGATTCTAATGCAATGAGAAGATTAGATTTACGCTTTGATTTAATAAAATATCTTTGAGCGGTCACCTAGAGCTGGATATGAGATAAGATCTCAATATCCAAGTCACTATACATGAAATGTACAATCGTCGTGTCCTTATCTTCAAGTATCTAAGAGAAAATACATTATTCTTAAAAGATTTTAAGAATAATTCTACTATTGAAAATATATCTGAACATTGGTGTTTATTAATAAATGTGATTTAATTGTCATGAATAATGTGAATGTGATTAATATTATTTGGATACATGAGAAGAGTCATCTAAGATAATTAAATGAGATTTAATTATCATAGATATGATTGATGTGGATATCACTATCCACAATAATCATAAATATGATTTATAATATCATGGAGAGATTTAATGGTAAATAGGATTTGTAAATTCGATGTTAATGTGAATTGGATTTACATCGTACAAAAAATTGTAAACGTAATTTACATTTTATATTGGACGGTTGAATATGATTCATAATTATCAATGGCATGATTGAAATTATTACAAAATAATTTGGAATTATCTTGTGAGAATTTAAGCAATAATAGTTGTTGAACAAGTTAAGTAATTGATGAGATGTGAGATCTCATCAAAATTGGAAGGAGGTTGAGTCCTCTCCTTATTAGGAGTGGATGGCCACATGGAGAATCTCCCCATGGTGGTCGTCCATCCTTGTTATGGAAGGAGGCTCCACTCCTTTGCATATTACTCGGTATAAATTAATTTGATTGAATCTAAATTTCTTGAATATTATTCAACATATTTTTAAAATAATTAATTAATGCTTCATATTTTATGCAATAAAATCAAGGTCATTGATTTCAATTGGAAGTGCATCTCTACCATCCAATATGCTATAAAAGAAAGGATAGACCTAGCTCTTTCTTTTACACAAGTTGAAAGTAATAAATGTCTCTCTTTCTCTCCCCTTTTCATACACATCTAAGAGGTCCTCTCTCACAATCCTAGTGTCCATCCACTGTGTGGTTAATGAGAGCATTGTTGTCGTCGTGATGTTATTGTGTTGTTGGATTGATTGCTCTTTGATCTCTGCCTTATTCAGTGCTATGTGCTCGTAAGGAAGGGTATGGATTTCATGAAATGAAATCTGGAGGTTTCATGCTCGGATCATCAACTCGGATTACAAATAGCAAGCATCTCATCCACGTGCCTGCAAGTGCATCCTTTGTTGGATTGGACTTGAGATAGGAGGTCTCTTCGTTTAGAGATATGTGTTCGTAAACACACTTCAAGATGTAATCCTTGTACACATTTGTGATCTTTATGAAACAATACGAGAAAGGTTCTCATATCATGTGGTTTCATCTTCGTAAATTTTTTAAATTTCCACTACCCCCTTGTAACTAGTATGACTAGTTGTTCTTGATCGCATATAATGTGATATTCATGCTTACGTGATGTGCTAAGGCCTAAGCCATAGCCTTTACGTTGTAGGTGGTGATTTGTGGGCGTTGCTCTGACAGTCCTTCTACTGCTCCTCCCACGTCCTTCAATTATGATGAAGGGTGGAGAATATGGTGGGTGCTCGGGAGAAGTAGATCAATGTGGTGGTCGAACCTCCAAACAATGACACATTGGGACACCTGCAAGGGTGAAGTAGATAGCCAAAGTAAAGGGGGATGCTCTAAGAGTGAGATGAGGTGGAATGGAGGGCTGAGTGACGTGAAGGAAGTGGATCCCTAGTGGGTTCTTCTTCTTAGCAAGAAGAAGAGGTTGATTGATATGGGGGAGATGAGTGGAGAAGGAGGAAGAGTTTTTGAAGCGTTGGTGAAGATGTGGGTTGTTTGGTGATGGTATGGAGATGGTGGTTACGTTATGAGATTGAGCATGTGAGTGGATTAAATCCTAGAAAACAAAAAGGGAGTGATACTTGGTGATTACCTAGATATGGAGATGAAGTCGGGGACGAACGAAGGGTATGTCTTGGATCTTACAAATGCTCTTAGGTCGTATATTAACACGTTTTGCAATGACGTGAAGCTCGTGCAGCATCGGGACGATGGTTGTGACACGGTGATTGAACCATAGATCTCATCAGAGAGGTACCTCAATCCTATATCAACTTCTCTCTCTCTCTCTCTCTCTCTCACCAGAGGCTACGAAGGGAATCGAAGGACTCTTGTATAAGGGTGGATGAATATTTCCCATCTGATCAATCTGATTAGACGGTTTAGGGAAGAAGCGAATTGGATTAAAGGTCCGAGCCACATGGCTTGCCTCATAGGCAACCACACGGTCTAATGAGATAAAAGATAAATATAAAATAAGAGACAAATTAAAATAAAATATCAAATAATGTCAAATGAAAAAGTGTTCAACACAAAAGTTGTGTATCTTTCAAGATCTACAACTTCCATGCAGAACTTAAAACCAAAATATACCATATAAATAAAGTAATAGTTTTTAAGTATTTTCAATTATTTTGATTATCTTTTGGTATTTTAATATGATTATAAATTAACACTATACTATGTATACATGTATTCTATTTTTTTAGATTTTATATATAAGTAGAAAATACATGGAATAACAGGGAACATATAGTTAATTAGGTAAAATATTTACAAGATGATTTGGACCTTTATTTACTCACATTAATTAGAATTAATTATATATAAAGTGTATTTTTTTATTATCTTTAATTAAGGGATTTGGTTTAGATAGAGGGCTAAGACTTCGATAATAAGATGAAGAATCTCGTATTCATCAACCCCCATACTTAAACATTGCCTATCCTCGATCAATAAATTAATTAGAAATAATGAATAAGTAAGTTAAATACCTAACAACACACATGAGAGATAAGACTTGAAATTCATGTCACAAGTTTTATATAACTATTAAACTCTGAGTTTAACCAAACCCCATTTAAAAGGAACTCAACTTCTCTAGTTATCAAACTCTTTGTCAATACACATACACATACACACATGAGTATGACAATTAGTGTTGATCACATATATAAGTGTAGAGTCTAACCTTCACCCAAGGTCCTAGTCTAAAAGGTCATCCTCAAGACCCAATCCTCAGCTCTAGGGAACTAATAAAGTTTCACTTCATTTAACCATCTTTTTAGTTGCCAGACTTTAAAGTATAAGATGTAATGACCACGTATGGAGGTAGTAGGATTGTGATTACTTTTCAGCTCTCATTGGAACAATGATCACTCGGGTGCCTTAATAAACATACACTCGTATTTTTGGTGTAAATTAGTATGTCCGTCAAGAATTTTGAGCTGTCTACACTTGTTTTTTTGGGATACACTGGGGTACACCTCTTTTGAAGTATATAATATACTTTCTACACCTAGACTTGTAGTATTTACGATGTAGAGCCCTTTTTTCATGCTCGCATGACTCATATGGCCTAGTAGCTTTAGTTTAAACAGACGATTGAAAAGATAAGGAGTGGCTCCAGTAATATAAGCTCTTTTGTGGATGTTTTCTTGGAAATTTGAGTTTTTCTATTTTGATTTTTTGGATATATGTTAAGACCTGGCTAGCTCCACTACTTCTATTAAGTTGGTGCATACTTATCGATAGTTTTAAATGATTTACAAACATTGGCACCTAGGTTTTCATCAAGATAATATAGGAACCTTGTCTATATACTATATAATGTGTTGACACTCAGGTTTCATGAAGTAATTCTCAACCATATCTCTCCCTCAATCATCATAAATCAAGTCCAAACTCAAACCTCTCATCCTAGTTCCTCAGGCGAAACATCGACTCATTACAAAGAATATGCAATCATGCATGTATAGTATTGGACATATTTATTCAAGGATAGAGATTCTACATGCAATATAGCATGTATCAGACTGAAGAGTTTGAGTTATTAAGTCCTAAGACCCCAATGAACAAGAGTGGTTGAACTCAGAGTCAAGTGTTACTCTAAACCAACTAGCCCGAACTGCACATCTTGTGTGACGTGAAGGTGCTTGAGATAAAACCACTTATTAGTTAGTATTATTTATTTATTTATTATTTTCAAAAAAAATCAAAAAATTATTAGTATATACAAAATGGTTTACAAAATAATTTTCAAAACATTTGAACCCATACAAACCATTTACAAACTATTTGCAAAACATTTTTACAAAACATGTCAAACCTTTACTAACAATTTTCAAAATAATTTACAAGCAATTTGCAAATAATTTTCAAATTATCAAATCCGTAACTTATTGTGTAATTTTAAAACATTCAAAGTACAAGCTATGGATACAATATATGTGTAATATACACACACCTCTCTATACTTAGCTTGTGTTATGTCCTCTTGGCACAGAGTGAAATGGAGAACATAGCTTATACTAAGTATAGTGAGAAAAACTGAATATAAAAAAACATTGGCTTATCCCCCTATACTTAGACTTTTGAAAGCCTAAATATAGAAGGAGGAGACAGAGTACAAGGGAAGAAATTGGAATAGAAAATGAAATATAAAGAAAGGAAGCTAGCCCCCCATACTTAGGCTTTGGTTAACCTAAGTAAAAGAAAGAAGAGTCACAATAGGAGGTCGAGAGATAGGAAAGATAGACAAATGATTAAGAGGGTGAATCTGTAAGCACTGTATACGCATTGATCTAAATATCAGTTGATGATAAATCTCCATTTATCATACATGGTATGCTTTATAAATGACGTCTAAATCACCACACTGCATAAATGAAACTTCTTCAACAAGGACTAATTGTTCATTAGATTCAACAAAATGCTTCAATAGTTGTCCATTCACTAAGAAAGATCGTGCACCATCTGTGAGATCATATATCTCTACACGGCCAATACTGTGCAAGTCTCTAACAATATAAGGACACATCCACTTAGACTTTAATTTATCATGAAAGATCTTTAACTGCATTAAACAACCATAGCTTTTGCCCTGAGACAAAGCTCTTGCACATGATGTGCTTATCATGTTATTTCTTAACTTTATCCTTATAGACCATGTTGTTGTCATATGATCTGTTTCATATCTCAATGAGCTCATGCAGATTCAAGTCTTTTCTCTTCTCATCTAGGTAACTATTCAAGTTAAATTTCCTTATTGCCCATTTAGATTTATGCATTAATTCAACGGTCAAATGACATGGCTTGTCATAGATCACTCTAAATTGGTCAGCACCGAACGAAATCTTGCAGGCCATCCTCACCTGGTCCAAAAATTGGGACCAATCCTTACTGTCAGGGAAAACTGCTTTTGCAATATGCTCTTTACTTCCCTATTAGATACATATGCCATATCGTTATTGTTGGACATGCGAGCCCACGACGAGCCATTATGCAATAAATGTTATTGCAAATATCATTCCCTGATCTGAAATGAAGAATAAATAATTTGCATAATGGGTCTCATAGTACAATTAGGGTTATGTACCATGGCCATCTTGATGATCATACAACTGTTGATTCAATTATTGAATCATAGAGGCTAGTGCTTGGATGAATATCTAAAGAGTTAGATTTAGGACTCATCAAGCACCGTCAAATGATTGTTAAGAGATGATCTCCAGCCTGAGAAGGAGATGGCAATCCTTTCTCTAAAGGCTGATATCTAACAGACCTCTTGATGCAGGTCCTCTTCATAGGAATAGAGATTCGGATGTGTTAGATAAGTTAGGTCAAAGAGTTGACTTAACGAGATTGAGATAACCAAAGTCCTATGTCATATGTTGTCATGATATAGGCACACATCCTCTGACCGGAGACAGATGTGTTACTATATGTCTGAGTATGTACATTTGGCAGACCAATAGGTTGATGACCTAATCAAGGTCTATACACCGGCACATTGGTGTGCATATAAGGGCATATGAGTAATACGATCTCTCAAAGAGGTCATACAGGTTCATTACTGAACCGGAAGACATGAGCTCACTCATGAGATATTGGGGAAAACCAAATTCCGTGCACGGTCGTCTCTCTTTGGAAGCTTGACTGAATTTGTAGGTTTGATATATGCTTTTGGAAAGTATATGATCAACACCTGGGTATGATATATGCTTTTGGAAAGCATATGATCGATACCGACTCCCAATGATCGAATGAGAAACTTAATGATAAAACCTCTGAAGTAGACAATGTAAAATTAACCTTATACTTCGGGTTTATTCCGAGTCTTCCAGTATGCAGGATGTACAGGTATTGGGAATACCTGAGGGTGATGTGATCATAAACGGTTGTATAATCATGATGCTTCCATTCCTAGGGAGTGATGAAACGGGTCTGGATTTTAGTGACTCCTCTCAGTAGAGAAGTAATCTGATCTTAGTCCAAATGTTGGACATTGATCTGAATGTGATTCAGATGCAATGAGAAGATTAGATTTGTGGTCTCGATTTAATCAAGCATCTACGGGAGGCCCGAGATCTGGATTTGAGATGTGATCTCAATATCCAAGTCACTATACATGGAACAATACAATCGTCATGTCCTTATCTCCAAGTATCCGCGGAGAAAGTGCATTATCCTTGAAAGAGTTCAGGATAATTTCATTGTTGATATATGTATCCGAGCATTGAGAAAATGGATAATTAAATGTGATTTAATTATCATGAATAATATGAATTTGATTCATGTTATAAAGAGAGTTATCTTAGATAATTAAATGTGATTTAATTATCAAAGATATACATAATGTGAATGTGATTCACATTATCTGAGCACGTGATAATAGAGATCTAAGATGATTAAATGTGATTTAATTATCATGGATATGAATAATGTGGATAGCATTATCCATATTAATCATATATATTATAAATGTGATTTATAATATATAGGAAAGAGCAATTTGTAATTTACATTTGTTAATTAAATGCTGACGTGAATTGGATTCACATTGGACAATTAATTGAAAATGTAATTCACATTTTATTTTAGGTTATGAATGTGATTCACAATTTTCCAATGGTAAGATTGCAATATTCACAAAATAATTATGAATTTTTTTGTTGAATAATTTACAACAAGTGTTGTTGTAAATCTTGGAGATTTCCATGGAATAATGTAATCTCATGAGATATCATGAGATTACATGAGATTTCCATCAAATCCCATATTATGGAAGGAGGCAATCTTCATTTCAATAATCTCCATGATTGCTTGATTTAATTTAGGATTGATTTATATTTATTTATCAATATAGATTTAATCTAAATTAAATTAATTGTTGTTGGTTTTTACCAACACAAATCTTAGCCACTAAAAGAAACACAAATTAATGTGAGCCATTGGATTTGTGTTGTCCATAGATTAAGATCTGTGGATCCCAAAATATTATAAAAGGAGAGGCACTCATTTGCTCTTCTTTATACACAATGAGAACATAACTCTCTCTCTCTCTTTCTCTCTACACGTCAGCCCTCTCTCTTCCTCTCATGGCCGTCCACCATGGATGCCCTAGAGAGAGTCTTCATCGCCGCAACATTGTCGTTATGCTGCCCGATCATTTGCTCGTGGATCGCCGTCACCTTCGGTGCGCCTTGCTCGTGAAAAGACGTCGGATCTCATGTGTTGAGATCAGGAGATCCGTCGCTTGGATCATCAACATGGATTGCGAGAAGCACACGATTCATCCCCGCGCTCGCAAGCGTCTCCTTTGTCGGATCGGACTTGAGATAGGAGGCATCTTCGTTTAAAGACTCGATCGCAACCATGCTTCAAGAGGTAATCCTCTTACTTATTTGTGGTTTAGACAAAACGATCTGAGAAGTGTTCTTGGATCATGTGGTTTCGTCGCATGAAAAGTTTTTAAATTCCGCTGCATAGAACACCAAGTGCGACTAGTCGTTCCTCGTCATATTCGATACGGCGCTCACGCTTCCGTGATGCACTTGAAGATTATCCCATATCCTTCAAGTGGTATCAGATCCTTAGGTCGAAGGTTTTGGATACGATCCATAAAACTGAAGGCGACTTGGGTTCGTTAGGGTTGCGAACGTTTTATCACATTTCATTTTTGAATCTCTGTTTAGTGATTATTTTAGGCCCTGTTTAAATCATTTAAGCACGAAAATAAAATTTGGATTTTATTCCCCATTAAATATGGAAACCATAGGATCTGAGTTTACGTAATTTGGATTCCGTTTGCTCGAGATATGGTTGTTTTAATGAACATGTATTCACTGTTGCGGGAACTGCGAATCTTACCATGATTAATGAGTTAATTACTGTTTTTATCCACCTAGAAATACGTGAAATATCACTAAGGTTCTGTCCTAAATCAAATTAGCAATCTTTGAAAATTGCTTTTGTCTAATTTAGACTTACATTGATTGAGATATGTCAATTTTAGTAAGTAGGGGTCACTGCTGAAATACAGTCCTAATAAAGAACCATGTGATTGTCAATTAGTGAAATTAATTGTTAGTTTCATGAAATAATTATGAAAAATATTTGAGAAATATTGAATGATTATTATTTCCTTAATTTACTTGGCCTCAACCAATAAATTGATTAGATTTGATATAGATCATAAATGGAAACACAATCATCAAACTCCTTGCTTAAATAGGATTGGGAATTTGTCTAGCAAATTTTCTTATAATCAAAAATGTTTTGATTATTACTATATGGTATAATTTCGGTTGAAGAACCGATGATCATCTCAAGCATAAAATGATTGACTCGGCATTATTTTTTCCCGAGGCGGATATGGTGTCTAGTCGGGGATCGCTGGGGTAGCGGGTTGCACCAGATGCGGTCCGTCCCACTCCCACCAGTACTGGCCATGACAGCAGGTAGGGAACGAATGATGCTTGAGAGATCATGATGTATTTTTCTAATTATTAAAATTCAAATTAATACGTATTTTTTAGATAATACCATATATTCAAGTAAAATCAAGTTTGTTGATTGAATTGGATTGATAATTAATTTAATATGATTAAGTTAATTATATCCAAATAAAAAACACTCTATTATGAATAGATGTGTATTTCCCTAGGAAGACTTAATTATGTGAATATGATTCATGATAATTAATTGAAATTTGAATATGAGGTGGAGGATCACATAAGTGACATCCATGGTCTCCCGTCAAGGCAAAGGGTTCCGTCGTCAGATATTGTATGTAAGAGACGCATGTCCGAAGTGACAGCTCCTGCATGTGATTCATTTAGATCGGGCTCGTCGTTTCTCAAAAGAGTAAGGACGTATGCATAGTGACCACAATATCAGGTCCTCATATTATTGGTGCGATATTGGATTGCGCATAGTGAGTTGTATTCCTGTTGATGGTCGGTTCAATTAATGACGGGTCAATATCACCTTAGGGGTGGTGGGCTCGGGTGTTAAAGACCGAATTGGGAGATGCAAATTGGACTTGCAAGGCGGAATGTGTTCCTGCTTCTTTTTATCTGAGTTACAGGTTCTCATATTATTGGGATGTAACAAAGATAAGGAAGGAGATCCCAGATCTTGCTTGAGATATAATGGTAAGTATATCTCTTACATTGAAAGTGGTCAAGGGAATGAACTTTCATTGCTGACATGGCAAGACAACTTTGATATAAAAATTCCTAAATCAAAGTACATTATATATTTATACATGTTTATGCAAATTTCTTATTTCAGATAATCCTTCTTTAATCCCGCTCAATGTTATACTCAATAATAACCAGTAGAATATCATGGATTGGACCCATAATCCAGATATTGTACTTGCAACTGGACATATAATCTATGTGGTTGCAATGTGCAAGTTTCCTCATACTAATGAGGAATAATAATTAAATAGGCAATAGGACTAAAACCCTAGGGTTTGTATGTCTCTATAAGTCTTGATCTCATTGAATGTACTTTTGAAGTGACATGTCGATAATGATCGTAATTACCAACTAATCCTTATAAAATCTAAGAAGATGTTCTCACATACATATGTGCTCTCGACATATACTCATGAATGACATGGTTCTCTGCATTATGTAGAATGGTGGCTCTATTGGAGATGATGTATTTAAATTGTTTGAGTACCTACCTGAACCTAAGTTTTAAGAGTTTAAATGGATGTAGATACGATGAGTGTCATCATTCTACTATCTATAATCTAGTCATTCATGAAGCTTCATAATATTCATATTGTATGAATTGAATGAAGCATGTATAAATGTTGAAATATTCTTATATTGAAATTTTTGATTTCGACATAAGAGATCCTTTCTTTTTGAGCAATGGTTGCTTATAGATAAAGGGATCGCAGTGGATGCATGGGTTGGACCCAAGTAAGAAGGAAAGTCAAAGAGTTGGCTGTACTTCTGTGACTTCCATATGACATCCAAAGAGTTGGATGAATGCAAATACTGCAATAAGTTGATGTGTTGATAGTATGACTATCAAATCTATCTAGAATCCTTAGAGAAGGAATCGGATAGTACATCAGAATAATCTGCATATAATCATTGATATTGACTTACTTATTTGATAAGATAAAGTCTAATAATTGTATCTCAATCTTCTAATGACACTTGCAATTGGTTACATCTGTATTTGAACATTAGAAATTTAATCTTAAGGTTTAATGGTCATCCATGTTGGAAGTGATGCAATTGTTGCAACAATTTCCATTGGATCAATAGACTTCATATTTTTAGTGGGAGCCCTTAGTCTTAGAGAATGTCTGTGTGACCTGGCTATTAGAATACACTCATAGTTTATTTCTAAATGTTGGGAATAAGCATTAATTCTGAAATAGACCTAACATAAACAGTTATGATGAGGATATTTCAGATAGTAATCTAACATCTAGCGGACTCCACTAAATTAGAAAATAATGAATGGTTCATTAAGATTTCTAATATTAAAAATTAAACCTTTAAAGATCAATAGGAGGATAAAGATCATTTGCCAATGATCTGGCATCATGTTTTGGACATATGTATGTTGATGAGATCAATAGACAAGTAAGAGATTAAACTTTAGGATGTCTAAAATTTCAAATCTTACATACTTGTGAATATTGTATTCAAAAGTAAAAATGTCCAATACACCCTTCCTTGGAATGGTGTAAGATGTCAAGGTATTCAAGATCCCATACATATTGATGTATGTGAATCATCTATATCAAAATGAACATTATGGATATGTTATTTCTATTGATGATTATTTATGATATAATATTTCTTCTCTTCACTTAGAAACCTTTGAAATGTTCAAAGATTTCACAATTTTGGCTTAGAATCAAAGTTTGAATGAAGAATAAATGAATTTGATCTAATCTAGGTAGTCAGTACCTATTAGATGAATTCATGAAATACCTTATAGAGATGTGAATGTCATTTCTATCTCACTCCTAATAAATCTAAACTCAATGGAGTTGTAGGAAGATACAATTGATCATGTGTAACATGATCTTATCAATGATGAATCTTAGCATAATTACCTCTTAGTTTCCAAGGTATATGTGTAGTAGAGACTACAATATAAGGTTCCATGTTGGTAAACTGGAATCTAGCACTAGAAAGTGCTACTTCATTAGGAAAATAAAGGATGGTATTGGATACCTACTTTATGACCTTGAGATTCTTAAAGGATCTCATCTCTGAGAATGTGATTCTTAGAGGATGACTCTCTTTAGAATCAAGGTGAAAATGAAGTAAAGGAACTCATTCAGTCTTGAGAAGATAATGAGTCTCCTGAAATCGGAAACTAAATAGACAATTAAAGATGAAACATTAATACCTCTTCAAATACGCTTGAGGATGTATTCCATGTGTCAGTTGAATCTGACAATGATCTGACTTCATGTGATAATGCTTCTGAAGATCATATCATGGAAAGATGGATGTTAGCAATAAAGTCTAAAGTAGACTTCATCTACAAATGTTGTATATAGACCCTCGAGGATCCAACTATATGGGTAAGACCCATTATGGTGTAAATAGATCTTCAAGAGAAAGAGGGTACCTGATGAGAAGGTAGAAACCTTCAAAGCACGGTTCGTAGCCATGAGCTACACACTGAAGAGAAGACATCGCTTGCGATGAGACTTGCTCTCCAGTGACCTTGCTTCAACCCATCAGAATATTGCTAACTATAGCTACACAACTTGAATATGACATCTTCATGATGTGAGTCAAGATTGCATTCCTCTATGAATACCTCTCTGAGGATATTCATATGAAGTAGCCCCAGGGTTTCATGGTTGAGGAAAGCAAGGTGTGCAAGCTAAAGAACTCCATCTTTGGACTCAAATAAGCTTCTTGTAGTTGGAACATAAGATTTGATGAAATTATAAATGTTATGATTTCAGATAAAATCTTGATGAACCATATGAAGCTTAGTGGAAGTTCCATTGTGTTCACCATGCTAAATGTAGATATCCTAATCATTTGGTATGATCTAAGGATGATAATCATAAGTGTTTTATAATCTGGTTGTTCCATACCTCGATATATGATCTCAAGGATACCTCTTAGATCTTAGTTCTGAAGCCGTTCAGAAGCAAAGAGAAGAGGGTATTGGGATCGTCACATTAGTAGTGCACTTGGACTTATTCCATTTTCTGGAAAATTCCAAGAAAGGATTCTTTCCCTCAAGATATTGCACTGACCTATCTAAAGGAATAGCAACCTAAAGAGTTGAGGATGTGAATGTTAAAATTGCTTGCCCTTGCGCGTCAGTTTCGAGAATCCGAGTGTATACTAGATGTGTACAAAAGTCAGATGTCTGCCATGCAGTGGGAGTAGTAAACGGTTGTTGATCCTACTATGGTGATTAAACACTTGATTGCAGTAATAATAATATCTTCAAAGATGATGAAACTTTGAGATAGCAATCTCAAAGTCTTATCTTCAAAAGTCTAAGACCTTGTAGATAGAGATCTATAAGGGTCTTAACTGTAGATACCTTAAGAGATAGAGATCCCAAGGAATAAGGGTATTCTGATAAGGATTATGGTAATACTGGTTATAATAATTATCGAGCTATAGTGTCAAGGAGACTATAACAAAATTGAGTATCGGTTGCATAAGATGCAACATTCGCATTGGATGCAAGCACTGTTACTAGGGAAAATGCAAGTGCCGTAAAAGGACTTGGCGTAGTCTCTTGGGAACAGAGTGACTGATCAGCTTACCTAGCTATTTTCTAAATAGTCTATGATTGTCACATGAGTGTGGGTTTAAATGATTAGCCTATCAATGGCTCTTTGGGCTAGTGGGAGATTGTTGGACATGCGAGCCCACGGCGAGCCATTATGCAATAAATGTTATTGCAAATATCATTCCTTGATCTGAAATGAAGAATAAAAAATTTGCATAATAGGTCCCTTAGTACAATTAGGGTTATGTACCATGGCCATCTTGATGATCATACAGTTGTTGATTCAATTATTGAATCATAGAGGCTAGTGCTTGGATGAATATATAAAGAGTTAGATTGAGGACTCATCAAGCATCGTCAAATGATTGTTAAGATATGATCTCCAGCCTGAGAAGGAGATGGCAATCCTTTCTAAAAAGGCTGATATCTAACTGACCTCGTGATGCAGGTCCTCATCATAGGAATAGAGATTCGGAGGTATTAGATAAGTTAGGTCAAAGAGTTGACTTAACGAGATCGAGATAACCAAAGTCCTATGTCGTATGTTGTCATGATATAGGCACACATCCTCTGACCGGAGACAGATGTGTTACTATATGTCTGAGTATTATACATTTGGCAGACCAATAGGTTGATGACCTAATCAAGGTCTATACACCGGCGCGTTGGTGTGCATATATGGGCATATGAGTAATACGATCTCTCAAAGGGATCATACAGGTTCATTACTGAACCGGAAGACATGAGCTCACTCATGAGATATTGGAAAAAACCAAATTTCGTGCACGGTCATCTCGCTTTGGAAGCTTGACTGAATTTGTAGGTTTGATATATGCTTTTGAAAAGTATATGATCAACACCTGGGTATGATATATGCTTTTGGAAAGCATATGATCGATACCGACTCCCAATGATCGAATGAGAAACTTAATGATAAAACCTCTGAAGTAGACAGTGTAAAATAGATCTTATACTTCAGGTTTATTCTGAGTCTTCCAGTATGCAGGATGTACAGGTATTGGGAATACCTGAGGGTGATGTGATCATAAACGGTTGTATAACCATGACGCTTCCATTCCTAGGGAGTGATGAAATGGGTCTGGATTTTAGTGACTCCTCTCAGTAGAGAAGTAATCTAATCTTAGTCCAAATGTTGGACATTGATCTGAATGTGATTCAGATGCAATGAGAAGATTAGATTTGTGGTCTTGATTTAATCAAGCATCTATGGGAGGCCCGAGATCTGGATTTGACATGTGTTCTCAATATCCAAGTCACTATACGTCGAACAATACAATCGCCTTGTCCTTATCTCCAAGTATCCGCAGAGAAAGCGCTTTATCCTTGAAAGAGTTCGGGATAATTTCATTGTTGATATATGTATCCTAGCATTGAGAAAATGTATAATTAAATGTGATTTAATTATCATGAATAATATGAATTTGATTCATATTATAAAGAGAGTTATCTTAGATAATTAAATGTGATTTAATTATCAAAGATATACATAATGTGAATGCGATTCACATTATCTGGGCACATGAGAATAGAGATCCAAGATGACTAAATGTGATTTAATTACCATGGATATGAATAATGTGGATAGCACTATCCATATTGATCATATATATTATAAATGTGATTTATAATATATAAGAGAGAGCTGTTTGTAATTTACATTTGTTAATTAAATGTTGATATGAATTGGATTCACATTGGACAATTAATTGAAAATGTAATTCACGTTTTATTTTGGGTTGTGAATGTGATTCACAATTTTCCAATGGCAAGATTGCAATATTCACAAAATAATTATGAATTATTTTTGTTGAATAATTTACAACAAGTGTTGTTGTAAATCTTGGAGATTTCCATGGAATAATGTAATCTCATGAGATATCATGAGAGTACATGAGATTGCCACCAAATCCCATATTATGGAAGGAGGTAATCTTCATTCCAATAATCTCCATGATTGCTTGATTTAATTTAAGATTGATTTATATTGATTTATCAATATAGATTTAATCTAAATTAAATTAATTGTTGTTGGTTTTTACCAACACAAATCTTAACCATTAAAAGAAACACAAATTAATGTGAGCCATTGAATTTGTGTTGTCCATGGATTGAGATCTATGGATCCCAAAATATTATAAAAGGAGAGGCACTCCTTTGCTCTTCTTTACACACAATGATAACATAACTCTCTCTCTCTCTCTTTATCTCTACACGTCAGCCCTCTCTCTTCCTCTCATGGCTATCCACCATGGATGCCCTAGAGAGAGTCTCCATCGCCGCAGCATCGTCGTTATGCTGCCTGATCGTGTGCTCGTGGATCGTCGTCTCCTTCAGTGCACCTCGCTCGTGAAGAAGACGTCGGATCTCATGTGTCGAGATCAGGAGATCCGCTGCTTGGATCATCAACATGGATTGCGAGAAGCACGCGATTCATCCCCATGCTCGCAAGCGTCTCCTCCGTCGGATCGGACTTGAGACAGGAGGTCTCTTCGTTTAGAGACTCGATCGCAACCACGCTTCAAGAGGTAATCCTATTACTTGTTTGTGGTTTAGATGAAACAATCCGAGAAGTGTTCTTGGATCATGTGGTTCCGTCGCATGAAATTTTTTTTAAATTCCGCTGCATAGAATAACTAGTGCGACTAGTCGTTCCTCGTCGTATTCGATACGATGCTCATGCTTCCTTGATGCACTTGAGGATTATCCCATATGCTTCAGTTATACTATGGATGGTAAGGACTAGTAACATGATGATAAATACCATAGCCCTTTGCTAAGATATTAATGTCTCTATTGACAAAATAGCTACCTCCACCAAAAATAAGAACCTTAGGAACATTGATCCTTAAAATAATGTGATCCTTCAGAAACTTACAGATAGTCTTGCTATCTGCAGTTCGGGTTGGGATAGCCTCCACTCATCTAGATAAATAACCAACTACTAACAATATGTGCTCATACCCATTACTATTAGGGAAAGAACCCATGAAATCAATGATCCATGCATCAAAACATCGTAGATAATCACCCGTTGCATGGGCATAGCATTCTCAGAACCAATTGTCCCTCCCATTCTTTGAAAAATCAGATATGACCTAACAAAATAATAGGCATCATAAAACAAGGTCAGTTAGTAAAATCCATATTGCAGTACTTTATGAGCGGTTCTCTTTCCTGAGTGGTGTCCACCAACCTCTAGAGTATGAAAGTGGTTGAGGACGCTCTGGTATTCCTCTTGACGAATGCACCTTCTCCAGGCACAATACAGTCCCTTAAAGAAAAGGAACAGATCCTATCAATGGTACTTCCTCGAATCCAACTTCAGTCGGTCAATATTATTTCTAGTCCAACCTTGGGGAACTTGCTTGGAGATAGGAAAGTTCACCATGTTGGCATACCATGGGAGAGAGTTGGTAATACAAATTGACTTGTCTGAGAAAGATTCACAAATAGGATCAGAATTAAGGGAATCATTTAATTCAAGTCGGGATAAATGATCATCCACAACATTTTTGACTTTAGATTTGTCTTTAATCTTCAAATCAAACTCTTGGAATAATAAAGCTCACCTAAGAAGATGCACCTTCGCATCATTCTTTTCCTTTAAATATCGAATGGATATATGATTTGTGTAAATAGTCACCATAAAACCCAAAAGATATGATCTAAATTTCTCCAAGGCCCAAACTATTACAAGCATTTCTTTTTCACACATTGTAAAATTTTTATGTGCGGGATTAATGAATCCATGATTCATAACTCTATATGGATGTTTAAACAAAATCCCCTTAATAAATCACTAATCAAATCTCCTATAATCAATTAATTAACTTCCAGTAATTATGCTAAAATTAAAGGTAAAATATGTAAATAAATAATCCTTGATTCTTGCCCTAATTGAGCCTATTATTTTATGTACAAAAATCATGTTTTTTGATCTAATTTCTTTTCTATTATATTTTTTGATTAATTAGCAAACTTGAGATCAAAAATTAAAATACATAAAAATCAGAAAATCAAGAGAAAATACAAAAATCTGACAGTGTATATTTTGTACAAACTTTCTCATCATTGTTTTTATTTTACCTTTTTCTAACCTATAAAAACCTGTAAAAATTAGATCAATTATGTATATATTGTGTATAGTTTAATCCTCTAATTAAAATCTAAATGAAGATACAAAAAATTACAAAACCTTAAAATATAGGGTTTAATTAATAATTTATCCTTATATCAAAATACGTTTTGTACAAATGATTTCTTTTGATTTTGAGTCTTTCACGAAAGTTGTAGCTCTCATTGAATGAACAACTTTTATGAAGATTACTTTTTAAATTGAGTCCATCTTCTAGCCCTTATTATTATTATTTCTTCTTCCTTTCTTGTGGCCGGTCAAAGTCAAAGATACGTGGCATCCCTTCATTGGTCCATTCACCCCACTTATCCAAGTCATCTGTCCCCTCACCTCTTTTCTCTTTCCCCTCCTATAAGAAAAAAATGACTGTTGACTTAGAGTCGATACCCCCTCCCCAAGCTGTTACAAAAATAAGAAGAAGAGACACACCACGGATCCCCCTCTCTCTTGGTCGTTTCTCCTTCATTAAGCGCCCAGATCTGGCATGCACATCATCTCCAACCATTTCATGACGGCCCCGCTCCTTCTCCATCCGTTACAACTAGACCACCCCTATAAAATGTCCCATCTCCCCCTTGCATCACATTCATCCACCATATACATATTCATCTTCTCTAGCCCGACCTTCCTCTTAGGTGACAACAACAACTGGGAGGCCTAGCCGGCAAGGATGAGGGGAAGATCTAGGTGTGATCCTCTGCATGTTCCAGGTCGTGTAGTGGGTTTATCGAGCTGCTGAGCTCGGGTCCTCATCACCGGAACCCTCGAGAAAAGATCAAGTAGCTTCAAGATACTCTCCCCATGTAATCCATTCACCATATAGGTAACCTCCTCCTCCTTCCTCTCTTCTCCTCCTTCTTCTTCCTCCTACATTATTCTTCATGTTCTTGTTCTCCATACTTTCTCTCTCTTCGAGTTCACAGTCGTCCTTTCACTAAATCACCAAATAAATTGCATTTCAACGAACAAATCATGCCTTCTAATCATGAATATGATTTTTATTTATTTTTTGGTGAGATTTCATCAATTGATTAATCAAAAATTTGCATCAGCTAAACAAATAGGGAAAATCCCCTGAAACAAGGGACTCCTTTATGCAAATTCCACACGTTCTCTCTCTTCATCTTCTCTTTCTCCTTCCTTTCTTCTCCTTCCTTACAACTTCCAACCCATAAGAACCCAACCAATCTCAACCTTTAAATCCCTTCACCTCTCTTCACTCATAATCTCCCATGCACACCATAGACTAGCAGCAACTGCTGCTCAATTTCCATTGCACCCAGCTGCACTTCCCGCACACACTACACGCAGTCATAGCTACTGCTAACTTCCCTCGCACATGCACAAGCATCAGCCGTTGCACCTCCCTCATGCATTTTGTTGCTCATCTTCATATCTTGTGCACATTGATCTTATACGCAATCACTCCATGCAGCAGTAGCTGCTCACCTTGCTGCACCCACTTTGCATTCATACTCTGCACTCCTACGCACCCAAACTTTGTTGCTCATTTTGTTGCACTCGCATGCACCCTCATTCTTCCTCCCTACATCTCCAAGCACGAGCACCTCCGTGACCTTGACCACCTTACGCACAACCATTGCACTTTATACTCACGCTCTTGCCACGTATGAGTAGCTCACCTTGCACCCATACTCCATTACAGCCATAGCTATGTTTGCACACTTACACAGCCATCACAGGACTCCACTCCACTCGCCTCGCATCTCTATTTGCATCTAACCCTGCAGGACAGGACTCCACTCCATTATCAATTTGGCTAAGTTGTTGCTTTTCTTGTTAACTTAATCCATCCGCATTTGTGCATCGGCATTTTTAATCGCATAAAAAATTACAAAAAAAACCACTTGGAAAACCAAAATCTAATCCCTCTAACTTGACCCCGAGTTGTTCCTTTGCCTCCTTGAGTCGACCCTGGGGCTTGCCCAGGCTAAATAAACATAAAACCGCGCATTAATTTCAATCGACGATTCATCGAGCCGTGCGGTTATTTTTTATCGACGCAGATCTATCTGACTGCAATGAAATAGTCAATCCGACACTACATACAAAGGGTAGGTCCGCGGCCCGTCAAATGGCGCCGTTGCCGGGGAGGCACGGCTTAGGTTAATTTGCAGTAATATCTGAGTGCTTGATTTTTTCTCACTGGGTAGTCTGACCCCCGATTTTCTTGTGAATATTTTGTCTTTTAATTTTTGCATTTTTTGTCATTCTCTGACCTCAATTTATTTCTGTACGAGGAACGCGAGGAGTCGAAGATGCTTCGAGGAATCGACAGATTGATTTCTTGAGTGATTTGAGAGAAGTTGTATTTTTATTTTATTTCTTTATTTGTTTTGCATCATTTCCAACGATTCCCGTTTGGGTTCTCGCATCTGTAAAGATAGTGAAACCGTGTCCCCGTGTGCTGTGTGGCTTGAATGGTAATTTAGGCTTGCACTAGCGGCTCCTCGAGCCACTCTAGGATTTGCTTGTGCTCGTTATTTTTAGGACCACACAACCACTTAAAACACGCACTTAGACCGCAGATCTAGCCAAATCAACCTGTTCTTCACTCGCTAATAGAACTGCTTGTCTAGGAGCGGATTTTGTTGCTTGCATATGCATGTAGTGTAAAGTTTTCAATTCTGTTTTGCATCCTGCATAAAAGCGAAGGGATCACTGTAAGTCTTCTTAACTCAGCATACGCATCATCGTTTTTCGTGCATCGGCTTTTCTCGATTTCCCCCTCTGTTTTTCAAACTTAAATTAAACGGAAATTGGGACTGGACGATAGGCATGTTGTGTGGTTGGACTAACAAAGTGATAACCTAACTTAAAACCGGGACTGCTAACATTATTGACCAAAAAATTCAATAAAATTGGAAAATCTGTTTGTGGGAGATTGATCCCCGACCTTGTTTTCAGGCTGAGTGATGGTACTTGAGTGTGTGTGAACACCTTAAGGCAGAGCCCGAATCCCCGCCTTCCATATCACGTTCTGACTAATCCTAGCAAATATCACAAGTTGAATTTTTAAGGTTCACTAACTAGTACCAAGTAGCATCTGCATGTCTCAAGTAGATAGGGGCGAAATTGCGGTACTTCGCGACAAGTTGCCAGTAACCCCCTGGGGTGAAGTTCCGGCCTTGTCAGCCTCCGCCTGCTTGCAAGTAGAGGTATGGTCTTTGAATCCATCAACTTGGGATAGGAGCGAAGAAAGGAAGGACCGGTGGTATCTTAGGCGACAGGTTAAACAGGGAAGACGCATCTGGCTCTGAGCCGACTTCCCTATAGGCTGCATAAATTCTTGCTATCTTGCTTAAAAATCACACTTAAAATTAACAAGATTAATTGGACTCGATTTCGAGTCCTTCACTGTGTTGAGTGTGAACTCAGGGTCTTGGATTGAATTGTTTGCTTCAGGTAGGAGTCAAATCCTATCTTCACTTAGAACTCCCATTTCTTCTTGCCAAATCAAGATGAGCGACTGGGGGGATATCGGCTCTTTATTCACCAATCTCTCTTTGAGCCCCCCACGAAACTCCTCTTCACCGGCCCAAGCGCACCTTGGGCCACCCAGGACTCATGACCCTCTTGAGTTCTGGTACCTTCACAACCAGGGTGGTTACTCTCAAACCAACCCTTTCCTCTCCTCCGAGCTTACCAAGGAAGACCGTAGCCTCGGTAAGAATCCCTTCCTTGACTTGTCCTCTGACACCAACTTTGTTTCATACTCAGGACTAGAGGACAAGATGCCACCTAAGCAGCCACCATATAAGGACCCATTGTGACAAATTCTTAACCGTCTCGCCACAGCCGAACAGCAAAATGCAGAACTCACAGCTCGAATGGGACAGATTATTGCAGCAGGAGGAATCGACCGACCAATGGTTAATGCCTACAACCCAGCGGAGAATGAGATACAAAGTTGGTTGGCACCAACGGTTCCCGCCGAAGCATTTGAGCTCAAGCCCCACTTCCTTAGCCTGATACCGAAGTTCAACAGAAATGCCCATGAAGAACCATATACCTTCCTCTGAGACTTCGAGCTGGTTTGCAACAACCTTAGCCATCCTAGGGTTGGGCAAGATTACATTAGACTGAAGGCCACCCCATTTGCCTTAGGAGATAAGGCAGCACATTTGCTGAAGAACCTAGGGGTGATATGTACAACCTGGATGCAGTTCAAGGACTTATTTCTGAAGAAGTTCTACCCTCTCAGTAGGACTAACCAAATGAGAACAAAGATCGCCAGTTTCTCCCAAGGACTCCATGAACCATTCCATGATGCATGAGATAGGTTCAATGACCTAGTTCAGAAATGTCCCTGCCACGGCATTTCTAAGGCGATCTTAGTCCAGACCTTATTCTGTGGTTTGGCCCCGGAGATGCAAGGGTGCCGCCTGTGGAGGAAGCTATCTGAACAAGAACGAGAACGTTGTATGGAAGATCCTAGAGCAGATGGCGGAAACCGGCAGGTCGCAGGCCACCAGGGCCTATCAGTTGTCTCCCTCAATCCTATCCAACGAGACAACCCGGAGGACTGTAGCGGATCTGACCGAGGACCTCATTCCCAGCATGGGGATGATTGCTGATAAGTTAACCATGGTTAAGCAGATCCACAAGAGGGTCACTGACCTTAAGTCTCTCTCACGACTGCCGAAGCAAGTGGAGGAACTTACTGAGAAGGTAGCTAAGATAAAGCACCTGCCCCTTCTGCACCACTCGCACCTGTGCACAGAGTCCATCTTGTACAGGAGCAGGCACCGGGGCATCAGAGTGGCTGGGTGGAGGATCAGACTTACACCCAGTAGGACCAGCATGCACCCCCACAAGTGGAGACCAGATACGAGGAGCCTCTGCAGGTGTTTGAGATCAACAGGTTGTGGTACAGCCGTGACCCCGTCAGCAGACAGTCGGGGATGGGGAACGGTCAGCCTCATCGACCTGCCCCAGCTTACCAAGGAACCAGCTCCGTCCCCGCACCGTGCTTTGTTCAGTTTAGGTCCGAACAAGGGTACCAGCCTCAGCAGCACCAGCAGCAGCAGCGCACATTTCAGCAGGGCCTGGCACCGTCCCACCAGCAGCAGCAGTATCGGCATGGCCAGCAGGGCCAGTACAGAACCTCGTCCGCAAGTCAGCATCAAGCCCAGCCCACCAAATTGGAGTCCCTCACCTTGGCGATTCAGACCCTGTCTGATAGGGTCCAACAAATCCAGAATGACTATCTGGATATGAGAACCGATCTGAATCGTGTCTCCCATACCCAGGATCAACAGATGGCGCCAAAGATCCCAATTCCCGCACAGGTTCAGGCCAACCCGAATAGCTTAAACCATAGCCAGAACCGACCTCGTGATCAGGTATATTATTCAGATAATTATTTATATGAAATGTGAATCATATGTCCCTCAGGAGCGGAAGGACCGTAACCATACCTGATCGGGTATAGGCATCGAAGGAAGGAGCCACCAAGTCTCTACTTGAGGAGAACTTGGAGGAAGAAGAGGAGCAGCACCACCATCACCATCGGCAGAAGAAGAGGACGTCTGGGTCCTCGAAGCAGCAACCCCGCATCAGTAGAGAGTCCAACAGAACCGATGAAGAGCCCGCACCTCCATATTAGGAGGATCGTCAAGAAGTCGTGGAAGACGCATCACCGGTTTCACCTCAGCATTTTCCTTTTAGTCAGAGTCAGAGTCTGAGTCTGTTTAAGAGTCCGAGTCGTGTACAGAACTCAATTCCAGATTTCAATGAAAACATTTCAGTTTCAGAACGTGAGTTGGAGTCAATAATCCCTTTCCCCCAAGCTCTCAAGGGTGGAAAGAAGAAAAGTAAAAAAATCCAAAAAGATGACCCTGAGATGGCAGAGTTCTGCAACAAACACATCAAGGTCACAATCCCCTTTGACAAGTACATAGAAATGACTCCTGCATTTCAAAAATACCTTAAGGTGAGATGCACACCTAATAGAGTTAGCAGGAAGACCAAACGTTGTGTTGAGAAACATGTTCTGTCAGTAGCCACGACTTGTGCAATAAAGAGCTCGTTTCCAAGGAAACGAAGAGACATGGGTGCACACTATGTAGTGAGTCATGTTGATGACATCGCGTTTGCAAGCAGTCTCCTGGACAATGGCTCCTCAATTAACTTAATGCCTACAGCCCTCTATGAGCAGCTTAATCTCGGACCTCTTAGGAAATCTAGAGCCCTCATGCAGTTCGCTGATAAATCAACCAAGAGGTCCCAAGGAGAACTGAGGAATGTTGTGATCAAAGTCGAGGGCAGGAATACATGGTGGATTTCACTGTCCTAGATATGGAAACCCCTCGTAATTGGAGAGACTCCCAGATCATCTTAGGCAGGCCCTTCCTCAGAACAGCGGGGGCCTTATTTGATTATCAGATCGGGAAGATCCAGTTCCAAACTCCAAGCGGAGATAAAGAACTTGAGATGAAGCAGACCAGATGGCAGAGATCGGATTCCGAATCCAGCACCGAGTACTCTTCAACCGAAGCAGACTGCGATCATGTAGACACAGTTGGGCCATGGAGATAAAACCCAGCCAGCACCGATGAGTCCCTCCCCTTCGGAGATGATCCTATGCATAAGTCAGTTTGCGAGGTCCTCAGAGACGGGTACAGCTCAGAACTTGCATCGCCCTACATCTTCGATGACTTGGAGGCCCAGTTGGGCCTGTCAGTCCTTACCTCTTTAAGACAATCGGAAGTTGAGGATGACGAGTCGGATGAGGCTTTTGCCGATTGCATGTAGACCTTTGACGATCCGACTCCATAGCCGAAAAACTTAGTGGCAGTAATTACAGAGAAAGATCCAACCACTTCCAACACCGAGCCAGATTCGATTGAGCCAGATTTCCTAGACGATCACACATACCTGAGCTCAAGCCTTTACCCACAACACTGAAATACGCCTTCCTTGCGGGTCAGGATAAGAAATATCCGGTTATCATCAGTTTGCGATTGATCGAGGATCAGGAATCTCGCTTGCTAGAGATCCTGGAGAAAAACCGCAAGGCGGTAGGCTGGAGCATTTCCAATCTCCACGGGATAAATCCTGCTCTGTTTCGCACCATATCTACTTGGAGAATGGAGCCAAACCCTCTCGTGAATTCCAACGTCGTTTGAATCCAAATTTACGAGAGGTGGTAAAGAAGGAGATAGAGAAATGGTGCAACGCGGATTTCATTTACCCCATCTCCGACTCTAAATGGGTGGCCTCGATCCATGTAGTCCCGAAAAAATCAGGAATTCAGACGACCACCAACGAGGACGGAGAGGAGATCGTAACGCGAGTGCCCACGTCGTGGCGCGTCTGCGTGGATTACAGACGCCTGAATGCCACGACAAAGAAGGATCATTTTCCCCTGCCATTCATTGATCAGATCCTAGAGAGACTAGCGGGGAAAGAATTCTTCTATTTCTTGGATGGGTTCTCGGGCTACAATCAAGTAGCCATAGCTCCGGAGGACCAGGAAAAGACCACGTTCACATGCCCCTTTGGTACCTATGCCTTCAGGCGCATGCCCTTTGGGTTATGCAATGCTCCAGGTACTTTTCAAAGGTGCATGATTGTTGTATTCGCCGAAATGGTCGGCGAATTCCTGGAAGTCTTTATGGGTGACTTCTCGATCCACGGCGATTCCTTTGATTCATGTCTTAGGAATCTGGACCGAGTCCTCAAACGATGTTGTGAGGTTAATCTGTTGCTCTCCTGGGAGAAAAGTCACTTCATGATGACGGAGGGCATTGTGTTGGGGTACGTCATCTCCAAGAAAGGAATGGAGGTTGACACTGCCAAGGTGGACGTGATCAGACGACTCCAGCCACCAACCAACGTCAAGCAGTTATGGTCGTTTCTCGGGCATGTCGGATTTTATCGGAGATTCATCAAGGATTTTTCTAAGATTGCCCGACCGCTAACTGAGCTTTTAGGCAAAGACATGGAGTTTATCATTGATCACAAATGTCTTGAGGCCTTTAAGCTCTTACAAGGAATGATCATGGACGCACCTATCCTACAAGCCCCAGATTGGTCTCTACCTTTTGAGATCATGACGGACGCCTCAAACTTTGTTGTTGGGGTTGTGTTAGGATAGAGAAGGGATGGCATCCCGTTTGCAATTCACTATGCAAGCAAAGTGCTTGATACCGCTCAGCGTAACTATACAGTTACGAAAAAGGAGATGCTTGCAGTAGTGTTTTCCTTGGACACGTTCAGATCTCATTTAATTGGATCCAAGGTAATTGTGTTCACTAACCACACGGCACTGCGATACTTAATGGAGAAGAAGGACGCGAAGGCGCATCTTCTTCGATGGATTTTGCTTATCCAGGAGTTTAATTTGGACATCCGTGATAAACCTGGAAAGAAGAACGTAGTAGCCGATCATCTCTCTCGTCTCGAAGATCTTAATACTTCCGAGGATTCACCTATTCGAGACTCCTTCCCTGACGAGTCGATTTTTGTTGTCGACTCACTCCCATGGTATGCCAACATCATGAACTATCTTGTCTTCAAGAAAGATCCCGAAGATTGGCCCAAGAGCCACATTGATCGACTAAGTCGGATGCTAGACACTACCATTGGGAGGATCCGATCCTTTTCTTCGAAGGACCGGATTGTGTCTGGAGATGATGTATTCCTCAGGAGGAATACCAAAGTATCCTTTCTTTATGCCACAGCTTGGAGGCAGGAGGACACCACTCCGGGAAGAGGACCACATGGAAGGTACTTCAGTGTGGCTTTTACTGGCCGACTCTATTTCATGATGCCATCACCTTTGTGAAGTCGTGTCCAGTATGCCAGAGAATGGGAGGAACCGTTGGTTCCAAGGATGAGATGCCTATGCATCCTGTCATCATTTGTGATGTCTTTGACGCCTGGGGCATCGATTTCATGGCCTCATTCCCTGTTAACCACGGATTCGAGTACGTCCTTCTTGCGGTAGATTATCTATCCAGATGGGTGGAGGCTATCCCGACCCGAGCCGCAGACAGCAGGACTGTCTGTAAATTCATCAGAGAACACATCATCTCTAGGTTCGGGATCCCCAAAATGGTGATATCAGACGGGGGTAGCCACTTTGTAAATCGGGAGGTGAAGAAACTCCTGAAGGACTACGGCATCGAACACCGTGTCGCGAGTCCTTACCACCCACAGACCAATGGTATGGCTGAGGTGTCGAATAGGGAGGTGAAAACTATATTGCAAAAGCTTGTCCGCCCAGACAGGAAGGACTTGTCTCAGATCTTGGATCAAGTCCTCTGGGCGTATAGGACAGCTTACAAGACACCGTTAGGAACCTTCCCATTCCGAATGGTATTCGGAAAGCCGTGCCATTTGCCCGCAGAGTTAGTGCATAAATCAGAATGGGCAATTAAGAAGGTCAACTGGAACACGCACCTTGGGCAGAAGCAGAGAGAAATGGATCTGAATGAGCTTGTGGAGGTTAGAAACCGCGCATATGACAACAGTTTGGTGTACAAGGACATGGTGAAGCATTGGCATGATAGATATATCAGACGAAAGACCTTTGTTCCTGGACAGAAGGTATGGTTGTTTAATGCTAGGCTTAAGATCTTCCGAGGCAAGTTGAAGTCCAAGTGGACAGGCCCATTTGTCGTCCGTACGGTGCATGATAGTGGATGTGTCGAGATCTCAGATCTCGCAGATGACGCACCGACATTCCTAGTGAATGGACAACTCTTGAAGCACTTCGTCGAATCCAATGAGCAGTTTGTCCATGTTGAGAAGAATTGTATTCATGCGCGAGACAGATTCAACAGATACACCTCGAGCCGCGTATGAGACCTCGCAGTAGTGAGCTCTAGCCATCAGTAGCATCTTGAAAGATTCAGACCGACTCACTTGTTTATATCATCATTCCTGTACAGTCTGTCCTTTCTCCCCCGCGACTCTAGTAACCCATCCCCGCCTCATTAATCACTATCGTGGACTATACTTAGGATGACCAGATCCTAAGTATAGGGGGGATGAGCCACCTGAGTCGGTTCACTATACATTCTCCAGATCACATTGGTCCTCATACTCACTTCCGTCCTATACTTAGGCTGACCTGAGCCTAAGTATAGGGGGGACCAATGCCCGCATTGTATATTCATCCATTTCTCCTCTTGACCTCATCCGCCCCATTCTTGCTCTTCTTCTACACTTAGGCTGCCTGAGCCTAAGTATAGGGGGGCAGGGCGACTTCTATACTTTTTGTTATTTTAGCTCTCATACGCTTAGCATGAGCTATGTCTTTTTCCTCGTTTTTCGTGCTCTGAGGACATAGCACACGCTAAGTATAGGGTGCGTGTATATATTACATATATACTTTACCCATAGCTCGTACTTTCGCGTATTTTCGCGTACTTTTTGTATATATTTTGCAATAATTACGGGTGGGTAAAAAGTGAAAAAAATGTATACTTGTATATTGTATAACACTTGTATAATCTGTATAATACTTATAAACTCTTGAAAATAATATGTATATTAAAAAACAAAAAATAGGCTTCTTATTTACTCTTGCAAATCATCCTTGCATTCAAAAAAAAAGAGTCTTGCATTTCATTCATCTACATATCTACATAACATGTCATCTGCATCTCTTCTGCATATCTTGCATATGCAAAGTGAAAAGCTAGTGGGTTCTGAACCAAGTTATGAGTAGATGTTGAGGAGGGACTTGATTTGACCTTAATCCACCTAATTTCAGAGGAACCTTATAGGAGCTGGAGTTAAGATTTCTCAGTTCAAGTGACTTAATTCTTTGAGTCCACAAGTCTATGTTCACATGTCATCTTGATTAGTCTAAGTAGAATATCTCGTGCACACGCATGATTCTTTTAGATAATGACCTAACTTGGACAAGCACAATGCACGTAGCTCTTTATTGATGAGGTGGTGAGGAAGTAGAATCCTTTAGCTTGGAGTAGCACACGGGTGGAAACATCTGTCCTCCTCTAGGGAGGGTAGTGCATCTCAACCTAGTCTGGTGGTGTTGACATCTGAGGACAGGATGCTGTGGGTTGAAATAATGCTTCAAAAGAGGGATAGTCTACTGGCTCAAGAGGAAAAACTCATGATGTACATGTTGCACCTTGTATATAGTTCAATATATATATAGATGAAATGAGAGAACTCCAAAAAATCAGACAGGTCCAAGTGAAATACCTGTCGGAGTATGTATATTAGCAAGAAGTCTGCAGCTGGATGACTTGGCTACACTGGTCAGGCATCCCGGGATAGGTAGCTACACTGGCTACCGTCCATTCTCTTCTCTACCCCTACCTCTTGAGCTGGTCGCACTTGAACTTAGAAGGGAATACCCCGCTCCTCGAGGAAAGAGTTACTGGACAAGGTTATTTGAGTTACCTTGTTAAAGGAGGCTGGTTCTGAGCCATTTTTGATGTGGAGAGTTACATTTCACTTACACAGTACAAGTGAGAATCATAGTCATCAGAAATTTGCGTCTGAGGATTTGTTCTGACCTGACTATTAAGGAGGCTTGAATAGAAGACTTGTGGAACTTGAAGTCTGTTAGGTCTTAAGTTCAGGTCCCAATGAGGTTCCGCCACACAATTAATCCAAAGGTCGAGTCAAGCTCCATTTTCAACTTTTGTTCATGACCTTGGTATGGAACCCAAAATCATTTTACTCTTGCATTACATTTTAGTTGCTGGGGGACGAGCAAGGTTTAAGTATAGGGGTTCATCACTCTTAAAGTTGAAAATAGAGCTTTGTTCCCGAGTAATTAGCAGCATATTTCCCCTTATCTTGCAAAATTAGCATTCATGCATGCAAGCATAATATCTGCATTTTAGCACTCCTATTTGCATTAAATAAGAAGCCAAGATCACTTGTAAAATATGCACCTATAAAACAACACCTCATTTATGATATATACACATTTAGTTAATAATATAAGGAAGAAAGTCAGAGATCTCCTTTGTAAAACACCTAATAAAGCTCTAGAACCCCTAGACCTTAGAAGGCCCATAGTTCTCTTGTACCAACTACTCACTTTCAGATGAATACACATTTAGAGACTTTTAAAATGAGACTAATTTCATCCAATTCGGAGCTCGTAGGAAGAAGTTGGGTTTTGGGGCCTCTATGTATACTATATCTGTATATATTTGTATTACTGTATTTTTTGCATCTTATTTAACCTCATCCCCATTTTTGGTCAACATGAAACTTGTAGATCTCATCGAGAACTACAACTTTCATGTTTTGAGTTTCTTCAAATTCGGCCTCCTTCTCTCTCTAATCTCATTTCTTCTTGCAGCTACTCATAGCTGGCCACGTGGCGCCCTCTGATTGCGCCACGTGGCCCGCTCCCCTTTGCATCATCCACCCGTACTTTGGGTCGTCGGATCTTCCCTTGAACCAACAGCCCAGCTCTTTCCACGTCCGCCTCTTTCCCTAGCCGTCTGATCTTCTCCCATCCTTGATCACCGCCCTCCGTTCGAGCCGCGCTCATATCACAACACATGGCGCAACCTCCACCCTCCATCATATCGCCCAAGATCTCATCTGTGTCATCTAAACTCACATCCACTCTTAACCGCCCGATCAATCCCCAGATCTCATCACAACCTTCCGCTAGCGCCTCGCCCAAAACTCGTCACTTGGCACTTTGTGCACCTTCCGATCCTGCCTTCATCTCGTTGATCACCACCGTCTATTGTCGCTTCAATAACCACCATCCGATTACATCCAGATTTGATTTGAATCGCCCATTAGCGCCGCTCCCGTAGCTCGATACGTGGCAACTTCATTGGCCTTCGATCGCTTCGCCTGGATCTAATCACAGACGTTTCCTAGCGCCAACTTCTCAGCCGTTGGATCACAAGATCCGACGGCCGAGACTTCGTCTTCTACCTCCAGACCTTCTCTCTCCCACGTTCTCGATCTTACGCAAGGGGCCGCCCCCTTTCTATTTTCGGGTCCACGACAGCCACCTTCTCCGATCACCAACGCCACCACGATGGAGGCCACTCTTCCCTCATCCTCGCCATCTCCCTCACTCTTCACGACTACCACCAGAGTCGCCCCACGACGTCCACGAACACCACCTCCCAGCTACCCCTGTCATCACCCTCGTCCTATAAATCACCCGCCTTCGGCCACTGTCACGCCCATCCTCCGATTCGAGAGAAGAGAGGTCGAGCCCCTTCAACCTACAGGTGACAGCTGAAGGAGACAAGTTGAGCGACGACAACCTTTCAGGCGAGATCCACGGCATCACCATTGCCGCGTCGCGAGATTCTCATCGAACTCGCTCAGCTTCAATGGACTCCGCCATCCTTCTTGAGGCCACGACGACGGAAGCTGCACGATGCAGCTTCCCTTTCGGTGAACCACACAGGTAAGTATTTCCCTTCCTTTTCCTTGTCACTTGATTTTTTATCTAACGATTTTTTTCTTCATTGTTCTCCATCATAATCACACACAACATCAACCACCACCACCATAATCATTATCACAATCTTTATTTCACCTTTCATTCCTTTACAAAATATAAAAACAAAAACAAAATATAAAACAAATCAAAAAAATCAAAAAAAAAGTGCAGGCCACCCATCCCCTGCACGGCAGTCCATGCGCCGATCGCACCGCCAGCACCTCCCAGTCGTGGCCCTCCACCTTGAAGTCGCTCGTCCCCGCCCGTGCGGCCGCGCTGCAGCCCACCAGCTCCACCTCACGTCGTGTGTCAATGGAGGTGGAGAAAATCCTCCTCCTCACGTGCGCCCTCCTCCTGGTCAGTCCCCGTGCGCCCTTCCCTTCCAGTCTTCGGCCACCGTTCCGCAGCCCAGCGCCCTCCTTGTCGTGCGCAAGCCCCACGGCGCACTCCAACCGACGCCGACCGCCTCGTCGTGCTGCTCGCGTGGCCTTCGCCGTCCCCATCGCCGTTCATCGCCCGTGCAGCCATGCACCCCCCAGCTCCATGCCACGGTCGCCGCATCAGCCCCCTGCGACTCCTTCCTCGCGCAGCAGCAGCCCCGCGCGCGGGCAACCAGCCCCGCCGATACCTCGCCAATCGGTGCGCCGCTCCGCGCTGACCCTCCTCATCACCGCACGCCGCCCAAGGCCGCCGTCACCACCTCGCCCTCTAGCCGCTCGTGCACGGGGCTGCCCACCGTTGGCTGCCACCCTAGCGTGCTCTCCAAACCTAGCCGCCTCCTGTGATGCTTGCGGAAGAAGAAAAGAGGAGGTCCAATCCATTTTTTATTGTATTTTATTTGTAAACTTTGCATTTTCATCCTCTCACATTTTTGAAATTGCAAACAGGTCACTGTGCACAGTTTCAGTTTTTTTTCTTTCCTTTCAGTTTTGCAAAGATACCCCTGATTTTGAGCGTTAATTTGGAAGTCATTTTTGCATCATTTTTTAACCAAAAAAATAGCACTTGTAGAACAAGTAATTCTTTATCTATTAGCTATTTATTTATATTTTTGTGAGCCTTGGATATTTTATTAAAAATCAGAGATCGAAAATCAAAGATATTTTGCCCATTTATGCTCTGAAATTTGTACATAGTTATTTATTGCTCCAAAAATTGTGAAAACTTTGAAAATGATGCCTCTAAGTGTGCTTTAATTACAGTTCAAATTTCGTCTAATTAGGAGTTGTCTTGTGCATAAAATAAATTCTTTGGCGATTTAAGTAATTGATTTTTAATTAATTCCTCGAATAACATTTTTGACAAATTTCAATCTCCCGGATTCCTTATTGAAATATCTATTTGAGATAATTCATACTTTGGATACTTTAACTTCATGGATTTATTAGGAATTAAATACTCACAATTGCTCTGTTTTCAGTAAAATATTCATAAAAAAGTGTCAAAAAATTCCAAAAAATTAGTGTAGCTTCATTTCATCATGTTTATCTTCCAGTAAATTTTTCATAATTTTTGCATATCATTTGCACGAAAAATTGCTTAAACCCCCAAAAAGTTTGCATTTTTCATTTGTGCATTTTAAATCCAAAAATTCCAAAAAAATCATTTTGCATTCGTTGTTGAATTAGGTTTATAGAAAGATTACAATTTGATCAATTTGGATTAATTTCATATTAAAATTAAATTTGGCTAAGTTGTTGCTTTTCTTCTTAACTTAATCCATCCGCATTTATGCATCGGCATTTTTAATCGCATAAAAAATTACAAAAAAACCACTTGGAAAACCAAAATCTAATCCCTCTAACTTGACCCCGAGTTGTTCCTTTGCCTCCTTGAGTCGACCCTGGGGCTTGCCCAGGCTAAATAAACATAAAACCGTGCGTTAATTTCAATCGACGATTCATCGAGCCGTGCGGTTATTTTTTATCGATGCAGATCTATCTGACTGCAACGAAATAGTCAATCCGACACTACATACAAAGGGTAGGTCCGCGGCCCGTCACAGGGCAGCACTGCTCGAAGAAGACAAGGCTCCATTTTTCTATGGTGTGTTTCTGACGAGCCCTCCATCAAAGTGCCTCTACGCTCAAGGCGAATCCAGCATCGAAGAAGAATGAAGTTTGTGCATCTGCAACAGGTGGAGTGGTTTTCCACCACCTCGAGAAGGTGTTAGAATCGTTGAAGAGCATTTCATACTGGATATCAATCCAACAATCGACAAACAACCAGCGTAGTTGTTAGATCTAAGAGCTAAGGACGTGTGTCTCAGCCGAATTTGGATTGGGGAATCATTGGGTTTCCATATTGAGAAGTCAGACTCTTTGTCATTTCAGTTGGGGAGATCCACTATCACTTACACTGTACGAGTCAGATTCATAGTCGTAAGGGTTTGCGTATGAGTTGAGATATTTCTGACCAGGCTATTGAGGAGACTTGGGCAGAGTTTTGGGATTCTCGAAGGCTGTTGGATTTCAAATCCGGTTCTCATTAAGGTTCCGCCCGCACTAGAAATCTAGAGGTCCGACTTAAGCTTCAAACTCTGATTTTGTGAAGACAAGTTTGATAATTAAACTTATTCCATCTTTCTTATTTTTCTTTTCTTTGTTTTTCTTTCTGCACTTATTGCATAAGTGTTTTCTAGGGACTAGCAAAGGCAAAGTATAGGGGGATGATGAATCCACATTTCATCATCTTTATTCTATCATTTTGGCCTCAAAAACCCTGGAAAATGCATGTAAATACCCTTAATTCCCGCATCTTAGCATTCATACATGTATGTGTAAATAGTGTATAAAATACAGTTTTTAAAGCCAAAATTATAGAATAAAGAAAAGAAAAGAATAAAATATTGTAAATATTTTATGACCCGAAACCCCAAGACCTAGGCATCTAGATGAATATGTCGACAAGGAATAAAGTAGGGGAGATAAGGGCCAAATACCAATAAAGAATTCCTTTTATTTTATTCATTCTTTATTCATTTTGGGACCTATTTTTGGTTCCACTTTTTATACCTCAAATAAGGAAACTTTGTACATGAAAGTTGTAGATAATTAAATAAAGAAAAATACAAAATTAATTTCACTCAAAAATAATACACAGATAAAAGCTTATGATCTGAATAAGATTCCAGAATCCCAACTTTCCATATATGTATCTCTCAAATAAAAACTCGAAAAACATCGAAATCACCTTTAATTGTATAATTTTCAATAAGCTATTTAATGGAGGTGGTCTTGCATTTTGCGGTGCTACGGTTTGAATGTTGAGTTTTGGGCTTCTATAGTATACTTGTACATATTAAAATGTTCATTTTATTATTTATTCATTATTTTTATAATTTTATATTTTTATAATTTTGTTAATATTATTTACAATATATGTGTACATTAAAATTAGAATAAAAATATAAAGAAAATACAAAAATAAAATACATGTATATAATACATAGGTATAGTATCTATAAATAGACCTATATAATTACTATTTCTATTTTATTAAGTATACAAAATACATCAAAATAAAGTAAAAATATATTTAAGTATATAAAAATATTTTATAATAATAAATCAAAATAACTAAATTAAATACACAAAATAAAAATAAAATAATAAAATATATAGACATGTATACCTATCTAGGCCTAAAAAGGGAACTTACATTTTTATACCTCATAAAAATAATTAAAAATCATATTAAAATACTTCAGAAAATAACAAATATTTTTATTTTAATAATCTAAAAATAATAAATTCATTTACTAATTTTAAATGAATTTCTAATTATTTTTCGTAGGGTTTTTCCTGGTTGGTCCACGTGGACCAACCAGGTGACAGTCAACATTGACCCCCCCCCCCCCCCCGGTCAACTAGCTGCCTTCCCCTCTGCCCCTTGTCAGACCTCGTTTTGACCCCTATTTCTTGATTTTTTTTGAGGTCGAGTCTTGCACTCTTTCGTGTCGATTCCTTCACGAATTTTGCACCTTGATTATTGCTCTTGCACGCCCCCATCTCTCCTAGGGTCGAGGGTCGACGATTGTGTCGATCCCTCTCAATCTTTGGAGCACCAGAGTCACCCGTCAACCCCTTCTTATTCAGCCCTCCGACTTTCGAGTTGAGTTTGAACCCCATTTGACCCAAAAATGCCCCGCCTCTCGTGCTTTGGTGAACCTCCGATGACCGGGGAGTCTTCGCCACGATCAGCAGGCCCAGGCGTCGTCTGTGGCGGTCTCCACCACCTCCGGCAAGCTCGCCGTCGAGGTACCCTTTCCTCAGGTATACCACCTTCGAGGGCTTTACTTTTCTTCTATTTCTCGTGTGCATCTTGTTCCTCGTAGCTTAAGGATACTAACCCCCCAAGAATCGTCGTGTTTCGTCCATCAAATCGCTCAAACCGTACCCTCGCCGGAGCTTGCTCTGACCACCCACACTGCGCCACCACTTCACGCCTCGTTTCCACCATCGCAGGGTCCAGGCATTTTGCCCTGGACCCTCTCATGCCTTTTTGCAGGTCTAAGTGCATTAAAGAGAGCCTGGGCTCATTTTGAGCCTCGCCGGAGGTCCAGGAGCCCGCCAGCTCCGCCGCCTTCCCCAACGAGCTCCGGCCACCATCGGAGCATTTTGGAGCCCCCAGGAGAAAGAAGACGATCCCAGGAGCTGTCTGGCCGATTTTGGAGCTTGAAGTCACCGGAGGGCCGAGATATGGAGTGGGGAAGCTCGCCTCGCAGGTGTTGCTTCCATGTTCTTCGTCCACAGCTCTCCGTCGTTGGATCTTGGCCGCGCTCCAGTTTGAACAGTAGCCATTGGATCCTCACGCGCCACCAGCCGTTGGTCATCGAGGGAGGATCTAATCGCAGCCATTCATCGTTGAACCATCATTGCGCGTTGTGCGCGTGCCACGTGGATAAGTGGATGCCTCTCAGTCGTCCGATCACGCACGAGTATTTTAGCCGTGGGTATTTTGCACTCAAGCCCCTGCTTATTTTTATATATATTTATTAGTTTGTAAACTTTCATTTGCAGTTATAAATGTTTTGTAATATTTGCATTTAGACCCCCAGACTTTTCATATTTGCATTTAGGTCCAGACCACGTCACCTCACGTGACAAGTGCACGTGGGGTGGTGGAAATTTTCTAAGGAACCCCCTGAGGTTTTTATTATTTCATTTAAGTCTAGGAACTTTTTAATTAAGTGTAATATTTTTGGAGAAATTGCATTTCAGTCCCCAAGTTTCTGTTAATTACATTTAGGTCCTCCCTAGGCGCGTGCAGAATACATACGGGGGTGGGATATTTGCGATTGTGCCCCTGCGGGTGTTGGAATTTGTATTTGGTCCTGGAACTTTGTTTATTAGTTATATATTTTCGTGGAAAATTGCACTTTAGCCCCTGATTTTCTGGATAATTACATTTATGCCCTTGCTAGTAATGTATTTTCTATTTGTTATCTCTATTTATTTCACACATCTATAAAATTGTAAAAATTACAAAAAAATTAATTTAAGCTCATGCTTAGTTGATCTTTCATGCCATATTTTTAATTTGCATTTTTATTGCATTTTCATATTTATAAAAATTCAAAAACATGCATTTTTGTTACTGTTTGCATTAGAAAATACCAAAAAAATATTAAAACCCCTTTAAAAATTCTGAAAAAAGTACCTCTTGTGTGTTTCTGCATATTTTAACTTCTAACCAAAAATCACAAAAAAATTCAAAGTAAAAACCCTAAAAATTAGAAAACCCTTAAAAACATCATAAAAACCTCAAAAATTCCAGCAAATTCCTAAAAATATAATTTGGTCTCTGAATTTTCTTTATTTTATTATATTTCATTTAAAATTAATTTGAGGACTTTTGGATACTGTTTAATATTTTTTCATCCTCATTTTTTGTTCAGCCTTTTATTTTCTTCACTATTTTCAGTATTTTTGCCTTTAAAAATACCAAAAAATTAGGAAAAATATAAAAAAAATTACAAAAACATTTGAAAAATATGAAAAGCCTAAAAAGATTTTATTTACTAAATTTTATTTATTTTTACCTATTTTTCTCTATATATTGTATTTATTTTTCCTTTATTGTATATATAATTCATTATTAAAAAATATAAAAAATATAATATAAAAAGAAAATATAAAATTAAAAAATTAAAAAGCAAGATATAAAATTACAAAATCAAAAATAAATAAATAAAATTAAAAACTAAAAACCCACAAAAATAGCACAATTGTAGGCACTTAATCACTTTCACATTTTTTAGCATTATTGTCGTGATATATCTTACTTACTCCCTAAGTTCGACACTCTACACATACTTGCACCTATACACACTTATTGTAGAGTTATAATAAATTTAAATTTTACATATTTCTTTTCATTGCTTGATTGTTGTTGTGAGTTAATTGTTGATTTAGCCAGGATTGTTGAGCGGTCAACACATCGACTGTTGATCCGCCTTGTGGATCAATACGACCGCTCGATCTTCTCGGTTAAACAAATGGTGTCGTTGCTGGGGAGCAACAGCGTATAGATCATTTCTTGGTGATTGACTGTGATTGCTTGTCTACATTTTTTGTCTCTCTCATTTATATATATATATATATATATATATATCTTGAGCTATCTGACCACCCTCTTTGTTGATTTGTGCGAGGTACCGTGGATCGAGAGAGGCGCATTTCCCTAGGCGCCTGAGCACCCACGTGAAGCCGGCTTCGGTCTGCTACCCTTGCACGAGGACTTGGAGATTTTGTAGATTAGCTCATATTTGTGTAATTATTTGTGACAAAGAGTAACTCTGAATTGTAACTAAAACAGGACATTTGGACACTTCGACACTTCACGAGATCCAGTGCCCGAGGGATTGTTCCCATGGGGGCCTCGTCGGCTTTTGCAGTTTTTCGCCGATTTTTGTTTTCTCAATTTTCTTTTATTTTGATTCACGAAGGTTTTGGCCCCTAGACTTAGGATTTTATTGTGATTGTGATGTAATTGATTAAGATCTCATACTTAATACATTTGCATGTGCCCATAGATCGTTAAGTAGACCTAATTAATAACTCACGAAATAAAAAGCTATTTTGGTCACCTGAGGAGTCATGTGCCGCTAGAGGTCGTATACAGCGCTGGCAGGATCCGTTGTGGCGGACACCGATCGGCATCAGATACCGGACTCCGACTCCTCTTGTTGACCATTTAGCTACTGTTCTTCTCATGTAGAAATTCTTATCTAAGGCCGATTTCTTCTTGCATCATATAGGTAGTTTATTTCTTGTCTTTGATTTATGTGCGGATCACCCTGCATGTAGAGTGCTGGAGCAAGGTACACATTTCTACCTCTGCATGCATCATTGTGTTTGATCGCGCATCAGCTTTTCTGACTTCCTCCTCCATTTTGTTAGACCTTAAATAACCAGGAGATCGGAAAATTTGTTAGGCGTTGTGTTTATTCAGAAAAAGACTAAAAAAAGTGATAACCATAAAATTGAGACTGTTAATGCAATCTTGACTGTAAAACCCGCCTCACTCAAAAATTTTGTCTTGGGGAGAGTAACCCCCTCCTTGGTTGATTTATCTGCAGCGAGAGAGTAACCCGAACACTAGGATAGAGCCACGCCCGATATCTTAGTTGACTACTGATCTTGGTGAGTCGTTCTCCCGTGAGGATATCTCCGGTAACCGGTAAAGAGGACCACGACATCCTTAGCAGAGGAAGTTGATCGGGTAGCCGGTAAACGGTCTGCAACTCCTACTGGCTGGGAAAGATCTCATTTGGGATTGGGACAGTCGGCTAGGAGAGTTGGGTTCCCAACAGTTCGCTTAATCGCTCTGATAGATTGATTGATCACCTAACTAAAATTGACAAGATAAACGACCGAACCTTCACGGTCATCAGCTCCAGAGTGCGTAGGTGAATTGGGGGTTTGTTTTCACATCTTGTTTGCACTCCAGATCTCATCCGTCCTTTTCCAGATCAAAATGATGGGAAGGGGATCCCTTAGGCCACGTCTAGTGGCACCGCTATCGAGCACTCCTTCCTATTCATCTAGGTCAGCTTTGGGGAGTCCAGACCCACCTCCGAGCCTAAGTTTACGTCCACCATGTTCCCCCTCGACCACCCTTCTTCTTCCATCAGTCCAGTGGTGTCAGAGTTTAGTGCAGCACAGAGCTCAGAACATTTGACGGCACCTGAGATGGGTTCTTTTGCCTTTGTAGAGACCCAAGATATGGACGGCAGAGAGGAACACCCATATGAGAAGAGACCACCTCCGTACATATATGATCAAGATGGCATCAACAATTCATTGTTAGCTTCCCTGGAGACCATGCAAAGACAGATCAGAGACCAAGGAGTATTCATGGGTGATATCATGAGTGAGATAGCGCAGATGCGAGAGGGAAGAGACGACAGACTTGAGGGAGATGATATACCAGAAGCAGCAGGCAAAGGATGAGAACCTAACCAGGAGAGGCCGCCGCCGATGACCATGAGGCAGTTGCACAACCCAGCCGCAACCCTCACCCACTGATGGATTCAGCTTCCTCCCATTGTTAGGAACTTTGAGCTTCGTCCGCAGACCATCCAGCTATTGCCCAAGTTTTACGGGCTAGCCACTGAGGAGCCTCATCTCCATATGTAGGAGTTTGAAATGATTTGCAGCACTGTCCACGACAGATTGGTGGACGAGGACACAATCAAGATGATTGCCTTCCCATTCTCCTTAGCTGATAGAGCAGCCTATTGGCTGAAGCATTTAGGAAGGTATGTCACATCATGGGCACATCTCCGGCGCGATTACTTGAACAAGTACTATCCACTCGGCCGGACCAATGCAGCACGAGCAATGATCAGCAATTTCACAATGATCCCAAATGAGCAGTTCCATGAGGCTTGGGATCGATGTAGAGAGATCATTGACCGGTGTCCACATCACGATATATCCAAGCCCAACTTAGTTCAGAGTTTCTTTTGTGGGCTGACACCGGAGCTGTAGGGGCTTGTCAATGCCTCTTATGGTGGATCTTACTTCTCCAAGGGAGAAGATGCAGTTTGGGAGATCTATGAGGGAATGGTAGAGAATTCTACAGTCATGGCCCAAGCACGCGTCTACACAGCCGAAGCTCCCACCACAGGCAGTTGGATATCAGAGGATTGCACGCATTGATGCCAGTACACACACTCCGTCGGCAGCCGCAGCTAAGGCTGAATCCACCGCTGCCGACATGGGGATCATTTCAGAGAAGTTGGACCACATCGAGATTCTTGAGAAGAAGCAGAGTCAAGGTATTGCCCAGATGGACCTTTTGACGAAGACCATGAGTGACCTAAAGATGCAGATTCTTTGCATTTAGGAGGCAAAGACATCCACTCATCAGCATCCCAGGTCACGTGCTGATCCCAGCAGTAGCAGCTCTACCCAACCCTCTGCCATGTACCGCCAGGTTCACCAGATCCAGGCAGAGCTGGTCCAGCAGCTACAGCACTACTCTTTGTCGCCGCCATATCAGGACACTCAAATGGTGGTCTATCAGCCGGATCAGCCACTGGAAGTTCTTCCTCCACCACCCTCTGAGCAGGAGCCATTGATGGAAGTCAATGGGATATGGTACGACCGGTACCCACAACAGCCCGGGATTCATCGCGATCACCCTGGATTCCATTGGACCACTAGTGGCACCTCATCCCAGCAGCAGCCTCCAGCTCAGGGCCATCAGAACAGCCAGTAGCAGCAGCAGCCCCAGTATGCCCATCAGCAATACCAACGGGGTCCTCATCCCTTCTATCAGGGATAGCAGTGGAGGCAGCATTAGCAGCCTCACCAGATGTACTCCCAGCCCCCTCCCTACTACCAGCAGCAGCCTCATTTCCAGCAGGGGAACACTTCTGGTTCCTGCTTTTGAGAACCCGGCGCTTGATGACCTCGCCCGCTTGCTTTCTGAACAGCAAGCATCCTTCCGATGGGAAATGGATGAGTTCCGACAGAAGATGAGGGATATCAATAAGGGCAAGGCGGCCATACCAGCACAGATTGAGCCAAATCCGAACAATCTGAAGAGAAAGTCTGAGCATGTACAGTTTGCAGAGGATACCTCTCCTAGTGATTATTTGAATGACACGTCTTCTTTTTGTGATGTTGATTTCATGACTACTAGGAGCGGTAGGATACCAGCCAGCGGCACCTCATCTGAGCGACAGCCACACAAGGAACCACGAGCACCAGATGAGGAGAGTAGCGGTGTTGAGGCTGCTAATGATGATGTTGATGATGGTGGTGCTGATGCCACCAAGGATGGAGATCCAGATGACGGTACCGAGGTCGTCATGACAACAGATGCAGGCGGTGGTGCTGAGGCCACCATTTTACTTGATGTAGAGCCAGAGCGCGGTGCTGATGCCGTGAAGTCAGATGTTGTTGGTGGTACTGAGGCCACCACTTCTACTTTTATTAAGCTCCCACATGTTGTGTTGCCACCTTTTGTGTCTCAGGATTGTAGTAACCAGAAAAAGAACAAAAATATGAATAAAGGAAGGTTTCTGTATCCACTTAGAGTCCATATGTGCTGCATGATGATCATTGTATGGATTCCATTCCTTCACAGGCACAGGAACCTCTTCCTAGTCCTTAATCTGAGGAGACCCCTTCCATCCCCTTTCCCTCAAGCACTCTACTTGGCGAAGGGGAATAAAAGAGAAATCCCAAAAAGACTCAACAGGTAGAGTTCAGCAACCAGATGATTGATAGATTCCAGATTCAGTTGACTCTACAGGAGGCACTTGAGCACATCCCCCTCTTCCAAAAGAGCTTGAGAGAGAAGACTACAGTCCGTAGGAAGAGGAGGAATAGCAGACATGAGATTCATGTGCTCACCCGTTCCACATGCCTTGCCATTCAAAACCGATTGCCAGACAAGAGACCTGATGCAGGAGCTCCCTATGTCAGATGCGAGATTCAGGAGCAACGGTTCGATCGCACTCTGTTAGACAGCAGCTCTTTTATCAACTTCCTTCCGGCAGCCTTACTTGACCGATTCGAGTTTGGCCCTCTTCATCGTAGCAGGACAGTCCTTCAGTTTGCTGATAGATCGATTAAGAGGCCAAAGGGACTGTTGAGAGATGTGGGCGTTATCATTCAGGGCCTGAAATTCCCCGTGGACTTTGTTGTGTTGGACATGGAGATCCCTGAGTCGGTAACAGATTCCCCCATCATACTCGGACGCCCATTCTTGGCCACTGTCAAGGCAGTGACCGACCATGATAGTGGGAAGGTGTGCTTTCGTGTAGAGGGCGAGAGTATACAAATAGAGACGATCGACGAGACTAGAGCGAGAGAATCAACATGCTCAGAGTAGACCAGTGGCACTGAGCAGATGACAAAGGATGAGTGAGACGTCCACTAGGAGTGTGATTTTGTGATGATAGATGATGAATTCATTTGGACAGATCCAGTAGCACAATCCCTCGCCTTGACCGCAGATTTAGCGTACCTACAGCTTATGGAAGTCGAGAGCTTGGAGAGCACACCCTTGTACGAGGACACCTTTGAGGCTAATAGTTGTGGGATGAGTGGTGAAGCAGAATTTCATTCTTGTTCTTATAGTTCAGATCCCTCGAATTCAGACATCGATTGGGATGATTTTGATGACTATTTGTCATGTCTGATTCCTTCTGAGCCGACAGCCAGGATGGAGAGCGATTCAGTACAGTTTATAGATGATTCAGCAGGGTTTCCTTGGTCAGATTTTCATGCACAGCAAGAGTTCTCTCACGCAGACCTGGTAGCCTTTACACAGACATACCAGAAGCCAGATCTGCCATCTCCCAGTAATCCAGAATTGAAGTCCTTGCCACAGTCGCTGAAGTATAGATTCCTTGCGGGTGAGCCAAATATGCACCCAGTCATTATCTCATCAGGTTTGACTGGAGAACAAGAATCTCGTCTGATGGAGGTTCTTGAAAGAAACCGCAAGGCGATAGAATGGAGTATAGCTGATCTCCAAGGGATTAGTCCAGCTCTGTGCTCCCACCACATCTATCTTGAAGAGGACGCTAAGCCCTTGCGTGAGTTCCAGCGACGGCTGAACCCGAATCTTCGAGATGTGGTCATGAAGGAAATAACAAAGTGGTGGAGCGTCGATTTTATCTACCCCATCTCCGACTCCAAGTGGGTTAGTCCATTACATGTGGTGCCCAAAAAGATGGGTATCACTACAGTTGTGAGTGAGTCTAGAGAGGAGATAGCTACCCGGGTACCCACTTCTTGGAGGGTCTGTGTGGACTACAAACGATTGAATCAGGCCACCAAGAAGGATCATTTCCCACTGCCATTCATTGATCAGATTATCGAGAGGCTAGCTGGGAAGAGTCACTATTATTTTCTTGACGGATACTCCGGATATAACCAAGTGGCCATTACGCCCGAAGACCAAGAGAAAACGACATTCACCTGTCCGTTTGGGACTTACGCTTTCAGACGGATGCCCTTTGGATTGTGTAACGCCCCGGTGACATTCCAAAGGTGCATGTTGTCCATTTTCTCAGACATGGTGGGTGACTATTTAGAGGTCTTCATGGATGACTTCTCGGTCTATGGCGATGGGTTTAATGCTTGTCTTGACTGCCTAAACCGTATGCTTCAGCACTGCATAGAGGTCAACCTTGTCTTGTCTTGGGAGAAGAGTCACTTCATGGTGACTCGAGGGACGGTCCTTGGTCATATCATCTCCAACAGGGGTATGGAGGTCGATCCGGCCAAGGTCGATATCATTAGAAAACTTAATCCACCATCCAATCTGCGTCAATTGCAGTCTTTTCTGGGGCATGTTGGTTTCTACCGACGGTTCATTCAGGACTTTAATCGTATTGCCTGACCGCTCACTGATCTGCTAACGAAAGACACCGAGTTCATTGTAGATGATAAGTGTCTTGCATCTTTTTAGACTCTCAAGAATATGGTTGTCATGGCTCTTATCCTTCAGCCACTCGATTGGTCTCTCCCATTCAAGATCATGATGGACGCTTTTGATTTTGCCGTAGGGGCTATGCTTGGACAGAGGAGGGATGGATTGTCGTATGCCATTCTCTATGCTAGCCAGACTTTGGATGCCGCTCAGCGGGATTACACTGTGACTGAGAAAGAGATGCTAGTCGTAGTCTTTGCTTTGGATAAGTATTGATCATATATTCTCGGATCTAGAGTGACTATATTTACAGATCACACCGCCATCCGGTACCTCATGTCCAAGAAGGATGCCAAAGCTCGCCTTACCAGATGAATCCTTCTGCTCCAGGAATTTGATATTGAGATTAAGGATAAGCCTGCAGTTAAGAATGTGGTGGCGGATCACCTCTCCCGCTTAGAGAACCTTGAGGAATCTGAGCCCAGTGCACCTATTACAGAGACATTTCCAGATGAGGTGATCTTGGCTATCACCTCGCTCCCATGGTACGCCGGCATTGTGAACTATCTTGTCGCCAAGACGGTTCCACAAGGTTGGCCCAGGCAGAAACTTGAGACCTTCCTTGTGAAGGCCAAGTCTTACCATTGAGAGGATCTCGTCCTTTATCATGAAGGAGGGGATAGCATCTGGAGGGATGCATTTCTCAAGAAGAGCAGCATAGTGTCCTCACCTACTGCCACAAGCTTGAGGTAGGAGGACATCATTCTGGGAGACGGACATCACAGAAGGTGCTCCAATCCGGCCTTTGGTGGCCTACTCTCTTCAAGGATTCCGATGAATTCGTGAAGAGATGTACTGACTGTCAGAAGATGGGTACTTGCGGACAGAGAGACATGATGCCCATGCAGCCCATTCACTTTTGTGAGGTTTTGGACGCATGGGGGATTGATTTCATGGGCCCATTTCCTAAGAGTCAGGGGTTTGAGTGCATTCTGCTCGTTGTAGATTATGTGAGTCGTTGGGTTGAGTCCATCCCCGCCCGAGCCGCAGATGCTAAGACCGTGTGTCGATTTTCAAGGAAAAATATCATTTCACAGTTCGGGGTACCTAGAGTTCTAATTTCCGACGGGGGGTCTCACTTTATTAACGATAAGGTAAAGGCCCTTGCAGACGAGTTCAGCATTGACCATCGTCTCGATATCACCCTCAGACCAATGGTCTTGCTGAAGTATCGAACAGGGAGATCAAGACTATTTTATAGAAGGAAGTCTGCCCAGACCGAAAGGATTGGTCACAGCTTTTGGACTCGGTCTTGCGGGCCTATCGGACTTCCTTCAAGACTCCATTAGGGACATCTCCCTTTCATCTCGTCTATGGCAAGTCGTGCCATTTGCCAGTGGAAATCAAGCACAAGTCACTATGGGCAGTTACAGAGTTATTGATGGATCCCGAGAGTGTAGGAGAACAGAGGAAAGAAAAGTCCGTTGCCCTGGAGGAATTGAGAGATACATCCTTTTCTAGCAGCCTACAGTATAAGGAAAAAGTGAAGATATGGCATGATTCTCATATCAGCCATAAAAAGTTTGAGCCCGATCAGCGTGTATGGTTGTTTGATTCTAGGCTAAAATTATTTCCAGGAAAATTGCACAGTAAGTGTAAAGGTCCGTATGTGGTCAGGAAGGTACATGACAATGGTAGTATTGATATATCTGAGCTGTCATCTTCCTCTACCTTTCATGTTAACGGTCAGTGCCTGAAGCTATATCTAGATCATGATCCGCTGACCGTTGACGTTGCCCACATTCTCATGGTATGAGGTGTGCTCTTTGACTCATATCACTTGCATCTCATACATGCTTATCACTTTTATCTTCCTCTGTATAGATCCATATGTCTATATCATTCATTCATTCTTCCGTTATGTCTGCTATCCCATCTTCATCTATGATTTTGCTATACTTAGGACACACTTTGTCCTAAGTATAGGGGGTACACACACTGAGTTGTGATCTATTCTTTTCTTCTTTTCTTCTTTTCCTTTTCTATCTTCTTTTTGTATCAAAAAGATGTCACCCCTTGTTGATAGTTTTCTATACTTAGAATGTACTTTGTCCTAAGAATAGGGGGGGTGCACCCCGAGTTTTCATTCTTTTCGATCTACTCCATTGTCTCCTCTTCTTGTCTATACTTAGGGATATCTTACCCTAAGTATAGGGGAGACAATCTGAGTACGATCTGTTCATTAACACCCTTGGCCCTCCCTGCTTTGTGTACAGTCTGCTATACTTAGGATTATTTGATCCTAAGTATAGGGGGACGGTCAACTTCTCACTCGTTCACTCATTCCTTTATTTAATTATTCTTTCGACTTGTTTATACTTAGTACGAGTTATGTCTTCTCTTTTCTCTTCGATCTATGAGGACACAGCTCAATCTAAGTATAGGGGGCCGTATATACTTTAGCCATAACTCGTACTTTCGTATTTTCTTAATAATATGGCTAATAATGCTCTTAAAATTCAATAAATCCATTAATAAAAAGATGTTATTGTTCCTCAAATTCTTTTTGTACTTACTGATCAATAAATCGGGGAAAATATTTTTTGCAAAATGTTTGTAAATAGTTTGAAAATCTTTGTGAAAATCTTTTGAAAACAATTTGGAAAACGTTTTGTTGCATGTTTTCAATCTTTGTAAAAATGTTTTTGGTTTGTAAAGTTTACTTTCTTTGTGTGAAATAAAATGTTTGAAAAATGATTTGCAAACGGTTTGAAAAATGGTTGCAAAAATATTTTGAAAAATCTATCTATACTGTTTGAAAAACCTTTGCAAAATGATTTTTAAATGTGTGTACATGTTTGTAAAAATGTTTGTAAAAATTATTTTGGACTATAGTTTTCAAGATTATTTGAAAAACCTTTTTAAATAAGTTTGAGGAATACAAACATCGCACCAAAATCCTTTATATATGTATGTATAAAATTGACCACTTACCCTCGTAAATTCTTAAAATCCACTACTTGTAAATATAAGATGCATCCCCGTGTAAATATTTGTACCTAGCTTTTAGCCAAAAACTTTTTGTTTTCAAAATTCCCAAAAATATTTGCAAAACTAAAATCCAAAAAGTTTTGAAAAAACTTTTAAAAAAAATACAAAAAATACATATGCATCATCACCCTTTCAAAAATCCATAAAAAGTTCAAAATCTTTGAAAATTGCATCACAAAAATATTTTCTTCATTCTGCATAGCATTTGCATAGCATGAGCATTTTTCGGATTGAGTTTGATAGTTGAACATGTCTAAGTAAAATCCGAAGATTGGAGCTCGGTTGGACCTTAAAATCTACCTAATAATAGGAACCTTATAGGAGCTGGAATTGAGGTACTTCGGGTCTAGCTGACTTAATTCTTTGATGATCACGAGACTTGGTTCAATGGATTCTTGACTGCCTAAGTAGAGTATTAACACATGCACGACTCTTGTTGATAATGACCTAACTTGGACACCTGCACCTTTCACAAGGCTCAACTTAGTTGGAGTGGTGAGGGGATTGGATTTGCCGATATGAGACGCACACAAGTGGAAACACTTGTCCTCCTCTAGGGAGGGAAGTGCACCCCAACCCGTCCAGTGATGAGGAATTTTAAAGACAGGAGAGTGTGGGTTGCAATAAAGCTTCAAAAGAGGGATAGTCTACTGGCTCAAGAGGAAAAACTCCCTATGTAAATGCTGCTGTGAATAGTATTTCAAAAAAAAATGGACAAGCCTGTACAAAAATAAAATGCCTGCCAAAGTATGTACATCTGTTGTAAAGTCAATAAGCAAGCTTGAGTTCCAAAGTCATAACATGTGAGCCTGCAGCTGGATGACTTGACTACAGTGGTCTTGCATCCTAGGATAGGTAGCTAAACTAGGTACTGTCCATTCTTCTCTTCACCCCTCCTCTTGAGTTGGTTGCCACTTGAACTTAGAAGGGAATACCCTGCTCCTCGAGGAAGGAGTCATTGGATCGAGGAATCATTGGGTTGTCATACTGGAGAAGTCAGTCTCTTTGTCATTTCAGTTGGGGAGAGCCACTATCACTTACATTGTACGAGTCAGTTTCATAGTCGTAAGGGTTTGCGTATGATTTGAGATATTTCTGACCTGGCTATTGAGGAGACCTAGGCAGAGTTTTGGGATTCTCGAAGGCTGTTGGATTTCAAATCTGGTTCTCACTAAGGTTCCGCCCGCACTAAAATTCCAGAGGTCCGACTTAAGCTCCAAACTCTGATTTTGTGAAGACAAGTTTGATAATTAAACTTATTCCATCTTTCTTCTTTTTATTTTCTTTGTTTTTTCTTTCTGCACTTATTGCATAAGTGTTTGCTAGGGACTAGCAAAGGCAAAGTATAGGAGGATGATAAATCCACATTTCATCATCTTTATTCTATCATTTTGGCTTCAAAAACCCTGGAAAATGCATGTAAATACCCTTACTTCCCGCATCTTAGCATTCATGCATGTGTGTGTAAATAGTGTATAAAATACAGTTTTAAAGCCAAAATTATAGAATAAAGAAAAGAAAAAGAAAAAATATTGTAAATATTTTATGACCCGAAACCTCGAGACCTAGGCATCTAGAAGAATAGGTCGACAAGGACTAAAGTAGGGGGAGATAAGGGCCAAATACCAAATAAAGAATTCCTTTTATTTTATTCATTCTTTATTCATTTTGGGACCTATTTTTGGTTCCACTTTTTATACCTCAAATAACGAAATTTTGTACATGAAATTTGTAGATAATTAAATAAAGAAAAATACAAAATTGATTTCACTCAAAAATAATACACAGATAAAAAAGTTATAATCTGAATAAGAGTCCAGAATCCCAACTTTCCAGACTTGTATCTCTCAAATAAAAACCCAAAACGCATCGAAACTACCTTTAATTGTATATAATTTTCAATAAGCTATTTAATGAAGGTGGTCTCACATTTTGCGGAGCTACGGTTTGAAAGTTGAGTTTTGGACCTCTATAGTATACTTGTACAGATTAAAATATTCATTTTATTATTTATTCATTATTTTTATAATTTTATATTTTTATAATTTTGTAAATATTATTTACAATATATGTGTACATTAAAATCAGAATAAAAACCTAAAGAAAATACAAAAATAAAATACATGTATATAATGCATAGGTATAGTACCTATAAATATACATATATAATTACTATTTCTATTTTATTAAGTACACAAAATACATCATAAAAATAAAGTAAAAATATGTTTAAGTATATAAAAATATTTTATAATAATAAATAAAAATAACTAAATTAAATACACAAAATAAAAATAAAATGATAAAATATATAGACATCTATACCTATATAGGCCAAAAAGGGAACTTACATTTTCATACCTCATAAAAATAACTAAAAATCATATTAAAATACTTTAGAAAATAACAAATATTTTTCTTTTTATAATCTAAAAATAATAAATTCATTTACTAATTTTAAATGAATTTCTAATTATTTTTTGTAGGGTTTTTTCTGGTTGGTCCACGTGGACCAACGAGGTGACAGTCAACATTAACCCCCCCCCCCCCCCCGGTCAACTGGTTGTCTTCCCCTCTGCCCCTTGTCAGACCTCGTTTTGACCCCTATTTCTCGATTTTTTTGAGGTCGAGTCTTGCACTCTTTCGTGTCGACTCCTTCATGACTTTTGCACCTTGATTATTGCTCTTGCACACCCCCATCTCTCCTAGGGTCGAGGGTCGACAATTGTATCGATCCCTCTCGATCTTTGGAGCGCAAGAGTCACCCGTCAACCCCTTCTTATTCAGCCCTCCGACTTTCGAGCTGAGTTTGAACCCCATTTGACCCAAAAACCCCCCGCCTCTCGTGCTCTGGTGAACCTCCGGTGACAGGGGAGTCTTCGCCCATGATCACCAGGCCCAGGCATCGTCGGTGGCGGTCTCCACCACCTCCGCCAAGCTCGCCATCGAGGTACCCTTTCCTCAGGTATACCACCTTCGAGGGCTTTACTTTTCTTCTATTTCTCGTGTGCATCTTGTTCCTCGTAGCTTAAGGATACTAACCCCCCAAGAATCGTCGTGTTTCGTCCATCAAATCGCTCAAACCGTACCCTCGCCGGAGCTTGCTCTGACCACCCACACTGCGCCACCACTTCACGCCTCGTTTCCACCATCGCAGGGTCCAGGCATTTTGCCCTGGACCCTCTCATGCCTTTTTGCAGGTCTAAGCGCGTTAAAGAGAGCCTGGGGCTCATTTTGAGCCTCGCCGGAGGTCCAGGAGCCCGCCAGCTCCGCTGCCTTCCCTAGTGAGCTTCTGCCACCGTCGGAGCATTTTGGAGCCTCCAGGAGAAAGAAGACGACCCCACGAGTTGTCTGGCCAATTTTGGAGCTTGAAGTCCACCAGAGGGCCGAGATCTCGAGCGGGGACGCTCGCCTCACCGGTGTTGCTTCCCTGTTCTTCGTCCACGGCTCTCCGCTGTTGGATCTTGGCCGCGCTCCAGTTTAACAGCAACCGTTGGATCCTTGCGCGCACCAGCCGTTGATCATCTAGGGAGGATCTAATCGCAGCCGTTCATCATCGAACCGTCATCGCACGTTGTGCGTGCGCCACGTGGATAAGTGGATGCCTCCCAGCCGTCCTATCGCGCACGAGTATTTTAGCCGTGGGTATTTTGCACTAAAGCCCTCGCCTATTTTTGTATTTACTTATTAGATTATAAACTTTCATTTGTGGTTATAAATGTTTTGTAATATTTGCATTTAGACCCCCAGACTTTTTATATTTGCATTTAGGTCCAGATCACGTCACCTCACGTGACCAGTGCATGGGGGTGGTGGGAATTTTTCAAGGGAACCCTCTGAGGTTTTCATTATTTCATTTAAGTCCATGAACTTTTTAATTAAGTGTAATATTTTTGGAGAAATTGCATTTCAGCCCCCATGTTTCTGTTAATTACATTTAGGTCCTCCCCAGACGCGTGTAGAACACGTGCGGGGGTGGGATATTTGCGCTTGTGCCCCTGTGGGTTTTGGAATTTGTATTTGGTCTTGGAACTTTGTTTACTAGTTGTATATTTTTGTGGAAAATTACACTTTGGCCCCTGATTTTCTGGATAATTACATTTATGCCCTTGCTAGTAGTGTATTTTCTATTTGTTGTCTCTATTTATTTCATGCATCTATAAAATCTTAAAAATTACTAAAAAAATAATTTAAGCTCATGTTTAGTTGCTCTTTCATGTTATATTTTTAGTTTGCATTTTTATTGCATTTTCATATTTATAAAAATTCAAAAACATGCATCTTTGCTACTGTTTGCATTAGAAAATACCAAAAAATATTAAAACCCCTTTAAAAATTCTAAAAAAATACCTCTTGGGTATTTCTGCATGTTTTAACTTCTATCCAAATATCACCAAAAAATTCAAAGTAAAAACCCTAAAAATTAGAAAACCCTTAAATTTTTCATAAAAACCTCAAAAATTCCAGAAAATTCTGAAAATATAATATTGGTCTCTGAATTTTCTTTATTTTATTATCTTTCATTTAAAATTAGTTTGAGGACTTTTAGATATTGTTTGATATTTTTCATCCTCATTTTTGCTTCAGCCTTTTATTTTCTTCACTATTTTCAGTATTTTTGCCTTTAAAAATACAAAAAAAAATTATGAAAATATAGAAAAAATATAAAAACACTAGAAAAATATAAAAAGCCCAAAAAGATTTTATTTCCTGAATTTTGTTTATTTTTACCTATTTTTCTATATATATTGTATCTATTTTTTCTTTAGTGTATATATACTCCATTATTAAAAAAAATATAAAAAAATATAAAATACAAAAAGAAAATATAAAATCAAAAAATTAAAAAACAAAATATAAAATTACAAAATTAAAATAAATAAATTAATAAAAATTAAAAAACCCACAAAAATAGCACAATTGTAGGCACTTGATCACTTTCACATTTTTTAGCATTATTGCCTTGATCTATCTTACTTGCTCCTTGAGTTCGACACTACACATACTTGCACCTATACGCACTTATTGTAGAGTTATAATAAATTTTAATTCCACATATTGCTTTTCATTGCTTGATTGTTGATGTGGATTAATTGTTGATTTAGCCATGATTATTGAGCGGTCAACGCATCGACTGTTGATCCGCCTTGTGGATCAATACGATCGCTCGATCTTCTCGATTAATCAATGGGCACCATCAGTTCAGTCCAGTCGGCAACTCCATCTGCGGAAGCTCCAGTTGAGAAGATTGATGAGCCATCACTGCCACAACAACCTCAGTCGATCCAGCAGCCACCGACCGTCCGGCACGTATACTACGTACAGACACCCAATCAGGGCCAACCACAATAGCAGATGGTTGTCTACCAGCCAGATTTTCTCCATACATCAGATCCGACGTTCCCACCACCACCCTTGATCCAAGAGGTTAATGGTGTATGGAGAAATGATGTGCAGCTGGCCCGTCCTACTGGACCCCCGTAGGGCCAGCAGCAAGCCAATAGGCAGTACCACCAACCACAGGGTGGTCATTTTGGTCAGTCCTCGTAGCCTCCGTCACATTATCACCAGCCTCCCCGGAATGCAAACCAATGGAGGCAGAATCAGCACTACCAGCAGCTGCAGTATTGTCAGCAGCAACTATATCACCAGTATGTGGTTGCCCCACCTCCACAGTATCAGCAGTATCCTCCTCCCTCCTATAATCAGTATCAGCTTCCTCCACCACCTCAGCACCACCAGCAGTCATTGCCTCCATTCCCGAAAACGCAATAACAGTGTGGTCTGCACGTTGAACCTTCAGAGGCAAGTCCCGTGAACCCCACCCTTGACTGCCTGGCCCAGCTCGTCAAAGGCCTTACAGACATGACGAAGAAGTTAAATGACTTGACCGCCACAAAAACCACCATCCCAGCGCAGGTCAAAGCCAACCCCAACAGCTTCAAGAGGAAGGAGTAGGTAGAATGTGATGTCCCGTCTATGCATGTAGAGTTAGATGGTCGTACTATTGTTTTATCTAATGATGTCACTCTCAGGAGCGGTAGGGCTTTGCCTCCGCCTACCACCAGCTAGGGGAAGAATAAAGCTTCAAGTGAATCGTCATCTTCTGCATCAATCGTGCCTGCTACAGGGGCGGGTGAGGAAGAAGGAGGAGGAGGAGCCATTCCAGCTGCTATCCATCACCATCTCCATCACCAAACAGAACAAAAAATAGAATTATTAAAAAGAACAAAAAGAAGATCGTCGCCAAAGCAAAGCCGTGCCAACCATGGAGGAGGCACCAGCTGCAGCCGATCCTACGCTAGTCGACGGAGTGAAGGCCCCACTTTTTGCTTATCCACCTGTAGCAGAATCTTCATTTTCAGATTGTACACCTTTTGTAATCAGGATGTACAAGATAATGTGGACAAGAATTTTGTTGTAAATAAGAACTCTGTTTCAGATTCCATCAATGTACATATTCCTTTTCCTGATGCAATAGAAAAATCCAAAAATGCAAAAAGAAAAAGTTCATTATCTGATCCTGGAGTTGTGGACATTATTAATAACTTGACTGTTGAGATTCCTTTGATGAAGGCCATGGAGTACATGCCAGTTGTAAAGAAAGGTTTGAAAGAGGCATGTACAAGCAAGCATCACCCAGCACGAAATAACAGACGCCGACAGGTTGAGAAGCACGTTCTCACCATGGCCACTGTAGCAGCCATCAGCAACCTTCCACGGAAAAAGCAGGACAAAGGAGCACCACTTATTAGTTACGAATTTTTTGATCATGTCTTCGAGCATACCCTACTTGACAGTGGTTCTTCCATCAACCTTTTGCCCTTGTCATTATTGCAAGAATTTGGGCTATGTTTGAATGACCCTTGGACACAGGAAATCCTCTCTCTCGAGGAGGACCTGGAAAGCACAGTCGATGCAGGCTCTGAAGATACTTGGGAGATAGAGTCCAACTTGATGATGAATCTTTTTGCCTCAAATTATTCACTCCAGCCCGAACATAACGATCTCATCACTGATCCGTTCGGCAGATACTCAGAATCTCAACAGAATACTGAGGACAACAGCTCTTCCAAAGTTCAGGAAGCACATCCTACCACCAGTGTTGTTTCAGAAGTGACTGAGAAGTTGGCCAAATCAGAATCGGAACTCAAGCCAATTCCAGCAGGACTAAAGTATGCTTTTCTTGGGAGCGCCGAAAACATGTATCTGGTCATCATCAGCAGCAGGCTGACCCCAGAGCAAGAATCTCAACTTCTCGAGATTCTAGAGAAAACCGCAAGGAACTTGGCTGACATGTATCAGATCTCCGCGGGATAAATCATGCATTGTGTTCATACCACATTGACCTAGAAGAGGATGCCAAGCCGTCCCGTGAATTTCAAATATCTGAATCCAAATCTCCGTGATGTCATCATGAAAGAAATCACAAAATGGTGTGATGCAGGTTTCATTTATCCCATCTCCGATTCAAAATGAGTAAGCCCCTTGCACGTACTTCCAAAGAAGTCGGGGCTTAATGTGGTCACAAATGACATAGGAGAGGAGATATCCACTTGAGTACCAACATCCTAGCGTGTATGTGTCGACTACCGACATCTTAATGCAGCAACGAAGAAGGACCACTTTCCTTTGCCATTCGTTGATCAAGTTTTGGAAAAACTAGCTGGCAAGGAGTTCTTCTGCTTTTTGGATGGGTACTTTGGGTACAACCAAGTGGCAATCGCCCCTGAAGATCAAGAGAAGACAACCTACACTTGCACGTTCGACACATATGCTTTTAGGAGAATGCCATTTGGATTGTGCAACGCACCAGCGACATTCCAGAGATGCATGCTTGCAGTCTTCACCGAGATGGTAGACACTTTTCTTGAGGTTTTCATGGACGGCTTCTCCGTCTATGGTGATAGTTTCGATTCTTGTCTTAAACACCTAGACAGAGTACTTCAGAAATGCCGTGAAGTTAATCTAGTGCTATCATGGGAAAAGAGCCACTTCATGGTCACAGAAGGAATTGTGCTGGGTCATATCGTTTCCAAACATGGCATGGAAGTCGACCCGGCAAAGGTGGATGTGATTGCCAATATTAAGCCACCGCAGATAGTTAAGACTGTGAGGTCATTCCAGGGGCATGTGGGATTCTACAGAAGATTCATCAGAGATTTCAGCTGCATTGCCCGACCTCTTACAGAACTTCTATGCAAGGAGACGGAGTTTAATGTAGATCAACAGGTTCTCCTTTCATTCAATCAGTTGAAGGAGCTCATCACTCAAGCTCCAGTCCTACAGCCACCAGATTGGTCTCTCCCCTTTGAGATCATGACGGATGTGTCAGACTTTGCAGTTGGGGCTATGTTAGGAAAACGGAAAGACAATGTTCCCTATGCCATTCATTATGCCAGCAAAACATTAGATGAAGATTAGATAAATTATACAGTGATAGAGAAAGAGTTGCTGGCTCTGGTATTCACCCTCGAGAAGTTTAGATCGTATCTGCTTGGATCAAAAGTCACCATCTTCACCGACCACTCTGTTATCCGATATTTGCAGCAGAAGAAGGATGCCAAGCCCAGACTGATCAGATGGATCCTTCTCCTCCAGGAATTCGATTTGGAAATCAAGGACAAGCCTAGAGTTCAGAATGTGGTAGCATATCACCTCTCCAAAATAGAGCGGCAAGAGGCTCTGCTGAGCAGTACACCCATCACAGACACCTTTCCTGAAGAGTTGATTATGGTCTTGGATTTGGTATGCTGATATTGTCAACTAACTCGTTTCAGGAGTAGTGCCGTAAGATTGGACAAAGATTCGAAAAGATAAATTCTTATCAACGATCCATTTCTACCAATGGGAGGATCCTCTTTTATTCAGGGAAGGAGCATATTGCATTTGGCTTGTGTATACCTCAAGAGGAGCATCAGAGTGTCCTCGAGCATTGTCATCCGCTCGAATCTGGTAGACACCACTCTGGAGACAGAACGCCAGCAAAAGTACTTTAGTGTGTCCTTTGGTGGCCCACACTATTTAAGGATGCAACAGCCTTTGTCAAACGATGCACTAACTGTCAGAGATTGAAAGGCACACTCATAGCGAAAGACTCAATACCCCTGAAGATCATTCAGATAGTAGACGTTTTCGATGCTTGGGACATCGATTTCATGGGACATTTCCCCAACAGTCAGGGATATGAGCACATCCTTCTTGTCGTTGACTACGTAAGTCGCTGGGTCAAAGCTATCCCCGCTCGAGCCACTGATAGCTGCACAGTATGTCGATTTCTGAAAGAGAACATCATTTCACAGTTCGGGATTCCGAATATACTAATATCAGATGGGGGTAGCCAATTCATTAATAAAGAGGTCAAAAATTAATGAAGGAGTACGACATCGAGCATCGAGTCGCATCTCCTTACCATCCCCAGACCAGTGGCATGGCAGAATTGTCAAATAGAGAAATCAAGATGATCCTTCAGAAGCTTGTCAAGCTGGACAGAAAGAATTGGTCCCAACTCTTAGACTCCGTCCTGTGGTCATACAGAACCGCTTATAAGTCTCCTTTGGGCATGTCACCCTATCATCCTGTCTATGGGAAGATATGTCATCTGCTCGTGGAACTAATTCACAAATCCTTATGGGCAATCAATATTTGCAATTTGGACTCACAGAGAAGTGGTCAGAAAGAAAAGATGATCTGAACATGCTCCTGGAATTTCGAGATTATGCATACGGTAACACGTTGATGTACAAAGAGATGGTGAAACAATGTCATGACTGGCACATCAAACGAAAGACCTTCGAAATTGGACAGAAAGTGTGGCTATTCGATGCAAAGTTGAGAATCTTCCCGGGTAAATTGAAGAGTAAATGGACAGGGTCATTTCAAGTACGAGAAGTGCGTGACAATGTGATGAATCTATATTTCATCATCTTTATTCATTTTTTTAGTTTAAAATCCCTTATAAAACACATGTATATAACAGTAACTCCATATTCTTACTAACTTGCATCTGTGTTTAAATATTGTACACTTCTTACCATTTTAACCTAAAATGAAAAAATAAATAAAGGAAACATAAAGAAAAGAAAATAAAAAAGAAAGACTATATATATGTAATAGATTCAGGCTAACCCAACCCCGAGAGAAGGTTGAGTCTTCACCTGATCAACCAGGAATAAAGTAGGGGGAGAGAAGGTCCTTAATCAAAAAATCCAAAAAAATGTGTGTTGTGTATATTTGTATACTACACTATTTTATTTGTACATAAATTGACCTCAAATCAAATAATTTTCAAAACAAAAGTTGTAAATAAAAACGTGTCCTAAATACAAAAAATAGTTGCACAATTAAATCATGTACAGAATAAAAGCAACCACACATGTAAAAAGCCACTAAGTGATAATTGAAAGACCAATTCCAGCTCCATATGAACTCAAATTTAACCAAACTCACTTCCATTGTATTCTAAATTAAATTATCTTTAAATGGTTGTGATTTCATAATTTTTTGAGTTACGGGTGAAAAGTTGGTTTTCCGGGGTGGTTTGTGTAATTTCACCATTTATTTATACATATTGTACTTTGTAAATATTTGTAAATATTTATACTAATTATTTAAAATAAAAATAAAAAATAGAACAAAAAAACTAACTAATTTAACTATGTATATAGTGTACCATATGTATATAATATATGTATATAGTTGCTATTCTTAAATAACCACCACAAAAAATAAAAAATTAACATTTTTTATTCAATTTAATTAAGTGATGAAAATATAAAAAAAATAATTTTTGTAAATATTTTTAACACTAATCTCTCTCTTTATCTTTATCTCATTTCAAATTTTCTCTCTTATCTCTTATCTTCATACAAAATTTCAAAAAAATCAAACTCCATTCTCTATCTATTAATATGGCTCTCCCTCCCTCATTTCAACATGATCAATTTTTGGTGAGAGGAGCCTGATCTCCGAGAGTCTTCTTATCGCAGAAGGGTGCCTAGCTTCCGAGCTCCGGTGACAGTGAGTCGGCCTTCGTCGAGGTGATCAAGGTCTTTTTCGATCCTAAGGTGAGATCCATTCTTTTTCTTATTTTTCATCTAGATTAACCATTTAATTTTTCCGCATTTTACTTTCATCATCATTTTTTTATTTAGATCTTAGAATCCACCATCATGATTTGATTCGCCTGATCCGATATTTCATCTCATTTTCTCGATCTCTTCACGTTCACGGTCTATCTTACGCAATCTCTCAACTCCGACCACGCACGGTGGTCGGAGACTCGGATCCATTTTCCACATCGCAAGGATCCGCATCCACTCATGCATTTCGTTTTGATTTCGGGATCAAGTCATCATGCTTGCATCCTAATTAGTTGATAAATAAAAAAAATATTTTTCTTGTTATTCTTCTTTATCTAACTTTTGTGTTGTGGGATAACTAAAAAAATTAAAAAAAGTTGTTTTCTGTTTCTGTTTTTTTTTAAATAAAAAAAATCTCAGCCATGTTTCTATTTACAAAAATAAAAAAAATAAAAAGAAGCCCGCATCGCCCTAACCCGCGCGTCATGCCATCACCGACAAGGTCAATCCATGCCTGGAGCCCGTACAAGGCCATGCTCCAGGGCTACGCTGTCTGTCTAGCCTTCCTCCAAAGCCGTCGCCCACCGCAAAGCCACCGTGAGCTACAACGCCATCTTCAGCAGCCCAGGCGACCCTCCGAGCACCTCCCGCGCCACCTCTTCATCGTCGCCTGCGCACGATCCCCGCCATGGGATGCTCCTTCGTGCTGCATATCCATCAGCAGGAGCTTGTCGCTCTTGCTGTCTGCATCAGATCTCCACCACCGTTCAGCAAAGTCGTAGTGCGCATCGACGATCGCGAGGTCGCGCAAACCAGAACCTATCGATCGTGATCCCCGTGCCGTCGCGGCTTGGGCGTGGGAAGAGAGGCGGCGGTGCCCCATTTTTGCCTATGGCGCTTCCCTTTAGAGACCTCCTCCATTGAACAAGAACTATAGTAAACCCTAGGTGGGGAAAGAAATAAAAAATTTGGAGAAACTTCACTTCAACCCCCTAGAGGTTTTCATAATTACAGAAAGGCCCCTGCTTCAGCAAGTCATGTGCAACGCAGGCATTCATTGGGTATTTTGCAAAAAAATCCCATTATTTATTTTCTTGTTATATTCTGATGCAAAAGTAATGAACAAATTGCATTCCAGTCCTTATATTCCATACTTTATATTCTTACTTTTTTTGGAATAAATAGCATTTGTGCTCAATAAATTCTACAAAAAATTGTGTTATCTACTGTTTAGTTGATCCATATATAGTACTTTTTGTATTGCATTTTATCATCATTTTTTATTATTTAAAATCAAAAAGTGTCTTTTTCTCTTCCTGAAATCAAAAATTCATAAAAATTCGAATATGGCTCTAAAAATTCCAAAAAAATAGAGTAGTTTTAATTTATTGTCATTTAATCCTATCCAATTTTTGTATATTAATTATTTTGAAAACCCAAAAAAATTGAAAAATACCAAAAATCTTAGGAAAAATCATAGAATATTCTACAAAAATCCAAAAATTATCATTCTAGTTCCTGAATATAGATATTTGTCTACATTTTAGCATAAAAATAGTTTCCAGGAGTTTTGGCCATTAAAATATTTTTAAGTGGCAAATTACTCCAGGATGTGCACTGCTTTTTATTTTTACCACTGTTTGATTTTTAGAAAAATACAAAAACATCTGAAAATTCTACAAAAATTCTCAACAACATTTCTCTGCTATTCTCTGAAATTTTTTGTAGAATTTTCTGAAATGGCGGCATTGCAATATCAGAATTGTCTCCTTACGCAAAACCATTTGTTGTCAACGGTCAACTGATGAAGCCTTACCTTGAGCCCGATACTTTCTTGGTCGTTGTCGATTCGATTCAAGTACTACACTTTGATGATACATCCACAGCACTGTCAACATCGAAATATTCAGATAATGCAACTCGAGAACTTTTCCTTTAATTTTTTATCTTTTCTTCTTTTCTTTATTTCCTTTTCAGCTTCCATTCCCAAAAAGAAATATATATTATTACACGGTGAGTTACCCCTTTTTGTTAGTCTTCTATACTTAGGGCACACTTTGCCCTAAGTATACGGGGGTGTACACTCCGATTACATTCATTATTTTATCCTCTCCATTGTCTCATTTTCTCGCCTATACTTAGGGCTCTTTTACCCTAAGAAGGGGAGAGACAGTTTGAGTGTGATCTATTCATTCTAATCCTTGACCTTCCCTGCCTTGTGTACAGTCTGCTATACTTGCAATTATTTAATCCTATGTATAGGGGGGACGATCAACTTCCCATTCATTTATTCACACCCTCGTTTCTTTATTTCTTTAGACTCTTCTATACCCGGTCCGAGTTATGTCTTCTCTTTTTTTGTCCTTGATCTATTGATGAATCTCGTACTCATCATGCTAAAATTGGTCATTTAGGCTCTGTCCCCCATCATTCACTTGTAATTAATCATTAATAGAGCATTATTAGCATTCATACATGTGTGAATAAAATCTGCATTTCATCATGCATAATTGCATTTAAAATCCCCTGTGTAAATTAGCCCAAAAAGCCGCTAACTTCTCATATTTTTAATTAATTCATCCTAACTCCGATTGACCTCAAATCACTCTATTGTGTAGATATTATTAACTTTATTAAATAAAAAATACAAAAAAAATTACTAACCCCAATAAGTGTCAAATAATCCCAAAGTCAAATTTCACATCTGACAGACTAAAATGAGCATATCTCCCACATACAGTGTCCGATTTTGGTCTACTCACTTTTAAAGTACTCCATTTTCAAATACCTTCAAAACAAGACCAATTTCATAAAATTCGGAGCTCATATGTGAAAGTTGGGTTTTGGGCCTCTTTTGCGCATTTTAACTTTTTGCCAATTTTGACCTGAGTTTTTATGTGCTTAATTAACTCTTTTAATTTTATTTCTTTTTCATTTGTGTCCTTTGATGAAAGTTTTAATAAGAAATGCAAAAATTTAAATCTAGATTAAAACTGAAATCAAAGAAACTGACCAAGTCCAAGCGTCCGTTGTCTGTCTGTTCAAAAATGGTGTGTTTCTTACTTTTATTTTATTTTCCTATTTTCTTATTTATTAAAAATCCAAAAAAATTAGATTAGTGTGTAAATAATTTTCTTATATTTTATCGTATTTTTTCTAGATTTTTTATCCTCTCTAAAACCACCAAAAAAATTACAAAACTCCAAAAATCGGTTTTTCGTACACAAGGAAAGCCACCAAAAATACCACTTCTCACAGGTGACCTCTTTTGCTCCCGGGTCCTTTAGAAAGTTGTAGATCTCGTCGAGACGAGCAACTTTCGTGAAGGAAATTTTTTGATCCGAGGTCTCCTGCTATTTCTTTTCTATTTTTCTTTGTCTACAAATTTTGAAATTTTTTTGGGGGTGCCACGTGGCAGCTCCTAGGCGTGCCACGTGGCACCCCCACTCTCTCCAGCCACCCCGCCCAGGTCACGTGCCTAGCACGTGACCCAAGCCTTCTTCCCCAACGCATCTTCTCCCAGTCGTTTCCCCACCACCCCCGTCATGCACGGCCATCAAGCCGCCGTGCATGGCCCGTTTCACCGTCTCCTCCTGCGTAACGCCTCGCTCCGCCAACATCTATAAAGCGCCAGCCCCTCCACCTTCGCCAACCATCCACCCTCTCGCCGGTGACAGCGGCCACGATCTTGGTGAGATCCAGGACTTCAAGAAGTCCTGTTGCAGCAAGCTGCCAAGCTCGTCGCCCTCCCGCAACTCGAGCCACGCCAGGTACCCCTCCCCCCCCTGTCATCGCTATCTTTCACCTAAACCCACACCACCTCCGCCGGCTTTGCACAAGCCGGGAACCGTCCCCCCCCCCCCTCGACGCACAACCCCCCCCCCCTTGTGTTTTTGTTTTGTTGTTTTGCTGCAGGTTATCGTCAACCCCCCTTCGTCGCGGCACCTCCGCCTCGCGCGGAGCCATCAGCACCCACACCGCTCCGCCTCCGCCTCGCGCGGAGCCTCCGCCTCCTGCTCCGCCCTCCGCCGATCGCCACCACTTCCATCTCGCGGCGCCCCCGCCCCAGGCCCACCAGCTCATCCGCACCGCCTCGCCAGCGCTCCTCCTCCTCCCGCACCTCGCGCCGTGTGTCGGCCGAGGTGCGACTTCGCCGCCCCAGCGGCATCTCCGCCTTCGCCGCCGAGGAGCACCGCCTCCTGCTCCGCACCTCCGCCTCGCGCGGCCGGGGCGCCCGAACCACCGCCCTCTACCGTGGCCCAGGCGCCGTCGGATCAGGGCTAATACCGCCTTGATCCTACGGCTCCAGATCGTCCTCCGCGTCGCCCTCCCCCCGCCGTTGGATCAGACCCTAGATCCAACGGGCAGCGGCTTGCCACGTGTCATCCCCGAGCCTCGGCCCCAGCCTTGAGGCTCGGGGCGCCCGAACCACCGCCCCATCACTCGAGCCTCAGGTCCGGATCCAATGCCACGGCACCGAGCCTCTGCCTCGGGTCTCCGAGCCTTAGCCTCGGTCGCCCGATCCTCCAGCTCCGCATCCACGCCTCCAACGTTCTTCGCACGTGCGCTCTGGGAAAATTGCATCGGAGCCCCTGGGGTTTTTATAAATTACATTTATACCCCCGCTTGGGTAAATTGCAGAGGAGCCCCTCCGACTTTCCTAAATTGCAGATAAGTCCTTCCAGGGACCCTTTTGAAGGAAAAACTTTGTTTTATTTACATTTTAGTCCCTGAAATTCATTTTGTCATATCTTTGTCATTTGGACTCCGATTTCAGCGTATAATATGTCTTTTCGAAGCTAATTCCGTGCTCTACAACTTAGCATCATTTGTGGACAGATTTGAGGCTGCTTATTGATAATTATTATTGAGTATATCTGTTGGCATATGTAGGCTTATTTTGACATATTTGTGACGCATTTCCCTTGAAATATTTGATGACTTATTTTGCAGGGATTTGTTGGAATTAAGATATTATTTGAGGACTTATTTTATGCAGGGGTTAAATGAAGGAGATTGAGTAGACATATTGACTTGTGGACTGCAAACATCTCTTAAGAATATAATTTGAAGAATTTTGGAGATAAAATTGATTGCAGGAGTTCTCCGAGTTCTATTCACTCTTATTCGCATTATGAATTAATTGGATACATATTTCTGGATTTGATATCTTCTGATCTGTGATTTATTATAAAGGAAATTGATCATCATTGTTTGGATTGGAATTCTAGATCACGGATCCTGAGCATAAATTCTGTTTATTTTTTCATAGCATTTTCATCATTGCATTGCATATTTTCATCAACGCAAAAATTAATCGAGCTTAAATTTGATTATTTAATTTGATTCAAGACCGCGCAACTAAAAACCATCGTTCCCTGTGTTCGACCTTGGTAAACTTACCAAGTAAAAATATTCCACAACATTCATAGATTGTGGTATTTTGACGACCGAAATCCGCCTCCTATACTACAATTTACTATTATTAAAGAGGAGAATTTCGCGTTCATCAAATGGCGTCGTTGCCGGGGAACGGCGAATTTTTAGGGTTTTAAATCATTTTTGTAATTGATTTTTGTGAAAAAATAATTTTTGTGCCATTTTTTTTATTTTGCATTTCTCTCTTACTTCTACTACTAACCGCAAATTCTCTCTTCGCAGACTTCTGGGAGCTGGATTTTGATATTAAATCAAGGATCTGCGATGAAGACTGAATTTTAATTTTGTGAGAGAGAGTAGCATAGATTTAATTTTCCGCAATATTCCCAGGGTCCCTCTCTTTGAACCCTTGTAATAATTCAGACTAAACAGTTCTGTGGTGTGTCGGGTCTGTTTCAACCCCATCTATGTGGTTGGGACCCGACTTGAGTGGCGTAGGACTTAGGCACATAAACGCTTGCTTGTTTATTATTTGTTTGTGCCCGTAATTCTTAGGCCACACATTCAGTAATTATACGCACTATAGATCATTCAACATTAGCCAAATTTTAAATCAATTCTTCCCGCTAATAGAACTATCTGTTTAGGGCGTTTTCATCTGTGCATATCATTTAATGTAAATTTTAAATTCCTTGTCTTGCATCCCGCATGAAGAACGCAAGGATTCACTGTAAGTCCTTCTCTTAAGCATGCATCATTGATTTACGCTTGCATTGGCTTTTTCAATTCTCCCTCCTCGAGTTTTACAACTTAGGAATTAACGGAATTGGGACTGCTCGTTAGGCGTGAATTTCTGTGCTCACATAAACTACAGTGATAACCTTAATCTAAAATTGGGACTGCTAATCAAGGTGACTGTAAATAAACTAACCTAAAATTAACTTTTGTTTGGTGGAGAGAAACCCACTCATTGTTTGTGTAAGAACAAGATCGCACACCTTAGGGTAGAGCCAAAAACCGAAATATTTCATTCAGACTACTGATTTTAAAAATAATTAGCTACTTTTCAGTGAGGGTCTCGGGTAGCCGTTTACGGTCCGACTTCCCTTAGCAGAGTAGGTGGTTTAGAGGACACCGCGGAAGGCAACGTCCTCAAGTAACACGGGTAGCCATTTAAACGGTCCGTACTTACACCTATACTGGTTGAAAGTGGGTGCAACTAGTTGTATGAACTCGGGACAGTCTTTATGAAATATTTCGGCTCCTAACAGCTCCGCTTAATTTGCAAGATTGTCTTGTCATTAAATTAAAATTGAAAAGATAAGCGGCCGAACCCTGACGTGCCTTCATCTGTGTTGAGTGGTGAACTTGAAAATTGGCTTGTGTTTGCTTTGTGTCTGCTTCCTCATAAGGACTCTCTCCATCCTCCTTAACTTAGCATCTTGTTCTTTTCACTCCTGCGCTAAGGAATCTCTTATCCTTAGCAAAAACCTCATTCAATTCTGACACTTAACACTGAACTCTTCCTTTCTGAAGGTGAATCACAATGCCTCCAAAGAAGAACCCTGCTGACGATGAGAACAACAATGACCCTATCCATGCCCTCTTGGCTAGGATAACCGCTGCCGAACAAACCAATGAACTACTTAGGACTCAGTTGGCAATAATACAACAAGGCGAGGCTGCTATGGAAGACACGTATCTCCCGGAATTAGATGAAGATTATAATTGGTTGAGACCTGTCCCCCCTGAGGATGCGTTCGAACACAAACCGCGTTTCCTTGCACTATTGCCAAAGTTCGGAGGAAATAACCATGAAGAACCATATATCTTCCTTCACGACTTCGAGTTAGTCTGTGCTAACCTCTGCCACCCTAAGGTTAGCCAGGACTACATAAGGTTGAGAGCTGTCCCCTTCGCCTTGACTGATAAGGCAGCTTACTGGCTAAAAAATCTAGGGGAAATAGTCACGACATGGGCCACATTCAGGATTCTGTTCTTAAAGAAATTCTACCCAGTTAGTAGAATTAATCAAATGAGGATCAAGCTCACGAGTTTTACCCAACACCCGAATGAACCATTTCATGAAACCTAGGAAAGATTCACAGACTTAGTACAGAAATGCCCAGGACACGGGATAAGTAAAATGATGCTGGTCCAAAGTCTTGTGAGCGGGCAGAACCCTGAGACTCAAGGGTTGGTTAGTGCATCCTGCGGAGGAAGCTACATGGGGCGCCACGAGGACACCGTCTACAAGGTGTTCGAAAGACTTGCTGAGTCTAGCCGTGCACAAACCACTAGCCGGGCTTACATAGCCGGCTCCAAAAAGATGGTGAATAATCTGACAACCGACCACAATGCTGACATGGGAATAATAGCTGATAAGCTAACTATGGTTGAGTAGATTTATAAAAAGGTGGATGAGATCCCTAAATCATCTGATATGGAGAAATTAGCTAAATTGCCGAAACAAATGGAGGAATTGGCTGACAGGGTATCAAAGATTGCACCCCCCGCACCCATACACCAAATTCACTACATTCAAGGTCAAGGGGTAGGGCAACAGAGCCATTGGGGTGGAGACCAAGTCTTGTCCTCTCAAACTGATGAAACCCCTGCTCAGATTGATTTTGAGGAACCTCCACAGGTCATGGAGATAAATGGAGTCTGGTATAATTTGGAACCGGTCAATTGCTCAGTCCAAAACTCTACTCCAAACCCTCGTCCACCGCAAGCCCAGCCCACCTACCAGCCTCAAGTGCAGCAGAGCAGCAATATCGCACGGGTTATCAGAACCCGCAACCTCAGCCACAACAGAACCAACGCCAAAGCCAACAAGGCCAGTATCAGCGACCTCAGGCCAGGCAGGGCCAAGGGTCCTCCTCTTCTGCTATCTCTCCAGAGCTCCAGCGAGTGTTGGATGAGCTTCATGATATGAGAGTCGACATAAATCGACTCTCTCGTTGGAGAGATGAGGTGACTGCACCCCAGACCGTGATTCCAGCCCAAGTCCAGGCTAACCCAAATAGCCTTGGACACAATCAGGTATTAATCTCTGACTATTTCGTACCTGAACTTGAGCCCTCCTCGAATAATAACTCGTATCATATATCTCTTAGGAGCGGAAGGACCAAAACCATGCCTGATCGAGCGAAGGAACACGAAGACATAGCCCCAGTGTCCACCAATTCACACAACCCTGGGGGAATTAACAAAGGAAGACAGGAGGAGAAAGAACAAGTCCCACCCACACCATCCGGATATAATGAAGAGTCTGAGTCTGAGTCAGACAAAGAAATGCCACCAAGACACCAACCTCTAACCTCAAACTTCCCTATTTTTAGTCCAAGTCAGAGTCCTGTACGAACTTTTTCATTCAATAAAAGTGATGATGTTGATCACAACAAATCTAATCCTTTCCCCTGTGCTCTTACGGCGGGGAAGAAGAAAAACATAAAAAACCAAAAAAATGATGAAGAGATGGCCCGCATATGTAAGGAAAATATTAAGGACACTCTGTCCCTAGGCGAGATGATAGAAAGAGACTCGGCTTTTCGAAAATACCTGAAGGTGAGATGCACACCAACTAGGGCCAGCAAACAAACTCATAGCTGAACAAAGAAACACATTCTCTCAGTAGCCACATCTCGTCTTATAAAAAATGAGCTGCCAAGAAAGAAGAGAGACATGGGTGCTCACTTTGTCACTAGCTACATTAAGGAAATCAAGTTTGCAAGAACATTGTTAGACAATGGATCATCCATCAATCTCATGCCCACAACCCTATATGAGCATCTAAATCTAGGTCCTCTCCAACAATCTGCAGCCGTACTTCAATTCGCAGACACATCAACTAAGCGACCTAGGGGCGAGATTCGAAACATTGTCATCAACATAGAGGGACAAAACTACCCAGTGGATTTTACAATTCTTGACATGGATGTCCCTAGAAATTGGAAAGATTCCCAGATGATACTAGGGCGGCCCTTCCTTAGGACCGCAGGAGCTATATTTGATTACACATCCGGGAGAATCCAGTTTGGAAAAGTTGAACTTAAAATGCAGCAAACTAGGTTCCAAAGACCTGACACTGAGTCGAGCACCGACTCTGAAAAATCAGAAACTGAGACTGAAATTGCAGAACCAATAGTTGGGTCCTGGAGTCAAAACCCAACCGCAATGATAGAATCAACCTCATCTTGTGAGGAAATTATTGATGACTTAGTCTGCCAGCTCATTCATGCATCTACCTATACTCTAGGAGACTCAGAGGCCACTCTGGACCTGTCAGTCCATTCTCCTTATGGACAATCCTTGAGTAAGGTACACAGATCGGACGCGGCAATTGCCACACCTCATTCCAACATTAGCGATCCGAGCCCTGATACAACCACGATGGTGGCCAACATTGATACACTACAAGCATCCACATCACAACAAGGAACATCATAGACAGGACCAGATTCGAGAAATATCATTGACTTACCTGAACTGAAACCATTACCACCTACGCTTAAGTATGCCTTCCTTGCAGGAGAAAAGGGACAATTTCCGGTCATTATCAACTCACACCTGACCGAAGAGCAGGAGATCCGCCTGCTTAATGTTTTGGAGAAAAACCGCAAGGCTATAGGCTGGAGATTGTCTGATCTCCCAAGGATTAACCCCGCCCTGTGCTCACACCATATTTACTTGGAGGATAATGCTAAAACCTGCCAACGGAGATTGAATCCAAACTTACGGGAAGTGGTTAAGACTGAGATCGAAAAATGGTGTAAAGCTGGGTTCATATATCCCATCTCCGACTCCAAATGGGTGTCACCTTTGCATGTAGTCCCGAAAAAGTCAGGACTTCAGATTATCACCAATGAGGAGGGAGAAGAGATTACGACATGGGTACCTACGTCATGGCGTGTCTGTGTGGATTACAGGCGCCTGAATGCCGCAACGAAGAAAGATCACTTTCCGCTGCCTTTTATTGATCAAATCCTGGAGCAATTGGCAGGGAGAGAATACTTCTGTTTCTTAGACGGGTACTCGGGCTACAATCAGGTAGCCATCGCCCCCGAGGACCAGGAGAAGACTACTTTTACATGTCCCTTCGGCACATACGCATTCAAGCGAATGCCTTTTGGGCTTTGCAATGCCCCCGGCACCTTTCAGCGGTTCATGATTGCGATTTTTGCCGACATGGTCGGTGATTTTCTGGAAGTCTTCATGGATGACTTCTCGGTCCATGGTGATTCATCCGATGATTGTCTAGCGCATATGGATCGAGTCCTCCTAAAGTGCAGGGAAGTGAATCTGGTGCTCTCTTGGGAAAAAATCCATTTCATGGTAAAAGAGGGCATTGTACTGGGGCATGTCATCTCCAAGAAGGGAATGGAGGTTGACCTTGCCAAAGTTGATGTGATCAAAAAGCTTGAGCCACCTACAAATGTGAAAAAAGTACGGTCTTTTCTAGGGCATGTCGGATTTTACAGGAGATTTATCAAAGATTTTTGAAAAATTGCCCGACCGCTAACTGACCTTCTTGGGAAAGACACCGAATTCTTGGTAGATCATAAGTGTCTAGAAGCATTCGAATTACTCAAAAGAAGGATCATTGAGACTCCCGTCCTACAAGCTCCCGACTGGTCTCTTCCCTTCGAGATCATGACAGACGCATCCGATTTCGCTGTAGGGGTTGTATTAGGACAACGAAAAGATGGAATCCCGTATGCTATTCACTACGCAAGCAAAGTTTTAGACCCTGCTCAGAAAAATTACACTGTGACCGAAAAAGAAATGCTTGCTGTGGTTTTTGCCTTGGAAAAATTTCGATCAATACTTCTAGGATCTAAGGTGACAGTTTACACAGATCACTCTGCCATTCGCTATTTAATGACCAAAAAGGATGCAAAAGCACGACTTCAGAGATGGATTCTACTGCTTCAAGAATTTGATTTGGAGATTAAGGACAAACCTGGCGTTAAGAATGTCGTGGCTGATCATTTATCACGGATTGAACAAAACAAAACTCCGAAATCTGAATCCATCCGTGAAACCTTCCCAGACGAGTCAATTTCTTCTATTGACTCACTCCCTTGGTATGCAGACACGGTGAGTTATCTCGTCACCAATGAAGTTCCTCAAGGTTGGCCCAGAAACAAAATCGATCGACTTAAATCTGAAGCAAGACACTATCATTGGGAAGATCCCTTCCTTTTCTTTGAAGGACCGGATTGCATATGGAGAAGATGTATTCCTCAAGAGGAATATCAAAGATCCTCAATCTATGCCACACCTTGGAGGTGGGAGGACATCACTCTAGGAAGAGGACCGCTGAGAAGATCTTGTAATGTGGATTTTACTGGCCGACCTTGTTTAAGGATGCTTACAATTTTGTGAGGTCGTGCCCCGTCTGTCAGAGAATGGGAGGAACCATTGGTTCCAAAGATGCCATGCCTATGCAACCAGTGATCATCTGTGACGTATTCGATGCATGGGGTATTGACTTTATGGGCCCATTCCCTAATAGTCAAGGATTTGAATATATTATTCTCGCGGTAGATTATTTATCTAGATGGGTGGAGGCTATCCCTACTCGAGCTGCAGATAGCAAAACTGTTTGCAAGTTTTTGAAAGATCATATTATTTCGAGGTTTGGAATTCCAAAAGTTTTAATATCTGATGGGGGAAGCCACTTTGTCAACTGGGAGATAAAGAAGTTGACTAAGGAATACGGCATCGAGCACCGTGTCGCTACTCCTTACCACCCACAATCCAATGGCATGGCCGAGGTGTCAAACAGAGAGGTTAAAGGAATTTTACAGAAGCTCGTTCGCCCTGACAGGAAGAACTGGTCCCAACTCCTGGACCAAGTTCTATGGGATTACCGGACGGCTTATAAGACCCCATTGGGCACCTCCCCGTTTAGAATGGTATATGGAAAACCATGCCATTTGCCCACAGAACTCGTGCATAAATCAGAATGGGCAATCAAAAAGATTAATTGGAACTGTCACCAAGGAAAGAAGAACCGAGAGATGAATTTGAATGAACTGTCTGAAATTAGAAATCATGCATATGAAAATAGCACCATTTACAAGGACAAGGTAAAGAGATGGCATGACAAGAACATTCGAACAAAGATCTTTTTCCCTGGGCAGAAAGTTTGGCTATTTAATGCAAAGTTGAAAATTTTCCAAGGGAAATTGAAATCAAAATGGACGGAACCCTTCATTGTAAGAGAGATACACAATAATGGGAGTGTTGAGATCTCAGAGACCGCAGATAGCGCGCAAACATCTATGGTCAACGGTCAGCTGCTTAAACATTTTGTCGAATCCAATGAGAAATTAGTACAAGTTGAACAGATCTCCTTCACTCAAGGCATGGATTTTGACGAAAAATTTGATCTGCCCAGATAGCACACCTCTCTGGAACCTACACTCTCTTGTACATCCGAAATTCTTCCCGGTTCCCCATCTGTAATTATCCGATTATACTTAGGCTGACCTAAACCTAGGTATAGGGGGACCGCTACCATTGTTTATACATTACTACTCTTCTTTTGTTTTTAGTCCTTCTATATTTAGTACGAGCTATGTCAAAATTTCACTTTGTGCCATGAGGACATAGCACAAGCTAAGTATAGGGGGGGTGTTTGTATATATTTTATCTACTTTATCCATAGCTCGTACTTTATTCATTTTTATCTAACATCGGGGGTGGGTACGAGTAGTGTGTATAATACCTGTTTTTCAAAAAAAACCAAAAAAAACCAAAAACACAAAAAAACACAAAAAAAAACTTTTGCATTAAAAAAATAATCACTCATGGTCTTGCATTTCATCAAGCATTTCATGCATTCCTTGGTTGATATATTCCTGACACATTCACTATCACTCAAGGCTTGAGGATTTTTGAGGACACTTGATTTCTGAAATCTTGAGATTCTGAGTTAGCCTGCCTTAGTCATTAGGGTTTTTAGAACTTAATAATCCACACTTCCCTAGTTTGAAAGATTTGAGCGCTATATTGCACTCTTCATCTCTAACATTCAAAAAGAATATGATCAGCACAATCACTTTCACAACTGCATGATTGATGAGATGAGTTGAGATATCACTTGAGGAACTAGGACTAGAGATTTGAGTTTAGACCCGATCTGATGATATTCGAGGATGGGATAAAGTTAATGAAGGCTTCAGAAAACCTGAGTGTCAGCAAAACACTAGCCAGTATGTGAACAAGATTCATATGCTATCTTTTTGATATTGACCTAAGTGCCAGGGTGTGATGAAATTTAATGAAAATTGTTGATCAGTGTGCGCCAATTTTTGGTAAAAGCAGTGGAGCTAGCCAACAAAAGAAAAGAAAAAGAAATGTCAAGAAAAGCTCTATCATCCAAAGTCAAATTCTAAATGAGCTTCCACCAATGGCGAGCGCTCCCAAATATTTTTAAAGTGTCTACTTGGACCAAGCACTAATTAGGACCAAAGGAGTCGGGCTGACACCATAAAAGGGCTCTGCATCGTAAGCGATACAAGTCTGGGTGTCGAAGGTATCTTAGATACTTAAAAGAGACACACCCCGGTGTACTCCCAGAAAAACAAGTGCAGACGACTCCAAATTCTCTTGACGGACACATTGATCAACAAAATAAAATATACTTGTGTTGAGTAATAAGGCACTCGAGAGGCACCTTGTTCCAATGAAAGGGAGAGAAAATCAGACACAATCCTATGCCCTCCATCAACTGGCCGTCCATCTACACTTTCAAGTCTGACAAACTAATGAGACGGTTGACTGAAGCAAGAATAGACTTATTCCCTAGGGTTGAGGATCAGGTCTAGAGGAGAGTCTCTTGGATTGGAACTTTGGGCGATGTCTCGACTTGACTCTCATAAATGCAGTACACTAAAAATCATATCCTTATACTATATGTACAAAAAGAGAGTCTGAAAATTAGAGAAGTTGGGTTCCTTTTGATTAAAGCTTGGTTGAGCCAGAATTTTAGGATCAATGAAATTAAGGGTCTTCTATGAATTAAGCCTTGAAAATTCACATGCACAGTCAGGGATATATTCAACTAAGTCATTCATTCATTCATGCTCGGGGACGAGCATGGTCTAAGTATAGGGGTATGATGAATCTCGTATTCATCATGCTAAAATTGGTCATTTAGGCTCTGTCCCCCATCATTCACTTGTAATTAATCATTAATAGAGCATTATTAGCATTCATACATGTGTGAATAAAATCTGCATTTCATCATGCATAATTGCATTTAAAATCCCCTGTGTAAATTAGCCCAAAAAGCCGCTAACTTCTCATATTATTAATTAATTCATCCTAACTCTGATTGACCTCAAATCACCTCCATTGTGTAGATATTATTAACCTTATTAAATAAAAAAATACAAAAAAAATTACTAACCCCAATAAGTGTCAAATAATCCCAAAGTCAAATTTCACATCTGACAGACTAAAATGAGCATATCTCCCACATACAGTGTCTGATTTTGGTCTACTCACTTTTAAAGTACTCCATTTTCAAATACCTTCAAAACAAGACCAATTTCATAAAATTCGGAGCTCATATGTGAAAGTTGGGTTTTGGGCCTCTTTTGCGCATTTTAACTTTTTGCCAATTTTGACCTGAGTTTTTATGTGCTTAATTAACTCTTTTAATTTTATTTCTTTTTCATTTGTATCTTTTGATGAAAGTTTTAATAAGAAATGCAAAAATTTAAATCTAGATTAAAACTAAAATCAAAGAAACTGACCAAGTCCAAGCGTCCGTTGTCTGTCTGTTCAAAAATGGTGTGTTTCTTACTTTTATTTTATTTTCCTATTTTCTTATTTATTAAAAATCCAAAAAAATAGATTATGTGTAAATAATTTTCTTATATTTTATCGTATTTTTTCTAGATTTTTTATCCTCTCTAAAACCACCAAAAAAATTACAAAACTCCAAAAATCGGGTTTTCGTACACAAGGAAAGCCACCAAAAATACCACTTCTTACAGGTGACCTCTTTTGCACCCGGGTCCTTCATGTCGTAAAGGAAATTTTTCGATCCGAAGTCTCCTGTTATTTCTTTTCTATTTTTCTTTGTCTACAAATTTTGAAATTTTTTTGGGGGCGCCACGTGGCAGCTTCTGGGCGTACCACGTGGCACCCCCACTCTCTCCAGCCACCCCGCCCAGGTCACGTGCCTAGCTCGTGACCCAAGCCTTCTTCCCCAACGCATCTTCTCCTAGTCGTTTCCCCACCACCCCCGCCATGCACGGCCATCAAGCCGCCGTGCATGGCCCGTTTCACCTCCCCCTCCTGCGTAACGCCTCGCTCCGCCAACCCCTATAAAGTGCCAGCCCCTCCACCTTCGCCAACCATCCACCCTCTCACCGGTGACAGCGGCCACGATCTTGGTGAGATCCAGGACTTCAAGAAGTCCTGTTGCAGCAAGCAGCCAAGCTCGTCGCCCTCCCGCGACTCGAGCCACGCCAGGTACCCCCCCCCCCCCCCCGCCATCGCTATCTTTCACCTGAACCCACGCCACCTCCACCGGCTTTGCACAAGCCGGGAACCGTCCCCCCCCCTCGACTCACAACCCCCCCCCTTGTGTTTTTGTTTTGTTGTTTTGCTGTAGGTTATCGTCAACCCCCCTTCGCCACGGCACCTCTGCCTCGCGCGGAGCCATCAGCACCCACACTGCTCCGCCTCCGCCTCGCGCGGAGCCTCCGCCTCCTGCTCTGCCCTCCGCCGATCGCCACCACTTCCATCTCGCGGCACCTCCGCCCCAGGCCCACCAGCTCCGCCGCACCGCCTCGCCAGCGCTCCTCCTCCTCCCGCACCTCGCGCCGTGTGTCGGCCGAGGTGCGACTTCGCCGCCCCAGCGGCATCTCTGCCTTCGCCACCGAGGAGCACCGCCTCCTGCTCCGCACCTCTGCCTCGCGCGGCCGGGGCGCCCGAACCACCGCCCTCTACCGCGGCCCAGGCGCCGTCGGATCAGGGCTAATACCCCTTGATCCTACGGCTCCAGATCGTCCTCCGCGTCGCCCTCCCCCCGCCGTTGGATCAGGCCCCAGATCCAACGGGCAGCGGCTTGCCACGTGTCATCCCCGAGCCTCGGCCCCAGCCTCGAGGCTCGGGGCGCCCGACCCACCGCCCCATCACTCGAGCCTCAGGTCCGGATCCAAGTCTCTGCCACGGCACCGAGCCTCTGCCTCGGGTCTTCGAGCCTTAGCCTCGGCCGCCCGATCCTCCATCTCCGCATCCAAGCCTCCAGGCACACGTGGGAAAATTGCATCGGAGCCCCTGGGGTTTTTATAAATTACATTTATACCCCTGCCTGGGTAAATTGCAGAGGAGCCCCTCCGACTTTCCTAAATTGCAGATAAGTCCTTCCAGGGACCCTTTTGAAGGAAAAACTTTGTTTTATTTACATTTTAGTCCCTGAAATTCATTTTGTCATATCTTTGTCATTTGGACTCCGATTTCAGCGTATAATATGTCGTTTCGAAGCTAATTTCGTGCTCTACAACTTAGCATCATTTGTGGACATATTTGAGGCTGCTTATTGATAATTATTATTGAGTATATCTGTTGGCATATGTAGGCTTATTTTGACATATTTGTGCCACATTTCCCTTAAAATATTTGATGACTTATTTTGTAGGGATTCGTTGGAATTAAGATATTATTTGAGGACTTATTTTATGCAGGGGTTAAATGAAGGAGATTGAGTAGACATATTGACTTGTGGACTGCAAACATCTCTTAAGAATATAATTTGAAGAATTTTGGAGATAAAATTGATTGCAGGAGTTCTCCGAGTTCTATACACTCTTATTCGCATTATGAATTAATTGGATACATATTTCTGGATTTGATATCTTCTGATATCTGATTTATTATTAAGGAAATTGATCATCATTGTTTGGATTGGAATTCTAGATCACATATCCTGAGCATAAATTCTGTTTATTTTTTCATAGCATTTTCATCATTGCATTGCATATTTTCATCAACACAAAAATTAATCGAGCTTAAATTTGATTATTTAATTTGATTCAAGACCGCGCAACTAAAAACCACCGTTCCCTGTGTTCGACCTTGGTAAACTTACCAAGTAAAAATATTCCACAACATTCATAGATTGTGGTATTTTGACGACCGAAATCTGCCTCCTATACTACAATTTACTATTACTAAAGAGGAGAATTTCGCGTTCATCATCTTTGCAGACATGGCTCGAGCTAAGTATAGGGGGCCATATATACTATATATATACTTTAGCCATAACTCGTACTTTTTGTATTTGTGGTTGAAAATAATGTTAAATTTTTATAACCTTTTAAATAAAAAGATGCTCCTCTAACATCCATTGTACATACTGATTAATAAGTCAGGCAAAAATACTTTTACAAAATGTTTGAAGAAAGTTTGAAAATATATTTGGAAAATCTATTGAAAAAAAACTATTTGGAAATTATTTTGTAAAATGTGTTCAACCTTTGTAAATATTTTTGTTTGCAAAAAAATTTCTTTGCGTGAAATAAAATGTTTGAAAAATGATTTGTAAAGGGTTGGAAAAATGGTTGCAAAAATATTTTGAAAAATCTATATATTATTTGAAAAACCTTTGCAAAATGATTTTCAAATAGGTATAAATGTTTGTAAAAATTGTTTATGAAAATTATGTTGGACTATAGTTTTCAAAACTGTTGAAAAATGATTTTCAAATGAGTTCGAGGATTATACACACCATACTCAAAAGTCTTTATAAATGTATAAAAGTGATCAATTATTCCTTGTAAATCCTTTAAGAACCAAAACTCTTCTATATTTAAGATATATTCCCATGTAAAGATATGTACATATTCTCAAAAATCACAAAAACATTGTAAACTAAAAACACCAAAAATATTTTGCATTTATGTATCCTTTCTGTCGATATTGATTAATAAATCATGTTAAAAATACTTTTGCAAAATGATTTGGAAAATGTTGTGACCCGTTTGGAAAACTTTTTGTGAACTATTTTTAAACCTTTGTAAAAATCTTTTGATTTGCAAAAAAACATTTTCTTTGTGTGAAATAAAAGCTTTGAAAGCCTATTTGCAAATGATTTTGAAAATGGTTGTAAAAATATTGTGAAATATATATATATATATATATATATATATATATATATATATATATATATATTGTGTGAAAATCTTTGCAAAATGGCTTTCAAATGTTTGTAAATGCCTGCAAAAATTATTGTGTACTATAGTTTTCAAAATTATTTTCAAATAAATTTGAGGAATAAATGCATCATTAAATAGGAATAACATGTATATCTAAATAAATAAAATTATTTACCAATTACGCATAAATACATGTGAAAATAACTTTTTGTAAACCTGTAAATTCTTTAAATTTTTAACTCTTGTGAACAAATAAAAGAAGCACGCCCGTGTCAAAAGTTGTATATATTTTACTTTTTGTGCCAAAATTCTTTGCAAAAATTCTTGTTATTTTCAAATTCTTTTTGAAACAGATTGCATTATTCTTTGCAGCATTGTACATAGCATTTGCATAGCATTTATATTCTTTCGGATTGAGCTTGATGATTGAACTAGTCCAATAAAGTCGAAGATTGGAGCTTGGTTGGACCTTACTGCACCTAACTGCACTGGAACCTTATGGGAACTAGGTTTAAGGTACTTCACGTCTATGAGGACTTAATTCTTTGAGACTCAGGGCTAGGTTCAAGTCACCTCAACAGACTAACTAGAACTTTTCGAGACGTACGCGACTCTTGTCGGTTGTGACCTAACTTGGACACTTGCACCTTTCACTTGGCTCAACTCAGTTGGAGTGGTGAGGGGGTTGGATTTGCTGGTTTTAGATGCACACTGGTGGAAACATTCATCCTTGTCTAGGGAGGGAAATGCACCCCAACCTGGTCCAGTTACCATGAAGTCTAAAGACAGGAGAGTGTGGGTTGCAATAAAGCTTCAAAAGAGGGATAGTCTTCTGGCTCAAGAGGAAAAACTCCTTATGTAATGTTGTTGTAAATAGTAAGTTGAAAAAAACTCCAAAAAAGTGGACAAGCCTGCAAATAAAAATAAAATGCATGCTGGAGTATGTATATGTTGTATAGAAAATAAGCAAGCTTGAGCATCAAAGTTATACCATGTGAGCCTGCAGCTGGATGACTTGACTACACTGGTCATGCGTCCAAGGATAGGTAGCTACACTAGCTATCATCCATTCTTTTCTCCACCTACTCCTCTTGAGTTGAATGCCACTTGAACTTAGAAGGGAATACCCCGCTCCTCCAGGACAGAGTACTGGATTGGGGAATCATTGGGCTGTCATTCTGGAGAAGTCGGTTCCTTTGTCATTTCAGTTGGAAAGAGCCACTATCACTTACACTGTACAAGTCAGCTTTATAGTCATAAGGGTTTGTGTATGATGTAGGCTAGTTCTCACATGGCTATTGAGGTGGTTTAAACCGAATTCTATGACTCTTGAAGGCTTTTGTGTTTTAAATTTGGTTCCCGACCAGGTTCCACACACATTTTCACATCAAGGTTTGACCTGAGCTCCAAACTTTTTGTAAAGACAAGTTTAACAACTTAAAGCAATTTTGTTTATTCTTTCTTTTTCTTTTCTTCTTTATTCTTTTGCACTTATTGCATCAGTGTTTGCTAGGGACTAGCAAAGGCAAGTATAGGGGGTGGTGAATCTCCATTTCATCACCTTTATTCTATCATTTCGTCCTTAAAAACCCTAGCTAATGCATGTAAATAGCATCAATTTGTACAAAATAGCATTCATTATTTGTTGTATTTATTGTATATAAAACATGATTTTTAATGTCAAAATTATAGAATAAATAGAAGAAAGAAAAAAGGAATAAAATATCAAAGATTTTTTTGACCCTAAACCCCGAGACCAAGACAAGAATTGAGTTGGTCGACAAAGAATAAAGTAGGGGGAGATCAGGGCCAAAAATGGAATAAAAACCCAATTCTTTTAATTCATTATTTATGCACTTTTGACTCCTATTTTATTCTTTATTGTTTATTCATCAAATGAAGAAACTTTGTACATAGAAGTTGTAGATAATAATGTAAATAAAAATACAAAATTGAGTTTGTACAAAAATAATACACAATGTTCATTTTATACAAAAAAAACCAAAATCCCAACTTCCCAGACCCATATCTTTCAAGAAAAAACTCAAAACATATCAAAATCGTATCTAGTTGTATATAACTTTTCACAAGCTATTTAATGGTGGTAGTTTTATATTTTTTAGAGTTATTGTGTGAAAGTTAGGTTTTTGACCCCTCGTTGTATATTATATCGATTAAAATATTCAATTTATTCATTATTCATTATTTTTACAAATATATATTATTATAGTTTCGTAATTATTATTTATACATATGTGCATATTGAAACTAAAATAAAAACAAAAAGAATAAAATAAAATAAAATAATTCTATATGTAAACATAGGCAAAATACCTATGTTACCACTTGTATATAAATAAAAGGGAATCATATTCTGTTATTCTTTATTCTTTTATATTTTTATTTATATTCTATTAAAAATATAAATCTAAGATAAAACCCAATAAAATACATTAAAATAAAATAATGAATAGAAAACATAGGTAAAATACCTATAAGTATACTTATAAAACATACATATCTATTTATTTAAGTGTACAAATAACATCAAAAAATAAAATAAAAATATATTTATACTCATAAAAATAAGTTATAAATGTATAAAATAAAAAAAGAAAAAAATAAAATAAAACATACAAAATAAAAATAAAAATGTACCAAATATTGATAAATATACCTGTAAATACACTAATAAAAATTAACTACTAATAAATAAAGTCAAAATTAAATAAAAATCATAATAAAATACTAAATAAAATAATAAACATTTTTGTTTTATAATTAAAAATCAATAAAATTATTTGCTATTTTTAAATAATTATTATTTAATAAAATTGCTATTTTATCTTTATCTGGGCTGGCGTTGACCAATCAGGGGTCCCATCTTTTGACCCTCGGTCAACTTCTCCCCACCCCCAACTCTGACTCCCGTCAAACTTGTCCAATCCCGCAATTTCACGCATTTTTCCCAGGCGTCTCATCGCTCAATCGCCTTCGTCCCCTTCATACAAAATGATCATTGATCATTGTACATACTCGCCATACCCTTTAAACTTTTATATATACGCTCGAATTGTCGCAATATGTTGGTCAAAAAAGGGTGACACTATGTTCTATAAATAAAACACCTTCACCTCCATCGATTCTTTGGTCACCATTAAGTGCCTAGGAGCCATGGCTTAGTGTCTAGGAGGAGTCCTCGTGACAGGGGGAGCGTCTTCAATGCCAGGCCAAGCTCCAAGAGCGAGGGGTGCACCCACAGCCGCCCGTCGTCGGTGACCCTGCTCCCTGGGCAATCACAGGTGTGAAAGTTGTTCCTTCCTTGTTTATTTCACCCATTTTAATCGTAGCTTTAATTTCCAGACATTAACTTAAGATTTAGTCACTTAAATTAGTGTAATTTGAGTTGCTCGTAATTCGCCGGAGTCGAGCTCCGACAAGCTCCTCCGCACATTATAATCAACTCTCCCAACTCGATGTCACCCTCATCTCTCTTCCCCTTCGATTCCTTACGCCTCGCCCCCTCCATCCAACCAGATCGATGCTAGATCTGGAAAAAACGCTCCTCCAACTCTTTCGCTCGCCAGAGGAGCTCCGCCTGATCCATATCTTGTCTATTTCCGATAAATAAAACCCCTAGGATCCTCATTGTGGTGTGCTTGAGCTTTCTGCATGTGCTAGGGACCAAAAGACTCCAATAGGAGTCGATTTTTGAAGAGAGGAGGCATCTGGGGTTGACTTTCTTCCCCGAGCTTGTGCGGCCACACTGGAGCTCCAGGTGCCCCAATGAAGGTACCAACTGGTGCGGAAGGTCACGAGGAACGTATAGAGCCCCTTGACATAGGGAATGGTGGTCGGAGTAGCCTGCAAGATCCGACCGAAGCTCGCCCTAGGCGACCTTCTTCCCTGTTCTTCCAGCCCCTTCCTCAGTTGTTCGATCGTCTCCTCACGCCGCATGAAGTAGTCGTCGTTGGATGCGTCTTTCCCTCACCATCAGATTGCGACCTGCGATCTAATCTCGAGCGTTCATCGACGAACTGGTACTGTGCGTTTGATGAGCGATGCGTGTCAAGTGGATGAAGCCCAACCGTTGGATCGTGCGCTCTTTTATGATAAGTTGCAAACTTAGCCCCGTCTTTTTGTATTTTATTATTTGGTCTAGTAAAAAAAAGTTAGCGTTGTAAATAAATTGGTAAGTTTATAAATGGAACCCTGAGCTTTATGTATTTGCACTTTGGTCCCTCCTAGAGTCATTTGTTGTCCCCAGGTGATTGGAAAAATTTTGCATTGAGGCCCCTGGTATTTTTATATATTCTGAAAAGGTCTTAAAAATTAAATAAATATTTTCTTACGTTGGGTAAATTGCATCTATGCCCTTATCTTTTATTTTATTTGCAAAAATGCCCCTGTCAAGACATTAATTGTTGTATGTTTTATCTATTTCTTAAATATAGCCAATGTGCTCCTAAAAATCCACAAAAATAGGGTTAAATGATCCATGCCATGTACCATCATGCCATTATTTTTAATCGACGTTTTTTTCATATAACATATTTATTAAAAATGAAAAGGAGCATATATATTCCTTGTTTAACTTATAAAATCACAAAAAAATTATAATATCTCTAAAATTCAAAAACAATATATGTATTATATTTTGACTTATTTTAATCACAGACTAAAAATCACAAAAAATGGAACAACAAAAATCCCAAAAATCGAAAAACCCCAAAATCTTTTATAAAAATCTTAAAAAATCCAAAAATATCTTTTCCTGTTTTATAAATTTATTTATATTTATTTATTTATATTTATATATTAAAATTAATTTAGATAATTTTGGAGCTTATTTACTATTTTTAAAATCCAAATCAATCTCAAGTATTTTATTAATCCTTTATTTGGAATATTTTTTAATTTAAAAATACATAAAATTAGAAAATAAAATCTTAAAAAATCACAAAAATAGTAAAATAATAATAATAACCCAAAAATATTTTATTTTCTTATTTTTTGATTATATTTGTTAATTTTTATTACAACCCTAACTTATAGTGTATAGATATCTTATATAGCTTATTATATATATATAAGAAAATATAAAAAGAAAATACAAAATCAGAAAAATTAAAATCAAATTTTAAAATTAAAAAAATAAAAAATAAAAAAATAATAAGAAGCAAAAATATTTAAAACCCACAAAAATATCTATATAAATGAATGACTGAGTTGTGCATGAATAACCTTACGCTGCCATTTTGCTCTCTGTGGTTCGACCTCTACGTGTTTGCTTGCTATGCATTTTATGGTAGAGTAAATAAATCCTAACTCCATATATTTGCTATTAGTTGAATTACGTATATTTTGGGTTAATTGCTGACTAATCAGGGTTTTCGTTTGGGGTCACTTCGACGACTGTCTGTCCGCCTTGTCGATTGACATGACCTTTACTGAAACACCTATTATCAGAAGGTCTCATCGGCAAGGATGAGGGGAAGATCTAGGTGTGATCCTCAGCATGTTCCAAGCCGTGTAGTGGCTTTATCGAGCTGTTGAGCTCGGGTCCTTGTCGCCGGAACCCTCGAGCGAAGACCAACTAGCTTTGAGCCACTCTCCCCAGGCAATCCATTCACCATACATGAAACCTCCTTCCTTCCTTCTCCTCCTTCTTCTTCCTCCTCCATTATTCTTCATCTTCTTCTCCATACATTCTCTCTCTTTGAGTTCACCATTGTTTTTCACTAAATCACCAAATAAATTGCATTTCAATGGATAATCACACCTTCTGTTCATGAATATGATTTTTATTTATTTATTTGGTTAGATTTCATCAATTGATTAATCAAAAATTTACATCAGCTAAACAAATCGGGAAAAATCTCATGTTTTCAACAGGGACTCCTTTGTGCAAATTCCACACATTCTCTCTCTTCCTCTTCTCTTTCTCCTTCCTCTCTTCTCCTTCCTTACACTTCCAACCAATAAGAACCCGTCAAATCTCAACCTTTGAATCCATTCACCTCACTTCACCCATAATATCCCATGCACACCACACACAAGCAGCAACTGTTGTTGCATTTCCATTGCACCCAGCTGCACTTCCCTCACACATACTACACACAACCATAGTTGTTGTTCACTTCCCTCGCACATGCACAAGAAAAAACCGTTGCACCTCCCTCATGCACGTTGTTGTTCATCTTCATCTCTCGTGCACATTGCTCTCATTCGCACACACTCCATGCAGCAGTAGCAGCTCACCTTGTTGCACCCACTTTGCATCCATACTTTGCACTCCTACGCACCCACACTTTGCTGCACTCGCATGCACCCTCATTCTTCCTCCCTACATCATCAAGCATGAGCAACTCCATCACCTTGACCACCTTATACACAGTCGTTGCACTTTGCACTTACACTCTTGCCATATATGAGTTGCTCACCTTGCACCCATATCCCATTGCAGCCATAGCTATGTTTACACACTTACATACTCATCACAGGACCCCACTCCACTTGCCTCGCATCTCTATTTGCATCTAACCCTGCATGGCATCAATAGTCCAAGAAGACAAGTCTACATTGTTCCTTGGTGTGTTCCTGACGAGCCCTCCATCAAAATACCTCCGCGCTGAAGGTGAATCCAGCATCAGAGAAAAATAGAGGTTGTGTGTTTGCAACAAGCGGAGTGGTTTCCACCACCTCGAGGCGGTGTTAGAATCGTTGATAAGCAGTTCACATTGGATCTCAATCCAACAAACAACCAACACAGAGATCCAAGAGCTAAGGAGACGTGTCTCATTACGCGTGATCTGAGCACTTTGTAGACGAGCCCCCCAGAGATTCCAGATACAATAGAAACTACCACGCCTGGGATATTTGCAGAAAGACTCAACCAAATTTTGCAATAATAGATAAGCCCTTATCTGGACTATTTTAAGAATAAGTTCAAAATTTTTCTTACATTTTAGTCCCTGCATTGGACCTTTCATATCTTCTACATCTGTTCTCCAAAAATTACGTATTTGGTCTCATTTTAAAGTTTATTCCATCCTCTATATTATGAAACATTGTAGATCAGATTTTGAGGTTATTAGACTTTGATGCTTTTTTGTGGAGAAATATTAAATTGGGATTATTTCTTTATTCTCTAATTATAGGCTTCTTGAGGAAATTACACATGAACATTTTTATTACACATGGATTACTCGAGGACATTTTTTAGCACCATATATTGAAGTAATATTATTAATTTGGTTGGTTTAATTGAAATTGAGACATTATCTTTACTGTGACAAATTATTATTATTGGAGTGGATCTGTGAATGCAAAATATTTTGGGAGATTCTTGATTTGTTTTCAGGCTTGGTTGAATGTAAATCTATTACCAAGAATTTGATACTTTTGCAGGGGATATATAGAGGAGGCTTGAATAATTTATTCCCTGACTTATTTGCAGTTTAAACATCATTTTTTAGAATAATATTGCAAGGAATAAGCTTGAGATCTAAATTAATTCATTATGTTCACCTGCAAGCTTGAGCTCTAATTGATAAATATTTCTGGATTTAACCTCTTTCGATCTATGATTTCATTTGAGGATTAATTGATTATCTGAATTGAGGGTTGAAATTATATAATCACAGAACCAGACTCATCATCTCCTTTATTTCTTTTTCTTACATTTTCTTTTCTTTTTATTTGCTAACACAGAAATTAACACAACATTAAATTAATTATTGAAATCAATTTTGAAAACAAACAACTAAAAATCATTGTTACCTGTGTTAGACCTTGTTAGACTTGCCAAGTAAAAAGTCACCACAACTTTCAAAGATTGCGGTTTTTGATAGATCATTTCTGCCTTTCTATACTACAATATATCATTCTTAAGTGAGGTAGAAAGTAGGTCATCAGGGGTCGAATATTTACTCACATATTGAACTACAAATGGAATCCTATCTCTCTTATGTCCTAACACGTCCCCTATAGCAAAATCTGAGACATCTGTCATGATCTTGAAGGGAATAGATCAATCTGGAGCTTGTAGAACGGGAGAACCTATAATCTTTCTTTTCAAGTGCTCAAAGGCCTATGGACACTTGTGATCTACAGTAAACTCAGTGTCCTTTCCTGAGAGCTCGGTCAGTATCAAGCAATCTTTGAAAAATCTTTGATGAACCTCCTGTAAAATCCAACATGCCCTAAAATGAATACACTGACTTGATGTTTGTCGGATTCTCAAGTTTCTGTATCACATCCACCTTGGAAAAGTCAACCTCCATCTATGAGCTCAACCAAGCTTCATGTAGTTGGAACATCATAGTTAGGGAAATTATAGTGGTTATGATTTAAGATAGAATCCTAATAAACCATGTGAAGCTGGGAGTGATAGTCATCGTGCTCATCGTACTGAATGTAGATGAAAATCCTTATCATTTGAAATGATTTAAGGACAATGATAAGTGTTTTTTAAGATGTTCATCCCATACCTTTGGGAGAAAAGATCTCGCGGTGCTTCTTAGATCTTAGTTTTGAATTTGTTCAGAAGTAGAGAAAAGAAGACATTGGGATCATCATATCATGGTACACCTTAAATATATCCCTCAAGGAAATATCCAAGGAAGGCTTCATTCCCTTAAGATATGGTACTGACATATATAAATGGATAGCACCTCAAAATGTTGAGGATGTGGATGTGATATTTGCAAGCCCTTATGCATCATCTATAGGAAGCCTGGCGTGTGCCATGATATGTACAAAAACAAATGTCCGCCATGCAGTGGGAGTGGTAAATTGTTACCAATCCTACTATGGAGATAAAAAACTTGATTACAATAATAAAAACATCTTGAATGACACAAGAATTAGAAATAGTGATCCCAAAGTCTTATTTTCAAGGACTTAAGACACTAGAGATAGTTAACTCAAGGTATTATGTACATATACCTTAAAAAACCTTACTGGTTATGTTAACTACTAAGTTGTAGTATGAAAGGCTAAAACTAACAAGATGCAAGGCACTTTGACTGTCTTAACAAGATTGAGTATCGGTTGCATAAGATGCAACATTCGTAGTAGATGAGAGCATTATTACCTGGGGATATGTAATTCTGTAAAAGGACTCAGCATAATCTCTCGGGACATAATGACTAGACAACTGACCAACCTATTTATCTAGATGGCTTATAATTAGCACATAAGTGCGGCTTTAACGATTTGCTCCTTCACAACTCTTTGGGCTAGTGGGAGATTGTTGGACATGCGAGCCCATGGAGAGCCATTATGTAATAAAAGTTATTGAAAATCACTCCTTAATCTGAAATAAAGAATAACTATTTTCATAATAAGTCCCTTAGTACAAATTTTGGTTATGTACCTTGGCCATCTTGATATCATACAACTGTTTTTCCAATGGTTGGATCATAGAGTTCAGGCTTTGTTGAATGTTTGAAGAGTTAGATTGAGGACTCGACCGCACCATCAAGTGATAATCAAGAAAGGATCTCCAACTTGAGAAGGAGAAGGCAATCCTTACTCCAAAGCATGACATCTGGTTGACCTCTTGATGCCAGTCCTCTTCATAGGAATAGATATTCAAAGGTGTCAAATGACTTAGTCAAAGTGTTGATGTTACGAGATTGAGATAACAAATACCTATATTGTATATTGTCACATATAGGCACACATCCTCTAACCAAAGACATGTGTATTAATATATGTTTGAGTATGTACATTTGGCAAATTATTAGTAACCTAGTCGAGGTCTATACATTGGTGCATTGGTGTGCATGTAACGGCATATGAGTAATATGATCTCTCAAAGGGATCATACAGGTTCTCCACTGAATCAAAAGACATGAGCTCACTCATGAGATATTGGGTCAAACCAAATTCCATCATTTTTCATCTAGCTTTGGAATATGATATATGCTTTTTCGAAAGCATATGATTGATACCAACTCCCTATAATAAAATGAGAAACTTAATGATAATTGATAAAACCCTGAAGGAGACAGTTCAAAAGAGATTCAAACTTCGGGTTTTATCACAATCTTCTAGTATGCAGGATGTACGGGTACTAGGAGTACTCGAGGTTGATGTGATCTTAATCGATTGTGTACCACAATGCTTCTATTCTGAGGGAGTGATGAAACATTTTTGGATTTTAGTGACTTTTCTCAATAGATTGGTTATCCAATCTTAGTCCAAAGTTTGGACATTGATCTAAATTGGATTCGGATGCAATGAGAAGATTGGGTATACTGTTTGATATGATCAAACAACACAATGAGCTCTTCTAGATTTGGAAATGAGATTAGATATCATTACCCGCTTTACATGGCATATACAATCGACTCAACCTTGTCTCCAAAGAATCAACTGAGAAGGCACGTTATCCTTGAAAAAGTTCAGGGATTGTTCCATTAAAGACATAATATGGGTATTAGAAAAATATGAGAAGACAAGATAACTAACATTGGATTAATTATTGTAAATAACGTAGATATGATTCACATTATTTGGACATGTGTAGAGAGAAAACTAAGATAAAATTTGATTTCATTATCTTGAACGAGATAAATGTAGACAATGCTAACTACAATAATCACAGATAGTGTAGATGATATCCACAATATCCTATTAAGACTTAATTGTGAACATAATTCACAATTTTAATATTAGTGTGGGATTCACATTACACAAATAAATGTAAATATTATTTACATTTAGTTTTGGACAAATGAATACGTATTCAGTGATAATTGATTAACATAATAGTTTAATGAATAAAGAATTGACTCTAATAGAGATTAAATCCAAAAAGGGAAAAGGAATAAGAGAGAAATACTCCTAATTAGGAGTGGACAACCATCGTGGGAGCCATCATGGTGGGCATCCATCCCATAAGGAGAGCTTCCTCCCTTCTTTCCTTTTATTTTTCATTGATGATTGATTTTTTGTAGATATTAAATTAGAAAAAGGAGTTGATTATTTATTTTCAAATCTTAAACCTAATTGTGGTTGAGAGCCTCATCAATATTGGTTGTTGATTAATTTTAAGAGTGCATCCTAACCATAAAAAATCTATAAAAGATAAGGCAACCCTAGCCTTTTATAGAAGAATAATTTTGAAGAGTTGAAATGATCAAAGTCTCTCTCTCCATATACACATCCATCGTCTCTCTCTCTCTCTTGCTCTCTCTCTCTCTCCATCTTCATGTGGTTGTCCCCTATCCTAGGGTTATGGATTCCACTCCAGTCATCTCCCTACCCTCGTGCTAAATAATTGATACAATCACTCTCTCATTGAGGTTTTCCTTCCTCGGTGGCTCTTGTTCTTGAAGAATGAAGAGGTTTCGTACGACAAAGTAAGGAACTATGTTGTTTGGATTATATCACTGGATTGTGGAAGTTCATCCCCACACCCGCAAGTGATGTCTTCATTGGATCGAACATGAGATAGGAGGTCTCTTCGCTTAGAGACTCATAGATCACAATCACACTTCATGAGGCATGTTCTAAACTCGTGTCATCATAATGAAATGAATTGGGAATGGTTCCCAATCCATGTGGTTCCATCTAAAATTTTAAATTCGACTACTATCGCAACGTGTACGATAAGTCTATTTTTATCTAATTTGATTCCATCTTCATACTTCCATGATGCGAGCAGCCTTAATCTCCTCCCTTCAGCTTGGATATTTTGTGATCCTCGATGAGACCTTTCTGAATGAGGATATTTATCCCCTCCAATTCATGTGCTCCAACAGGATATGCCACAACCTTGATTCTAATTTCACAGCTTGGGATGCCACTACAACTGAACTAGAAATTTTAGACCCATGCATATTATATAGGGTCTTATACTTTTTATCCTTAATAACAACCCCTTTGGAAACCTTTAGAACACCACCCTCGACGTTATATATGTATCCTTTAGAGTCCAAGAGTCCACTTTAGAGTCCAAGAGTCCAAGGGTTACCATGTTCTTTCTCAAACCAAGAACATGATAAACTTCGGTCACTATCTTCATGACTCCATCATGCATCTTGCATCAATCCCCGTTATGACATTTCTACCATCCATCTTCTTGCAGGTAGAGAACCAATCTTCAATCAGGGTCATATGGTAAGAACATCTTGAATCAGGTAACCATGTGCTATCTATCACCTTTTGCTCTATGAAGACAAATCATCTTCAGAATGTACGCCTCCTTGAGCCACTACAGCAATTGTGGCCTTTACCGCCTTAGTCGGGCAGTCCATCTTTCAATGTCCATATTCATTATAGTAATGCAGATGTCCTTGGGATTGTGAATATTCTTCAACTTTGGTTTTTGCTTTTCTATATTTGCATTCCACTGTTCTCATGAGTCATAATTAATTTTACGACATGAGAGTCTTGCTTACATGTAGCCATGTTCTGAAGTTCATGCGTATCCAAAATTGTGCAGCCTTCCTCTTCGGCTTCCACCAATAAATGACTGAACAAAATTTTTGTATGAAAGTGGAAGAGAAACTAATAAAATCAAGGCATCATTCTCATCTTCTATATTAACGTCTATTTTTCTTAAATCCATTAACAATGTATTTACGTGATCTAGATGTTCCTTAATTGAAGTATCTTCTTTCATGCAAAGAGATAACATATGTTGCTTTTGTGGGGGTGCATTTGCTCCTCCCACCTCTAAAAATAAAAAGTAGTAGGTTGCATTTTCATATATCAACATCCCATATTTTAAATTTTGGAAAATATTTCATCTTTAACCTTAACACCCAATAACATTGCATTCCATGCATAATTCATATTAGTTTCATCTTAAATATACCAAAAAATATGTTTTTATAATCTTTGGATAATTCCCTGTATGAGAAAATATGTTTATATTTTTAGGGCTAATTTACACCACATTTCCTATTTTAAAGTTTAGTCTTTGCTAGCCTTTAATTTTTTTGAAACTTTGTTTTATTTGTTTTATTTTAATATATTCCTATATTTTTAAAGTACACAAAAAATATTACAAAACCATAAAAACCCAACAATATTTATTTCCCTTTTTGTATTATAAAACTATTTCCATTTAAAATAATTAAAACTATCATCTATATCATCTTTATTATATAATAAAGTATCACTTTCATTTCTTTCTCTTTCTAATTAAAAATGAATTGAAATTTATTCCAAAATAAAAAATAAAAAAAGCATCAAAAAGTCACACACATTGCATTAACATTTACATTAACTGCATCACACATGCACACACAGTAATTCATTTATCATAAATCACTACATAAACTATATATAACATTACATTAATCGGCATTGCATATAATTTATTGATATTTGCACCAAACTTAGATACATGTCATATTAAAATCACTAAATTCGGTCAAGCATTCGGTCAAGTCCTTCACTAAATCTTCATTGCCTCCTTATGCTAGACCTCATTATATTACCAAGTAAAATAAAAACATTACCTGCTCTCTTCATCAAGATTATGTTATATATTCAGTGTGATTTTTTACTAATCATTTTTTGGACTTATACTACAATTGTACTTGATTAACAAGGGTATAAAACAATACATCAAGCTTTTCCACAATTCCCAAGTACGTCTTTCATATACTAGACATGTGGCATCATATCAATGCTTGGGTTGTGCCTCAAGTTATGTTATGAAGGGGTAGAAACATGCAAAGAAGCTCTTGGGACTTTCAAATATCATGCTTATACCGCTTCCCACTGACGGGGGTACTCGTAAATACCATAAGGTAGTTTTTTTAGAAATTGCATTCAGGTCCATTTCAAACATAAATATATTTGTTTTGCTATATTTCTTTGTAGTCTAATCCTTACACTTATTTTTGTAGTTTAACCCCTTAGAACTCATCAATTTGCTTTAGACTTGTCTAATGATGCTCTAATATCTCTCAAAATTTGGTGGTTTTTCATTGCATTTTTTATTTTTACTAAATAAGTTAAGTTAATTTTCTTAGAATTTGGATATTTGATTACTTAAAATTATGTGCTTGAAAATTAAATTTTTAAATTTAGTATGCTTTTGAAAATAAATGCTTTAATTTCTATCACAATTAATTAATAATTTTACCTTTTGAATTAACTTAAGCATATGTTATAACATTCAGCTTCCCTGATTAATCATAGTAATCGTGCGACTGTTGCACACGCTCCATAATTTTAGTTTTGATTTTTACCATCATCTGTTATTTATTAACATTGAAAAATCACAAATTAGGTTTTGTGTCCAGAAAATCCATAAAACAGAAAGTTGATGCTAAAGAATCCACAAATCTCCATTGTGCACATTTTTGTTTGTCTTATGTCATATTTAAATACCATCCAAAATTATTTCATACCTAGGTAAATTTAGAAAAAAAACTTGTAAAATTTTTTTTAAAAAATAAAAAGATTCCTTTTGTATATAAGTAGGTTACCTACCTAGGGAAACTACCCCCTTTAAAATGTCACACACTTTGGGTATTTTAAAGTACTTTTCAACCTATATTTATACAACAACAACAAATCCTTTTCCCATAATTAAGTAGGGTCGACTACATGGATTCTTTGCCTCCATTCAGATCTATCTTGGGTCAATATTGGGTTTATATCCAAAAAACTAAGATCCCTTCATATAGTCTCATTCCAACACTTCTTGGGCCCTCCTCGCCTCCTCTTAGCAGGCTCAACATCCCAAAACTTACATCTTCTAACCAATGCATCAGCTGACCTCCTTTGCAAATGGCCAAACCACCTTAAGCAGTTTTCTCGCATCTTATCCTCGATCAGAGCTGCACAAACTTTCCTTCTGATTGCATCATTCTGAATCCAATCTTTACATGTGTGTCCACACATCCACCTTATCATTTTCATTTTTGCTATTGTTATTCTCTCCACATGTCTATGGTTCACAGGCCAGCATTCAGATCTATAGAACATAACATGTCTTACGGTTGCTTTGTAGAACTTTTCTTTTATTTTTAAAAGGAATTTTTTATCACCGAGAACAACAAAGGCTCCTCTCCACTTTAGCCAACCTGCATCTATTCTATTAATAGCATCTCCATCAATTTCCCCATCATGGTGCAAAATAGATCCCATGTATCTAAAATAGTCTCTCTTCTGAATGCTATCATCACAATCTTCACCTCGATTCTTTCATCATTGCTTCCATCAAAAATGCACTCCATATATTCAGTCTTGGCCCTACTTATACACAATCCTTTAGTCTCCAATCTCCAGGCCTCAAGCTTCTCATTTACTCCATTTATAGTCTCATCAATTAACACAATATCATCAACAAATAATATACACCAAGGTATCTCATCCTGAATGTGACTTGTCAACTCGTCCATAATCAAAGTAAAAAGAAATGGACTCAAAGTTGAATCTTGATGTAAACCAATGTTGACATCAAAATAGTCAGTCTTCCCAGATTGTATCCTTGCACAAGATAAGGTTGTATCATAAATATCCTTTCTGAGGTTAATGTATAGGACATGTACTTTCCTCTTCTCCATAACTCTTCACAATATCTCACATGGGATGGAATCATAAGCCTTCTCCAAATCAATAAAAATCATATGGAGGTTCTTTCTTTTAGCTCTATAAATCTCCTTTGTTCTCCTTAATAAATGGATGGCTTCAATAGTTGAGCGATGTGGCATGAATCCGAATTGGTTTTCTTTTACTTTGGAAACTTGCCTCAACCTTCTTTCGATCACACGTTCCCGTATTTTCATAATGTTACTCATCAGCTTGATACCTCTATAATTTGAACAATTTTGAATGTCCCCTTTGTTCTTATAAAGAGGCACCATGATACTTCTCCACCAATCTTCATGTATTTTATTGCTTTGCAAAATAATATTGAATAAATTTGTAAGCCAAGTCAAACCAAGCTCACCTAAAACTCTCCATACTTTTATAGGAATGTCATCCGGTCATATACCTTTCACAGGTCTCATAACCTTCAACCTCTACTTCCTTTCTTTATATTCACCAATAGCTTACACGATTCAAGTAACTTTCACTACTAGCTAGATCACCGAAAGTGATCTCTTTGTTTCCTTCCCCAATGAAAGCTTATGGAAATACTACTTCCATCTAGTCTCTATATCCTTTCGAGCAACAAGCATGTGACCATTCTCATCCTTAATGCATTCTCACTTGAGAAAAGGTATTTAGTCTTTCTTTCTCTTGCTTTGACCAACCTGAATATATCCTTCTGGCCCTCCTTAGAGTTGAAAATTTTATAGAAAACTCATAAGCTTTTGACTTAGCTTCGTTTACAGCCTTCTTTGCTTCCCTTTTCGCTATTTTGTAGTTTGTGACACTTTCCTCTATTCTATCCTTAGCCATAGCTTTAAGCATGCTCTTTTAATTTTGATCTTCTCTTGCACCCTTCCACTCCACCACCACGCTTCCTTTTGGCCTGGAGCTCCTCCCTGTGACTCACCTAGCATCTCTTTGACTACACTTTGGATACAAGATGCTACTGCCTCCCACATCTCATTTGAACTTCTACTATAATACCAAGATAAGTCTTCTAAAACCTTCTCCCTAAAGCTTGATTACTTCAATTGAATATTCCACCATCTAGTTTTGGTGATCTTGGAAACCCTTATTTTCTTTACCAACCCTTCTATTTGCACATTCATGACTAAAAAGCGATGTTAGGTTGTTAAACTCTCTCCGAGGATTACTTTGTAGTCTTTGCAACATAATCGATCTCTTCTCCTAAACACAAAGTAATCTATTAGTGTTCTAGTCGAGCCATTCATATAAGTAAGTGCTCCTCCCTCTTCTTGAAGAGAGTGTTTGCTATGAAAAGATCATAAGCCGTTCCAAAATCTAGAATGATTTTTCCCTCTTCATTTCTATCCCCGAAGCCATGGCCTCTATGAACACTAGCATACTGATGAATCTGCGATTCGTCATCTTTATTCATTTATTTTAGCTTAAAATCCCTTAAAAATACATGTATAAAACACTGACTCCATATTCTTACTAACTTACATATGTGTGTAATATTGTGCACTTCTTACCATTTTAACCTAAAATAAAGAAAGAAAGGAAGGAAGGAAAATAAAGAAAAGAAAATAAAAAAGGAAGATTGTATATATGTAATAGATACAGGCTGACCCGAACCCGAGAGAAGGTCATGACTTGACCTGATCGACCGAGAATAAAGTAGGGGGGGATATGGTCCTCAATTAGAAAATCCAAAAAAAGTGTGTGATGTGTATATTTGTATACTATACTATTTTATTTGTACATAAATTGACCTCGAACAAAATAACTTTCACAACCAGTGTTGTAAATAAAAATGTGTCCTAAATAATAAAAATAATTACACAATCAAATCATGTATAGAATAAAAGAAACCACACTTGGAAAAAGCCACTAAGCAATAATTGAAAGACCAATTCCGGCTCCATATGAACTCAAGTTAAACCAAACTCACTTCCGTTCTATTCTAAATAAAACTATTTTTAAAATAGCTATGATTTCATAATTTTTGGAGTTACGATTGAAAAGTCAGTTTTCTGGGGTGGTTTGTGCAATTTTCTCTTTATTTGTATATATTGTATTTGTAAATACTTGTATATATTTTTACTAATTATTTAAAATAAAAAAATAAAAAATTGAATAAAAAACTATTTTGCTTATTTACCCATGTAGATAATGTCATATATGTATATAGCATATGTGTATAGATAATTTTCTTAACTAATTTCCACAAAAAAATAAAAAAATAACATTGTTTTTCAAATAAATAAAGTAACAAAAATACAAAAAATAGTTAATTTTTATAAATATTTTTTAAAATTTATCTTTCTACTTTATCTCATTTCAAACTTTCTTTTCTCTTATCTCTTATCCTCATCAAAAAATTCAAAAAAATCAAACTCCATTATCTTTTCTATCTATATGGCTCCTTCTCCCTCATTACAACTTGATCAATCTTTGGTGAGAGGAGCCCGATCTCCGAGAGTCTTCATGTTGCATAAGGGTGCCTAGCCTCCGAGCCGTCTGATGACAGTGCGCCGGCCTTCGTCGAGGTGATCAGGGTCTTTTCTGCTCCTAAGGTGAGATCCATACTTTTCTTCTCTTGTTCTATCCTAGATTAATCGTAGTTTTATTTTCTCGTATTTTTTCTTCATTGTCAATTTTTTTATCTGGATCTTACAATCTATCACGATTTGATCCGCCACCGAATCGATTTTTCATCTCACCATCTCGATCTCTACGCGTTCTTTTCTATCTCGAACGATCTCTCAACTCCGGCCACGCACGGTGGCTAGAGCATCGGATTTGATTCTTCCATTTTGTCGGATCCCCGTTCGCATATTCCGTTTGATTTTGGGATCAAACCAGTGTTGGCATCCTAATTGTTTATAAATAAAGAACCAAACAAAAAATATTTTTTCTTTCTTTCTAACATTTTATTTGCACGTTCATCTAAAAAGGAATAAAAATTAAAAAAAATAAAAAAATATTACCTTTCTGCTTACAGTTTTTGTTAAAAAAATAAAAAATTAATTATCTATGTTTACAGTTTATTTAAAAAAAATAATAAATAAATAAATAAATCATTCTTGTTTACAGTTTACAAAAGAAAAAATATAAAAAAACAAAAAATCACAACCAACAATTCCAGCCTCACTTTCAATCTCCACCACAATTCCAAAATTGGAGACAAGGCCAGCCACAACAGCTGGCCATGTATTTTCCTCATCCTAACTAGCAACAGATTGCATATTATGGACAATATCCTCCCCATCCTCCTCATTATCAGAATCTGTATGGGTACCAACAACCTCCGTACTATCATCCTCAACGACAGCCAGTCAATGAGCAACCTGAGGCCCCTTCAGTCAATCCAGAACTGGAGAAACTTGCATTGCTTATGAAGAACATGAATGAACTGACTCAACGGATCGACGACATAACCACCACCAAGACACTGATTCCAGCACAGGTCGAAGCCAACCCCAATAACTTTAGACGCAAGGAGCGGGTAGCCAATAGCCCACCCACCCTCTAGATAGGTATGTCTCTTGATTTTACATGTTTATCTAACGCCATTCATCTCAGGATCAGTAGGAGATTGTAGCCACCTATGAAGCAGTAGGGGTTGGGAGATCGATCCACTAAGATAGCATCATCTTCTACATCATCTCCTTAACCAACAGTCGAGAGGCCCAGTGTAGCAGCACCCACGTCTGGAGTTTCACTACCTTCACCATCACCTTTACCAGGCAGATGTAGATCACCATCAGCAAGGGAGAATATACCAGTAGCAAATTTTTCCTCTTCACCAATGGCAACATCCTGTTCTGTTTTAGATTCTGTTTTTCCTTCACCTAGTTTGGACAACACTGTACAGACTGATTCTGGTTGCCCTTTTGTACATGAGGATTCTACTTTGAATAATGGTAATGAACATTTGCATGTTTATTCTGATTCTGTGCCATTTCCTTCTGCTTTCAAAATTAAGAAAATCCAAAAATTAAAAAAGCCTTATCTGATCCTAGAGTGGTTGAGATCTTACAGAACATATTTTTGAAGATGCTACTCCTTAAGGCCATGGAATACATGCCTATAGTAAAAAAGGGAATGAAAGAGGCATGTACCCAAAAGCGTCAACCAAGGAAGAATAGACGAAAGGAAACAGAGAAACACATCTTGACCATGACCACAGTCCATGCCATCAGTAACCTTCCGCCTAAAAAAAAGACAAGGGAGGACCTCATATCTGTTGCCATATCTTTGATCAAGAATTTGAGTGTATTCTTCTTGATAGCGGTTCCTCCATTAATATCATGCCCTCCTCTTTACTAACTAAATTTTTGTTAGGACCTCTTAAAATAACCAGGATGATCCTTCAGTTTGTTGATAGATCGATTAAGAGGCCAAGAGGTATTTTAGAGGACGTTATTGTAACGGTGCAGGGAATGAAATTCCATGTTGATTTTGTTGTCATGGATATGGACACACCTGCACCGTTACTCCATACCCCAATCATACTAGGTCGATCGTTCCTATGAACGGCCGAAGCAGCAGTTGATTATTGGTACTGGAGAGATCATCTTTCACTCTCGTAGTGACAAGGTGAAAATTGAGATGATCTCTGATCCTAGACCATCACCACCAGCAGCAGATGATACAGAGAAAATTAAATCAGAGTCAGATGACTGTGATTTTCTTGCTGAATTCAAAGAGACAGATATTTTCATTGATTTTATAGATACCCAGGAGTTCCTTTCCCAAAAGGACTCTATGGAAAGCACAGTCGACTTGAGTTCCCTTGGTGGTCTAATTGAGATGGTTGTCGATGAGCAGTTTGAGCTGAGTTCTGAGGTCGAGATATCTGAGTCATTCCTTGAATTTCCTAATTTATGCACAGATGAGAGACATCTTTCTGAGATTATTGCTGAGATATCTGAGTTGTTAATTGATAAGAATATTGAACATCCTGATGATCCCTTCATTTCTGAGCAAAAATCATTCATTGCAGATCTATCAGATATTCTATTTGATGAGCCGTCAGTAGCCAAGGTGGACAGTCCATAGAGTATAGATCACATACCGTCTACAAGTACAGTGGTAGAGGTTACTGCAGAGCCGATTCAAACCCCACTAGAGCTCAAGGTTTTACCATCAACGTTGAAATATGCCTTCCCTGTGGGTCCCCCCCCAAATGTTTCTGATCATCCTCAGCTCGCAGTTGACTCACTGAACAAGAATCTCACGTTCTAGAGGTTCTTGAGAGAAACCGCAAGGCCATAGGAAGGAATATCTTGGATCTCCATGGGATTAATCTAGCATTATGCTCACATAATATCTACCTAGAGGATGACTGTAAACCCTCACGTGAATGCCAGCGTCATCTAAATCCAAATCTAAGCGAGGTTGTCATGAAGAAGATCAGAAAATGGTGTGATGTTGGCTTTATATATCCCATTTCGGATTCCAAGTGGGTCAGCCATTTACATGTGGTCCCGAAGAAATCCAGGATTACGATCGTAAAGAATGACCCTGGTGAGGAGATTCCGACCTGGGTACCTACTTCATGGCGTGTCTATGTAGATTATTGACGCCTGAATTCAGCTATCAAGAAGGATCACTTTCCATTACCCTTTATTGATCAGATTATTGAGAGGTTGGCAGGAAAAGAGTTCTTTTCCTTCTTGGATGGGTACTCGGGATACAACCATGTTGCTATCTCTCCTGAGGATCAGGAGAAAATAACTTTCACTTGTCTGTTTGGCACCTACGCCTTTAGACGGATGCTCTTTGGATTGTGTAACACCCCCGCTACATTTCAAAGGAGTATGTTTGTTATTTTTGCTGACATGGTGGGTAATTTCTTGAAGTCTTCATGGACGATTTCTCGGTCTAGGTGGATAGTTTTGACACATGTCTTGCTTATTTAGACTGAATTCTTCAACGTTGTTGTGAGGTAAACTTAGTGCTCTCGTGGGAGAAGAGTCACTTTATGGTGACTAAGGGGATTGTATTGGGCCATGTCATCTCCAAACATGGTATGGAGGTTGACCCGGCTAAGATTGATGTGATTTCCAAGTTAGAGCCACCGCAGAATTTGAAGCAGTTGAGGTCATTTTTGGGACACGTAGGATTCTATAGGCGATTCATAAAGGACTTCAGCAAAATCGCCAGACCTTTGACAAAGCTTCTGTGTAAGGAGACTGATTTTGTTGTCGATGAGAAAGTCCTCCTTGCATTCAATCAGATGAAAGAAATTGTTACTAGTGCTCATATCTTACAACCACCGGATTGGTCTCTTCCTTTTGAGATTATGACAGACGCATCCGATTTCGCAGTTGGAGTTGTTTTAGGATAGAGAAGGGATGGGATACCATTTGCTATACACTATGCTAGCAAGACTCTGGATAGAGCACAACGGAATTATATAGATACAGAGAAGGAGTTGTTAGCAGTTGTGTTTGGGCTAGAAAAGTTCAGATCTTAACTCATCAGTTCACACGTTATTGTGTACACGGATCACACTGCCATACGATACTTACAGGCAAAGAAGAATGCCAAACCATGCCTTATCAGATGGATCCTTCTTCTCCGGGAATTTGATTTAGAGATTCAAGATAAACCTGGAGTGAAATTGTTGATATTGTGAACTATCTTGTCTCCAAGAAAGTTCCACAAGATTAGCTGAAGTACAATGTAGAAAGATTTCTGTCAGAGATTCATTATTACCGGTGGGAGGATCCGTACCGATTTCGTGAGGGTGCGGATTGTATCTGGAGAAGGTGCATTTCTCAGGGGGAACACACCAGTGTACTGGAGCACTGTCACAAACTAGAATCTGGTGAGCATCATTTGGAGAAACGTACGGCAGCAAAGGTTTTACAAAGTGGCCTATGGTGGCCCACATTGTTTAAGGATACTACATAGTATGTTCGAGGTTGTACTGATTGTCAGAAAATGGGAGGAAATGTTGGTTCCAAAGATACCATGCCCCTAAGATATATACAGATTTCTGATGTTTTTTATGCTTGGGGCATAGGCTTCATGGGCTCATTTCCTGTCAGTCAGGGATTTCAGTACATCATGCTCGCCGTGGATTATGTTAGTCGATGGGTGGAGGCTATCCCCACCCGAGTCGCAGATAGGCATATAGTGTGCTCCTTTCTCAAGGACCATATTATTGCGCAGTTTGGTATTCCCAAAATATTGATTTCAGATGAAGGAAGCCATTTCGTTAATAGAGAAGTAAAGAAGCTTGTGAAGGAGTATGTCGTTGAGCACAAAGTTGTGTCTCCTTACCACTCATAGACTAGTGGCTTGGCAGAAATTTCTAGTAGGGAGATCAAGATGATATTGTAAAAACTTGTACATCCAGATAGGAAGAACTGGTCTCAGATGCTTGATTCGATTCTATGGGCTTATCGGACGGCGTACAAGTCTCCTCTGGGTATGTCTCCCTACAGATTGGTGTATGGAAAGCCTTGCCATCTGCCAAGTGGAATTGATTCACAAATCTTTATGGGCACTTCGTGTATGCAATCTAGATTATGAGAAGACAGGAAAGAACAAGAAGTTGGATTTGAATAAGTTACTGGAATTCCGAGATTTTGCATATGATAACTCACTCATGTATAAGGAGAAAGTCAAGCGCTGGCATGATAAACACATTCGAAGGAAGACTTTCTCCCCTAATTAGAAAGTTTGGTTATTTGATGCTAAGTTGAAACTGTTTCCAGGAAAATTGAAAAGCAAGTGATTAGGACCGTTCATCGTGAGAGTTGTGCGTGACAATGGGAGTATTATCATATCTGGGTTGTCATATGGTGCACAGCCATTTGTTGTGAACAGACAGTTGCTGAAGCCATATCTAGATCATGATACATTCCTGTCCATCGTTGATTCGGTATCTGTGGTATCAGATGATGATCTTTTGATTCCATCTTCTGCGTCTGATACATGAGCATCCACTCCTCTTGTATATCCTTTCGTTTCACTCTTTCTTCTTCCGTTTGATCATTCACCCCATTTCTGTGTGTGTGTATATGATATACTTAGGATGTGCTTTATTCTAAGTATAAGGGAGAGAATGATTTGTGTTGTTCATCACTCTTGTTGTTGCTTATATTTAGGGATACTCTACCCTAAGTATAAGGGGGTGATATTGTTCATATCGTCTTTTTTGTTTGTGAGTATGTATATTCTCTTCATCGGTTTTCCTTTTGTACACTCTACTATACTTAGGATTACTTGATCCTAAGTATAGGGGGGATCGCCGACTTCTTTTCTTTTTATCTTTTCTTTGAGTCGCTGTAGCATAGGAGTCTTTTCACTTTTATATACTTAGCACGAGTTATATCTTCCTTTGTTGCTCTCTGATCACTATAAGGACATAGTTCGAGCTAAGTATAAGGGATGTCGTATATATTATATATATACTTTAGACATAACTCGTACTTTTAAATATGTTTATTTGGGGGAATATGTATATAATTTTGTAAAATCCACATGTGTAAAAAAACAAAAATACAAAAAAACACAAAAAACAAAAGCAAAAAAACAAACAAACAAAAAAATCTTGTATATACTTGTATATATTTACTAACCCTTTTTCCTTTTTGAAAAAAAAAACTACAAAACCAAAAATCTATAAAAACTTGCATAATTCAAAGTAAACCCTTTCTTTTACATCTGCATTTTTCTCCAAAATTCCATAAAAAGTTCAAAATTAGAAAATTGTTTAAAAAATATTCTTTTCACATGTGCATCATTTTTTCAAAAAAAAAGCTTTCCTTGCATTGTTCATATTTTCTTGCATTTGCATGTGCATTTTTCAGGATAGTATTGATATTTAAACAAAGTCTGGAATAAAATTGAAGAATGGAGCTTAGTTGGACCTTAATCCACTTAATTTCAGAGGAGCCTTATAAGAAATGGAGTTAAGACTTTTCATGTCCTAGTGACTTAATTCTTTGAGTCCATAAGACTATGTTCACATGGCATCTTGATTAGTCTAAGTAGAACATTTAACAACACACGCATGATTCTTTCAGACAGTGGCTTATCTTGGACAAGCACGCTACACATAGCTCTTCTTGGATGAGGTAGTGAGGAGGCAGAATCTTTTGACTTGGAGTAGCATACGAGGGTAGTGCATCTAGGCGGAACCTCTCGTCTTCCTCTAGGGAAGGAAGTACGTCTCAACCTGGTCTAGCGATGTTGAGGTCTAAAGACAGGATGTTGTGGGGTTGCAATAATGCTTCAAAAGAGGGATAGTCTATTAGACCAAGATGAAAAACTCCTTATGTACATGATGCATCTTGTATAAACTTTCAAAAAAAAGGAAAAATGCAGAATCTCCAAAAGTGGACAGGCATGATTGAAAAGTAAAATGCTTGCTGGAGTGTATATACAAGGATAAAAAAATTACAATAAGAGCTTCAAATATAAATTTTTGTAAGCTTGCAGCGGATGACTTGGCTACACTGATCTTGCATCTAAGGATAGGTATCTACACTGGTTACCGTCCATTCTTTTCTCTATCCGCTCTTCTTGAGCTGGTTGTACTTAAACTTAGAAGAGAATATCTCCGCTCCTCCCGGAAAGAGTTGCAGACCGGGAACTAGAGTTACATGTTGAGGGAGGTTGTGTCTTTGCCACTTTTGAGATGGGGAGCTATATCTCACTTACATCGTACAAGTAAAGTTCATAGTCACAAGAATTTGTGTATGTAGACTTGTTCTGACCTGACTGTTGAGGTGACCTGAATAGGAGTCTTGTGGAACTTAGAGGCTGTTAGGTTTTAAATCCATCTCCCATTAAGGTTCCGACACACTAATAATCCAAAGGTCTGACAGTTATGAAGAAAGGTTTAATACTCAATATTATCCTAATTTCTTTATGTTCCCTTTCTTTTTCTTTTCCTTCACTATTCTTTCAAATAAGTGTTTGCTAAGGGACTAGCACGGGTAAAGCATAGGGGGATGATGAATCTGCGATTCGTCATCTTTATTCATTTATTTTAGCTTAAAATACCTTATAAAACGCATGTATATAACACTAACTCTATATTCTTACTAACTTGCATGTGCATGTAAATATTGTACACTTTTTACCATTTTAACCTAAAATAAATAAAGAAAGAAAGGAAAAATAAAGAAAAGAAAATAAAAAAGGAAGATTGTATATATGTAATAGATACAGGCTGACCCGAACCCCGAGAGAAGGTCAAGACTTGACCTAATCGATCAGGAATAAAGTAGGGGGAGATAGGGTCCTCAATCAAAAAATCCAAAAAATTTGCGTGTTGTGTGTATTTGTATACTATACTATTTTATTTGTACACAAATTGACCTCAAACAAAATAACTTTCAAAACCAAAGTTGTAAATAAAAAAGTGTCATAAATAATACAAATAATTGCATAATCAAATCATCTATCAGAATAAAAGCAACCACACTTGGAAAAAGCCAGTAAGCAATAATTGAAAGATCAATTTCCGGCTCCATATGAACTCAAATCGAACCAAACTCACTTCCATTCTATTCTAAATAAAATTATCTTTAAAATGGCTATGATTTCATAATTTTTGGAGTTACAGTTGAAAAGTCGATTTTCTATGGTGGTTTGTGCAATTTTCCCTTTATTTATATATATTGTATTTGTAAATACTTGTAAATATTTGTACTAATTATTTAAAATAAAAAATAAAAAGTTTTAAATAAAAAATAATTTTCTTATTTGCCCATGTAGATAATGTCATATATGTATATAACATATGTATATAGTTAATTTTCTTAACTAACTACCACAAAAAATAAAAAAATTAATATTTATTTTTCAAATAAAAAAAGTGACGAAAATATAAAAAAATTAGTTACTTTTTGTAAATATTTTCTTAACATTTATCTTTCTACTTTATCTCATTTCAAACTTTCTTTTCTCTTATCTCTTATCCTCATACAAAAATTCAAAAAAATCAAACTCCATTATCTTTTCTATTTATATGGCTCCTTCTCCCTCATTCCAACTTGATCAATCTCTGGTGATAGGAGCTCGATCTCCGAGAGTCTTCTTGTCGCAGAAGGGTGCCTAGCCTCCGAGCCGTCCGGTGACAGTGCATCGACCTTCGTCGAGGTGATCAAGGTCTTTTCCGTACCTAAGGTGAGATCCATACTTTTCTTCTCTTGTTTTATCCTAGATTAATCGTAGTTTTATTTTCTCATATTTTTTCTTCATTGACAATTTTTTTATCTAGATCTTAGAATCCATCACGATTTGATCAGCCACGACTCGAGTTTTCATCTCACCTTATTGATCTCTACGTGTTCTTTTCTACCTCGCACGATCTCTCAACTCCGGCCATGCACGGTGGTTTGAGCATCGGATTCGATTCTTCCATTTCGTCGGATCCCCGTTCGCATATTTTGTTTGATTTTGTAATCAAACCAGTGTTCGCATCCTAATTGTTTATAAATAAGAAAAAACAACACAAATATATATTTTTCTAATATTTATTTTACAGGAAATAGAAAACAAAAAATATAAAAAAAAATTAAAAAGTATTTACAGTTCCTATTCTAATATAAAATAAAGAAATTTTTTTATTATTTTCCGGTTTACATTCAGTAAACAAACAAAATATAAAAAAATCCTGGTGGGGCGCCAACGCCTCCGCCGCATTCAGCGCCACCGCCCCAACAGCTCTGTCCCTACGTCGCTCGTGCCATACATTCGCGCTCTCAGCCCGACATCGCCGCAACCACCAACGGCATCGAAGCCGTCGACCCCTCAGACTGCCACGTATAGCAAGCTCCATCACCGTCGACTGTTGTTATCGTCGACCTGGGAAGGTGTCGCCCAGGCCGCCCGCCACCGTCGAATCCCCAGCCCCTCCATCTGCTCTACTGTCGTCAGCTCCGCGCATCGTCGCCTGAAGAATACCCGCCGCAACCAGCCGATCTCCGCTGCTTCGCGCACCGCCGCGCGACACGGTGTCACCCACCGTGAGCCCGCTCCTCTGACCCACTTCTGCCTGGGAAGAAATCGATTGCCTCCTCCAAAGACCATCTACCATCGACACCCATCTCAGTTGTCGTCCCGACTATGTGCGCAGCTACGCCTCCGCTCGCTGCATCCTTTGAAGATGACGACGGCACCCCGATTATTGAGGAAGAAAAAGGGAGGGGCGGCGCATCCCGCTCTCCTCCTTTATCCATCTCTTTGAACGAAGAATGCAAATAACGAAACCCTAGGTGGGGGTTTTGGATTTTTTTTTGAAAAATATCAGTCACACCCCTGTGATTCCAGAATTACAAGCAGAAGCCCCTTCCAACATTCAATTCATGTGATTGGCACGTTTATTGGGTAAATTGCGGATTTTCCAGCATATTTATTTGTTGTTATTTATTAATGCATATACTTTTAACATTTGCATTCCAGTCCTTGACCTCCAGACCTTCATTGGCTTGCTTTTCATATTAAAATAAATGTTTTATTTAGTCAATAAAATTTTCAAAAATCATGCTATACTTCTGACGTGTGTATCTTTTTAGCATAATTTTTTCATTACATTTTGTCATCATTTGATATTATTTAAAAATAAAAAACGTGTCATTTTTTCCTATTTGAAATTCAAAAATTCATAAAAATTTGAATATTGCTCTAAAAATTCCAAAAAATTAGAGTAATTGTATTTCATTGTCTTTTAATTTCTATCCAAATTTCACGCATTAATTCTTTTCAAAACCCAAAAAATTGAAAAACATCAAAAATCTTATAAAAATCGCAGAAAATTTTACAAAAATACAAAATCATGATTTCAATTTCTATTCATAGATATTTGCATATATTTCAGCATAAAACTAATTACCAGGAGTTTTGGGGACTTAAAAGATTTTTAAGTTGCAAATTACTCCAAGCTGTGCACTGTTTCTCATTTTTGGCCATTGTTTGATTTTTAGAAAAATACAAAAATATCTGAAAATTCTAAAAAAATTCCAAAAACATTTCAAAAACTTTAAAACACAAAAATATTTTCTCGAGATTTTTCTGATCATTTTTGATATTACTGAAAAATACAAAAAGAGTTTGGTGTGCGTCTTTCTTATCTTGTGCATATTGTTCTTTATTTGAAAAAAATGCAAAATTAAAATCACTAAAAATTAGAAATTCAAAAAATAAAAAATAGAAAAATAAAAATTTTAAAAATAAAAAGATAAAAAATCCACAAAAACCAAGGATACTTTGCCTTTGAGATTCCTACTTTTCTCTTAATTAATTTTCATCGATTATTTGAATAACCCTCAGGAATTATAGCCTCCTTGAGTTCGATCATGTCCGCTATACAGGTAAATAAGTAGCAAAAAATTATCTTGCTTCATTATTCACTTTTAGTTAATTTTGCAGCTTGAAAAGAAAAAATAAAATTATTTGTATGTTGACGCTTGATTGGGTTGCAACGACTTGTTCATAATTCAAATAATTAAAACCCCATAAAAGCGTAAGCAACACATACCCTGAGCATCCTTTCCCACATGTCCACTAAGATTTCCACCCAGGCAAATCATCTCTCTTTGTGGGATTGTTCAAAAAGTCTTATCCAGATCCTCCCCAAAAGCTTGTTTAATCCTTTTATCTAAACCAATTTGTGGTGCATAAACTAAGATGATATACAGAATTTCTTCTTCAAGCACCAATTTTAGCAAGATAATCCGATCCCTGAATCTTTTCACCTCAACCACACAATTATTGAAACCTTATGATCAACCACTTCAACATTGTTTCTACCCTTATCTTTACATGAATACCAAAGTTTAAAGCCCGTCTTCTCGATCTCCCTTGCTTTCTGTCCAACCCATTTTGTCTCTTGGAGACCTAGTTGAAGGATATGGTATAAATCCTCAAGCGCATCACGGAAGAAAGAGCGTCGTATCGAATATGATGAGGAGTGACTAGTCGCACTAGTTGCTCGATGCAGTGGAATTTAAAAAAAATTCATGCGACGAAACCACATGATCCAAGAACACTTCTGTGATTGTTTTGTCAAAACCACAAAAACAAGTAATAGGATTACCTCTTGAAGTGTGGTTGCGATCGAGTCTCTAAATGAAGAGACCTCCTATCTTAAGTCCGATCCGACGGAGGAGACGCTTGCGAGCGCGGGGATGAATCGCATGCTTCTCGCAATCCATGTTGATAATCCAAGCGGTGGATCTCCTGATCTCGACACACGAGATCCAACGTCTTCTTCACGAGCGAGGCGCACCGAAGGAGACGGAGATCCACGAGCAGACGATCGGACAGCATAACGACGACGCTGCGGTGATGGAGAACCTCTCTAGGGCATCCATGGTGGACGGCCATGAGAGGAAGAGAGAGTAGGCGTGTAGAGAGAAATAGAGAGAGAGAGAGAGAGAGAGAGACTTATGTTCTCTTGGTGTAAGAAGAGCAAAGGTGTGCCTCTCCTTTTATAATATTTTGGGATACATGGATCTCAATCCATGGACAACACAAATCCAATGGCTCTCACTGATTGTGTTTCTTTTAATGGCTAAGATTTGTGTTGGTAAAAACCAACAACAATTAATTTAATTTAGATTCAATATATATTGATAAATCAATATAATTCAATCATCAAATTAAATCAACTAACATTGGAGATAATGGAAAGGAAGCTCCTCCCTTCCATATAGGAAGAGTGGACGACCACCCTTTCCTTTAGGGATTGGTGGCCGTCCCCCCTCTCCTATTAGGAAAGGAAGACTCCAATGCAATCTCCAAGATTGCATATATCTCCAATATTTACAACAACAATTGTTGTAAATTATTCTACAAAAATAATTCATAATTATTTTGTAGACATTGCAATCTTGTCATTGAAAAATTTGTGAATCATATTCACAACCCAAAATAAAATGTAAATTACATTTTCAATTTAATGTCCAATGTGAATCCAATTCACATCAACATTTAATTAATGAATGTAAATTACAAATAACTCTCTCTTATATATTATAAATCACATTTATAATATATATGATTAATGTGGATAGTGCTATCTACATTAGCCATATCCATGATTATTAAATCACATTTAATCATCTTGGATCTCTATTCTCATGTGCCCAAATAATGTGAATCACATTCACATTATTTACATCCTTGATAATCAAATCACATTTAATTATCTAAGATAACTCTCCTTATAATATTAATCAAATTCATATTATTCATGATAATTAAATCACATTTAATTATCCATTTTCTTAATGCTCGGATACATATATCAACAATAGAATTATCCATGAACTCTTTCAAGGATAATGCGCTTTCTCCGCGAATACTTGGAGATAAGGACATGGCGATTGTATTGTTCCACGTATAGTGACTTGGATATTGAGATTATATCTCAAATTCAGATCTCGGGCCTCCCATAGATGCTTGATTAAGTCAAAACCGCAAATCCAAACTTCTCATTGAATCTGAATCACATTCAAATCAATTTCCAATAATTGGACTAAGATCAGATTACTTCTCTACTGAGAGGAGTCACTAAAATCCAGACCTGTTTCATCACTCCCTATGAATGGAAGCGTCATGGTTATACAATCGTTTATGATCACATCACCCTCAGGTTTTCCCAATACCTGTACATCCTGCATACTGGAAGACTCAGAATAAACCCGAAGTATTAGATCAACTTTATACTATCTACTTCAGGGTTTTATCAGTAAGTTTCTCATTTTGTTCATTGGGAGTTGGTATCGATCATATACTTTCTAAAAGCATATATCATACCTAGGTCTTGATCATATACTTTCCAAAAGTATATATCAAACCTACAAATTCAGTCAAGCTTCCAAAGCGAGATGACCGTACGCACGGAATTTGATTCTTCCCAATATCTCATGAGTGAGCCCATGTCTTCCGGTTCAGTAGTGAACCTGTATGATCCCTTTGAGAGATCGTATTACTCATATGTCCTTATATGCACACCAGCGCGTCTGTGTATAGACCTTAGTTAGGTCATCAACATGTTGGTCTGCCAAATGTACATACTCAGACATATAGTAACACATCTGTCTCTGGTCAGAGGATGCGTGCCTATATCATGACAGCATACGATATAGGACTTTGGTTATCTCAATCTTGTTAAATCAACTCTTTGACCTAACTAATCTGACACCTCTGAATCTCTATTCCTATGCAGAGGACCTGCATCAAGAGGTCGATCAGATATCAGCCTAACTGAGAAAGGTTTGCCATCTCCTACCCAGGCTGGAGATCATCTCTTAATAATCATTTGATGGTGCTTGATGAGTCCTCAATCTAACTCATTAGATACTCATCTAAGCACCAGCCTCTATGATTCCATAATTGAATCAACAGTTGTATGATCATTAAGATGCCCATGGTACATAACCCTAATTGTACTAAGGGACCTATCATGCAAATTATGTACTCTTCATTGCAGATCAGGGAATGATATTTGCAATAACATTTATTGCATAATGGCTCGCCGTGGGCTCGCATGTCCAACAATCTTCCACTAGCTCAAAGAGCCATTAATGGGCTAATCATTTAAACCCACACTCATGTGACAATCATAGGCTATTTAGAAAATAGCTAGGTAAGCTGACCAGTCACTCTGTTCCCAAGAGACTACGCCAAGTCCTTTTACGGCACTTGCATATCCCCTAGTAACATTGCTCGCATCCAATGCGAATGTTGCATCTTATGCAACTAATACTCAATTTTGTCGATTATAGTGTCCTTTACACTACATCTTATTAATTATCATAACCAGTATTCCCATAATCCTTGTTAAAATACCTTCATTCCTTGAGATCTCTATCTCCTAAGATATCTACAGTTAAGACCCTTATAGATCACTATCTACAAGGACTTAAACTTTTGAAGATAAGACTTTGAGATCACTATCTCTAAGTTTCATCATCTTTGAAGATATTATTATTATTATCGCAATAAAGTGTTTTATCTCCACAGTAGGATCGGTAACAGTTTACTACTCCCGCTGCGTGGTAGACATCTGGCTTTTGTACACATCTAACATACACCCGACTTCTTGGAACCGATGCACAAGGGCAAGTAGTTTGCATTCACATCCTCAACTCTTTGAGGTGCTATCCCTTTAGATAGGTCAGTACCATATCTTTGAGGAAAAGAAGCCTTTCATGGAATTTTCTAGAAAATGGAAATGTCCAAGGTGTACTATTAGTGTGACTGTCCCAATACCCTCTTCTCTTTGCTTCTGAACAACTTCAGAACTAAGATCTAAGAGGTATCCTTGAGATCACATCTCGTGGTATTGAACAACCGGATTATAAAACACGTATTATTATCATTATATCATCCAAATGATTAAAATAATATCTACATTTAGCATGATGAACACAATGGCACTCCCACTAAGCTTCACATGGTTCATCAAGATTTTTATCTGAAATCATAACATTTATAATTTCATCAAATCTTATGTTCCAACTACAAGAAGCTTATTTGAGTCCAAAGATGGAGTTCTTTAGCTTGCACGCCTTGCTTTCCTCAATCATGAAGCCATGGGGCTACTTCATATGAATATCCTCATAGAGGTATTCATAGAGGAATGCAATCTTGACTCACATCATGAAGGTGTCATAGTCAAGTTGTGTATCTATGGTTAGCGATATTCTGATGGGTTTAAACATGGTCACTGAAGAGCGAGTCTCATCGCAAGCAATGTCTTCTCTTCGGTGTGTAGCTCATGGCTACGAACCATGCTTTGAAGGTCTCTACCTTCTCATCAGGTTCCCTCTTTCTCTTAAAGATCCTTTCACACCTTAATAAGTCTTACCCATATAGGTGGATCCTCGAGGGTCAATATACAAGACTTGTATATGAAGTCTACATTAGACTTTTATTACTAACATCCATCTTTCCATGTCATGATCCTCAGGAGTTTCATCACATGAAGTCAGATCATTGTCAGATTCAACTGACACATGGAATCCATCCTCAATTTATTTAAAGAGGTATTAATGTCTCATCTTTAATTATATAGTTTCCGATTTCAGGAGCCTCATTATCTTCTCAAGATTAAATGAGTTCCTTCACTTCATTTTCATCTTGATTTTTAAAAGAGTCATCCTATAAGAATCACATTCTCAAAGATGAGATCTTTTAAGAATCTCAAGGTCATAAAGTAGGTATAGAATACCATATTTTATTTTCCTAATGAAGTAGCACTCTCTGGTGCTAGATTCCAGCTTAATTACATGGAACCTTATTAAGGATATATAATGTAGTCTCTACCACATATATATACCTGAAAACTAAGAGATAATTATGCTAAGGTTAATCATTGATCAAATCATGTCACACATGATCAATTGTATCTCCCTACAACTCTATTGAGTTAAGGTTCATTAGGAGGATTGAGATAGGAATGATATCCACATCTCCATAAGGTATTCCTTGTATTCATCTAATAGGTACAAGCTACCTTGGTTAGATCAAATTCATTTCATCTTCCTTCAAGCTTTGGTTCTAAAACTAAAATTGTGAAATCATTGAACATTTCAAAGGTTTCTTAGGTGAAGAGAAGAAATCTTATATCATACATAATCATCAATAGATATCACATATCCATAATGTTTACTATGACGTAGATGATTCACATACATCAATATGTATGAGATCCTGAATGCCTTGACATCTTACACCTTTTCCAAAGAAGGGTGTATTAGACATTTTACTTTGAATACAATATTCATAAGTATGCAAGTTTTGAAATTTTAGACATTCTAAAGTTTCATCTCTTACTTGTCCATTGATCTCATCAACAGACATATGTCCAAAACATGATGCCAGATCATTGTCAAACGATCTTCATCCTCCTATTGATCTTTAAAAGTTTAATTTCCAGTATTTAGAAATGTTAATGAACCATTCGCTAATTTTCTAATTTAGTAGAGTCCACTAGATTTTAGATTACTATCTGAAATATCTCCATCATAACTCTTTATGATAAATTTATTACAGAATTCATGTTTATATCCAACATTCAGAAATAAACAATGAGTGTATTCTAATATGTAGGTCGTAGAGACATTCTCTAAGATTAAGAGCTCTCCCACTGAAAATATGAAGTATGTTCATCCGGTGGAAATTGTTGCAACAATTGCATCACTTCCAACATGGATGACCATTAAACCTTAAGATCAAATTTCTAATAATCTAATACAGATGCAACCAATTGCAAGTGTCATTAGAAGATTGAGATACAATTATTAGACTTTATCTTATCAAATACGTAAGTCAATATCAATGATTATATGTAGATTATTCTGATGTACTATCTGATTCCTTCTCTAAGGATTCTAGATAGATTTGATATTCATATTATCAACACATCAACTTATTGCATTATTGGCATATATCCAACTCTTTAGATGTCATATGGAAGTCACAGAAGTACAGTCAACTCTTTGACTTTCCTTCTTACTTGGGTCCAACCCATGCTTCCACTGCGCTCCCTTTATTTATAAGCAACCATTACTCAAGACAAAGGATCTCTTATGTTAAAATCAAAAAATTTCAACATAAGAGTATTTCAACATTTATACATGCTTCATTCAATTCATACAATATGAATATTATGAAGCTTCATATATGACTAGAGTATAGATAGTAGAATGATGACACTCATCGTATCTACATCCATTTAAACTCTTAAAACTTAGGTTCAGGTAGGTACTCAAACAATTTGAATACATCATCTCCTATAGAGCCACCATTTTGTATAATGCAGAGAACCACGTCATTCATGATTATATGTCGAGAGCACATATGTATGTCAGAACATCTTCTTAGATTTTATAAGGATTATTTGATAATTATGATCATTATCGACATGTTACTTCAAAAGTACATTCGATGAGATCAAGACTTATAGAGACATACAAACCCTAGGGTTTTAGTCTTATTGTCTATTTAATTATCATTCCTCATTATTATGAGGAAACTTTCACATTGCAACCACATATATTATGTGTCCAATTGCAAGTACAATATCTGGATCATAGGTCCAATCCATGATATTTTACTGGTTATTATTGAGTATAACATTGAGTGGGATTAAAGAAGGATTATCTGAAATAAGAAATTTGCATAAACATATATAAATATATAATTTACTTTGATTTAGGAATTTTTATATCAAAGTTGTCTTGCCATGTCAACAATGAAAGTTCATTCCCTTAATCACTTTCAATGTAAGAGATATACTTACCATTATATCTCAAGCAAGATCTGGGATCTCCTTCCTTATCATTGTTACATCCCAATAATATGAGAACCTGCAACTCGGATAAAAAGAAGCGGGAACACATTCCGCCTTGCAAGTCCAACTTGCATCTCGCAATTCGGTCTTTAACACCCGGGCCCACCACCCCTAAGGTGATGTTGACTCGTCATTAATTGAACCAACCATCAACAGGAATACAACTCGCTATGCGCAATCCAATATCGCCCTAATAATATGAGGACCCGATATTGGGATTACTACGCATACGTCCTTACTCTTTCGATAAGCGACGAGCTCGATCCAAATGGATCGTATGCAGGAGCTGTCACTTTGGACAGACGTCTCCTACATACAATATCTGGTGACGGAACCCTTCGCCTTGATGGGAAACCATGGATGTCACTTATGTGATCCTTCATATCATATTCAAATTCTAATTAATCATTATGAATTACATTCATTACAATTAATTCTTCCAAGAGAAATAACAACTCTATTCATAATAGAGTATTTTTAATTGGATATAATTAACTTAATCATATTAAATTAATTTTCAATCCAATTCAATCAACAAACTTGATTTTACTTGAATATATGGTATTATCTCAAAATACGTATTAATTCGAATTTTAATAATTAGAAAAATCATGATCTCTCAGGCATCATTTGTTCCCTACCCGTTGTCATGGTCAGTACCGGCGGGAGTGGGACGGACCGCATACGTTGCAACCCACTACCCCAGCGATCCCCAACTAGACACCATATCTGCCTCAGGAAAAAATAATGCCGAGTCAATCACTTTGTACTTGAGATGATCATCGGTTCTTCAATCGAAATTATAACATATCATAAAAATCAAAATATTTTTGCTTATAAGGAAATTTGCTAGACAAATTCCCAATCCTATTCAAGTAAGGAGTTTGATGATTGTATTTCTAATTTTAATCTAGATCAAATCTAATCAATCTATTGGTTGAGACCAAGTCAATTAAGGAAATAATCATCATCCAATATTTCTCAAATATTTTCCATAATTATTTCATGAAATTAATAATTAATTTCACTAATTGACAATCACATGATTTTTGATTAGGAAAGTAATTTCAGCAGTGACCCCTACTTACTAAAATTAGCATATCCCAATCAATTTAAATCCAAATTAATAAAAGTAAGTTTCTAAAGTTTGCTAATTTGATTTGCAACAGAACCTATGTGATTTGCATGCATTTCAAGGCGTTTCTAAACAGTAATTAGCTCTTTAGTTACGTTAAGATTCGCAGTTCCTGTAACAGTGAATACATGTTCATTAAAACGACCATATCTAGAGCAAACGAAATCCAAATTACGTAAACTCAGATCCTATGGTTTCCTTATTTAATGGGAAACAAAATACAAGTGTTATTTTTGTGTTTAAACAATTTAAACAGGCCGAAAATTTACACTAAACAGAGATGCGAAAACAAAATGCGATAAAACTTTCGCAACCCTAATGAACCCAAGTCATCTTTGGTTTTATGGATCGTATCCAAAACCTTCGACCTAAGGCTCTGATACCACTTGAAGGATATGGTATAAATCCTCAAGTGCATCACGGAAGCGTGAGCGTCGTATCGAATACGACGAGGAGCGACTAGTCGCACTAGTTGCTCGATGCAGCGGAATTTAAAAAAATTTTCATGCGACGAAACCACATGATCCAAGAACACTTCTCAAATCGTTTCGTCTAAACCATAAAAACAAGTAATAGGATTACCTCTTGAAGCGTGGTTGCGATCGAGTCTCTAAACGAAGAGACCTCCTGTCTCAAGTCCGATCCGACGGAGGAGATGCTTGCGAGCACGGGGATGAATCGCGTGCTTCTCGCAATCCATGTTGATGATCCAAGCGGTGGATCTCCTGATCTCGACACACGATATCCGACGTCTTCTTCACGAGCGAGGCACACCAAAGGAGATGGAGATCCACGAGCAGACGATCGGGCAGCATAACGACGACGCTGCGGCGATGGAGAACCTCTCTAGGACATCCATGGTGGACGACCATGAGATGAAGAGAGAGTAGGCATGTAGAGAGAAAGAAAGAGAGAGACTTATGTTCTCTTGGTGTAAAGAAGAGCAAAGGGATGTCTCTCCTTTTATAATTTTTTGGGATCCATGGATCTCAATCCATGGACAACACAAATCCAATAGCTCTCATTGATTGTGTTTCTTTTAATGGCCAAGATTTGTGTTGGTAAAAACCAACAACAATTAATTTAATTTAGATTAAATATATATTAATAAATCAATATAATATAAATCAACTAACATTGGAGATAATGGAAAGGAGGCTCCTCCCTTCCATATAGGAAGAGTGGACGACCACCCTTTCCTTTAGGGATTGGTGGTCGTCCCCCCTCTCCTATTAGGAAAGGGAGACTCCAATGCAATCTCCAAGATTGCATATATCTCCAATATTTACAACAATAATTGTTGTAAATTATTCTACAAAAATAATTCATAATTATTTTGTAGACATTGCAATCTTGCCATTGAAAAAAATTGTGAATCATATTCACAACCCAAAATAAAATATAAATTACATTTTCAATTTAATGTCCAATGTGAATCTAATTCACATCAACATTTAATTAATGAATGTAAATTACAAATAGCTCTCTTTTATATATTATAAATCACATTTATAATATATATGATTAATATGGATAGTGCTATCCACATTAGTCATATCCATGATAATTAAATCACATTTAATCATCTTGGATCTCTATTCTCATGTGCCCAAATAATGTGAATCACATTCACATTATTTACATCCTTGACAATCAAATCACGTTTAATTATCTAAGATAACTCTCCTTATAATATGAATCAAATTCATATTATTCAGGATAATTAAATCACATTTAATTATCCATTTTCTTAATGCTCAGATACATATATCAACAATAGAATTATCCATGAACTCTTTCAAGGATAACGCGCTTTCTCCGTGAATACTTGGAGATAAGGACATGGCGATTGTATTGTTCCACGTATAGTGACTTGGATATTGACATTACATCTCAAATCCAGATCTCGGGCCTCCCATAGATGCTTGATTAAATCAAGGCCGCAAATCCAATCTTCTCATTGAATCTGAATCACATTCAGATCAATGTCCAATAATTGGACTAAGATCAGATTACTTCTCTACTGAGAGGAGTCACTAAAATCCATACCCGTTTCATCACTCCCTAGGGATGGAAGCGTCATGGTTATACAATCGTTTATGATCACATCGCCCTCAGGTATTCTCAATACCTATACATCCTGCATACTGAAAGACTCAGAATAAACTCGAAGTATTAGATCAACTTTATACTGTCTACTTCAGGGTTTTATCAGTAAGTTTCTCATTTTGATCATTGGGAGTTGGTATCGATCATATACTTTTTAAAAGCATATATCATACCTAGGTCTTGATCATATACTTTCCAAAAGTATATATCAAACCTACAAATTCAGTCAAGCTTCCAAAGCGAGACGACCGTGCGTATGGAATTTGATTCTTCCCAATATCTCATGAGTGAGCTCATGTCTTTCGATTCAGTAGTGAATCTGTATGATCCCTTTAAGAGATCGTATCATATGTCCTTATATGCACACCAGCGTGTCGGTATATAGACCTTGGTTAGGTCATCAACCTATTGGTCTGCTAAATGTACATACTCAGACATATAGTAACACATCTGTCTCCGGTCAGAGAATGCATGCCTATGACAGCATACGATATAGGACTTTGGTTATCTTGATCTTGTTAAATCAACTCTTTGACCTAACTAATCTGACACCTCTGAATCTTTATTCCTATGCAGAGGACATGCATCAAGAGGTCGGTCAGATATCAGCCTAACTAAGAAAGGATTGCCATCTCCTACTCAGGCTGGAGATCATCTCTTAATAAATATTTGACGGTGCTTGATGAGTCCTCAATCTAACTCATTAGATATTCATCTAAGCACCATCCTCTATGATTCCATAATTGAATCAACATGTGTATGATCATTAAGATGGCCATGGTACATAACCCTAATTGTACTAAGGGACCTATCATTCAAATGATTTATTCTTCATTTCAGATCAATGAATGATATTTGCAATAACATTTATTGCATAATGGCTCGTCGTGGGCTCGCATGTCCAACACCAGTATGTGAATCTTCCTTCTTTCCATCGCATCTATGATCTCCATCGATTTGCCAGTCATAGTGCCAAAATTCCAACTACCTATCCGCAACTTCCTTTGCAATCTCTTTTGAACTAACTTATTTTATTCACATGTGTCCATCATGCAATGTCCCAATTTTTGAATTTTTCCTCAAGTAAAATAAGCATAACTCAATATAACATTATGTGCTTATAACTTTTCTGCACATGTACTACACCAACATGTTCTTAACTTAGTGCATGTAGGCATCACCGGGAGTCTTGCAATATAGGAAATGAAATCTCTAGGTCACCAATGAAGGTTCCTATATGCAAAATTTATTGAAGAAACTTCGCCTTAGGTCTTACTTTAGTTGCCCTACTTGAGGCAAACTTGAGAAGAGTTTCTCCTTTATTTGACTCTCTCTTGAGCCAATTAGATACACTATTTTGTTATTTGATTTTAGTCAATTAATTCACTTTGGTTATATCTTTTGGATTCTAAACACTTTGTACATATCTTATTTCTTTCTCTTTTAATTTCAATTAAACCTTAAGTCAGTTGGGTCATTCGATCGTAATGGCTCTAGTCAATTGCGTTATGGACCTAGACAATTCAAGTTGGCTCATGGACCGCTTCAGCTTGACCCACTGCTTAGACAAGATCGAGATTTGATAAATGTATACCCAGATTTAATAACATTTCAAAAGTTATAACAACTCCCTTGTAGTGAATAGAATCCGTCATTATATGGATAAAAATCTAAAAAGGTTATAGTCAAGTGTAATGATAACAATATTCAAATAACTTAAGCTCTAGCCAATGAAAAGGAACTTCTTTTCCTTAGCTGAAAGCCACTTGATCTCATAGTATATGAAGATGCAGACTACACTGATTGTCCTAAAGATAGAAAATCCATCATTGATTTATGCATTTTTATCAGCGGGAATTTTATTACAAGGAGAAGTAAAAAATAGATACTTATCCCTATCTTCAGTGCGGATTCATATTACAAAGCTACAACTCAGGTTACTACTGAGGTGACATGGGTTAAGTTGATTATTATCAGCCTCCTTGTGGAGGTACATCTCCACATACAGTTGAGAGGCGATAATCATACATCGTCGCCTATAGTTAATAATCCAGCTTTTCATGAGAGGACCTAACATATAGATGTCGGGTGCCACTATACTAAGGATATTACACATAAATGGCGTGTGGACACTTCTCATGTTTCTTCTATAGAGTTGGCAATTGACATCTTTAATAAGTCAATTCTTCGAGTCGTCTTTGCAAAATTCTGCTCTAAGATGAGTAGACGGATCTTTATGATCCAACCTAAGGGGGAATATTGAGAAATTTTTAGCATGTCTCTTTTTTGTAGTTTCTTTTTATTGTTTATTCTCTATGCTATCATTCTCTTGGATTCCCCTAAATAAAGGGGCCATATGATATCTATTCTTATTATCCTATTACATCCTCTTTTCTCACAATAATAGGAGATGATGTGTATATAAGGAAGTTTTTGAGTTGTAATACAATCACATAAAGTTGAGAGCACAAGTGTTATAATGGCTTGTGGGTAGGGATGATAACAGACGGATACAGATATGGATATAAGTATTACCGTATCCTTATCCATTTTTGAATACGAATACGGATGCAGATGTGGATATTAACAGATATTAAAACTATCTTACCATATCCTTGAAAAACGGATACGGATGTAATACGGATATTGATCGCATACGAGTAATGTCAGAAATACTCTATAGAATTGACTTAAATGTATACGAATTAGATGGAACCACATGATATAAATTTACTAGATGTGTTTGTATCATAAAAATTATACAAATAAAGTAAAAGAAGGTAGAAGATTATATTATATATGGTTAAAAATAAATCTATGACTATATTTATATATGAAAACGGATATACGGATATGAATACAGATGTTTGCGGATTTCAAAATGATATCCGCATCCGTATCTATTTTAAAACGGATACGGATACGGATGTTAAAATCCGTATAAAATAGATACAGTGACTGATCGAATACGGATATATCCGTAACCATTTGCATGTCTGCTTGTGGGCGTAGAAAGGTATCCCGTTCAAATAATGTATAAACCACAAATTGGGGTTTGTAACTCTGCCAGCATACAGGTGCTATTATTTACTGAAAATCGAGATTAGATTTAGATAAAGAATATTTAGTCGCGTTCACCTTGCGCTCCCTCCCAATGAATCCCATCAAAAAAGGGAAGAACCACTTCGCTCCTCAGCAGCCCACCCGTCAAATCCGAAGACATTTCCAAGTAGAGCTTAGTCCGCTGCCGCGGAGAAGACCTACCATTCCTTCTCTTCCTCCACTGCAGGAAAGTTCCTCTCCCAATGGCCGCCGCCGCCATCTATAGCCTCTTCATCATTAACAAGTCCGGCGGGTCCATATTCTACAAGGTAAAAAAAGCCCCTCCAAAGTATTCTTCTTGCTTTTAAAATTTTCGAGTAATATTCATTTTTCATTTAAAAAGAGAATGGATGAAAAACTGATAGGACTATGGATCTGCGGGAAGGATGGACACGAACGACAGCCTCAGGCTGGCGAGCCTCTGGCACTCGATGCACGCCATCTCCCAGGAGCTTTCCCCCACCCCCGGCTGCTCCGGCATCGAGCTCCTCCAGGCTGACACCTTCGACCTCCACTGCTTCCAATCGTTCACCGGTCTGCACTCTTTTCTTTTTTCAATCTCTTGATGGCTGCTAATTATAAATTTAGCGATGCATGCGTTGGCAGTTGGAAAATATTTGTATGGATAAGTGGCAAGTGCATTTAAAAAATTTATATTGTTAATTATCTACAATTTACACTTGTTTTAAGCCTTCTATTCTTATGCATCTGACAATTCACATCAAATAATATATAGTATAAAATCAAGTTATATCATTATGGTGTTATTTGTGAGTTATGGTGGTGATAGAAAAAAATGTCATAGGATATTGGTAAAGTATGATAATGTTTTTCGAATTCCAGTTGCTGGAAGAAAGAGTTGTTTGTAAATTTTAAAAAGGAATTGACTTCTTGATCTAGCGAATAATATAGTTGTCTTGATGAAAGAAGGGTGGACACCACTGGAAGGTGTACACCCAATGTTTAAATTAATCACAAACTATACGCACAAGAATCAAAATCAATACTCATGTACTAGTGTGTGGTACCATGGTTTCAGATTTCCCAAAATTTCGGTGAAATTTTGCCGAAATTTTGGTTTCGACATGGGGACCGAAATTTCGAGCGAAATGACGATATGGGGGCCTTTTTGACATCATTCCTTCACAAATGCTGGCCGATATGGATGAAATTTCATCGAAATTTCAACGAAATTTCGCTGAAATATCGTATCAACACGGTGTCGATACGATATCCGATACCGATATTTAAACCCTTGTGCGGTACACAATTCTCACCATAAAGTGCTCTCGCTGAAAAACGACGTACACAACCCTAAGAGGCCTGCAAAGCAAGTCATCACTATCACCCTAGAGCATTACACCCATTTCATGACAAAATTTCTTATCACTTTAAGCTTCACCTCCTTGATTCCAACCAACTTTAAGCTTCACCTCCTTGATGCTCCTTCACTGTCTTTGTGACTAAACTCGATCAACAAACACAATCCCCCAGCTTCCTTAACTAAAACCCAAGTAGAAAATCTTTTCATAAGTCTCAAGTTGTATCCCTAGAGGAGGCTTGTACACTGACAAAAAGAGTATTACCAAAAGATCCGACTTTAGAAGCTTTCCATTTTATCCAACATTAGTCTCCAATCTGTCTGCCTAAGTTTTCCCCGTAGATAATGACAACCCAAAGTACAGTAGAGGCAAACTCTTCTGAGGTGTACCTAAGGCCCGATAGCATTCTGTTGCTCATTTGCTAACCAGAGAATCTGCTGACGATCTCAACCGTCACAAGAAGACACTTAGCCTCCAAAATTGTACCTTCCACAAAGAACAAAGTATCATCAACATGTTTATAGTGTGAGAAGCCCATGTGTCATGCACCGAGCGAAGCTCATCCTTAAAACCATCTACCTTGCATATAATTTTCCATTGTTATTAAACTCAATTATGCAACTACTCAATGCCAGTTAATATTAATCAACCTAGCCTAATTGGAGTAACACACACCCTACACTAATTAAGAGTTGTACAACTCTAATTAAATAAAATTGGGAATGACAAAAAAAATCATGGTTAACTATGCTAATGCCATTATAACCACATGGCGTTTGGATGACTGGAAGCTTAGTCTGATGTAATGAATGACTTGGACCCAATTAAATAAGTTGGATTAAGGTGGATTTCATCAACTATGGAAGAGAACAAAATAAGGGAAGCAAAGGATGGATCGAGGCATTTCCCCAAGGAGTGGGGATTCTGTTAAGACTAATAATGTCAATTGTGTAACCCCATTTGCATATGAAAGATCACCCTTGGCTGCTAGGTAAAGTTGCTTTCATAGCCCTTTTATAAATCAAAACCATTTGCCTAAAAAATGGAACTTTAGCCCCTTGGAGAGAGTGAGCTCTTACCCTCCTTTAGAGACTTCCACATTTAGAGATGAGTAGTTGTGGGTACAAGAAGCTATTAGAAGCTTTTTATGAGCAGTTGAGATAACATTTTCTATTTAAATCTTTTTTTTGGGATCGGATTGCAATTGTTAAATAGGAACATCTCTTATTCACATTTATTCCGAGCTCTATAGATCTGGGGGCAAGAAGTGGATCTTAATGAAGAAGAAGAAGCCATGACAATCTATATCATGGACATTCTCCCTGAAGCTCTTTTGACGCCTAGATGAAATTGGGATATCTTCTAGCCTCATTAAACCCTAAAAAATGATGTGTTCATTGTTGACAATGGAGTTGCAATCTACGCATCGTTCAATATCAAGAATTGTGAATTGATTGTGTGTTTCAAATGCTCGTGTTCACGTATTAAACTTTTTTGATTATTGCGCGATTTTTTATGATTCCAACCTTGTAGACATAAAGACCTTATTTTTATATGCAAAGTCCTATCGATTTTTGAGGCCATTTCAAGTCCTTTGATTGTGGTCCCCAGTATAATATCCTTTTGACATTATGTGAGAGAGAATCATCTTCCGAGGTCCCTATATTTGAGAGACTCATTTGAACGACATAAGTTATTTGTTTCTTATGTCTATTAATTGAGTCTTATTCTACTTGTAACCCCTTGGGATCTCTTATGTAATTATCACCACTTGGGTTCTAGGGTTTCACGCTATATAAGAAACCTAATACCCTTTAATAAATTCATTCAATTCATTCTCAACTTTTCTCCCCATGTTACTGGAACTAACTACAGTTCTAAACTGGAGTTTGTACCTGACCTCCCACTGCTACATCCAACCCCCCTCTTGGCATTCGAGGAAGCATGTCCTTCGCCTCCACAAGGATCCATGTGGGCCTACCTCTGACAGCAAGCCCCACACATGGCTATCTCGACCTCGTAGGCCCTTGTGCGTGCCTCGTCGCCCTTACACATAGGGATATCAAGCCCGCGTCAGTGTCCCTGCCATTTACATGAGGTTTGCGCGTGCTACCATTGGCCCCTTACGTCGCCCTTCTGTTGTAGGGCTCTCAGCTGGGCATCCTCATCACCGCCCGTCTTCCGTGTAGGATTCTCGACACTATTGTGACCTCCCTGTTGCATGCACGAAACCTGTGCGGGTCTTCGATCACCCCTATCACCGCCACCTTACATCTTTAGCAGTTATGTGGGCCATGATCCTGCGCCAACTTAACGCATTGAACGCTTCCTCGTACAACAACATCGCCTCCTCTCCTATGGCTTTAAGATCACACCTCCTATTTGTATAATGCACAACTAGACAAGTTGATGCAATCATTCCCAAATTGGCAGGGCAACCCGAATTGAAGAAAAGGCTGATTTGGAGATTTTTCGAATTAGAGATTTTCATTCCTAATTAGTTATTTTAATTAGCTTGCTTATTTTATCTAAATAAATTGAGATTGTAATCTCAACTTTTTGGTAGATAAAATTAGTTAAGAGTCAATTAGAATCGGTTAGAGTCAATTAGGTTCAACTATGATTTTATTTGAATTCGAATTTGATTCGCTTTCTATTTTTGTAATTCCACCCCTCTTATATAAAGGGGTTGGTAGTCCATTGTAAGAGTTCAGTTCAAAATATATAAAATTTGAGATTTATCTTGTTATTTCTCTCTCTCTCTCTCATTATTCTCTCTCTCAACGCGATCTTCGTAATTCTTCTCCAAAACCCCGTGCAACTGGCGCGTTATTCTCTTCTCCTTTTCCTCTCTAAATTTATTCCACCCAAAAAATTTCTGTTTGCATCATTTGGTATCAAAGCATGGAAACTGAATCGTTTTTACGATTCGACTGATCCGATTGCATATTGGCGACTTCAATTCGATTTGAGCCTTCTCGGTCACGGTTCGCGTCCACGACAACAAAGATACAAGAACCGTCTTCTAGCGTCCGTGAAGGTTCAACAATGGCTTGATGGCAATATATTTATTCATGAAGAAGAAGCAACGACACCACTCGTGTTCTCTGGAGGTATGCTCATCCAAGATGAATATTTATTTGATACAAATACTGTACAAGAAGAAAACAAAGACTCGGGCCCTGTTTTTGATGAAAGTTTCTACGAGGAAGAACACAAACTCATCAATCTACTCGTGTTTGAATATGTTGTCCAAGCGGGTCCCCATCCTCCACGGCACGCACCCCTGCTGCACCCGCACTACGCCACCATCCAGCGTCAACGATGCTGCTCGGCAAACTGACACGCGATCCAAGCCCACGACTTGCGCGCGGCCCGCACCCCACTTGTACGCCGCCTCGCGCGCAACCTGCGCAACCCCTGTCAACGTCGCCGAGTGCCCCTTCCCTTCTCAGCCCGCCACCGCTCGATCTCGAGTTCCAAAGGCCGGCGCGCACGCGTTAGGCACGATTTTCACCACACGCGCGAGTTGGGGCTGTCGCGCCTCCTTCTGCATCGCCGCCCGAGGTCTCCCTGCCTGTTGTGCCGCCGCCGCGTACGGCCATTCGACTCAGCCCGCCAACGCCCTCGCATGATTCCCCACCGCCCACACGGTTGGAACCCTAGATCTAGGGTTCGGTGCTGCCAACGACGTTGGAAGAATAAATCTAATAATGCAAAGGCTCCTGCTTTATCTCCCACGAAGGACCATTCCCATAAAATTAGGGATTTGGAATGGTTTTGGGAAAATTGCAGAGGTATTCCCCCTCCTAAAACTTTTATATAAAGATTCAAGTTATTAGTTGAAGGGGTAGAATATTTGCAACCATACCCCTTAGTGGAAAGAAACTACAAATGTAACATGGGTCATGGAAAAGGATCAAAATTGGAGAGATTGGAGCTACGATTTCAGATTAGATTCTCTCTCAACAAACCCAAGATCAAGCAATTCGTCAGGAGATGAATTTTTCAAGCGAAGGAGAATTGATGCAATCATTCCCAAATTGGCAGGGCAACCCGAATTGAAGAAAAGACTGATTTGGAGATTTTTCAAATTAGGGATTTTCATTCCTAATTATTTATTTTAATTAGCGTGCTTATTTTATCTAAATAAATTGAGATTGTAATATCAACTTTTTGGTAGATAAAATTAGTTAAGAGTCAATTAGAATCGGTTAGAGTCAATTAGGATTGCCTATGATTTTATTTGAGTTCGAATTTGATTCACTTTCTATTTTTGTAATTTCACCCCTCCTATATAAAGGGGTTGGTAGTCTATTGTAAGAGTTCAGTTCAAAATATATAAAATTTGAGATTTATCTCGTTACCTCTCTCTCTCTCTCTCATTATTCTCTCTCTCAACGCGATCTTCGTAATTCTCCTCCAAAATCCCGTGCAAATGGCGCGTTATTCTCTTTCTCCTTTTTCTCTCAAAATTTCTTCCACCAAAAAAATTCTGTTTGCATCACAAGTTCAGAACCCTTTTGTTCTCTCTATCTCTGATCGTGATGACCACGATTCCTATCGAGATCACATCAACAACAACACTAGGGTCGGCTACATGGATTCTTCGCTTCCATTCATATCTATCTTGGATCAATCTCGGGCTTATATCCAAAAAATTAAGATCCCTTCATATAGTCTCTTTCCAACACTTCTTGGGCTGCCCTCGCCCTCTCTTAGTTGGCTCAACATCCCAACACTCGCATCTCCTAACTGGTGCATTCGCTGATCTTCTTTGCAAATGACAAACCATCTTAAGCGGTTTTCTCACATCTTATCATCGATCGGAGCTACACCAACTTTCTTTCTGATTGCATCATTCCGAATCCGATCTTTAAATGTGTGTCCACACATCCACCTTAGCATTTGCATTTCTGCTACAACCATTCTCTGCACATGTCTATGGTCCACATGCCAGCACTCAGATCCATAAAGCATAGCAGGTCTCACGGCTGCTTTGTAAAACTTTCCTTTAATTTTTAAAGAAATTTTCTTATCACAGATAACAACAGAGGCTCCTCTCCACTTTAGCTAGCCTGCATTTATTCTTTTAGTAACATCTCCATCAATTTCCCCATCATGTTGCAAAATAGATCCCAGATATCTAAAAGAATCTCTCTTCCGAATGTTATTATCACCAATCTTTACCTCAATTCCTTCACCATTACTTCCATCAAAGGTGCACTCCATATATTCCGTCTTAGCCCTACTTATACGAAATCCTTTAGTCTCCAATGTATGTCTCCAGACCTCAAGCTTCTCATTTACTCCATCTCTAGTCTCGTCAATCAACACAATATCATCAGCAAATAACATGCACCAAGATAACTCATCCTGAATGTGGCTTGCCAACTCGTCCATAATCAAAGTAAAAAGAAATGGACTCAAAGCCGAACCTTGATGTAAACCAATGTTGATGTCAAAATAGGGCAGTCTTCCCAGATGGGATTCTTACACAAAATAAATCCTTATCACACATGTCCTTTATGGGGTTAATGTATAGGACAAGTACTTGTCTCTTCTCCAAAAACTCTCCACAATATCTCTCGTGGGACAGAATCATAAGCCTTCTCCAAATCAATACAGATCATATGGAGGTTCTTCCTTTTAACTCTATAAATCTCCATTGTTCTCCTTAGCAAATGGATGACTTTAATAGATGAGCGACCTGGCTTGAATCCGAATTGATTTTCTTTTACGTTAGAAACTTGCCTCAGCCTTCTTTCATTCACATGTTCCCAAATTTTCATCGTGTGACTCATCAGCTTGATACCTCTGCAATTTGAACAATTTTGAATGTCTCCTTTATTCTTATAAAGAGGCACCACGATACTCCTCCCCCAATCTTCAGGCATTTTCTTGCTTCACCAAATAACATTGAATAGATTCGTAAGCCAAGTCAAACCACGCTCACCTAAAACTCTTCGTACTTCTACAGGGATGTCATCTGGTCCTACACCTTTCCCAGGTCTCATAACCTTCAAAGCCTCCTCTACTTCATTTCTTTGTATTCGTCTATAACTTGCACGATTCAAGTGACTTTCACTACTAGCTAGATCACCCAAAGTTATCTCTCTATTTCCTTCCCCAATGAAAAGTTTATGGAAGTACTACTCCCATCTAGTCTCTATGTCCTTCTGAGTAACAAGCACGTGGCCTTCCTCGTCCTTAATGCATCTCACTTGAGAAAGGTCTTTGGTCTTTCTTTCTCTTGTTTTGGCCAACCTGAATATATCCTTCTGGCCTTCCTTAGAGTCGAGATTTTTATAAAAATCTTCACAAGCTTTTGACTTAGCTTTGCTTACAACATTCTTTGTTTCCTTCTTTGCTATTTTGTAGTTTGTGACAGTTTCCGATGTTCTATCCTTAGACATAGCTTTAAAGCATGCTCTTTTAATTTTTAGCTTCTCTTGCACCCCTTCACTCCACCACCAAGCCTCCTTTTGACCTGGAGCACCCCTTCACTCCACCACCAAGACTCCCTTTGATTCCTACCGAGATCAAGTCATTTTTTTCAACCTCTTCTACGATGGTTCAGGAGACCTCTATTAAACTAAAGGATGTAGATAATTATGTGTTCTGGTCTCGGACTTTCAAGGCATTTATCGGCTGTCAGAGGAAGATATCTATTCTCACAAACGAACCTCTCAAGGAGACAGATAAAGACTATGAGTCATGCCTTGGGGACAACTATTTGGTCATGACATGGATGACCATTAGCATTGAGTCCCACATTGCAGTGAACCTTCTGTACAAGGACACCATGAGGGACATATGGGACAATGTGGACAAATTTACTCTCAATAGACTACCAAGTCTCGCATTGCCGACATTTACATGCGGATTTGGTCCGCTTCTCAAGGAGAGTCCACCCTTATGGAATATTATCAAAACCTCATCAGTCTCTACGAGGAACTTACCATCTTTTAGCTAGTCAGTTATCCTAAACAGGTGACTGAATGATCTGAATGGCAAGTTTACAGATTTCTTGCAATCTTCCATCTTTGCCATCAGACTGTAAAGGACAGATTCCTTACATTTGACTTCTTACAGTCCATCAGGTCATATTCAACTGATTACAACAACTTGAGACTTCTAATGATCGTATTCGTTTTCCATAGCATGTGGAGAACTCTACCTTCCTTGCTTTGTCTGGACTAGGAGGCTCGGGCTTTGACCAGTCATGGTTGTGGTCGCATGCCATATATTCACGACCAGAGGACCTTTACTTTTTTTTTGAAGCCACATAAGACCTTTACTTCATAGCCATGGTTGGAAAAAGGCTATGGATGAGGAAATACATGCGCTTACCTCCAGGGGCACGTGAGATTTTGTGTCGTGTCCTCTAGACGTCGAGCGTATTGCCTACAGATGGGTCTATATGACCTAACAATCCATAGATGGCTCTATTGACATATTAAAGGCTAGTTTTTGGCAAAAAGCTTCACTTAGACATTTGGCATCGACTACTTTGAGACCTCTCCAGTGACTAGGATTGGTTAATTCGTGCTATTCTCTCTATTGCAACCAACAAGAGCTGGCCCATCTTTTAGCTCACTGTGAAGATTGCATTTCTCTACGGTGACCTCGAGGAGGAGGTTTACATGATGCAGCTGTCGGGTAAGTCCATTGAGGAGGAGTACGTATGCCAACTCTGTAATGCCATCTATGGCTTAAAGCAGAGTCCACAGGCATGGTTCGACAGACTGGCCTCTGAGATATGTACTCTTGGCTTCCATAAGAAGGCATCTGATTATTCTGTGTCAGACAAAGGTTTTTTGGCACCATTATACTTGCGGTCTATGTTGATGATATGGTTATTACTGGTGATAATAGGGCATGCATTATAGAGACCAATACCTTCCTTTAGAAGGTATTTTTTTTGAAAGTCTGCATGGGAGGGGGAAACACTCGGTGGTGTCCGCCCCTTCAAAATTTATTGATAACCAAAAGTAGAGTTACATACGGATAACGCTATGACCCCCCAAAAACGAAAGCACATCTGAAAAAATTATAACACCCAGTCGTCCACCAACCTTTTTGCCAACAACCCCACATTTTCCTTATAAAACCTATGACCCGAGAACAACAGGTCATTTCTCCCCCTCCATTTCGCCCAGAGAATAGCCAAGGGGACCAGCCGTTCGCGCCTAGGCCTGGCTCTATTATCGTGAAGCGAGTTCCAGAAGGCCTGGAAATCATCAAAGCGGCACCACCCCACATCCGCCTCCTGCCAAACCTGCGCGACCAAAGGACAAGAGAAAAAAAGATGTTCCACCGTCTCAATCTCGCAATCACAAAGCAGGCATCTGTTCGCAATAACGCCCAGGAGTCTGACGCAACGATCGCACGTCATCAATCTCTTTCTCCGAAGAAGCCACAAGAAGAACCCAATTCTCTCAGGAGGGTTTGAATCCCAAATAGAGGTACAGTCCCTGTTCAACAGCTTCGAATTTGCCGGCGACGGTCTGGAAATGGTCCCATAAGCCCCCCTGACCGAGAAAGAGCCGACCTTCCAGCACCAATGATCTCTTCCTGCAGATGGGGCCCCCGCCTCCCTCAATGCGTCAAGCAAAACCAAAAAATCCTCAAGTCTTTGGTCCGAGAAATTTGCGGAGAACGTAGGCCACCAGGAACCATCCACCCAACATTTTATCACCGAGCAATGCTTGTTGTCCGCCAAGGCATATAGCCGTGGGAAGCGAGAGCAGAGGGCCCCCGCCCCGGTCCAATTGTCTTCCCAAAACAAGAAGTTATCCCCTCTCCCACAGACCGGTCTGAAGAGCTCAAGATTTGACACGAAAGACTTCATCACTCCCCTCCAAAAAGGCGTCATGGTAGCCTGATTATTGAGCAGCCGATGTGGCGCACCCTTCACACCATAGATGCTTCGAATCACCATGGAAGCAAAGTCTTCTCCTGGACCCCAGATCCTACTTGCCCATTTAAGGAGAAACGCCTCATTCATCTGCTCAAGAGACTTCACCCCCAGCCCCCCCTGATCTTTGTGACACGTGACATCCTCCCAACCTACTAGATGGATCCCCCCACGACCATCGGAGTTGTTTCCCCATAAGAACGCGCACATCCTCTTCTCCAACCTCTCACGAATTCCCTTTGGGATCTTGCGATTAGCCATAAAATAAGTAGGTATGGAAGAGAGCACATCCTTGAGAAGAACCAGTCTGCCCCCCCTCGACAAGATAGAAGCTCTCCAACCCGCCAACCGCATCTCCACTTTCTCCACCACACTCAGCCAGTCACGGAGCCTCGTCCTCCCCAGAGCCAGCGGCACGCCCAGGTACTCAAGAGGCAGAGAGACCTGATTAGACGCCAAGGCCACTGCCAGCCCATCAGCCACCTGCTCCGCAAGGCCAAACGGGACGAAAGAAGATTTGTTGTCATTTTTGCGCAGCCCAGACATCTCCGAGAAGATCTCCAACGTCGTAGCCATACTAGTGGCCGCCTCGGTACCCCCCTTTAGAAGGTCGTAGCCCTTTAGAAGGTATTTGTCACCAAGAACCTTGGTTAGCTTAGCTACTTCAGTGGCATTGAGGTGATACACACTTTAGAGTGATTACACTTATCACAACCGAAGTATTGCTTGAATATTCTTATAGAAGTTGGCTTACTTGGATGCAAACCATCATGCACCCCGACAGAAATGCGGGGGCATGCTACATCTGCGGACCCAGTGTTTGAAGACACTGCACGATATAACCCCTAGTGGGCAAGCTGCTCTGCCTTACTGTCAGTGTCACTAGGTCAGATATATCATATGCCGTGGGCAGAGCTAGCCGCCATGGAGAAGCCTTACTACAGTTACTGGAAGGATGTTCTTCTATAGTTTCCTTATAAGCTCGAGTCAGGAACATAAGCGAGGACTCATCCGAGGTCCGATGTGCTTGCTTTCCCAACCATGATTACCCAAGATCAAATGTAGGCTAAGCGAATAGAAGCATAGTTTATAATCTAGTTGGGACTAAGAGGGAAGGGTTGGTCCCTCTTGGAAAAGGTGGGGGGGGGGAAGTCAGGGAAAAGCCTTTTAGGTCTGAGTACTACTGCTTCCTGCTTCCAGAGGAGGGAAGTGGGAGAGTGAAGCTAAAAAGACCTCATTATCAAGGCTTAGTATGTGTGTTGGTTGAAGGAGTGGAGTATAGAAGTACCGACGAATCGACAGAAAAGACTTTGAACTAAAGAGAGACAAAGCACCCTGTTTCTTGCTCCTAGCTTCTTGTATCCTTGTTTCCTATTTCTTGTATCTAGTTTCCAGAGAAGTTCGATCTTCTAAGAGGTGACTCCCAATAGACCGATCTTCGGAAAAGCCCCTCCCAGACTTCGGCTTCCTACCCTAGAGTGATACTCTGTCGCACTCCAGAGAAAGGAGGGGGCGAGCCTACTATATATTCGATATATCAGGTGCTTAGTAGATAAGGGAGATGCTATAATGATATCCGCGAGACCACCTTTTCACTCGATGATGTTTGTCCTGCATGCTAAAGGGAAATGCTTCTTGTTTCTTCTGATCCTTCGATACTTAAAGGACTCTCAAGGAAAAAAAGCCTCTTCAACGGGGCTTACAACCCCATTGATATCATTGCTTACATAGATGCTGACATATGCCGATTCTCCTAAGGACAAATGATCTATTGCTGGTTATGCCATGTTTGTTGGAGGAAACATTGTTACATGGCGAAGAAAAAAAACAAATAGTTGTCTCCAGATTAAGTGTAGAGCCGAATACAAGGTAATGGCTCAAGCCACATGCAAGATTACCTAGACAATCTCCTTTCTACAAGAGCTTGGACTCCCTGTTACCACTCCCGTTCCTCTATAATGCGATACCAAGTCTGCTTCATGTATTGCTGCATATCCTCTATGAACGGACTAAGCACATCGAAGTTGATTGCCACTTTGTTTGAGATGCAATGCGATGAGGGAAGATCACTACTCCAAACATCTCCACGGATTCCAGCTTGCATGCACTTTCACTAAGGCACTTCCAAAGAAACAAATATCATGGTTGGCTTCCAAGTTGGGCATGATTGATAGATATGCTCCAATCTGAGAGGGGGTGTAGAAGTTATTTGTTTCTGATCTTTTATTAGTTGACTTCTTTTTTTATTTGTAACCTCTTGGGGTCTCTTATGTATTTATTGCCACTTGGGCTTTAGGGTTTCATGCAATATAAGAAACCCTATACCCCTTAATAAAATTCATTTGGTTCATTCTCAACTTTTCTCCACACGATTTTTTTGTATAAGAGGTCATTTTTGATATCCCTATAAGATCGACCCATTTCGAAAACCTCACATGGGTATTCCCATGACCTTTTTGACTCTGGAAAGAGATGGAGATATCTTCGATTGAAGAGACATTTTGTAGGCCAGGGATCTCTAAGAAAGAGACTTATTGCAATGCGAGTGACTTTGATCGATTAGATGAATATCATGTGTACCTTTGTTTCTACCAAGTTGTTCAACAAATCATCACTCCAAACTCCAACGCTTTAGTTTCTTTTATTCATCAGCTCGATTAAGATATAATGTCATCATTAGTAACTAGAGGAGTATGTGAATGGAACATTGTTTGTGGTGACTCCCACAATGGGGGATCACCCTCTTTACAATAAAAAAAGGAGTATGTGTTGAGTCAAAGTAATCTATGCTGTTATGCTGTCAGTGTAGGAGTGGGTCACGAGTTTTATCAGCTTGTGCATGCTCCAACTTGTGGGGAAGAGTTAGGAATAGTGAAGGGTTGGGTCTGTTGAGAGTTTTATATTACATTACTCTTTCTCACTTTATTTATTTCTCAGTTCTCATTACCTAATTTACCCATTAGGGTTTCTCTCTTATGTATAAGAGAGCCCTTGGGTTCTATGAATAAACAACGAAGTATTTTCCTCAACATGGTATCATAGCGACGGTCCTAGACCGGAGCCCAGAGCCCCACCTCCCAACCCTACCTCTAGCCTCACCTATCAATCCTCGTTCCGTGGCACAACCGTTGCCCTAGCAGCAGCTTTGCCGCCCGCTGCTGCTGCCCTAGTGGCAACCTCGTCGCCAGCCACTGCAACGACAGTTCCACCCATCCACCACTACCCTAGCGATAGTTCCGTCCGCCACTGCTGTCCTAACGGCAAGCCCGGCTAGCTGCTGTCCCCAGCAACACCCGACGACACTACTGACACCGACCAACGACCCCCATAACTGCCGAGCACCATTCAACGTTGCTTGGTGGCCCTCCTGCTACTCTAAGTTTGCAGTTTTTGGTCTGATTTCACCCTTTTTCAGACCAAATCTGACCACTTTTCGTCAACTCTTGTCTAGGGTTGGTTGTGGTATGAGTCTACGCCCACAATCACCTCTCCTCATGTTGGTGTAAACACTTCATGATCTGTCTACGGTCCTAGTTATTTGTCCATGATGTCAAAAAGTAGAGTTGATATCCCATCCACATGTGCCTTCAAGGGTCTGGCACCTATTTTCAAGATGGATGGCATAAACTACAAGTTGTGGGCGATGCAGTTCATGAAGCTACTGCTGAGCCATGTATGAAGCATATTTTGATGCATGATGGGTCAATGGACAAGACATGGATCAATGCCTCATGGGAGACAGATGATGTGTATGCTAAGGTATGGCTATCTGGTACTATCTCTGTTAAGATAGCCAATGATACCTTAAGTCAACCCACAACAAAATCAATGCGGGACATCCTCATAGGTACATACTCTCATGCGAGGAATGAGTTGAAGATATTGCAACTCCAGCACGATATCTTCATAACCAAATAGGGTGATCGTCCTCTTCATGCCATGTACACATCTCTGAGGGTATGTTTGAGCGACTTCATAGGTACATACCTTTGACGGCCTCACCAGAGCAGCTTACGACCTATAGAGATTCTGTCATGATCGGGGTATTTTTGGATGCCCTTAACCCAGAATATGACTCAACTAACTCTCAACGCCTTACAGATGCTACCATACCACCTATGGGAAGCGTATCGTAGATTGAACAGAGTGAGCATCCCTTCTACTACATCTTCTCAGACGTCGTCAGCTATGGCGACTTCCCGAGGAAGAGGTGTCTTGCCTCAATTCAGAGGAAGGGGCATAAGCAGCAGAGGAAGCACACTCCGACATCCGCCCTGTTCGTATTGTTAGTGATCATGCCATTCAGAGGACACATGCCATTCCAAGCTCGTCTTCACCATCCCACATGCTGCTGAGTAGGTCCAGACTGCTCATGACTCTACAGATCGTTGTCATGATGACTTTATTGCACGACTACGAGAGATCATGCCCCGACTGCTGGATCTTTTGGCACTTCTACTGGGCTATTAGACATTGCTGTTTATGCCTCTACATGCATGACATGTATTACTCATGCTTTTACTAGTCGCTCTCGACCAGACCCTTTGGAGTGGATCGTGGACTCTGGAGCTTCTCATCATCTTCGTGGAGATCGCTCAAAGTTCAGCTCATATAGTCCTATATAGCATGGTAGATCAATAGTGATTGCTAACGGGACCCATTCTCCCATCATCAGACAGGAGGAGGTGTAGTTGACTGTCTCAGTGTGTTTGCATACTGTTCTTGATGCACCTGAGTTCTTGATGAATTTATTGTCAACTAGTCAGATCACAAAAGATTTAAATTGTCGTGCCATATTTCATCCCGCTTCCCTTGTTTTTCAGGATATATTTACACGCATGATGATTGGATGGGATGTGAGCATGGAGATCTTTATAGGTTGATCCATTTTTTGTATGTTGGTGTTAGCTCCCTTTTTGCTGGATCGATATCTCCCTACACTTGGCATCTCTATTTTGGTCATCTTTCTTTACAGAACATTTGTCGTTTTGTACCCTTGGATTTCTGTCAAGTTCACCTTTCAGCGTGAACCATGTCAGCTTGGAAAGCATCATCGGTCTAGCTTTCCAAGTCGTCAAGGTCGTAGTAGTCAGAGTTTTTTTGTGCCTTTTCTCTTTGATTGTGGGGTCCAAGTGGTGTCTCCGATCATCAATGACACATGTATTATTTAGTTGGTGTGGATGATTTCTCTAGATTATCATGGGTCTTTTTGTTGAAGATAAGTCTGATGCGATTACTATGATTCGAAATTTTGTTATTGAAATGAAAAATATTTTTCTGCTTCTATTAAGTATATTTGTTATGATAATGCTTTGGAATTTTACGCTTCTCATTTGTCCCAATTTCTGAGTTCGCATGGCTTTCTCCATCGGATCTCGTGCCCCTACACTTCACAGCAGAACGATATTGATGAATGCAAACATTGTCATTTCCTAGACATCACCAGAACTTTACTCATACAGAGTCGGGCTCCTCATTTCTTCTGAGGTGATGCTGTTATGACAACATGTTATCTCATCAATCGGATGCCCTCTACCATTCTGGGAGAAAAGGCTCCCTTCTCCCTTGCGTTTCCTGAGAAAGATCTTTTCTCTCTTACGCCATGGGTTTTTGGCTATGTGGAATTTGTCCATCTTCTACATCCTGGTTGTGACAAGCTCACTCTTAGAGCTGTCAAATGTATGTTTGTTGGGTATTCTCGTACCCAAAAGGGTTGCATGTGTTTTGATCCTATACATGGCAAATACTATATTAGCGTTGATGCCACTTTCTTCGAGTTAATCATGTTTCATACTCCTACATGCGACAGGATGAGTCCCTCTGAGTTTGTGGATGGAGTTGTTTATTCACCTCCTCTACATACACCTCAGTCTTTTCTCCATTCTCCCATGCTTTCCCCATCATCCATCATGCTTTAGGTAAATTCTGAAAACTTGGTTTCACTGATGGCATAGGTAATTTGAACGATGATCAAGAATAGGAACACGAACGGGTTGAACATGGAGAACCCCATGAGACTGATCTGGGATGGCCTATCGCCTTGCGAAAAGGCAAGTGTACATGTACGAGTCTACGCGATACCCCGTCGCTAGACCCATGTCTTTAGCACTCCTTTCCATTTCAGGAAGTTTGTCGTGGGATATCTACCATTGACATCCCACGTACGTACCAGGAGTCCCTCAAGGAGAGCCACTGGCGGCTCGCCATGGAGGAAGAGATCCCTGTGCTCCGATCCTATGGGACATGAACTCTTGTTTCTGCTCCAAATGGAGCATCGATTGTGAGCTGCAAATGTGTATTCACTGTTAAACACATGGCGGATGGTTCAGTAGATCGGTACAAGTCACGTTTGGTGGCCAGAGGATTTACATAGACCATAGGGTGGATTACCTCGACACTTTCTCTCCAGTTGCACACCATTCCACACTACGGATTCTCTTGTCAGTTGCTGTGGTACGTGATTGGATAATATTCCAACTCGAAGTCAAGAATGCTTTCCTATATGGTGATCTATTGGAGGAGGTGTATATGTAGCAACCACCTGGGTTCGCTGCTGAGGGGGAGTATATATGTCGGCACCATAAAGCTATATGCGGAGGGTCTGGTTCCATAAGCTGTCAGATCTAATTGAACAGAAAGGGTTTATACGGTCAACAACTGATCATTCCCTCTTTGTTAATAAGGCTCAACGAGGTACAATTGTCATCTTGGTATATGTTGATGATATTATTGTCACTGGAGATGATATTCAGGGTATTACTACGACCATGAAAGATTTGGATTATCTAGAATTACCAATTTAAAACTCCCTGTTCGTGCTCCATGGGTAACTAGGGGTTGAAGACCAGGGTGTGGTTTAATTGGTTCCATTACCGGCTCAAGTATGGTATCACATTGGGTCTCCAGTTGGGGCACCATTCTTATAAGGGTCAATATCATATGGGTACTCAACACTGGAAGTTTTATTAGATATCTGAAAATTCAGGGTCTTGTATATCGAATGGGGCGGGTACACGATTGACCCAATTTTGTTGCATGCTCCTAGTTTCCACCCACCATCCATTGCAAACCTTGTTTAGGCAAACTTGATGCACCTTAGGGATCAGCCTCGTTGCAAGACGATCACCCTCTCTCTCTCCCCCGTAACAATAGTAGTGCCAAATTTTAATGCTCGCAACCTCTCCGTTAGCTCTCATCTTGGCCTTCTTTAGATACGATCTCACACTCAGAATTATACATTCTATTCTTGCTAATATCACCTCTTTGTCAACCATTCTCAACTACAATAACAACAACAAAGCCTTTTCCCATATTAAGTAGGGTCAGCTACATGGATTCTTTGCCTCTATTCAAATCTATCTTGGGTCATTCTCGGTCTTTGATCCAAAAATTAAGATCCCTTCACATAGTCTCATTCCAACACTTCTTGAGCCTTCTTTGCCCTCTTTTAGCCATGTCAACATTCCCAAACTCACATCTCCTCACCGGTGCATCAACTGACCTCCTTTGCAAATGGCCAAACCACCTTAATCGATTTTCTCGCATCTTATCCTCGATCGGAGCTACACCAACTTTCTTTCTGATGGCATCATTCCGAATATGATCTTTACGTGTGTGTCCACAAATCCACCTTAGCGTTTTCATTTCTGCTACTGCCATTCTCTACACATGTCTATGGTTCACATGCCAACATTCATATCCATAGAGCATAGCAAGTCTCACAGCTACTTTGTAAAATTTTTCTTTGATTTTCAAAGGAATTTTCTTATCGCAGAGAACAGTATAGGCTCCTCTACGCTTTAGCCAACCTGCATTTATCCTATTTGTAACATCTCCATCAATTTCCCCATCATGTTGCAAAATAGATCCCAAGTATCTAAAAGAATATATCTTCTGAATGTTATCATCACTTATCTTAACCTCAATTCCTTCACTATTGCTTCCATCAAAAGTACACTCCATATATTCAGTCTTAGTCCTACTTATATGAAATCCTTTAGTCTCCAATGCATGTCTTCAGACCTCAAGCTTCTCATTTACTCCATCTCTAGTCTCATCAATCAACACAATATCATCATTGAATAACGCACACCAAGGTATCCCATCCTGAATGTGGCTTGGAAACTCATCCATAATCAAAGTAAAAAGAAATGGACTCAAAGTTGAACCTTGATGCAGACCAATGTTGATGTCAAAATAGGCAGTCTTCCCAAATTATACCCTTTATACAAAATGAAGCCCTATCATACATATCTTTTATGAGGTTAATGTTTAGGACATGTACTTGTCTCTTCTCCAAAACTTTCCACAATATCTCTTGCGGGATAGAATCATAAGCCTTCTCTAAATCAATAAAAATCATGTGGACGTTCTTCCTTTTCGCTCTGTAAATCTCTATTGTTCTCTTTAGCAAGTGGATGGCTTCAATAGTTGAGCGACCTGGCATGAATCCGAATTGATTTTCTTTTACTTTGTCTTTTACTTTGGAAACTTGCCTCAACCTTCTTTCGATCATACATCACAAATTTTCATAGCGTGACTTATCGACTTGATACCTCTGTAATTTGAACAATTTTGAATGTCTCCTTTGTTCTTATAAAGAGGCACCACAATGCTTCTCCTCCATTCTTTAGGTATTTTCTTACTTCGCGCAATAACATTGAATAAATTTGCAAGCCAAGTCAAACCACACTCACCTATAACTCTCCGAACTTCTATAGGAATGTCATCAGGTGCTACACCTTTCCCATGTCTCATAACCTTTAAGCCTCCTCTATTTCCTTACTTTGTATTCGCCTATAACTTGCACGATTCAAGTAACTTTCACTACTAGCTAGATTTCCCAAAGTGATCTCTCTATTTCGTTCCCCAATGAAAAGATTATGGAAGTATTGCTCTCAAGGACTATGAGAGAAAATTTCCCAAAGTGATCTTTCTGTGTCAACCATTCTCAACTACGAGAGGAAATTTTGTTTGTGATGTGTCATATATGGCCAGCACTATTCGGAACTACCTGATGATAGATTGAGCTCTCAAGGATTGAAGCAAGGTTGCAGAAATCGGTAGTCGGTACTCGGTCGGCAAGGTCACTGATTAAGGATTAATCGGCAGTTGGGCGACTAATCGGATTTAGTCGGCCATCAGTCGGTTTTGAATTTTTTAATTATTTCAAATATATAAATCATTTTTATACATATGTTCTTATATATTCTCATAGATTTGTACATTTTCTCTATTAACATAATGAAACAAAAGAAGTAGTTGACTTTAAATATAACATTAAGTATATTAGAATAAGTTTGCTTTTAAAAAAAGTAAAAAACAAAACAATAAAAAACTCGATGTAAAAATCGGCCTACTAGTCGGTCCGATTAGTCGGGTTGACTGACTAATGGCCGACTAGGCCTAGTCGAGTCGGCTACCCCTCCGACTCGACTAGTCGGTCGACTTTTACAACAGTGGACTGAAGCATGTGATTGTAGAAACAACCTTATAAGTAGGGGAGTGTCAAAAAAAAAACCTTATAAGTAGGGATGAAAATGGATATGGATCTATCTAAATATCCGAACTCATATTCGAAAAATTACCGAATACTTTTCTGTATTCGAATGTTAATCTAATATGACTCGTATGTGGATATCCATTATAAAAAATTCCAAATATGGATATGGTAACAACAAAAAGTTTGATACCCGGATACAAAATATTATATAATATACTATAATATATTATGTCTAAGCTAAATACAAGCATCCCCTCGACATTCAATAGCCAATACACCTCTTTGCCTCAACAAAACTTTGTAAGAATCGTAATAGGGCAAGCCTCATCTAGGCTTAAGCCCCTCAATGATTATAGCATGCACCTTTGCCATTTTAACTATAATTGATTGGTTAAATATTATTATCATGATATATATATTTTAACACGATCTTTTCTTAAATCATTCCATACTTGATACTAATTTGATTCAAGTGCGCAATTTATCCTTATTCGATCATCTTTTATCTTGATCTTAAATTGATCAATATTTCTATTTGCTCTTTATTCGATCCAGATTCGTATCCGATGAATATTCGATTTGAATTCATATTCGTTTATGTTAGGACATGATTCCCTAAATCCTTACCTGATTCATACCCATAACCGTATTTGTATTCGACATAGATGAACCAAATATAGATATGGAAATAGCTAATATCCAATCCGTATTTTGTCGTGTTCATCCTTCTTATAAGGGAAACACCAAGAACCCACACTGTGTAGAGGATGAGAATACATGCTCGTGGTTCTACTGTTGTGGCTTGTTGTACATCCCTGGGATCCCAAGATTCTGCAGTCTACTGCTAATCTTTTTACTCTGCATTGGGATTGTGTTCTCAAGGATTTTGTTTGGTTTTACATGATTTCGAAATCTATTTGGTTACTCTGTTCCCAAGAACAATGAAGAAACACAGAATAAGAATAATTCACCCTTATTCCACATTTATCCCACCAAAATAATATCTCCAAAGAAAGAAATTGGGAGTAATCTTCCTTGTTCCCACAAAGAACGGAACCTAATGTTTTTGGTGGCATATATGCAAAAAGCTGCCAACAATAGTATGAGTTTGTAGCCGTGTGTTTCTATAATGTTTTTGGGGACATCTATAATAAAACTCCTTTATTTACAGATTGTTTATAATACTTAAATTGTATCCAAATGATAGAAAGCCTTTAACCAACAATTTAAAATCTGCGACCACTTAAAGGGCATTTTTAATAAGCACTCCAACTGAATGTATACCAAGTACTGCTGCTTAATGCTTCGTCTTCTTTTACTTAGATTCCAAGATGAGACTGTCCAAGTTGACCTTCTTGTTGTCAGTCTATACTTCATGCCCTTCTAAACCATGCCAGCATAGAATGGAATATATGTCCAAATGATTGTTTTGAAAAACAGACTTCTGGTATTGTTTTGTAAACGGACTTCTGGTATCAAACTTTATATCATCATTCTATAACTGTTCACTTATTCTTTTGGCAGGGACGAAGTTCTTTGTCATTTGTGAACCTGGAACTCAGAATATGGAAGCTCTACTCAAACTTATTTATGAGCAATACACTGATTATGTTTTGAAAAATCCTTTTTACGAGATGGAAATGCCCATAAGGTGTGAGCTTTTTGATTTAAATCTATCTCAGGTGATCGTGAGGGATCGAGTTGCATTGTTGGGGCGCTGACTTCGAGGTATCATTTTTCCATTGTTTTCAGTGTATGCAGCTGTTGTTCACCCCATTACTCTTTTCGTAAATAATTAGGCAAGAAAATTACATCCAGAGTTTGCTTTAAGTTGTTGAGATATACCAGAAAGGTTCTTTGCAGCTGTGGGAGACCTTGTCCATGATCCAAAGCCCTAGTAGAGAATTTTCAATTTCTTTAACCATATACATGTGTCGGGTTTTCCTGAATTGGAAAACACATCATAAGTTTAGGATATGGTTGAGTGTCAAAAAAAAAAGTTTAGGATATGGTACCATTATGTATACTCTGGCTTATTGAATTTCAACTTATAATGTGTTTGATCCTAAGAAAACATGCGGTTGTTTAATCTTATTTATATACAGTGTTTGTTGTTAAAAAATCGGAAGCGGAAGCGGAAACATGGATAAAATAAATAAGAACAAGAAGAACGCGGGATTTTTACGTGGAACTCTACTCCGTGAGGAGCGGGATGAAACCACGGGAGAAGCCCTCAAAGGGGCGGATATTGCATTCCTTTTTCTCAATGGATACATGAGGTCTGGGGCTCCTTATATAGCCTCTCCAGAGCTTCCAAGTCCCACCACTGGACGATGTGGGACTAAACAATTGGGTGGGGTAAATGGATCTCCTCCATGATCCATTTACCCTGCTACAACACAATAGGCGCATAACCACATACTCCAACACTCCTCCTCAAGCTGGAGCATGCAATGCTCAGCTTGGACAAACAAACAGAAAGAAGCTCAACTCAACTCTACAGGACACTACAGACAATATCAACCCAACGCGCACATTGCTGCAGTCGAGGACGTTGCTTCTCATGTCGTGCATGTGAGGAGGACGAACGGGCTGGAGTGTGAGTCAACTGAAGACTTGTCTGACCATCGAGTCTGAAACTGCGCCTGAAGTCTCCTCGTCGGAGAACGGGGTCTCTCCCATCTGGCTCAGAGAATGGTGCACTACTCTGGTGTACCTATGATACCACATGAAAACCCTTGCCAACATATGGCATATGGAATGGTCCTCTGCTCTGGAGTCCCTATGGCTCACATGAAAACTCTGGCCTGACAACAAGAAGAATGATGGGGACCTCTGACAATGATGGCAACATATGCTCATCTGAAAATGACCGCACACTTGTGCGTGTCTGAAACTGGAGACTCGGAAACAATGATCGTCGAGTCTGAAACCGAACTGTAGAGTCTGATCAACTGGCTGGCCTGGAGACTGGCATCTGAATTTGGAATCTGGATCATAAACAGACCTGTAACTCTACATATACTCCCCCTTTCTCCCATACTGGTCGGAAAACAGAGAAATCGACCAAGTTGGGAGAAGACAACATAATGGGGGAAAACAAAACATCCATGCTGCTTTTTTTTTGTTTTTTTTAATAGCCGCCAACTCTCTTTTTTTTTTAAATTGCGTATGACTTTTCTTTGTACGCAGCTTTTTTTAACAGCGTACGGCCTTTTCTTTTCGTGTACGTGCCTTTTCAAAAAAAAAATTTCTTTTACAGCCTTCCCTTTTTTTTCCCGGCTGTCATTTGACCTCCCTTTTTTTTCGTGTAGCACCTCTTTTTCTTTTCGTCTCTCTTTTTTTTTTAAAAATACTGTGCCCACTTGGGCCAAACACATGCAACAGGACTCCTCTCCCCCCCTCTTTTTTTTAAAGCAAATAACAACCCACTTGGGCCTTTTAAAAAACTCATCATTTTGTTTTTGGGGCCCGCCAGAACGCAACCCTTTTGGGCGTTTTTAGGGTTCCCCATACGGGAATCCAATAGCGCCGCACCCCTGGTTTTTTTATACGCGCGCCGTTAGGAGGGATTCAGGCCGCGCGAGATCGGGCGCGGGGGTGGGCCGCCGCCTCACGATTGAGGCCTTCACACGCCGCCTGGAGGGAGGTTTATGCCGCCACCGGAGGACTGCTGCTGTCGTAGGTGCGCGCCAGCTGCTAAGGAGATGCGCCGCTTGAACCTGGGTCGCGCCGCCTGGGCGTGAGGGGGGGGGGTTGCCTGGCTCTTGCGCAAATCGCGCTGCCTCTGGAAATGCCGCTCCTGTGGGATCGGAAGGAGCCCCGCGTGGAGAGGGCCACCCTCAAAGGGAGGAGGCGCCGCCAAGGGCTTTTGTGAAGAGGCGACGCCGCCAGCACGATTCCTGCGCAGTTGCTGGAGAACAGATTCACTTAGGCGGCGTCCTGGCGTACGCGCGGGGTGGGCCAAGACGAGGGGACGCGGGGGTGCGTGGGCGCATGGGCCTGGAAGCCTTAGCGCGGGGGGTTGCACGCAGGCTGCGCACAGGCTGGAGGAGCGCCTGCACACCTGGATCTGGGCGGCGCTTGAGGGGACCACGAAACTCCTCGCACATCCTGGACTGCATCCTGACTGGCGATGCGAGAACTGAAGGTCGAGTCCATAGGGAGTCGAGAAGCGGCCTAGGGCTTTGATGGAGATGGGTCTCGCCTTGAGGGAGCGCGGGGCGCCGCCTGTGCTGATGGCGGCCTGCTGCTCTTGAAGACTGCCTGGAGTACGCGAGATCCCGGGTTCAGAAACCCTAGATCTCTACTTCGATGCAAACAGAACAGAGTTCCGGAATTGAACCACCAACATGATAATTTCTAATCTCGAATCTCGAACAATAAAACAAAATAAAATCCATGAGAATCGACCCGCTCTGATACCATGTTAGAAAATCGGAAGCGGAAGCGGAAACCTGGATAAAATAAATAAGAACAAGAAGAACGCGAGATTTTTATGTGGAACTCTATTCCGTGAGGAGCGGGATGAAACCACGGGAGAAGCCCTCAAAGGGGCGAATATTGCATTCCTTTTTCTCAATGGATACAGGAGGTCTGGGGCTCCTTATATAGCCTCTCCAGAGCTTCCAAGTCCCACCACTGGACGATGTGGGACTAAACAACTGGGTGGGGTAAATGGATCTCCTCCAGGATCCATTTACCCTGCTACAACACAATAGGCGCATAACCACATACTCCAACATTTGTATTTACAACTTCTTTCTTCTTTTTATTAAGAGTTCTTTTCTGTAAGGGCTTACTTGTAGTTGCTCCCTTCTACCTATAAATTGAAGGGATCCTCCTCTTATGAAATATAGAAATTATTTTTCCTTTTCAGGATTCATCGTGGTATCGGATCCCTGGAGGACTCTTCCTCTCGGGTGACCTAAGTTTCTCTCAATACCTCTCGCCATCGCCCTCCGCCGACCTCTCACCATTGCCCTCCATCGCCTCACCGCCATTACTCATTCCATGGGAACAAGGGTGTTTTTTCTTCTCTCCAAATTGTGTCGCCAGGATGCAGTATTGTGGTGGCTGATAGGAGACGTTCACCAGTTACTGGACAAGGACATGTTCAAGTCAGTCCACAGATTTGATTGGACAATGCCCTCTTAGCTCTCGAATTTCCTATGAACTTGTAATCTGTCTCAAAAATTACTAAAGAGCTTAATTGTCGAGCAATCTTTGATCCCGTGTCTCTTATTTTTTAGGATATGCTGATAGACTAGGTGATTGGATGTGGCCATGAAGAATGGGGAGTTTATCATCTGACTCAGTCTCCATTTGCCGATCATGTGTCTGCTACTTCTGGGACTTCATCTGCATATATCTGGCACCTCCGATTTGGTCATCTCCTTGTGTGAACCCCTCAGGATCCGGGTACCCGTTTACGACACAATTCGCCGAAATTCCATTTATGACATCGCATTAAAAACATAATTTTATGGGGAAATTTTTTCGCAATGAATATATTTGCAAGTGACATTCGACATTCACATTCACAACCACAAGATAATAAAGATAAATATCACCAAGAATTTATTTCATTAACTTTCATTTCATTTTCAACCTGTACAATGTCTGAAAGTATATACAGTATATCCCAAAATCTGACTGAAGAGAAAAGAAGCATATAACATTAACAACCGAACAAAAACCGAGACAAAAAGAATAACATACCGTCTAGTATAGACCTTGTCTTCTGGAACCTTGTATAGCTACTGAACAATAGACTCCTTTCCTGCCATGCATGCAAGGAAGAAAAGGAGTCACAAACGTGAATACAAACCCGTAGTTTAAAATAAATAACAAGTAATTTAATGTGCAAAAGAGAGCAAGTAGAAGGGTGGAATAAGCACTATTTACAGCTACTTACGTAAGTAAAAAGCTAGTCAGGCTTGTAAGCATTTCTCATAAACTCCCATTATCCCAACACTTTTCATATTTAACATATTTATTTTGTAATCAAATGTTGATAATTATAGGAGTATGCATATATGTATATATCTCTATTATTATATTGACCAGATATCAAATCTGTGGATTTGTCGACGTGAAAGATGGAATAGGAAATATTTATAGATTACTTAATTCCCAAGTTCAATAGGTAGGCATCAAATTCTTAATTTCAATTGTTTCAGATATAACTCCAGATGATGTAGATAAAGATCATGATTCTGGGTCTTGGAGATCATGTCGTGGAACTTGATGACACATGAATGATGAAATTGCTAATTTCTTGTCATTGAGATTATATCATGGTTTTCGATATAGGACTGATAAAATGATGATGGATTTGATCCTTAATGCTATTTACTCCTTTTTAGTTAGTGGATAGTCTGTGGTCTTGGTTCGTGTAAAACCTCACACTATTACTCTAAGGTATTAAAAGTACCTTAGGGTTGGGGGGCCTCCGTAGGCATGCGGTGTTGTGTAATGCATCCTAACTAAGTTCCCAACACGTCCACTAACTTATAGGGATTTCGAATCAGATTAAAGTCACCTCCAATCAACTCAATTTTAATTGTAATTTCCTCCGAACCTTCACTCCAACTCTCTCAGATACAACTCTTGATGATTTAGATGTAGATATAGATGATCTGGATGTAGAATCTCCAAGTCTGTTTGGCGAAGGTAAACTCAAGCGGTGAAGAAGCCTACAAATGGCTCTTCCGTCTCGCCCTCTAGTTGGAAGGACGGTCCAATAGAGGGATAGGTCTACTCCCCAACTACGCCACTGAGACGGGTGAGAGAGACTTCCCGGAAAAGTTACTCTAGAAAAAAACAGCCCGACCGGTAACGGGCAACCGAGCTCGTACGTGAAACTGAAAACCAAGGATCCCCCGCCTGGGTATCCTAAAACAGGGTCAGCGGAATAGTCTAAAGTCGGGATCCCAACGAGGCGTAAAAACACTGCGAGCTCGCGTAAAAACCGAAAAGGGACTGGGATCCTAGACCCGCGCACTTGGCGGCCGCTGCTCTAACTGGGCTTCCTATTCTCCCGCCCAGTTGAGGGTCACCGCGCCCTCGCACAGTCAGGTGTAAAAGTTACCATAACCGGCACAAATTTTTAGTGTCTCTGATTCATAACCATATTGGTACTCTTGACTACATATCCTATTCATAATATCAGATGTTGTTCGCCTTACAGATTGACAATGATCTTTGCATTGCACATTGCCACATCCTTGATGATCATTATGTGTTAATTGACATGATAGCGTTCAGATAAGATAGAGAAGAGAATTCAGGATCTTCTATCCATTCAAATATTATATAAGTTCATGCGCACACTTACGATTGGAATGTAGAAGAGAGGGGGCTTTGGTGATATTAAATAGGGAAAGTGAGGGTTTAATTGGTTGCCAAGTGGAGCCATATTAAAAGCCTAGTGGAATGGTCATTGGAAGCAAAGTGGAAACTGCTGGATAGAGTTGTCTGTTGTAGTCAGAAAAAAAATTATTTTTATTTTTGCAAATTTTCTTACTTATTTAAGATACAAAAATCATCCATCAATTTCATTGCTATGTGATTGCAATGAATGAATCGATATTTTATAAATATGATTATCTCAATAATTGAGTGTCTATGTACAAACAATATACAATTTTCCACAACAGGAGGGACACAATATCTAAGTATATGAAAACAAAGGTAATCTATGAAATATTCATATGATCATATTATAAATGCAAATGCCAGTCTTATGTCATTGCACTAAAGCCACCTCATGTTTAACAGTTAAATGTATTATTCCCAGCAAACATGATATCAATGCTTCACAAACAAAACCCCCCAAATGCATTAAACTTTCTGGATTCTAATATTTGAACAAGAACAGGAGCCAAGTGATAACGAGTATATAAAATTTTCTAGCACATTATTTCAAAAACTGACTTCTTAATTTAATTATTATTATTTTTTTTAAGCTCCAGTTATAGGAAATCAATCAAACAATAAGCCATAAATCAAAGGGAAATACTACACTGTCTGCATGTATCTACATTAGAGAGAAATATTTTTCCATAAATAAAATTCTGATTTCCAATTTATTCACAACCTGGTTTCTTCTTTCAAGAGTAAGGACAATGAATTTATTTTTTTTTAAAAAAAATTGCGAATGTGGAAACCAAGGATATAGAATATATGTATGGCAGCAAGAGGGGAAATTTGAATTGTACATGCAAGGCAGCAAAGAAGGGGTAGGGTTTGTACCTCCTTAGATCTATATAAATTGAGGGTCAATTGCATGTGGAAGGACTGGTTTCTGGACTTCAAACACCTAAAACTTCTTCGATTCAATCTCCAGCAGTCCAATCAGCAGCAGATTTCAGCCCAAAATGGAGGAGAAAGAAGAGGTTTAGGCTGGGAATTAAGCATGTTTAGTCAGCAATGAGATAAGAGTAAAGGAGTGTACCTAATTAGATTCATGCAATAGATTTTTGATGGAGTAATGAAGCAGCAATTGGCCTTTACAAGTTGCTGGACAGCAACTTTTTCAAGAAAAGAAGAGTCTCGGTGGAAAGAAAGTGGGAAGGGAACAAGACATCCAAAGGGCTTCTATTTTGGGTGTCTATATATAGAAGATAAGAGGGTCTTAAGTATGGCCAAGTGGAAATATTTGGGGTCCAAGTGGACAGATTTTGTATGAGGTGGCTGTACCACTTTTGTTGTTTATTTTTTTTAAACAGTATGCTACTGTTACTGTAGCTGGATTTTTTTTTATGAACAGTAGCAGTCTGCTACTGTGTATCAGAATTAAATTTATTTATTTATTTTTGAGATATTTAAAAACGTCCATATTCGTGCCTCGAATGCCGGATTTCGACGCGCAATATCCCGATTTGATCGTCTCAAAATGACGGTCAAAATGAGTATAATATTGATATACTTTCGATCGAGTTTCGAATACCCGAAATTTTCGGACACGGATTTTGTTTAAGGTTAAATTTTACGATTTAAAAATATCAAACGAACTCCGATTGACGAACGGTCGATTCCGTTGGTCTTGTATCGTCGAATCGGATCTAATGACAGCCTCAGTTCGTTTTGCGGTTTCCGAATTTACGTCGCGGCTTTTTCGCGGCGCGCATTACGAAGTGACCGATTTTTGGTCGATTTCGTCCGAACGACTTTTGATTCACGACCAGTTGATCGTTTTAGGTTGTTTGGTATTGCCCAACAACTTTATTGGGTGAATCGGATCCAAATCGGATCAAGTCTGGTTTGATTGGAAATCAGATGTTACAAATATAAAAACCTCAAAGGGAGTCTCGTCCTCGAGACTCGAGTTAAGGTCATGAATTGTCTTGTGTTTTATTTGGCCATAAAAACCTCAAAGGGTTTTGAACCCATAAAAACCTCAAAGAGAAAACAAGCTATATATTTCAACATATATTTTATTACAAAAGCTTGTTTTGCGTATTACCTCAGAAAAGTTGCGGGTATCGTGCCCGCATGTCGGCTTTGGTTTCCCATGTCGCCTCTTCGACTCCGTGACGGTGCCACAAAACCTTGACCAATGAAATTTCTTTGCTGCGAAGCTTCTTTACAGCACGGTCGAGTATCTGTACTGGCTTCCCCTCATAAGTCAGATCTGGCTCAACGTCAAGATTCTCGTAACTGATAATGTGTCGAGGATCGTGCACGTACTTCCTCAAGTTGGATAATGGAAGATGTCGTGAATAGTTGATAGATGTGGAGGAAGGGCTACTCGGTATGCAACCTTCCACACTCTAACCAGAATCTCAAAAGGTCCAAAATATCGCGGCGCCAACTTGCCAGGAACACCAAATCTCTGTACTCCCTTCATGGGAGATACACGGAGAAATACCCAATCTCACACTTGTAATTTACAGGAATGTCATTAGTATTATTTTAAGTTGAACACATATATATCATAATTGAGTGGATGAGGAGAAAATAATTAGATTACCTGAAACTCTAAGTTTCTCCTCCGACGGTCTGCATAACTCTTCTGGCGGCTCTGTGCCGTCAGAAGCCTCTGTCTCACAAGATCAACAGCTCTCGCAGTCTCCTCCAAGAGATCTACGGAATATAAAGCATGATCACCTACCTCACGCCAACTGAGAGGTGTGAGGCATCTCCGCCCGTATAGGGCTTCGATTGGTGCCATGCCAATACTGGAGTGATAGCTATTGTTGTACGTGAATTCCACCAAAGGTAAATGGTCCTTCCAAGACCCTTTCCACTCCAAAGTGCATGAGTGAAGTAGATCCTCAAGCGTCTGAATGGTGCGCTCACTCTGCCCGTCGGTCTGTGGATGATATGCAGAACTCATCTTCAGCTCTGTCTGTAGTGCTGACATGAACTGATGCCAATAATGAGATGTAAATCTCGAATCCCTGTCAGACACCACCTCTCGTGGTATACCATGCAGTCTGATGATGTTCTGCACATACAGCTTGGCCAATCTGGATGGAGTATAAGTCGTGTTGACAGATATAAAATGGGCTGACTTGGTCAACCTATCAACAACGACCCAAATGGAATCATGGCCACCCGGTGTCTTCGGCAGACCTGTGACAAAATCCATAGAAATGCTCTCCCACTTCCACTCGGGAATGGGGAGAGACTGCAGTAATCCTGGTGGTCTCCTGTGCTCAGCCTTGACCATCTGACAGGTCATGCATCTGCTGACATGCTGCGCTACATCGCGCTTCATTCCATCCCACCAGAAATGTCGACGCAAATCACGGTACATCTTCGTGCTACCTGGATGGATAGATAACCGTGAACTGTGTGCCTCGTCCAAAATGTCTCTGCGAAGCTGCCCGTCATTGGGTACAACGACCCGTCCTGCCTTCCATAAAATAGACTCTGCTACAACAAAATCATCAACTTCGTCCTTGACGGCGCGCATATATCTATCATGAATTCAAGGATCGGTCTTCTGGTCCTCTACAATACGATCCCAAAGGCTACTGTATCGTGGAGGCACGGCGGTAGAAATGGATGCGTTCTCCTGAGGATGCCAATCGTTCAAAGCTGCAAGCGTATCCCACGTGTATAGCCAGTTTGATGTACCCTCTGCATGCGCTCTCCTCCTAAGTGCATCAGCCACCACATTTCCCTTACCGGGATGGTAAGAGATTGTGTAATCATAATCCTTCAGTAGCTCGAGCCATCTGCGCTGTCTCATGTTCGGCTCCTTCTGATCAAAGATGTACTTCAGACTCTTGTGATCTGTGAAGATCTCGAAGTTCACCCCATATAGATAGTGGCGTCAGATCTTCAAGGCGAAGACAACTGCCGCCAACTCCAAGTCATGTGTGGGGTAGTTTCGTTCGTGCGGTCTCAACTGCCGTGATGCATAAGCAATCACCTGTCCTCTCTGCATCAACACTACTCCTAGACCTTCTCCAGATGCATCTGTGTATACTGCATAGTCCTGAGTGCCTGAAGGAAGAGCAAGAATAGGCGTTGTAGTCAATCTCTCCTTCAGTGTCTGGAAGGCCTGCTCACATGAATCGTCCCAAATAAATGGAACTCCCTTCTGCGTCAGTCGTGTCAGAGGGCGAACAATGCGTGAAAATCCGCTGACAAAGCGTCTGTAATAGCCCACTAATCCGAGAAAGCTCCGAATCTGCGTGACAGTCTTGGGCTGTTCCCAAGACATAGCTGCATCTATCTTCGCAGGATCAACTGCGATGCCTGCTCCAGAAATGATATTCCCGAGAAATGAGACATGGGATAACCAGACTCACACTTGCTTAACTTGGCATATAGCTTGTGCTCCCGCAATGTATTTAAGACAATCCGTAGATCATTCGCATGATCCCATTCATTCCGTGAGTAAATGAGCACATCATCAATGAACACTAATACAAACTTGTCCAAGTATGGACGAAAGATCCTGTTCATCATATCCATGAAAGTTGCAGGTGCATTGGTGAGCCCAAACGGCATCACCACAAACTCGTAGTGTCTATAGCGCGTCCTGAAGGCTGTCTTCGGAATATCCGACTTGCGAATCCTCAGCTGATGGTAGCCTGAGCGAAGATCGATCTTCGAGAACACCGTAGATCGCTGGAGCTGGTCGAACAAATCATCGATGCGCGGCAAAGGATAACGGTTTTTCACCGTTCTCTTGTTCAGCTGCCTGTAATCGATGCATAGTCTCATGGATCCATCCTTCTTCTTGACAAATAGAACCGGAGCACCCCAAGGTGAAGTGCTCGGACTTACGAATCCCAAATCAAGTAACTCCTGTAACTGCACCTTTAGCTCCCTCAACTCGGCTGGTGTTATGCGATATGGTGCCATAGAGATCGGCTGTGTATCTGGCAGCAATGTGATCTCAAACTCGATCTCTCTCAGGAGGTAGCCCTGGTAGCTCATCAGGAAATACGTCTGGATATTCAGATACTACTCGGATATCTTGTATCATCGGCTCATGGTCGGATACCTCCCGAGCAAATGCAGGGTATGAATCACAACCCTGATCGACAAGTCGTTGGGCTCGCAACACTGAAATGTACTCCATGGTGGAGTCATGTATAGTACCCTCAAAGGTGAACTCGGGTAGATCTGGAATCCTGAAGACAACCGTCTTCCTAAAGCAATCAACAAGTGCATGATGAGCGGATAGCCAATCCATGCCTAAAATCAAGTCGAACTCATCAAGCTACAGAAGTGGACAATCTGTGATCATCTCGTGTCTACCAATCAGTACGGGCAATTGTCTGACTATCAGGGAAATGATAGACAACTGGCCACCTGGCCCTCGGATATAATATGGGGATGAAAGAGTCTTTGCGACTCTATCTAAAGAAGCAAGGAAAAGGTGTGTCGCTCCAGAATCAAATAAAACGTGGAAAGCTCGATAAGAGCAGTCAGTGTGTGTGCTAGTTGGTCAGTTATCTCCTGGCCTGGTTGAGATGACATGCCTCTACATGAGAAGCATTTTTAGTCACAAAAAATGCCCCTTGCAGAAATTTATCTTATCTGCTTTTTCTCTTCTTGGGATATAATATGAAAATTAATAAAATTGGTGACATCTGTGGTAATTGAATTCGAATGTCATATTTCCCTTCTCGGGCTTACGACAAGTCGGAAGACTGCCGTTATCCGAGAACTTAGTGCGATCGGAATTGAAATACTGCGAATGTGCGTATCGGGGTACCACTGCTCTGATACCAAATTGTGAACCCCTCAGGATCCGGGTACCCGTTTACGACACAATTCGCCGAAATTCCATTTATGACATCGCATTAAAAACATAATTTTATGGGGAAATTTTTTCGCAATGAATATATTTGCAAGTGACATTCGACATTCACATTCACAACCACACGATAATAAAGATAAATATCACCAAGAATTTATTTCATTAACTTTCATTTCATTTTCAACCTGTACAATGTCTGAAAGTATATACAGTATATCCCAAAATCTGACTGAAGAGAAAAGAAGCATATAACATTAACAACCGAACAAAAACCGAGACAAAAAGAATAACATACCGTCTAGTATAGACCTTGTCTTCTGGAACCTTGTATAGCTACTGAACAATAGACTCCTTTCCTGCCATGCGTGCAAGGAAGAAAAGGAGTCACAAACGTGAATACAAACCCGTAGTTTAAAATAAATAACAAGTAATTTAATGTGCAAAAGAGAGCAAGTAGAAGGGTGGAATAAGCACTATTTACAGCTACTTGCGTAAGTAAAAAGCTAGTCAGGCTTGTAAGCATTTCTCATAAACTCCCATTATCCCAACACTTTTCATATTTAACATATTTATTTTGTAATCAAATGTTGATAATTATAGGAGTATGCATATATGTATATATCTCTATTATTATATTGACCAGATATCAAATCTGTGGATTTGTCGACGTGAAAGATGGAATAGGAAATATTTATAGATTACTTAATTCCCAAGTTCAATAGGTAGGCATCAAATTCTTAATTTCAATTGTTTCAGATATAACTCCAGATGATGTAGATAAAGATCATGATTCTGGGTCTTGGAGATCATGTCGTGGAACTTGATGACACATGAATGATGAAATTGCTAATTTCTTATCATTGAGATTATATCATGGTTTTCGATATAGGACTGATAAAATGATGATGGATTTGATCCTTAATGCTATTTACTCCTTTTTAGTTAGTGGATAGTCTGTGGTCTTGGTTCGTGTAAAACCTCACACTATGACTCTAAGGTATTAAAAGTACCTTAGGGTTGGGGGGCCTCCGTAGGCATGCGGTGTTGTGTAATGCATCCTAACTAAGTTCCCAACACGTCCACTAACTTATAGGGATTTCGAATCAGATTAAAGTCACCTCCAATCAACTCAATTTTAATTGTAATTTCCTCCAAACCTTCACTCCAACTCTCTCAGATGCAACTCTTGATGATTTAGATGTAGATATAGATGATCTGGATGTAGAATCGCCAAGTCTGTTTGGCGAAGGTAAACTCAAGCGGTGAAGAAGCCTACAAATGGCTCTTCCGTCTCGCCCTCTAGTTGGAAGGACGGTCCAATAGAGGGATAGGTCTACTCCCCAACTACGCCACTGAGACGGGTGAGAGAGACTTCCCGGAAAAGTTACTCTAGAAAAAACAGCCCGACCGGTAACGGGCAACCGAGCTCGTACGTGAAACTGAAAACCAAGGATCCCCCGCCTGGGTATCCTAAAACAGGGTCAGCGGAATAGTCTAAAGTCGGGATCCCAACGAGGCGTAAAAACACTGCGAGCTCGCGTAAAAACCGAAAAGGGACTGGGATCCTAGACCCGCGCACTTGGCGGCCGCTGCCCTAACTGGGCTTCCTATTCTCCCGCCCAGTTGAGGGTCACCGCGCCCTCGCACAGTCAGGTGTAAAAGTTACCATAACCGGCACAAATTTTTAGTGTCTCTGATTCATAACCATATTGGTACTCTTGACTACATATCCTATTCATAATATCAGATGTTGTTCGCCTTACAGATTGACAATGATCTTTGCATTGCACATTGCCACATCCTTGATGATCATTATGTGTTAATTGACATGATAGCGTTCAGATAAGATAGAGAAGAGAATTCAGGATCTTCTATCCATTCAAATATTATATAAGTTCATGCGCACACTTACGATTGGAATGTAGAAGAGAGGGGGCTTTGGTGATATTAAATAGGGAAAGTGAGGGTTTAATTGGTTGCCAAGTGGAGCCATATTAAAAGCCTAGTGGAATGGTCATTGGAAGCAAAGTGGAAACTGCTGGATAGAGTTGTCTGTTGTAGTCAGAAAAAAAATTATTTTTATTTTTGCAAATTTTCTTACTTATTTAAGATACAAAAATCATCCATCAATTTCATTGCTATGTGATTGCAATGAATGAATCGATATTTTATAAATATGATTATCTCAATAATTGAGTGTCTATGTACAAACAATATACAATTTTCCACAACAGGAGGGACACAATATCTAAGTATATGAAAACAAAGGTAATCTATGAAATATTCATATGATCATATTATAAATGCAAATGCCAGTCTTATGTCATTGCACTAAAGCCACCTCATGTTTAACAGTTAAATGTATTATTCCCAGCAAACATGATATCAATGCTTCACAAACAAAACCCCCCAAATGCATTAAACTTTCTGGATTCTAATATTTGAACAAGAACAGGAGCCAAGTGATAACGAGTATATAAAATTTTCTAGCACATTATTTCAAAACTGACTTCTTAATTTAATTATTATTATTATTTTTTAAGCTCCAGTTATAGGAAATCAATCAAACAATAAGCCATAAATCAAAGGGAATTACTACACTGTCTGCATGTATCTACATTAGAGAGAAATATTTTTCCATAAATAAAATTCTGATTTCCAATTTATTCACAACCTGGTTTCTTCTTTCAAGAGTAAGGACAATGAATTTATTTTTTTTAAAAAAAATTGCGAATGTGGAAACCAAGGATATAGAATATATGTATGGCAGCAAGAGGGGAAATTTGAATTGTACATGCAAGGCAGCAAAGAAGGGGTAGGGTTTGTACCTCCTTAGATCTATATAAATTGAGGGTCAATTGCATGTGGAAGGACTGGTTTCTGGACTTCAAACACCTAAAACTTCTTCGATTCAATCTCCAGCAGTCCAATCAGCAGCAGATTTCAGCCCAAAATGGAGGAGAAAGAAGAGGTTTAGGCTGGGAATTAAGCATGTTTAGTCAGCAATGAGATAAGAGTAAAGGAGTGTACCTAATTAGATTCATGCAATAGATTTTTGATGGAGTAATGAAGCAGCAATTGGCCTTTACAAGTTGCTGGACAGCAACTTTTTCAAGAAAAGAAGAGTCTCGGTGGAAAGAAAGTGGGAAGGGAACAAGACATCCAAAGGGCTTCTATTTTGGGTGTCTATATATAGAAGATAAGAGGGTCTTAAGTATGGCCAAGTGGAAATATTTGGGGTCCAAGTGGACAGATTTTGTATGAGGTGGCTGTACCACTTTTGTTGTTTATTTTTTTAAAACAGTATGCTACTGTTACTGTAGCTGGATTTTTTTTTATGAACAGTAGCAGTCTGCTTCTGTGTATCAGAATTAAATTTATTTATTTATTTTTGAGATATTTAAAAACGTCCATATTCGTGCCTCGAATGCCGGATTTCGACGCGCAATATCCCGATTTGATCGTCTCAAAATGACGGTCAAAATGAGTATAATATTGATATACTTTCGATCGAGTTTCGAATACCCGAAATTTTCGGACACGGATTTTGTTTAAGGTTAAATTTTACGATTTAAAAATATCAAACGAACTCCGATTGACGAACGGTCGATTCCGTTGGTCTTGTATCGTCGAATCGGATCTAATGACAGCCTCAGTTCGTTTTGCGGTTTCCGAATTTACGTCGCGGCTTTTTCGCGGCGCGCATTACGAAGTGACCGATTTTTGGTCGATTTCGTCCGAACGACTTTTGATTCACGACCAGTTGATCGTTTTAGGTTGTTTGGTATTGCCCAACAACTTTATTGGGTGAATCGGATCCAAATCGGATCAAGTCTGGTTTGATTGGAAATCAGATGTTACACCTTGTGAACAAGATGCAGAGAGTTCTACCACAAATTCCTACTTCTACCATTTTTCAGTGTGAATCAAGTCAACTTGGAAAAGCACCGCAGAACTAGTTTTCCAAGTCATCCTTCTCCAGTACTAAATCTATTATTGAACTGGTTTATTTTGATGGTTGGGGGCCCTAGTCGGACTCCAGATCTGTTTAGACATCATTTTTACCTTGTTGCTGTTGATGACTTCACCCATGTTTCTTGGATGTTTATCATGAAATCAAAATATGAAGTGAGCACTATTATAAAGAATTTCTTCAAGAAATGAGCAATGTGTTTGACTTTCAGGCTAAGTCTATTCGCACTGATAATTCCCTTGACTTCTGCAACTCTTCTCTTCGTACTCTTCCTTACTGAGAAGGGAAGAATCCACCAAACGTCTTGCCCCTACACATCTCAACAAAACGAGATTGCTGAAAGAAAACATAGGTGTATCCTGGACATGGGATATCAATGCTCCAGCTTGAGGGGGATTGTTGACCTTTGTATTTTGTATATACCACATCTTTTTCGTTAAGAGTTCTTTTCTTTAAGGGCTTACTTGTAGTTTCTCCCTTCTACCTATAAATGGAAGGGACCCTCTTATGAAATATATGAATTAGTTTTCCTTTTCAGGATTCATCATCAAGCTTGCTAAAGTTGGTAGTCAGTATTTAGTTGGTTGGATCACTAAGAATTAATGAACACTGAGAAGATGTGGTGCCCTCGGATCTGGGTTACTCGTTTAACTACATTCACATTATATAATTCATAATATATCGCATCACGTTACAAAAATGCAAGGAAATTTTTCTCGCGAGTTTGAATGACATTCACAATGATATAAGAAGCCACAACCAGACGTGTCACCAAAAAAATATTGCAATAATTCCATATAGTATGACATGTATCAAAAGAGAATTCATCATTTTATACATGTATTCTAAAATATGACAGAAGAGAAAGTAATCACAAAAGAGATACAATTATCTGTACAAGGCTATCTTGTGTACCGTCAAAAGTAAACGTCGTCTGAATACCAAAAGCTAAGAGTCCTACTAGTCAACTATTGTGCTGCAGGCTCTTTCCTGCCATCCATATTAGGAACAAAGGTATACAAATGTTGAATACAAACATTAAATATTAAAATAAACATGAATCTAAGTGGTTACAAAAGAAAGCAAGTAGACATGTATCATGTAATAATTTAACTACTTGCATGGGAAAGAATATTATCTAACTATTCAGTACACAAATCCCTTTCTCATTTTCCATACCTCGATATCAATGCTTAGCAATTCATTTATTAATCATAAGATCATGTCGGAGTAGGTGATCTAGATCTAGGTTATGTCATTTTATTGATGTCATTGGTATGATGTGGTAATGGATTTTCATTAAGATATAAATGATTGATGATGATTTCCATGTCATAATCTTTTTCCTCACCAAAACCTACTGCCTGAACAGTAACCAACTCAAGCAGTGAAGAAGTCCCATAAGGGACTCATCTATCTTGCTTCCCCAATGGAAGAATGGTCCAGGGTTAAGCTAGGTAAAATTCCAACTATGCCCCTGAGACGGGTGGGAGAGACTCTCCGGTCCGAGTTACTCCACTCCTGCCCGAACCAATATAGGAACGATCAAAGATGCGTGCAGAAAACCAAGGGTCCTCCAGCCTAGGAAGCCTGAAAGAACTCAGGGTCAGCGGAATTGGTCAAGCGAAAGCACACAGATCCCAGAGAATCGGAAAAACTACGGCTCGCGATAAAACCATGGAAAATACTGGGATCCTAGACCCGTACATGAGGCGACCGCTGCCCAATCTTGGCGTCCTAACTTCAGCCCAGTTGAGGGTCACCACACCCTCGCATGGTCAGGTGTAAGGGGCTCCATGACCCGTACAACTAATTAAATTTTTTTTCAGGATCTATGACTATTGAATTTAGGAAGGAATCCACACCATTGGATCTTAATTCAAAGGACCCTGCTGATCTAAGGCAGTTTCCGCAAGTAGCAGATCTAATTATTCAAATTCGATTTGAGTGTGTTTAGGGATAAATGGAGGAGATCATATGGATTTGAGGGAGAGTAAGTAGGAATCAGAATCCTTATTGTTGTATTATATATAAACCTATTTAGGGATCCTGTAACATTATTGTATATTCTGTAGAAATTAGATGATAAATTCCCCAAATTTCCAACTATAAGTTTGCTTCAATAAATAACAGAAATTAAATGATAAATTCTCAAGATTCTCAGCTATCATTTGATCCAAACTCTCAAGATTCTAAGCTATCATTTGATTCATCTACAACAGAAATCAAATGATGAATTCCCAAAACTCTCAGCTATAATTTGATTCAACAATAACAAAATTTAGATTCATTTCCAAATTCCCAGCTATATATTGGAATTGCAGTAGCAGAATTTAATTTATACCCCAAAATTTCCAGCTATAATTGATTCAATCAGCAGCATAAATCTAAAGATTCATTTCCAAACATTCCCAGATATATATTGGAATTGCAGTAGCAGAATTTAATTGATAAATACCTCAAAATTTCCAGCTATAATTTGATTCAATCAGCAGCAAAAATCTAAAAATTCATTTCCAAAAGGATTTTTATCAGTTGTGCCCCTCTGAGATATTGCAATATCAATTATGCCCCTCTCTTTTTTGGAATATCAGTTGTGCCCCTACTTTCTTGCAAAATTCATAGTTCTGCCCTTCTGTGAAGGTAAAGTAAGGGCATAACTGATATTATAAAAGGGCAGAACTGAGAATTTTGCAAGAAGGTAGGGGCATAACTGATATTCTAAAAAAGGAGGGGCATAATTGATATTGCAATATCTCAGAGGGGTACAACTGATAAAAACCCTTTCCAAAATTCTCAGTTATATATTTGATTCGCAGTAACAAAGAAAGTCTTTTGTATAACTGTTTGAAAATAGGAATGCGAAAGCGAAATATCAGAGATGAATAAAATAAACATTGAACAGCGGGATTTTAACGTGAAACCCTACTCCCTAAGGAGCGGGATGAAACCATGGGAGAACACCTCAAATGGCTGATGTGTTCATTCACTTTCTCACTGGATACAGAGGGTGAGGGGCTTCTTATAGCCCTCACTGAGTTTCCACATCTCACAGACGGTAGATGTGGGACTAAACCACAAGATGTGATAAATGGATCCTGGAGTGATCCGTTTGCTCATCTACCACAAGAGTGATGCATAACCAAATACTCCAACACCCCCCCTCAAGCTGGAGCATGCAATGCTCAGCTTGGACAAACAAAAAGAAATCTCAACTCACGCTACATGACGCTACAGATAATATCAACTCAACGCACACGACTGTCGGCTGCCGTCGAGGACGTTGCTTCTCATGCCATGCAGGCGAGGAGGACGAACGGGTTGGAGTGTGAGTCAAACAAAATCTCCTCGTTGGAGAGCATGTGCTCTATACTGCGCCTGTCATGAATCGGAAATATAGGGCTTCATTTATTTAATTTTGTCCAATAATTAGAGTCTCATTTTATTTAATTATGTCGTCGCATTTTTATTTTAAATAAAGAGATCGCGTGTGATCTCGATTAATTAGTTAGAGATTTGAATTTCGTAATTAGTCGGTTAGAGTCAAATTAGGATAAGTTTGTTTTGAATTTGAATTTGATTTCTATTTTTGTGATCTCATCCCTCCTATATAAAGGGATGATGGTCCATTTTTTTAGTCAGTTGAGTTGTTATGAAAAATTGAGATTTATCTCCCTCTCTCTAGTCTCTCTCCTTCCCCACTTGGTCTTCACGTTTCTCTTCTCCAACACCCCTCGTTTTCCTGACGAGCTTCTCTTCTCAACCACTCCATTTCTTCTCCACCGAAATTCCACCAACAAAAAAATTATTTTTCGCCGCCGCAATTTTCATTTTGCATCAATTGGTATCAGAGCATGGATGTTGAATCGTTCTCACGATTCGACGGTCCTGTCGCATATTGGAGAGCCACCCTATCACGAGGATCACATGTGCGTTCGCGTCAACAAAAATACAAGAAGCGCCTCCGGAAAAGCATCAAGGTTCAACAATGGATAGACTCATGGTACAATGTTGACATTTTTATGGTGCAAGTTGACGACGAACAAAATATTATCGTCGACCATGATCTGTGCGCTGCTCAGATCTTTGTGGATGGAAAAAACGGTAACAACGACGATGTGCTCATTGTCCGGACCGTGTAATGCGAAAACAACAACGTCAAGGATGATCTGTTCGCTGTCCCGGCCGTTTCAGAGGAGGAAAACGTCGACTTGCTTGCTGTCCATGTATTTTCAGATCTGCAATCGTTGGAAAAATCAATTTCCGGGCCACATACGACCCTTCCGCAGGTTCCCGACAACATCCGTGTGCCTCCTACCATCCCCGTGACAACCTCGCACCTCCAACCCCAAGCCCACTACCGCTACCCCTTCCCACAGCCACCCTCACGCCTCTTGCGCCACCACCAACATCACTTTTACCCGACGCCCCCGAAGCCCTGGCCCCTGCGCCCCTTCCCATCACCCACGCACCCCCAGAAACTCCACCCGCCGCAACCCCTACACCCCCCGCGCCCTCTCCCGCCGCCCCCGTATCCCCTGCGACACAGCCCCCGGCCCCCGCTGTCAATCCCACACCCTCAACACCCCCTCCCGCCATCTATGCCCCATCGCCTATGCCCCCTGCCCCCGCCCCATCGACCTCTCCCAAAAGTTTTTATCAACAGGGTTATTTGGAGGATAAATTATGATATGGGATCCTTTCAAGTGAAGGGGTAGAATATTTGCAGCCGTACCCCTCACTGGAGAAAAATTACAAGCGTAACGTTGAAAAGGATCTAATTGGGGAATTTGAAACTACAGAGCACGAAGATCCAGCAATTCGTCTGAAGACGAATTTTTCAAGCGATGCATCGTGAATCGGAAATATAGGGCTTCATTTATTTAATTGTCTAATAATTAGAGTCTCATTTTATTTAGTTATGTCGTCGCATTTTTATTTTAAATAAAGAGATCGCGTGTGATCTCGATTAATTAGTTAGAGATTTGAATTTCGTAATTAGTCGGTTAGAGTCAAATTAGGATAAGTTTGTTTTGAATTTGAATTTGATTTCTATTTTTGTAATCTCATCCCTCCTATATAAAGGGATGATGGTCCATTGTTTTAGTCAGTTGAGTTGTTATGAAAAATTGAGATTTATCTCCCTCTCTCTAGTCTCTCTCCTTCCCCACGTGGTCTTCACGTTTCTCTTCTCCAGCACCCCTCGTTTTCCCGACGAGCTTCTCTTCTCAACCACTCCATTTCTTCTCCACCGAAATTCCACCAACAAAAAAATTATTTTTCGCCGCCACAATTTTCATTTTGCATCACATAGTCACTACAACTGAAAATGAGTCTCTACATGGAGAACTCTGGCCTGCCACAACTTGTAGACAACTGCTCCATCTCTGAAAGGGCCAAAGAAAGAATGTCACTAATTATCCATACGTAGATCTCTGAAGATGAGTCTCTCTCATAGGGAACTCAAAGTGGGTTCTCTCTCATAGGAACCTCGCGAAGGATCTCGTACTGGAGTTCACGAACATTGGAGAATGGAGTCTGAAAGTCTCCTCATCGGAGAACTGGATCTCTCCCATCTGGCTCAGAGAATGGGATCTCTACTCTGGAGTCCCTATGAAACCACATGAAAACCCTAGCCCACATGACATAGGAAATGAGATCTCTACTTTGGAGTCCCTATGACACATGAAAACCTTGGCTGAAACACAAAAGATGGAGACCACAAATAATGATGGCAAATATGTGCACATCTGAAAAGAAGACCACATACATGTACAAGTCTGAATTGAAGACTCGGAACCATCTGAACGTCGAGTCTGAAACTGCGCATCACAATGTGGACTCGGAATCTGAATATCGAGTCTGAAACCGCGTATGGAAAATCTTCATCTGAAAAACTGGAGAGTCTGGAATCTTGGTTGGCTTGGAGAGTCTGGATTCGACTTGTAACTCTACAAAATACTCCCCTTTCTCCCATACTTGTCGGGAAACAATGACCCGAAAGTTGGTAGAAGACATGAAAATGAAGAGAACAAAAACAAATAAGCCGATCACATTTTTTTTTGACTTTTCTTTTCTTTTTTCTTTCTCTCGACTATTTCACTCATCATTTTTTTAATAGCCATCACATTTTTTAAAAAATAAGCCGTTCACATTTTTTTCGGCTATTCTTTCTCATCTTTTTTTCAAATTTTTCTGCGTACGATTTTTCTTTTGTACATATCTTTTTTTAATCATTTTTAGCTATCTCCCTTTTTTTACAAACAACTCACTTGGGCCCAAACTTTCCCATCTCTCATTTTTCTTAATAAAAGAAGGGCCATCGGGCTGCTCTTTCCTGTGCACCACTAGGGTTCCCACGATTGGGAACCCACCGCCATCGAAGTACATGGGGCTCCTGGGAGGAGCGGCGACGCTGCCGCTTGAAGGAGATGCCTCGTCTGCGGGGCCGTCGCCAGATAGGGGAAGGGCGATGCACCACGAGAGGCGACTTGCATCGCCGCTGGGACTGGAGAGAGCACACGTGGGGGTGCTCCACTTGGAGCACCACCTGGAGAGGAGTCGCTGGAGGATGCGCGGTGATTTGGAGAGGAGAGGAAATGCCGCCTGGAGCCGCCATGGGGCTCCACTTGGAGTGTTAGCTGGAGATGCCGCCTCCTCTGCCTGACGGGTGCACAGAGGGATCAGAGATGGGTGCAACATGGATCGGCCGCCATACCTTGATGCCGCCTCTGTTTGCTGGAGATGAGGGGGGAGGACGCTGCCTCATGGAAGAAGGTGCTAGGGTAGGAGTGCCGTACGATGCGGCTAGGGCTGCTGCCGTCGCACATTGAGGAGAGGCCTCCTCCTGGAGGATTGCTACTGGATCAGTGTGTGGTGCGGCATGGAGGGCAGCCGCCTGAAGCTGCTCTCACGCCGCCTGTGCGAGAGGGCTGTTGCTTGAGAGGGCTCCTCCTGCGCGTGTTGGAGATGGAACTCGAATGATCTTCACGAACTGTAGATCTAGGGTTTCAGAAAACCCTAGAGATCTTGAATAAATATCTCATAAGTGAACAATAATCTTCAAAATAATATTCAAGAACATAGTTAGGGTTTTATTTGAAATCCTAGAATTGAATCTCGAATCTCGAACAAAAACAAAGAAATTGAAATCCTCGAGAATCTACCCGCTCTGATACCGTGTTAGAAAATAAGAATTCGGAAGCGAAATATCAGAGATGAGTAAAATAAACATGGGTTTTTATCACTTGTGCTCCTCTGAGATATTGCAATTTCAATTATGCCACTATCTTTTTGGTAATATCAGTTGTGCCCCTCACTTCTTTCTCTGTTATCACTTGTGCCCTTCCGTCAGATGGACCGTCAATGAGTTGACTTAGCCATGGTTTTTTCAAACCTTGGTGCAGTTAAGAGGGGTATTATTGTCCAGGAGGAGGAGGACGTGGGCGTCTCCGATGAGCCCCTCACCATTGGACAACCCATTGGCGAGGATCATCCCGACGCCGCCGGCCTTCTTGACGACGACCCTTTCTTTTGACATGCCGGCTGCTTCACCACATGCATACTGCAGGAGCCCCTTTCTTTTGTTTTAACAATGACTTCTCGTAGGCAAAGAAGTCCAAAGAACTCCAAGGAACCCAAAAAGCAAGACGAACCCAACAAGAGAAAAGATGCGACAAATCGATTCAAGCAGGAAATTTGAACGGAACTTAATTGCCAGAATGGCTCGGATGCCCAGGATTAGCAGTCAAAATCTGAGGGGGACTTTGTTCCTTGTGAGAAATGGTGAAACCAATGGCCTCTTTGCAGGAATTGATCAAGTCGTGTGTAGTTGCAAAGGTTGTTCGTTGCTCGGTATGGTGAACCCAGGATTGCCCTCCATGGAGGATGGATGGTCTGGACGAAACTATATGGGGACACGTAGATAAGGCTATTCTTCCAATGAACAACCGATGGCGGCCTATCGAGTTGCCGGGTTGGAGAATGCCCGGGCTTCGTTCAAATCAATCCTAAGATCGGAATGGGAGGAGCGATGGGCCCACTCGACGAAACGTGGGCCTTGCCGTCCCAAGGAGGTGCTGAAGGGGCTTGCACACGTGCAGGAGGAGCGCCTAGGGCGGAGGCCGCTCGCCAAGGGCTGAAACGACAAGGGGAGCAGGGGCTGGCCGCTCGTCGGGGCAGGGGGCGAGGGGAGGTCGGGGCGGCGGGAGGCTGGGGCGGAGGAGGGGGGCAGGCTGGGTCGGAGGAAGAGGGCAGGCCGGGGGTAGGGGAGGAGTTCCGGGCGGAGAGGGAGGAGGAGGAGGTTGGAGGAGGAGGAAGAGATTGGGGAAGAGGAGGAAGAAGAAGAGGATGAGGAAGAGGGTGTCAAATGACCATTGAATCCTTTTTTTAAAAGTAATTCCGCTTATGTCCTCAAAGTTAACGTCCGTTTGCACTGTGGATGGACGACAACTAATACAAGGGGCATAACTGATAGAACGACAAGAAGTTGGGGGCACAACTGATATTACCAAAAAGGTAGGGGCATAACTGATATGCGATATCTCGGAGGGGCACAACTGATAAAAACCCAATAAACATTGAACAACGAGATTTTAACGTGGAACCCTACTCCCTAAGGAGCGGGATGAAACCACGGGAGAACGCCTCAAAAGGGTTGATGTGTTCATTCACTTTCTCACTGGATACGAAAGGTGAGGGGCTTCTTATATAACCCTCGTTGAGTTTCCACATCTCACAGACTGGTAGATGTGGGACTAAACCATAGGATATGATAAATGGATCTTGGAGTGATCCATTTACCCATCTGCTACAAGAGTGACACATAACCAAATACTCCAACAATAACCAATTGATATGTTCCACAGGATGCAATATGAAGATAATCTCATTGTTAGGTACTATCTTTAATACATTACCGAACAAAATACTTGAAAAGATCATTGAACTGATGTGCACATTTTAGTTACCAAAAGAATTTTCAAAAACTTGCTCTAGTTATGCATGTGTAACCAACATAAACAACGCCGAAGCAAGAGTTTTACATAAGCTTCAAACATTTGTATTCAGTAAATAATTATATTTTCTAGTTGTCATGTAATAATACTATGTTAAGTCTAAAGGACAATTGAAACAATAGAAATGTTAAAACTTCCAAATTGTTTCTAAAGTACGAATGCATACAAATCAAGAACGAAATGCCTTTCTCGAACTCATACTATAATGATGAAAGACATCAAATCCATTGCATCTTTGCGTCATTAGAATTCATATGGTGAAGCCTTCTCCCACTATAAGTAAGGCTAGTTACATGGATTCTTGCTCAAATCTATGTTGAAAGATTCGACTATTTTTACGCTGTCGACTATTTAGCGCAACCTCCACAAGGGGGTTTTGAACCCTGGTCTTTTGGGTAGTAGGCACACTGCACTACCACCAGAGGATCGTTAGAATTCATATATATATAAAATTTATGTTCATGACTCCAATCATTCTACCACACTTTTCCATAGTATACAAACCAAAAATATTGCATAATTCCTAATTGAAGCCAGTTACTCCCAAAAGGAGGTGAAGTAGGGAAAATCAACAAATTCATGCCCATTGAAAATTCAAGCTTAGTAACGGCAAAGTTCTGATATTTCAGGAGATGAATTTATCTCATGGATGACAGCAATATGATTTGATATTTCAAGCTTAGTAACGGCAAAGTTCTGATATTTCAAGCTCATAGTGACGATCAAAATAAGTGTTATTCATATTTTTTGACACAATATGGATTACGAAATTGGCAAAATATGATTTGATTTATGATTAAATTTTGTCAGACGACCTCCGATCGACAAATGGTTGATTCCGATTCGTCGAAACGGAATTAGCGATGGCCTCCGTTCATTTTGCCGTTCGGATCACATCACAGACTTTGCCTGTGATACGAGGTACGATGCGATTTGTTTCGGTTAATCGCATTCGAACAGAATCCGATCCACAATCTGTTGATCGATCTGGATACAAACGATATTAATTGGATTTTTTATTATCGGCCGACACAGACCCATGTTGGGTCAGATTTGATTTGGATTTAGTTGCTTCGGACTTGAGTGTTACAAATATAAAAACCTCAAAGGGAGTCTCGCCCTCAAGACTCGTATCAAGATGAGAGTAGCTATGTTTTCCATCTAGGTCTCATCTAAATTTTCTTATCATAAAAACCTCAAAGAGTTTCGAACCCATAAAAACCTCAAAGGGATAACAAGCCATATTCTAAAACATATAATTATTTTGGCGTGAAATGGAAGTTACGTGAAAAGAGTTGCATGTATCGCAACCGCATGTCTGCTTCGGTCTCCCACGTTGCCCCTTCGATACCCTATCGGTGCCAGAGCATTTTAACTAGGGGAATCTCTTTGCTGCGAAGCTTCTTCACAGCACTGTCAAGTATCTACACTGGCCTCTCCTTGTATGTTAAGTCTGGTTCCACGTCAAGATTCTCGTAGTTGATGACGTGGCGAGGATCATGCACGTTCTTCTTCAGATTTGATACATGAAAAACATCATGAATGACTAACATGTGTGGAGGAAGGACTACTTGATAGGCTACCTTTCCCACACGGGCAATGATCTCGACTCGAATGGACCAACTTATCGTGACACTAACTTACCACGAACACTAAATCTCTGCACTCTCTTCATGGGAGAACGTAAGAATACCCAGTCTCCCACCTGTATTCATAGAGATTCCGTGAGTATGAATGATTAAATCGAAGGGAAGAAAAATAATAATTGAAAAGTGATGGGAGAAGAGGATCGGATTACCTGGTACTCCAAATCTCTCCTCCGTCGATCCGCATAGCTCTTCTGGCATCTCTGCACTGTCAAAATCTTTCGTCTCACAAGGTCAACAGTCCTCCCAGTCTCCTCCAGGAGATCCACAGAGTAAAGTGCGTGGTCACCTACCTTACGCCAACTGAGAGGTGTGAGGCATCTTTGCCTGTATAGAGCCTCAAAAGGTGCCATGCCGATACTAGAATGGTGGTTGTTGTTGTATGTAAATTCTACCAATGGTAGGTGGTCCTTACAGGACCCTTTCCACTCAAGAGCTCATGCACATAACAAGTCCTCAAGTATTTGAATGGCGCGCTCGCTTTGTACTTCGGTCTGCGGATGGTAAGCGGAATTCATCTCCAGCTCTATCTGTAGTGCTGACATGAACTTGTGCCAGTAGTGAAATGCAAACCTTGAGTCTCTGTCAAACACTACCTCTCGAGGTATACCATGAAGCTTGATGATATTCTGAATATATAACCTTGCCAATCGAGATGGAGTGTAAGTCACCAGCATGTATGAAATGGGGTGACTTAGTCAACCTGTCAACAATGACCCAAATAACATCATGGCTACCCAATGTCTTCGACAGTCCAGTGACAAAATCCATCAAGATACTCTCCCACTTTCACTCGGGAATGTGGAGAGACTACAACAACCCTTGTGGTCTCCTGTGTTCCGCCTTAACCATCTGACAAGTCAAGTACTTGCTAACATGACAGACCACATCACGCTTCATCCCGTCCCACTAGAAATGCTTGCGTAGATCCCGATACATTTTCGTACTACCAGGATGAATAGATAGCCTTGAGGCTTGAACTATGTGCCTCATCAAGGATATCTCTACGCAACTGCCCATCATCAGGTACAACGACTCGGCCAATCTTCCACAAAATGGACTCCACCACCACATAATCATCACATTCGTCCTTGATGGCATGCATGTATCTGTCTCTGATCCAAGGATCTATCTGCTGACCTTCTACCACGCGATCCCTTAAACTGCTGAATCACAGAGGCACGACAGTAGATTTGGATGCACTTTCTTGAGGGTGCCAATCAGTCAATGTTGCAAGCATATCTCATATATACAACCAGTTTGTCGTACCTTCTGTATGAGCTCTCATGCTAAGCGCATCTGCCATCACGTTTCCCTTACCAGTATGGTAAAAGATCGTGCAATCATAATCCTTCAGTAGCTCAAGCCATCTGCGCTACTTCATGTTCAGCTCCTTCTGATTGAAGATGCACTTCAAACTCTTGTGGTCCGTGAAAATCTCAAAGTTCATCCCATAGAGGTAGTGGTGCAATATCTTCAAGGCGAAGACAACTGTCGCCTACTCCAAGTCATGGGTGGGGTAGTTTCCCTCATGCAGCCTCAACTGATGTGATGCATACGCAATCACCTGCCCTCGTTGCATCAATACCGTTCCCAGGCTGTCTCCTGAAGCATCTATGTAAATTGCATAGTCCTGGGTATCTGACGGAAGTGCAAGAAAAGGCGCAGTCGTCAGCCTTTCCTTCAGTGTCCTGAAAGCATGCTCGTACGAATCGTCCCAGACGACAGGAACTCCTTTCTGCATCAACCGTGTCAAGGGAAGAGCAATCCGTGAAAAGCTGCCGACGAAGCATCTGTAGTATCTTGCTAGTCCAAGGAAACTACAAATCTGAGTGATCGCGTTGGACTACTTCCAAGACATAACTGCCTCAATCTTTGTAAGATCAACTGCGACTCTTACCTCAGGAATGACATGCCCAAGGAATGAGACCTAGGATAACCAGAACTCGCACTTACTCAGCATGGCATACAACTTGTGCTCTCGAAGTGTGTCAAGGACTATCTTCGAATCATTTACGCGATCCCATTCATTTCGAGAATATATCAACACATCATCGATGAAAACGACCACGAACTTGTCCAAGTATGGGCGAAAGATCCTGTTCATCATGCCCATGAACGCTACAGGGGCATTTGTGAGCCTAAACGACATCACAATGAACTCATAATGCCCATACCCAGTCCTAAAAGCTGTTTTCGTGATGTTAGATTCTTGAATCCTCAACTGATGGTAGCCGGACCAAAGATCGATCTTCGAAAACATCGAAGATCTCTAGTGCTGATTGAACAAGTCATCAATATGTGGCTGAGGATAACGATTTTGCACTGTTCTCTTGTTCAACTGTCGGTAGTCAATGCACAGCTTCATGGTTCCATTCTTCTTTCTGACAAAGAGGACGAGAGCATACCAAGGTAAAGTGCTCGGTCTCACAAAACCCAAGTAAATCAGCTCCTACAACTGCACCTTCAACTCTCTCAACTCAGCTGGTGCCATGCGGTATGGTGCCATCGAGATTGGCTGTGCATCAGGTAACAACGTGATCTCGAACTCAATCTCTCTCTCACGCGACAAACATGGCAAGTCATCATGAAGCACATCATGGTAGTCTGACATCACCTTGATGTCCTGGGTCATCGGCATGGAAGGCCGTATCGGCGATATATCGGCGATATATCGCCGATATATCCGTATCGAGAGGTTGGGGGTATCGAAATCAGAGTGTATATCTTTTTACAGGGATATCGCCATATCGGCCCATATCGGTAAAAAATGAATGGATTCAGTACAAAAAATACAGGATATCGACCGATATCGTCGATATTTCGTCGATATCCCTGTATATCAATGTTATTATTCATGCAAGCTTGATTCCACTACCTATCTAGCTACACCTAGTACTAAAACAATCTATGATTTATATACTTTGTTCCGGGTAGGGTATGGTGCGACAGGAGGGTGCATACAATGGTTTTTCAACTTGGTGTATATATACAAGTTATTTCATGTTGTAAAACTTGAATGAATTCCATTTCCAATATCTATAAGTCAATTCTTCAAAAAAAATCTATAAGTCAAGAATCAACATTAATATCGATATGTTCGAAATGATCGATATATGTAATATAAGCTTTATAGATGATCGATATGTGTGATCTAAGAGTATATTTGTAAGTTATTTAGTGATCTAAGAACTTGGATAAACTCCATTTTCAATATACAACTAACAATACCGCCGTATCGATATATGCGATATAAGGTTCATAGATGATCGATATGTGTTATCTAAGAGAGTAAGAGTACATTTGTAAATTATTTAGTGATCAAAGTACTTGAATGAACTCTATTTTCAATATATATAGTATGCCAACAACTAACAATATCAGCGATATGTTCGATATGAGCGATATGTGCGCTATAAGGATCATACTCCTCATAAATAATCTATATGTATTTTCTAGGTGTATATTTGTAGTATTTCATGTTATAAGAACTTGAATGAAATCCATTTCCAATATTTATAAGTCAAGAATCAATATTAATATCGATATGTTCGATATGACCGATATGTGTGATACCGATACGTGCAATATATGGTCTATAAATGACCGATATGTGTGATATAAGTGTTTATTTGTAGGTTATTTGTTGGTTTGATATCTTGGATGACGTTAATTCATGAAACATGGTAAAAAATTGGCTTTTTTGAACCATTTTCGACATTTCCACCGATATCGTCGATATATCATCGATATACCGTCGATATATCCCGATATATCCTTTTTCGGGCGGACCGAAACGATATCGATATCGATACGGCTTTCCATGGTCATCAGCTACCTCTCGAGTGCCTCCTGAACAAATGCTAGGAAAGTATCACATCCCTGTTCAACGAGTCTCTTAGCTCTCAACACTGAGTATTCCATCTTGGAGTCATGTAAGGTACCTTAAAAAATGAATTCGAACAAATCTAGAATCCCTAAGACAATTGTCTTCTTAAAGCAGTCCAGCAAGGCATATGATGAGCTGACAACCAATCCATACCCAAAATCAGGTCAAACTCATCAAGCTGTGATAAGAGATAGTCTGCGATCATCTCATGACCGCAAATCAACATTGGTAAACCTCTGATCATCAACCCAATCGCGAACAATTGGCCACCTGACCCACGGATGTAATATGGAGGATCTATGGCCTCTGCAACTCTTCCCACTAAAGCTACTAGTCTCGAGGTGATGAATGAATGAGTTACTTCAGAATCAAATAAAACATGGAAAGGGCATCCTAAGACTGAGACCATACCTTTCGCCACAGTAGCTACTAAACGTGCCTGCTCCTGAATCACTGTATGAAGTTGTCCCTGCTTTGCTGGTGCATGAGCTGGCTACACTGTGTCTGTCTCTATGACCTTCTGAAGCTGGAGTTCCCACCACAGAAACTCCCCGTACGCTGTGTCTGTGGCTGGGAAGGCTGTGGCTGAGGTCGAGGTGCACTAGAAGCATGAGGGCACTGAGATCGATAGTGAACCCACTGATGGCATAGAATACACCGTACTGATAGGGTAGGCGTAGTAGACGTGTCAGTACTTCGTGTCGGTCCTGCTGTGGGTCTCTCCACTCCTTGCGACCCAAATGGTTGTGCTGTACTGGTGCCACGTATGACAAGTGCTCCTCTTAAGGTAGTCACGGGAGAGGAGCAGACACCACCAGAAAATGCTGATCATGAAGGGTAGAATTGTCGGGCTGAGCGACTGAAATGGTTGCCGTGTCGGTCCAGATGACCCTGTAGTACATGTGCTGTCCCAAAAGAACTCCCAAAGCATCTCTCTCTGATGTCCTCAAACTTCTCCGCTTCGTCAGAACCATCCGCTTTCTCGACTGAATTAGAGATGTACCACTAGTGATCCAGTATTTGAAGATACCACACCATATAGATGCCTAGTGGAAAAATGATGTAACTCACTGCCACTAGGCTTACTATATCATATGCTATAAGCAAATCTAGTCAATACATGGAGAAGACTCATTACATCCATTGACATGATGTTAGATATACGCTCTATCGTGGGCTCACTCATACCACACGCCGATTATCTGGGCGTCTGGGGAATGTATGAGGCCATGATATTTCTTCAGGTTTGAACGGGTGTGGCTATTGGTAGAGGGCTTCATGGAAGATGTGGCAGTACACTGGAGGGGATGGCACCCTCATGGGTCAGAGGTTGGGCGTCTGGCAGCCAGGCCGGAACTTTTGAGGAGGTACCTTATGGACTTTGGGAGGTGGTCGAGGGTGAGGTGAAATGAGACGAGAAGAGTGGCCCAAGAGGGAGCGGTTCGCCTGAATGGTTTGGAATATCAAAGGGACCTCTCCAAAGAGGAATTGGTAGAGCGTGCACATCTAATGGAGGAATTGTGGCTGGAGGACAGAAAGGAAGAGGTAGAATAGCGCCAAAGATCCAGCAGAAATGGCTGAGAGAAGGGCATGTGGACACTAAATTCTTCCATGCAGTGGCGTCCGGGAGAAGGAGGAACTTCATACACGAGCTTGAGGTGGATGGGGAGAGGATGGTGGGGGATGCGCAGGTGGGCCATGCCCCAAAAAATCTATATGTGCGGTGTACTCGTAGGAGGAGGGGAGAGGGATGGGGCTGGCGGGCGAGAGGTGCAAGGATGTTGTTGACGACGCAGGCGGACGATCTTTTGATGCCGTTTGAGGAAGAGGAAGTTAAAAGAGCTGTGTGAGGGCTGAATGCAGATGGTGTCCCCGGCCCAGATGGATTTCCTGTTTCTTTCTACAGTGAATTCGGGGACTTGCTGAAGGACGAAGTGGTGGAGGTCGTTAATGAATTCAGAGACAGTAGTAGGGGATTTGAGAGAGTCAACAAGGCTCTTCTGTTCCTCCTTCCCAAGAAGGAGCATCAGATAAGAGCAGAAAATTACATGCCTATTGCACTCTCCAACGCAATATATATCATAGTGGCAAAGATACTTGCGAATAGGCTCAAGCTGGTTCTAGACTCGGTCATCCTTCAGGGCCAATCCACGTTTATCCTTGGCAGGCAGATGGCGGATGGTCTGGTCATGGCATCAGAGATTTGCTTCAAATATTAAGGGGGTAGTATAGAAGATCAATTTTGCCAAGGCGTATGATTGCTTAGATTGGAACTTCATGTGGACATCTCTCAGGCGTAGGGGCTTTCATGAACAGTGGATTGCTTGGATGAAGAGATGCGCTACGACTTCTTCTTACTCATTTCTGGTGAATGACATGCCTGAGGGTGGCTTCTTCCAGCCATAGGGTGGAGTCCGGCAGGGTTGTCCGTTGGCCCCTTTGTTATTTGTTCTGGTTGCGGATGCTCTGGCGGTATTGTTTAGTCGGGCTGTACAAGATGGCTGGTGCGTGGGCTTTCGACTGGGAAGCATATCGGTCCCTCTCTTGTAGTATGCAAATGAAACGTTGATCTTTCTGGGTGGTTCAGAAGACATGACCAGAAGGCGTCACAACTAGTTGAGACTTTTTGTAGCCTATCCGGCCTAGAAATTATTCAGCAAAAGTCGATGGTGATCATGATGGGATATTTGGGGATCGAGCGTGGTCATATGACGGAGTTGCTGGGCTGCTTGCTTGGTGAGCTACCGATTACCTACTTTGGGCTTCCCTTGCTGGCAAGTAAACTAAGGAAGTCTGATTGGGATCTGGTTCTTCAGAGGTTAGAGCAACGCTTAGCTGGTTGGAAGGCAATTTCTATCTCAAAAGGAGGTAAGCTGGTTCTCTTGAAGTACGTGCTGTCGGCCATTTCCATTTTCTTTTACTCCACTAGGTTGATGTCGGTTGGCGTAAGGAGGAAGATTGAATCCATGATGAGGAGGTTTTTCTGGTCAGATGGGAAACAACAGAAATCGGGTTCACATTTAGTGGGCTGGGATGAGGTGACGAGAGCACGAAGTGACATCAGCTTGGGTATTAGAGATGTCGAATGCATGAACAAGGCGCTTTGGCGAAGTGGGTAACGCGTATCTGGGGTGATTCGGACAGGTTGGTGGAGAAGCTATTGCGGCAACTGTATCTTATGAAGGGGGTCCTAGAGGTAGGGAGGACTCGTTTCGAATCGCCGTTGTGGGCCGGTGCTCGTGCGACGCTACCGCTATTGGTTTCGAGGCCGAGGCCGAAGATTGGTGGAGAGGTTTTTCGTTTCTCGAGTGATGACTAGACAGGGGAAGGAAAGCTGAGTACCCGCTTCCAAAGGCTCTTTGTTGGCTTCTATGAAGGATTGCACGTTGATCCAAGCGGGGGGCTGGGTCCTGGTTGTCGGATTTTGTGACGGAGCTTTCAAATCAACGCTTAGAAGACTTGAGCAGAATGCAGACGGAGTTACCGTCACTAAGGTGCATCACACAAGGCAGGGATCATTTCGAGGGGGACGATGGTAGATCAAGAAGATTTACGCTGAGTGCAGGAGGGGTGCAACGACGACGGATGACGAGTTATGTCGAGACATGAGGATCATATGGGCTAGCAAAATTCCGTACAGGATCAGAGTCTTTCTGTGGTGCCTTAGAAGAGGCAGGCTGTGCGATAAAGAAAGGAGGAGTAGGCTGCTGGGTATACAAGATGCACAATGTGATATATGTGGTGTGCAGGTTGAGGATGCAGAGAATCTTTTCTTCACTTGCCTGAGCACAGTCCAAGTCTGGGGAGAGGTCCGATTGCCCCGGCTTTCGACTGCAGGTCCTGCCAAATTTTGGAGTTTCGCGAGGGCCGTTGGATGCAACTCCACGGATGATGTCTCTTCGCCCTTCGCGGTTCTATGGGCCATTTGGAGGGGAAGGAACGACTTAATCTTCAAGGGTCATAGGTTCTATCCGGAAAATGTACTATCTCATTGTAATTCTCTTTTTCGCTTCCAGAGTACATTTCTTCTTAATATATTGATTTCGTGGTGAATCCCAGCTCGAGATTTCATCCTTTTTCGTTTAAAAAAACCATAAACAACACCACACAACTCCAAGATAGTCAACACTCTCTACGATCAGATCCCAACTCGAGGCAACATGCATAAAGGTGCCGAATAGTAGCACTTCTCTCCGATGAACATACCTTGCGCAAGGGTATCAAAGAAAGAAAAGATGACGACGTATCTCCCCCTTAACCGCACTACAGTACTCAGTTAAGATCTTCTCCAGGTGATCATCCTCAACAACGAGAACCTCCAGCCACACACCCTCGTGCCTCTTCCATCCCAAGCGCAGCTCCGGGCACCGCCCCCAAATCCAAGCCTCATCCAGTCCGAGAAACCCTAGCTGTGTCGTTGCCCAACATATCTAACACGCGCCGCCACCTACAGTCATAACACGACACCCTCCGGCGATGTCTTGGCTCCTGCTGATAAGCATCGTCGCCGCCTATATGTCCAGTGCCCATGCATTGAGATCTTCTCCGAGATCAGGAAGCAGTGGCGAGCTCCAGCACCGTCTTTCGTGAAGATGGCTTCCCGATGGGAATCCTAATCGCAAGAGAGGGAGAAGCACCGATACCCCTTTCATTAGAATAAAAAGGGGGACTTGGTTTAAAAAGTGATATTGGGCCTAAGTGGCCTTATTTGAAGGAGGCTGTAATAAAAAAAGAGGGGGAGGATGACTTTTTTTTAAACAAGAAAAAGAAAAAGAGGAAAGCCAATAAAAAGGGTGAATGACTTAAATAGAGAGAGGTTTCGAAAAAAAGGTATCGTACGAATAGAAGCCGTATGCAAAAAAGAGAGAAAATAGCCGAAAAAAGGGGATGGCTATATAAAAAATATTTGTGCAAAAAAACAAGAAGCACAAAAAATGCATGCTTCGGTTTCTTCCAACTTGATGATCCATGCTCTTATTCTATCAAGTATGGTAGAAAGGGGGAGTGAGAGAGGGTACATTCTTCTACTTGAGATGTATCTACAAGACTTCTACTGCCCGTCTACGACTGATAGACCGATACTCGAGACTTCTACTGCTATCAGTTGTCTTTATCAAACATCGACCACTTCATCGGGATGTCTCTATTCCCGATTACTACTCCGCTCTGGACTCTCTTCTTCTACTGCGACTCTTCTTCATACACAACAGAGGTACGTCCCAATGAACTGGTATTACAACGACTACTACAAGCATGGTAAAGGTACATCTCGGTGACCTGAGCATCACAGACCTGCCATCGAGAGAGATCTTCTACCAGCAACGGGCACATAATCTTCTCAGATGTGTCGAGTGAAGATGAGTTGTGTACTTTTTCTTTTTTTTTGCAAGTTGCAGCTTTCTCAACTCCTGCTTGAGGAGTGTTAGGCTATGTAATAGAGGGGCAATCAGATCCCTACATGATCTAGTTACCACCCGCTCATGTTTAGTCCCACATCTACTATCTTTGGGACTTTGCTCTGTCTATGGGGGCTATATAAGGAACCCCACACTCCCTGTACACATTGAGAAGTTCTAAACAGAAGATCCGACCCTTTATGGCCTTCTCCCGTGGTTTCATCCCACTCCACAAGGAGTAGGGTTCCATGTAAAAGTTATAGGAGATTTGATTCTATTTTCACGTTCTATTATTATTTTTAATCGTTCATGCTTGGGATCTGTTCGAAGTTTCGAAGGTCGTCAAAAATTCTGGGTTCTGCGATTCTTCTTCCATGCACATCTAGGGTTCCTAAAGCATACTTTCGGCTGCCAGGGTTCCTGTCATGGAACCCTAGTACTTCCTCCCAGATCTCCTCCCATGGCATACTGCTAGATGGCGCCCCTCTGCAGATCACAAATCCAACATGCATAATGCATACTTGTTGGGGGAAGATAACCCTCCTTATCGAAGACTCTAGCTTCAGTTCCCAGCAAAAAAAGGGCAACATGCGACGGCTATGAAAGCCCCGCATCATCGTTGCGCCATCACCTATCCCCTCGATCCAACCTCATGGCGGTGCACCTTCACTCGAGGCGACACTAACTCTTCTTCCCGGCGATCTTCCCCCGCAAAAAAATCAGGAGGCCACGATGGAGCCCACCACCCCTTCTCCAGATCTCGAGTCTCCTCTGTCGTCGACTAGTCTACTTCTCCGGTGGCGGCAACAACATGAGCTCCAAGCACAAGTGGCACATGACTCTCCCGTGCTTCTCCATCTTCATGTGACTCCACAAGTGAGCATCTCCAACAGACCAGTGCTGCCACCTCCAGCCATCTCAACGGCACACGCTCCTAGCGGTAAGGATGGGTTCCTCTTTGGGAACCCTAATATTCTTTTGAAGTAATGAGGTGGGGTCGATACCCCTTCCTAAACAAGGGGGAACTGCTTTTCCATTGTTTGGGCCCAACGGGCAAATGTTTTTTTTAACTGATTGGTTTGGGCCTCGAGGTGGGGGGGGGGGTACGTAGAGAAAAAGAGGGAGGGGGGTTGGGATGTAGTTTTGGGCCCCTATTTGGGTTGTGTTAAAAGAGTGTGGTTATAAGAAAAAAAGCGATTATACAAAAAATTGTATGAGAGTAAAAAAGGGGGAACAATCGAGAAGAAAAGAAGACGACGACAAAAAAATGATTTGTGCAAGAAAAAAAGTGCAGAAAAAATGCATGTTTTATGTTGATTCTCCCAACTTGATCATCCATGTTCCTATTCTATCAGATATGGGATAAAGGGGGAGTGAGAGCCGATATGTATTTTTTAATGTATCTACAGATTTTCTATTGCCCATCCACGACTGAGAAACCATCTATCCAGACTACTATTTCTATCAACCATCTTCACCGAGCTTCGACTACTTCGTCAGGGTGTCTCTATCACCGACTAATACTCTGCTACATCGACTCTTCTCCATGAACAACTTGATATTGCAATGACTATTACAGGTACGATTGAGTCTTTTTCTTGATGACATGAAAGTTGCTGACCCATCCTTGATGAGGTATTCTAGCAGCATCAATTCTTCAAACGGGGTGTCTCTGCCCCCGTCTCTCTCAGATGTATCGAGTGAGGATGAGTTGTATATATTTTCTTTTTATTTCAAACTGCAGCTTTCTCAGATCCAACTTGAGGGGGGTGTTGTTTAATCCCACACAAGGTTTGAAAAAACTAAAAACGAAACGAGGCGGTTTCCATGGAATCGAGGCGAGGTGTAGCCTCGAGACGGTCGGGGTGTAAGCCTCAGTTTACAAGGAAAAAACCTATAAAAACTATAACAAATATATACTAATGAAATTATATATATTCTAACTAACCTATGATATTAATCACTATAATATATGATGAAATTATAAAGATAGGAACATCGAAAGAAAAAGATATACAATTGTATATGCCTTTTTACTAATTTTCCATCCAATCAGAGATTGAATCTGTTGATATTCCCCTGAATTCTAACCATCTAACCTAAGTTGAAGAACCGTCGTATGCACCCCTTCGTGTCATACCATACCCCAACAAGACGGGGGTCTCGCTGCCCGATCAACGAGCCTGGGGGGGGGGTCTAGGGGGGGGAGCAGGTGCGCTCCCCCTCTGCGGGGATGTGGGGGCAGTGCCCCCGACGAATTTTTTTGTTAAGGATTTTATTTCTATTCAGATATGTTGATCTATTTGAATGGGAGAAGTACATAAACTCCCCTTGAATTATATCTTGTTGACCTTCTCGATATATTACATAGTTTATTATGTGACAACTCCCTAAAATTAAGTTTACGGGCAATTTTTTCTATGATACTTGCGGATTCGTATGTTTAAGGACATAATTTAAGAGTTTTCTGACATGATTGGACATGTTTAATAGTAAATATGAACATGAAAGCGGTCAAATTTAAGCATGCATCTTATATAATTATATCTTAAACAACTAGACATTTATAAACATCTGAAATTGCTAATAGGATAAATGAATTAACATAAAAAAATAATTTGAAAAAAAAACGCCTCGACGAGCGCCTCGATCGCCTCGACCAACTGAGGTGGTCGCCTCTCAGGACCCTGTCGAGGCGGTCGTTCAGAGTCTTCGGGCCGCCTCGTCTCGAGGTGTACGCCTCATGCGCCTCGAGGCACGTTTTTTCGAACCATGATCCCACATGGATGAGCGGTGGGACTCGAGTCTATCTGTGCGACTATATAAGAATTCCCATACCCCCTATACTCATTGAGAAACTTCAATAGAAGATCTTGCCCTTTGAGGCCTTCTATTATGGTTTCATCTCGTTTCCTCACGAAGTAGGGTTCCATGTAAATCTCGAGTGTTCAATATTTTATTCTGTCTTGTTTATCGATTCACTCCCACATTTCTAGATTTCAAGAGCTTCCAAGGTGGGCATGATATATATATATGCTCTAACTTGAGGGGGATTGTTGACAACATTTACTATTATAATAAATGACACGATTTCTATTTTTTGTTATTTCGTTGTTCTCTATTTCTACTTGTAACCTTTTAGGGACTATTATGTAATTGTCACCTATTGGCCTAGAGTTTCACTCTATATAAGAAACCCTATCCAAAATAGTTTCTATTGCATGCTCATTTTTCTTCAGTCTCTTCGAATTTCTTCATAGGACTAATTGAGGCTGATATATCGTCGGCAACTACTGGAATTAAAAAATCGACACCTTTTCTTATTTCTAGCATAACCAAAAAGAACACTTGATTGCTCGTGGATCTTATCCCTCTTGATCTCAAGATGTTGTACAAAGACAACACATCCAAGCACGTTAGGAGACATAACAAAGACGGGATGATCATGATATAGAAAATTAATAAGAAGTTTCTTATTAATTGCTGAGGAGGGAAGGCGATTAATGATATACGAAAACACAAGTACTGTAACTCAAGGTTTTAAATCTCGATTTCGTTTCGAGATGTTGAAAAACGAAACAATTTCGAAATTTCGCCAATTTCGGCCAAAATCGGCCTAGATTTGTGAAGGAAGGGTATATATCGAGATTTCGATTTTGGTTTCGGTAGGGTGTTGAAACCGAAATTTTGACGAAATTTCACGAAATTTAAAACACTGCTGTAACTTCCTAATAAGATGATGGGATATTGACTTGAATAAGAAGAGTCCTAGCGACATCAAGTATATGTTGATGCTTGCACTCACTGTAACTTCCTAATAAGATGATGAGATATTGACTTGAATAAGAAGAGTCCCAGTGACATCAAGTATGTGCTGATGCTTGCACTCTGCAATACTATTTTGCTGTGATATATAGGCACACAATGTCTTGTGGATTACCCTGAGAAGTGTAGAAATCCGGTAGCTGGCAGAGAAAAACTCTCGAGCATTATCATATCGAACACTCTTTACAACGACTGTAAATTGTGGTTTAATCTCATTAATGACCTAAATAATCCTTGAATGGGCATCCAACTTGTTGTTCATAAGAAATTCCCATGACAAGTGAGCAAAATCTCCCACTATCACAAGATAGTACCGGTGGCCAAAATGAATCGAAATTCACTAGGCCCCCAAGCATCCATATGATCAAGATCATAATGGTATGGATGTAGGTGATCCGAAGTTGGAAATGAACTCTGATGATGCTTCCCAAGTTGACTTGCCTTACACTCCAGTTGGAAGTAAGACTTTTGGAGTCAACTGAGGTAATAGACATCGAAACTGATAGAGAGGAATGGCCCATATGTTGATGCCAAAGAGAAGCCAAAAAAGTGGATGACTGATGAATGGTAGTTGAAGTAGCAAGTGTACACTGAAGAAGATGGTATACTCCCCCTTCTTCACGATGTTGATTGATCAAAGTCCCTGTCATAATATCTTGAAAAGTCAAAGACACAACATTGAAAATGGCTCTATAGTGCATAGCCTTACAAATTTGGCTAAAAAGGTAGTATGCTAATTGGAAAATCTGGAACCAACAACACATCAAAGAGGATGAGGGGCAATAGTGACCTTCCCTTGCCCCCCAACTGGTTATCGGCTACAATCAGCAACCTGGACCACCTTGCTTGGGGGAATTCGCTAACTATGTCAAACTGCTTCTTGTCTTCAAAAAGTGGCTACAAGCACTATAGTATACAAACTAATCAAACTCGATAAAATAGATTGAACGAGTCTGTATACTTGATGACAATGGAAACAAATGATTACCTAGATGCCATAGATATGACTGCCACATCCGGCATCTCGAAGATTAATCGGCGGTGTTCATGTGGGACCAACCTTCTTGATCCAACTTGGTGGTGAGTTGGTTGGGGATCACAAGGGCCAACGTCTTCTGGGGGGGGGGGGTCGAGGGCGTTGACCCGAGATGATTTTTTTACACAAAGAGAATCTACTATGTCCTTTGAGTACTATGGCTGGTTTGAATAATGAACCCAGTCTTAGAAGGTGGGGACCTCCTCCTATGCGGTTTCAGTGAAGGCCAGGTGCACCCCCACCTTTCTCATGGTGTCGAATCCCCTCATGATTATTGGACCTAACAGGCACAAAGTCGAATGACATTACGTTGCCGTTGGTGAACTGCGATTCCATGAGCTGCAAGGCTTCTTCTCCTACCCATCATACTTGAAGTAATTTGTGGTCACGGCCCACGTTTGTGGGTGTGCAAACCCTGATTCGACATGCGTGACAGTGACCAAATTGCTGTTGGTAAGGAGATTGGTAAACAAGAACTGATCTTGCGGATCGTCTCTCTCCGGCTTCTCCCTTGCTGACCACTCCTTCGTGTGCTCCCACATTTTCGTGTGGGTCTCTGCTTGCAGAAGCGACAACATCGGTCGTTTGCTCATCTCTTAATTGCTGCTGCAGATTGACTTTGTCACTAAAACAGGATGATCTTGTTGTTCCTGCACGTGTTTCGGCATGATGAATGACATAAGAGAGCATACCCCAAACCAACTTTCTCTGGAACCATGTGTAAAAGAATAAGAGAGATTCATCTATTGATAATAAACCATAACGTCTATATATAAGAAGAGGCTAGGTTTAGAGAGAGTACATGTGAATTGAAAATACAAAAACACCCTTGAGGGATTACAACTCTCACAAGCTCTAACAGTTAGGCTTAGGCTACTCCTGTTAAACTGAAATTTCCTTGGATAAATGGTGGTCACTAGATTGTGTACATAGATGGTTTGTAAATTGAGAAAGACGGGATTTTTTGTTAGCAGCAACCTCATGGCTCATGGCTATGAGTAAGGCCTGTTAGCCTTTGCATGGATCAAAGGATGAGGATGAAAGCCACTCACCAACTAAAAAAATGTGAATGAGAATGCACGGTTTATTAATGGAAGATGTCTCTATGCCTAAGAAAGCCTAATGTGGAAATTGCATAAAGGCTCTGTTGACAGAATAGTGAATTGGGCAAATTGTGTGGGAGTTATTTAGTCCCATATGGATGAGTGGTGAGACTAAATTGAGTTGGTGGGGCTATATATAAAACCCTACATCTCCCATACACAATAAGAAAACATATAGAAGACCTAACCTCTGGGGCTTTCTCCCGTTGTTTTATCTCACTCCTTAGGGAGTAGATTCCATGTAAATCATCTTTTTGTCATTTATCTTTGATTCCACATTTCACTATTTTTATATTTCTATTTTGTGTCAGAGCAAGTTGGTCTTGGATCTGTTTATCGTCCTTGATTTTTCTTATTTCGACTATTATGTTATTCGATTTGTTGAAGTTTGTGTTGCACGCATGGGTCCTGCCCTAGGTGGGGGATAAAGGTGGTGCAACCGTTGATGGCTCTGTGTGTCAACCTCGAGGAGATGGACAACAGAGGAGAGATGCAAGGAGAAGTTATTTGCAATAAGTTCGCAGACATGTTATCTAGCTCTCTGGCAGCAGCCTTTGACAATGGTGACAACTCCCTCCATGCCACATGAAGAAATCGAGCGGCAATGGTAGCTGCATGCTGCAATGGTGCGATAAAGACAACATGATCAACTTTCAACGGCGATGAACATGAAGTGACACAAACAAGGAGTGCTACCAGGCGATTGATGCTCCCTGCAACCAAGAGAGGTGTGATTGACGAGGATGCTGGTCATCGGAGAAAATAGTAACACGTTTCCTCCAGAACCCCCGGCGATGCGCGAGCATGTGGTCCAGATGAGGGAGGTATCGCTTAGAGGTGATGGCAATGATGCACCTCAGAGACGGTGCAACGATGATCTTTCTGTGTCTGTGCTTAGCAGTGATGGAGATGAAGCCGACGTGGGGTTATTGATCCAGTTGATGGCATCATTGACGGGGAAGAAGCTGCGGGAGTGCTCGAATTTCGAAGAACCAACGACATCGTTCCCCTAACCCTAACCCCAGAGATGGAAGTCACGATGCAGCAATGGGTTCCTCCCTCCATTGATAGTCCTGAAGCTCTTTTTATTTTTATGCAATGATGACCAGGGCCTGCTGTTGCCTTTCTGGAAAAAATCCCACAAGGAAAAAATGGGGTCCTACAAGTAGGGATGAGCATGGGCCGGGCTGGGCCGGGCCCTGAAGGGCCCAGGCCCAAGCCCATTTAAAAACTTCGGGCCTTGGGCCGGGCTTAGGCCCGCAAAATTGTTTTTTGTTCGGCCCAAGCCCAGGCCCGGCCCAATTCCTATCGGCCGGGCTTGGGCCGGACCGGCCCATCTTAACCCATTATATATTATTAACTTTGAGTTTGTGTTTAAAGTCAATCTCAATTCAAGTTAGACGAGCTAAAATTGTTTAAAATATATGCCATAATACTTGTGAAACAACTAAAAATCAATTCTACCGGAGATGATTTCTCATTTTATACAAGCCCACTCAATGTTATATACCATAAACGTCTCTCATTACAGAAATTGAAAGAGTGAACCAAGTTTACACAGTTAACAACAACAGATGCACCAGGTACTGCATGTTAAAAAATGGGCATAATGCTCGTATTGGATAAAGGTTCAATAATAGAAAATATTATAATAGAAAAAATAAACACTAAAAAACTCAAGAATAACCACAAGAATCTAAGACATAGACTAATTAAGAAAAATTAATTCTGAAATGAAATACAATGATCATCAACTCATATGTCTCACACCTAACTTTCTTGATTTATAAACATTGTATGAAGATAGGATACATGAATAGAGTGTGCATGCATGGCCTCAAATTTCAGCGAAATTCGATCGAATTTCTGTCGAATATCGATATCCAGTCGAAATCGAAATTCGACCGAAATGACCGAAATGACCGAAATATGGGGGTCCTAGTACAAAAAATGACCGAAATGACCGAAATTTCCGTCGAAATTCCACCGAAATTCCATCGAAATTCTGTTTTGGTCGGTACCGAAATGGTGACCGAAACCGACATTTAAGGCCTTGTGTGCATGACAGGTGAGAGTTTCCATACATGTAGGATATGGGAAGGGTTCGGGCCCTCTTCGGGTCGGGCCCGTGGGCCGGGTCGGGCTGGGCCAAGCCAAGCCCGAGCCCGGCCCAAAAAATTTTCGGGCCTAAAAATTAGGCCCAAGCCCGGCCCAATGTTCGTTTGGGCTTGGGCCGGGCCGAGCTTTTTGGGCTCGGCCCGGCCCAGCCCAATGCTCATCCCTACCTACAAGTTACAACTGCTGGAGAAGAAAAAACAATCCACAAAAAAATGGAGGGAAGAAGAAAAAATGGGAATGGTGACTTTTGGGCCGTCTCAAGAGCTTCAAATCCTTTGTTTAGGTATTGTGTTGGGTCCAGCAGTGCCCTTGGAAAGAGAGCAGAACATTAGAAAAACTCAACCCACTGAACGAAAAATGAGAGAATGGGCGATAAAGGAAGGAATGTAGTCCAAAAAAAGGGGGTTGGACTGTGAACAAAGAAAAATGGGGGGGGGGGTGGGATTGGGAGAAAGCAACGTACCCTTGTGGTTGAGGAAAGGGAAGGCCCAGAGGGGATCCCCCCAAGTAGGCGCCTCGGCTCCTCATAAATGGGGGATAGACTTGAGAGCATAAGATCAGAACAAAGATCTCAATAGAGGGGTAGCCTTGGAAAATGTATTACTCAACCTCTTACTTGAAGCTCGTTGCGAGGTGGACTTGATTAGTCCTACAACGTAGGGAAAAACGAGTAGGTATTCGATTGCTAAATACAGATTAATATCCTCATCAGCTCCTCCTTCCACTATTGAGCTTATTATATAGAAGTATAGTCGTAGACTTGAAAGTAATTTGAGGGTGAATTGCTAAAGAAAGATAAGGTGGAAGTTGGCCTCCCACAATCGAGGAAGCCAAATTGTGATGACGGAAGAAGACCAATTTGAGGAATCTGTTGCATATCATGTCTTTGATTCCTTGCTAACACCTGGGGATTTGTTAGTGTAATGCCCGAGACTTAGGACGAAGCCTAATCTTCCTGCCTTGCTTGCATCTAGCGTTAGTGGCTTGGCATTATCACTTCTACTTCAGAATTTGATGATCCGATCTTCGAGGATAAGAATGATGATTGTAATGAGCACACCTATTTTTACAAATGTTGTCTATTTTGGGTACAATGGTATTGGTTTACAAATGTTATTAATATTCTTGCTACTAGTAATCATTTTGACAAAGAGAAAATTGTAATTAATACGAAATGGTCTTTAGTAAGAATATAAATGATTGTATCTTTATTTTATTATTGATGTCTTTTCTATTCTTAAGACTAGCTCATATTAATTTAAAGCTTGCTTTTTGTGAAAATGATTACTAGTAGTAAGAGTATGATATAACAATCGTAAACCAACAAGCATTGTGCTTAAAATGATATAAAAGATTTGTGAAAATGGGTGCGCTTGTTACAATCTAATGGGCTCAGGGCTCATTAGAATATTTCCCTATATGTATAGATATATATGGGGGAAGCATCAAATGAGATGGGTTCTTTCTCGAGTTAAGGAAATCCAACATAAATTTAAATCTTCTCATATATTTTACATTTTACTATTTCATAAATTTAATAATAAACATTTACAGCACATGCAAATCAGGATAGAGTTATAAAAGTATTAGTATACTGGGTGAAAATGTTAGTTACTGATAGATGCTATTTTTTTTACAAAACAGTCTAATTATCATTTTTGACAATGTAAAGTGTATAGCTGCAAAATTTTTATGGAGTTTTACTAAAGTGGTGGCGGATTTCTTTAACTTAGGAAAGACCTTATCATAATATATATAGGGTAAAATATATACGCTTCCATGGAGTTGCTAACTTGGCTACTCCCATCATGTTTTTTGATTTTTATGGTATTTTTTGAAAGCAGCTGGAGGGATTATATCAAGCATATCAAAATTTGACAGTCTTAGAATTGCTGAAATTGACCCCTTCCAGATGGACATGTTAGAAGTGCCTATTTTTTACGAAATTTGAATAACAATATCATGACCATAGGTGATCTAAATCCCTCCCGCAGTTTTTGAAAAATATCGAAAAAGGGATGAGATTAGCCAAGTTAGGTACTCCTTGGTAGCATATACATTTTACATACATACACAGAGCACACACGCGCACACGCACACGCGTACGGGCACACGCACGCACACATAGGGTAAAATATATACACTTCCATGGAGTTGCTAACTTGTCTACTCCCATCATGTTTTTTGATTTTTTATGGTATTTTTTGAAAGCAGTTGGAGGGATTATATCAAGCATATCAAAATTTGATAGTCTTAGAATTGCTGAAATTGACCCCTTCCAGATGGACATGTTAGAAGTGCCTATTTTTTACGAAATTTGAATGACAATGTCATGACGATAGGTGATGTAAATCCCTCCCGGAGTTTTTGAAAAGTATCGAAAAAAGGGATGAGATTAGCCAAGTTAGGTACTCGTTGGTAGCATATACATTTTACATACATACACACACACACACACGCACACGCGTATGGGCACGCGCACGCACACACGCACACGCACACACACGTGCACACACACAAGACCTTCAAATGAGACGGTTTTTCCTGGTTAAGGCCAGCATCAATTTTTGTAAAAGTCTCCCGAAATGTACTAAAGTAACCGATTTGTAACCTATAAATTGTAAATTGTAAATTACAAAACCACACATTGCAGAAAACGTATATATCTAACTACATTTTTCGTCTAATATAGTATATTTTTAATTTTATCTTTATGTAATTGTACTATTATTATTATTTAACTATTAAATTCAAGGCTAAACAACATGAAAAGTGTATTAGAAATGTCAAAAAATGAAGTTAGACTTCCTTAACTCAGTAAGAAGACCACAAATATGAAACCCTGTCTTTATCCAATCCCTTCCAACTTCTGAGAGCTACTGCCTACGGTATAGTGGGAAAAAGTCTTAAGGTGCACTTGTCCTTATCTTTCTCTTTGACCACTCCTAGCGTCATATATAATAGGGGATTTGTAGCATCTTCTCTATATATCACATCAAAAAGAGAGACATCTGTGAAGGCAAAGAGAGAGAGAGAGAGGATAGTGGTTCTCCTCTGAACTTTGCGCATTGTTGATAATCAAGCCTAATAGGGGCTGTTCTATGAAAAATCAAGATGTCTGATTTTTTCAAAAAAATGTCAGGTGCTTTTTGAAACAAAAAATTAACGGTGGAAAAAATATGGTTGATAGAAAAGGAAAGGAGAATGCACAATAATTTGGGGGGGGGGGTGGTTTGAGTTCTCCCACTTGGATAAATATCTCCATGATTTGTCTGAGGTGCGCATATAAGATCATTTCTTCATAGATCACTGTACTCATGTGTTTTGGTTTAGAGTCTGAATGTGGATCACGTGACAGATACCAATGATAGAAGGTTCGGTACAGAGAGATCCATACGGACTTCTGATTAGAGATCCTATATTCTTAGCCACTGTATGGAAAAGTTCAGTTTGAGGCTCTCATTGAGACAGATCATTGCAAAAGTTTCATGACGGAAGAGCGTCAAAAAAAAAAGTTTCATGACGGAAGTCCATTGAACAGATCTTTATATGGTGGCATCACCCACAAAAGTCTTGGGGTGAAGCGGATCATTTCAGTCTTCAAATATCCAATGCAGTTCAGAGCACAGTAGGTAACAGATTCCGAGATCACTAGCGCAATAAGACGGTGTTGATAGTTTGAATTGAGAGTCATATTTGTATATGTTCTCGTCTCATGTATGCTGATTGCTTTATTGCCCAAGTTGAGCATTCCATGCTCTAGCTTGAGGAGGAATGTTGAGAGAATTGTGAATTAAGTTAATTCTATGGGGTATATTTAATTCCGCATGGATGGGTGGTGGGACTTGGTTAGAGTTGGTGGGGTTATATATAGAGCCCCCACACCCTCCGTACTAAATGAGAGAAATATACATGAAGACCAAATCCTAGAGGATTTCTCCTATGGTTGTATCTTACTCCTTAGACAGTGGAATTCACAGAAATTATGTTTTTGTTACTATTCTTGATAGCAATAATTAGCCCCACTTCACTATACTCAATGAGAGAAATATATGTGAAGACCAAGTTCTAGAGGTTTTCTCCCGTGATTTTATCTTGCTCCTTAGGGAGTAGAATTGATAGAAATCATGTTTTTGTCACAGTTCTTGATACCATGTTTCTATGTTTTATATTTCCATTGGTCAATAGTGAGCAAGGAAAACCCCATACAAAATGATGAACATAACCTTCAATACTACTTAAGGTGGAGTATATAGACCAATTGTGACCAATTGTACTCAAATGAGAAAGGATGACATGAAGTTAAAATTGCAAAAGAAACTTATAAAAAAGGGATATTTACACTCATAACACTGAGTAATTTCATAATTACGTACATAACCCTGCGTAATCACGAATTACATTAGGGACCCTGAGTAATGGTTGGTTAACTCTTACACAACATGACCTTGTGTTAACCTCCATCCATTCTCTCCGTCATCTTCGACGGAATTCGTCGAATTTTGACCATTTCGCTCCTTAAACTGAATTATATTTGCAAAAGGTACCATTAATTGCTCTCCCAATTTCGAGAGCTATAAGGGGGCATCAAGCAGCGGAGTTGGAGGGTCGAGGGGCACTGAAACCGCCACTTCCCCTCTGTTGAGATGCCCTCCATCCTCCTCTCCAAGTCCTCCCCTTTGAACACCATGCAGTTCACCATCCTCTTTGTGTACCTCGACTCCCACACGCTCTCTCACCACCTTCCTTCTGCGCCGCTGCCAACCTCTACGGCGACCTGAAGCCATCATCTTCTGGCGTTGCTGACCACAAGGATAAGGGTGCAGATCCCGACTTCGAGAGATACAACGTGTGATCGGTGAGGTTCCGGAAAGGGTGGGGTTGGTTGGTGAGGTTCCAGTGAAGGTGGGGGTGGTAGGCGACAACGTAGACCTTACAGTGGCCGCCGGGTGTGTCGGTGAGGGGGAGGATCTCGAGGAGGGGCAAGGGCTAGGGGTGGAGGGTCTGGAGGGCAGGGGTTGCGCACGTCGGAGCTGGAGGGTGGGGTCCGGGGGCGGAGTAGAGGTAGGGGTTGCGGGCAGAGGGGCGATGGCTGTGGACGGAGGGGTTGGAGGAGCGGCGGCTACACACGGAGGATGGGGCGAGGGCCACGGGCGGAGGGGCAACGATCGTGGGCAGAGGAGCTGGAGGGGCGACACGTGCGGGCAGAGGAGGGGCGAGTGCTGTGGGCGGAGGGGCTGGAGCGGGAGGGCGTCGGAGGAGGAAGGTGAGGGGTTGGAGGGGGAGCGCATGAGAGGAAAAAGGTGGGGGGTGGATGGGGGTTGTTGGAGGAGGGGGGTTGAATTTTCTTTTTTTGTTTATTTTATTAAAAATCATTGGATAGAACATAGGTTAGGTTAACTCAACGGTATGGTTGAGTTAATGGTCTAAACCAACGGAAGGTTTTGGGTGTAAGACGGAGTGACTGTTCTGGGTTCTGTGTGTAATTATGGATTATCGAGGGTTATGTACATAATCACGAAACTACTCAGGGTTATGGGTGTAAATATCCTTAAAAAATCGACAATTAATATCTGGGTATAAATATCCCTAAAAAATCGACAATTATTCTGAAGTATAATTATGGGGCATAAAAATGGCATCTCGTAGTGGGATCTGGAACAGAGCCGAAGTTGGTCTCTCCATACTTGGCATGCACATAAAATGCTTGATTTTTATTTAAGAAAGTATCTACCTTTTCACTTAAGAGTATGCATTCTACCTTTTCACTTAAGAGTATGCACTCAAACAATATTACGTAAGTAAACTCAAAGTTTGTCTGCCTCAGTCCTTCCTCCTCACAGTCATCTTTTCCAAGCACATATCTGCATTTTCCCATGAAAACCTTTGCAAGGTTTTTCTTGTCTCCCCTTCCAATTTTTGTTCCCTTCCCATTTTTGTGTCTCTGCCCCCTCACATGTATGTCTTCACATCTTCACATTTCCTGTCACTCTCTCAGTTTTCCTTTCCTTTGGACCGGGATAGCATATAAAACTGTTGGCAAGAAACCTCCAACTTAAAGAAGTTTAAGAATGTTTTCTTTAATGTTCAAAATGCCAAGTATTATTGCAGGGCTACATCCCATATTGCTTGTTGGAAAAGAATAAGAATGTTTTCTTCAAGGTTCAATGCCAAGTATGAGTACAGGGCTATGACCCATATTGCTTGCGAGTCATTACAGGCAGAGCCATTTATTATGTAAGTTCTAAATCAAAGCATACTAGTTACTTATTTATAGAGGGACAGGGCTACTTATGGACATGGTAAGTCAACTTCTAAACAATTCATAGTTGATTGACTTCTTGAATAGTAGTTCCTAATTATCTACTCCTACCTATTTAACTTGTTCCTACTTTAGAGTTTTTAATTGATCTTAAATTAAAAGCAACAATAAAACAAACAAAAAGAGTAGACATATGTTAGAAAAAAGATATAAGTTGCCTAGAGCTTGGCTTGAAACTCTTCTTAGCTTAAAAAAAACTTGTATCCGAACATGTACTGGACTTTGGGTGGGAGTTTCTTCGTGAAATTCAGAAAGAATGGTAGCATTAATCTTTGAAACATTAGATTTTTCCCCTTCAAGTTTCAAAGTTATCAGATGATTTCGCAATTTTGCATTACGCTGGTTCTTTTTACAATCTGTCTGATAGGATGTCGGATGCTGTATCCTGATGTTTGCCATAGTTGTTGCAATTCTCCAAAGTGGGAAAACAATTTATTATATTAGATAGATATCCAATAATTTTTGGGGATCGGAAAGGAGGATGAATAGTCACTTCAAATGTCAAGTTAGATCCTATGGTTATGCTTGTTTTTTCGCTTATGGTGAAATCGAATCAACATTATGAGAAAGTGACTCTTATGGAAGAGAACCTTGAGAAAGGCAATAAGAATTGAATTTCTTGCTGTGGATGAGGTATGCAAACTTGTGTGACATGTCTGTTTCTTTTTTTTAAATTGCACTCAATATTGCCATGCTGATATTATCGGTTGTCTTCTTTGAGAAGAGGGTGATCGCCCAGCTGAAAAATTTAATAATGCAAAAGTTAACCGAGAAAGCTAACAAAAAATTAAAGAATCATTGTACATGCTTTTGTATTTTCTACTCACCCAAGACACCATTGCATTCCCATCTAACAACATAGTCTCGATGAATATGAAAAGTCTTGCTTTCTCATGCTTCGGCCGATGGATCGCCTCCCATAAGTTGAGCCAAAATCCCAATCTAGAGGTATCCACCCATGATAATATGGAGCTCCTTTAGATCTTTTCGATTCTATTCTATGTCCAAACATTTCTATTTTGATCTAAGTGGTCTTCTTCTATGTCCTGTGCGATGAAGCATTATTCTTCTATTTATTCTAAATTCTAAAATACGATTGGTATGATTGATTGGTCTGTGTGCCTCTCTTATCATTTTTTGTATCCCCTTTTTCTTTGGATACAATTTGATCCTTCTACGGCCGGAGCTCGCACCAAAGTAAGAGATGTGAGATATCCTCATCCTCCCTCTGACAGATTGTAAAGTACACCCTAAAGGTCTGAGGCATGACTCTCCCCTTTTTCAGCAATCAAAGTAAGACTTTTGCCCCATTGATTTAGATGCCGCAACATGTCGATATCATGCAGGTGACATGTGTTCCACCAATTTTTTCGGCATGGTGGAATGCCTCCGTTCCCAGCTGATGTGGCATATCTAGGGACATGTCACTTATGTCAATGATGTAAGCCAAATAAGGACATTTTCTTAGATACTGAGAAATATCATCCACTGGCAATCTGAGGGTGCATTGCCACTATTACTGATATTTGAAAGATTTAGAGGTGTCAAGAGCTGCTGTAACTTTGTGAAGAGCATATTCTACTATTTTTATTGTTTCTTCCTTGCTTTTTCATAATTTTATCTTCAATTTTTATATGAAATTTGATATTTCTCCGACTTTCATTATGCAATCACTATTCATTTCTTGTTAAAATGATGATATAATATTTTAGTAGCATGTATTTTAATATATGCAATTTTATATAATGTGTTAATATAACGACTTCTAATATAATAATAGTATATGATCTCACATATCAACTTCCCTTGCACAACAAAATGTAGGATGGTAGTAGATTTACATTACTTATACATTTAGGAACTGGTTGCAATATTATTATGTTAAAAGTAATTGATTTAATCAGTTTTGACCTGATTCGAGGATTTCGTTGGTATGCTACCTCAACTAGTATATGCACCAAAACGTTGCCTTACCTTCAACAAGGCACACTTTCCAAATTTGATGACATTCTCTTGCCAAAGCTGTGGCCCCTCGCGGAACTGCCTAACCAACATGTTATTCATCTCCGCTAATAACTTGCATCGTCCTACACTTGGATGTCACGTGAACTCACCCTTTAGCTCTAGAGTCTAGCAACTCCACAATGTTTCTCACGTTCCCCTTCTCCAACCACTAGTAGGGGAGTATCAACGAGCTCGAAAGCATGTTTGTGCAGCATCATCTGCCACTTGATTGCGGCTCCAGACGACTTTTCAGTCAGTTAACTGAAAGTGATCGCCCATAGCTACACTCCATAGGTAGTTGGTGGACAATTTTAGTTAGGCACCTTAAGGCCTCTACTCGGCCAACCGAGCTTCCCTTTTTGTTGACTACTCCCCTACACCCACCTTACAATCCACCAGCCATTTCTGCTGACTTACGCTTCACACCAGTTGACTAAGTAGAATTTCAATCGACTAATTGATTTTGCCAGTTGATCAATCAAGTTGAACGCCCATTTTCTAGGAGTTTTTTTATCTTTATTCTTCCTTAGTTGTATTTTGTATTCGGATCATGTCATAACTTTCTTTGTACTTGTTAATGTTAAACACACATGCTTAGTGTTTAATTAGTTATCTTTCACGTTGCTTTTTTTCCATTAAAAAAATCTACGAAAAGAATCACTTTTTTTACTAGTTAAGGGGGGTGGGGAGATTTGAATATTGGTCCTTCAAGTGGGAGCTCACTGTTTCTATCGCCAGATCATTAGAGGGATTCTTAAAAGAAATAATATCTACAAAAAGATTCACTTGTTATCTTGTATTTTGACTTGGATCAAGTGCGTCCTATCACTTCAATTATCATGATATAAATCGTGCAAAAATAAATTCATGTCCTTGTATTCGACATTTTACTTTTTCTATGCATTTATCTTTTGTTTACGAGAAAGGATCTAAAAGATTGATTATGGAACTTGATTTCCGCCTCACAACAACCCTTATTTCTTGCAGTAAGAGGAGGACAATCTCTGTATCAATTTGGTGTTATTGTTAGGGACATGATGATTTTAAGTATTAACTGTGGTTATCATCTTTTGATAGGTACTGATCATCGAGTAATGTGGTGAGTATGCAAGATGAGTAAATTTGTGTGATGCACCTTTGAGAGCGACTACACACTGTTCTAGCACTTCGTTTATCATAACCTAGTTTCATTTATGTAAAATCCAATGTTATCCGGATGGTTTGAACAATCAATTAAAAACTGTGTTTTGAACTAAATGGATTTAATGTCAGATTTTGATTAGTTTTGAGCTAGTTGAGGTGGAGGGAGATTTAAATTTCAAATAGAATTTGAAGCCCTAGATATAGAATTCGGAATTGAGGCAAATAGGGTGAGATTAGTTTTAAATGGGAATTAGACCTACTATGGTTTTTGTATAAGGAGAGTGTCTTAGCCTTGGTTTGCCTTTCAAAATCTCACATGCTTTAGTTTATGTTAATTGTTTTTCTTAATTGTATTCACAACCCTTGGCTTTGTGCTCCTTGATACATTATTCTCATCATATTTTAAGTTAAAAATACATTAATTTTAGCAATCAATTCTCTACGCATTGAATTTTTTTCTGATGCAGCGGCTTTATTAAAATTCATCGAGTGAATATTGCTATATTTTGCTCATTATGTTCTCTTAAAATGGTATTGAATCAACCTTGTCTTGAAAAATTACGAAACAATCCTTAGTGAGAGTTATTGGTGCTTAATCTTGTGCACAAAAAGAATTACAATTCGATGCTTCCTTTGCTCTTGGTATTTTGTTGAGTTATTTCTGTAATTAATTTTATTTAAGTTCACACTTAGAATTTTTCCAGAATGTATTAATTTAAAATTTAATCTGTACACCAATGAATGAATGGTATACGTAATTTTTTGATTTTGAATCAAATGGTCAGATCGTTCCAAAAGAAATTTCAGACCACCAGAAACGCCCATAAATATGGATTTCTTCCCTATTGTTATAATCAGAACAAATCATATCCAATTAACCCCAAAATTTGGGGTGTAGTTCATAAACCTATAGATATGACGTTGCCAATTCTTAAATTTTGAATCGTACACTAGCAATTATCAAACTCAAAATCCGACTCTAATCTACTCATAGCAATCTGACATGGGCCATTTGGACATGATATGCACAAAAACCAATCCAATCAAATCATTTAAGATCCGATCTACATTTATCCATATCCAATCTATCATTCGTCACCCAAAAAACATCCATTTGAGATATCTCTAATAGTATAAAATTGATCTACGTGGTCAGTCAATCACATTAACAATCAAGCATACAAATAGCCAGATCCATGCAATTCAGTGTTGTAAAAGTTGCCTCATTGGTCCGACTAGTCTAGAGGGCAGGGTGCCCGATCGAGTATGACTTATTCCAACTAGGGTCAATCAATTTTTGCTTGGTGAAAGTAATCAATGCTTTTCCATTCATCCTCGGCCAAAGTAATCAATGCTTTTCCATTCAGCACCAAGCACCTCCTCCATAGAAAGGTGGCCGTCGTAAGAAAGAATAGTCACTTGCCTCAGGAAGAACCATCCTCTGCTGGGATCGACCTAAACAACCCTCATCCCGATGTTTGCGGAATGGGCGCGGAACCGGAAAAGGGCCATCCTGAACAGCTCGTAGTGGACAACCCAAGCTGGGCAATCGCAACTCACAGGAAGAAAAGGCCGTCCAAGGCCATTGGGCAAACTTCAGGGGCATCGCCGCCCTCCAACAACATCTCTTAATGTCTATTATCGCTTGTAACATTCGCGGCCTCAATAGACCGCGCAAGCAAAGTGCACTTCTTAATACCCTCGACTCGATGGGTGCAGAAATTGTTGGCCTTGTTGAGACGAAGATCAAACCTCAGAGCAGGAACAAATTTGCCTCCATCATCCCGCAGAGATGGAGCTTCATTCACAATGATACTGCGTTGGGCCGTATCTATGTCCTGTGGCGGGTAGCGTGCTGGTCCTGTACCGCGTTATGCGTCTCCCCCCCAATCAATTTCGCTCGCTTGTTCTAATAAGGGTGGTCTCACTCTGACTCTCACTATGGTATATGGTTCGAACAACCTGTCCACATGGAGGGATCTTTGGGACGACCTTATGCTCCTAGACCAACCCAGCTACATCCCTCGGGTTGTCCTCGAAGACTTCAACACCGTGCGCTTTTTCTATGAAAAGGTGGGTGGTAGAGCGCCGGCTCGTGGTAGCATGGATGATTTCAACAATTGCATTGCCCATTGCGGCCTTTTGGAAATGGACTCCTGTGGTAACCACTTGTCGTGGTCCAATTCTACCATCGTCCCCTCCAGAATCGCTGCTCGGTTGGATCGCGCACTGGTCAATGACGCATGGCTTGCTCTCTTCCCAAATGTCAAGCTCATTTACACTCCGTCCTTGAGTGACCACCTGTTACTACTAATCCGTCTGGCTGAGGCGCCACTCTCACGGAAACCCTTTCGTTACTTTGACTATTGGGCATCTCGTCCCGGCTACTCTGATGCGATCGAGCTACCATGGACTTCATGCGTCCACGGTAATCCGCTCTTTAGTCTGCAAAAGAAGCTTAAGTTGGTTAAGCTTAGCCTTAAAGATTGGGCGAGTAGGGAGGCAAATGTTATTAAAGACCACAAGTCTATGGAGCACACGCTCTCCACTATCAATAGCATCCTTTCGTTGGATCCCCTTGACCCTTTCATGGCCCAGCTGGAGGCGGACGCAAAAGAGTTCATTGACAAGCTGGAGAACGACCTTGAGTCAGCTTGGCGGCAGAAGAGCCGCATCGACTGGCTCAAGCTCGGTGACAGAAATACTAAGTTCTTCCATCTCTCAGCCAAAGCTCGTGCTTCTCGCAACGCAATTGCATCGCTCATTGGTAGTGATGGGCGCCGTTTGGATACCTTCTCTGAAGTGGCATCTGTTGCTGTCAACTTCTATGGTAATTTGCTTGGCCCTGCACTCCCCCGGCCTACTAGACTGGACCCCCCACCCCTAGAGCCATTCTCTCTGGAGAAGCTCGTTCTTGGTTGGTGCGCCCTTTTGATGAGGATGAGATTTTTAACGCACTTCGCTCCATACCTTCCTCTAAGGCCCCGGGGCCGGACGGGTTTAACGCTGGCTTCTTTAACAGGCACTGGAACATGTTGAAGGGTGACATCATTGCTGCCATGAATTTTCTACACAAGGGAGGTAACATGGTCCGTGAGGTCAACCACACCTTCCTAACCTTGGTGCCTAAGGTCCCCTCTCCATCGGGTCTGGGTGACTACATGCCCATTTCATGCTGCAACGTGACATATAAATAGTTCTCCAAGCTTCTTGCTTTGCGCCTCTCCGTGGTCCTGCCTCATCTCATCTCTGACAATTAAACCGCTTTCATCAAAAGGAGGGTGATTCGTGATAATTCTAGGTTGGCTCAGGAGTTTGCAAGTGGGTTTGACCGGTCGGCCAATCGTTCGCGTGCCTTCTTAAAGATAGACCTTACTAAAGCCTTTGATACAATGGAGCTTCAGTTCATTCTTAAATGCTTGGAAGGGATGGGTTTCCCGCAAGTCTGGATTGGTTGGATTGCAAATTGCATCCTCACTTCTTCGTTCTCGATCTTGGTGAATGGCTCGCCGGCGGGCCTCTTTAAGGGCTCCCGTGGCCTCAGGCAGGGTGACCCTATCAACCCTCTTTTATTTGCTATTGGTATGGAATCTTTGACTCTTCTTGTGGAAGCTGCGGTGGATAGGGGGAATTAAAGACTTTGGGGAGGGGGCGTCTCCTTGCTCCGACCCACCTTATGTTCGCCGATGATATCCTCCTCTTCTGTAAGGGTACCCCGGCTTCGTTGCTTGCAGCCCGGGAGGTGTTTGCCGAGTTTGAGGCAATCTCGGGCCTCAAATTGAATGCTCGTAAAAGTAAATTATTTCGGCCAAGGAGCGCCCCTACAGATTTTGGTGTTACCTTGCAGATCGGTATCCTCAGATCGAACCTCCCTACTACCTACCTTAGGTTGCCCCTTACTTCCTCCTCCAGGAATGGGGTTCTTGCCGCTGCTTTGGAAGATAGGGTTAGGGCCTTGCTTTGTGGCTGGAAAGCAAAGGCCCTATCCCTCGCCGGCCGCCTTCAGCTCCTTCGCACGGTTGTCTCCGGTGTCCTTCTTTACTGGGCTGCGGGGTCTCTCATCCCAATTGCCACCGCGCGACGCATTGACAAATTGTGTGCTACTTTTCTTTGGTGCTTTGGTCGTAGTGATGTGGGCTGGCACACCGTTTGCCTTCCTAAGGCCGAGGGAGGTCTTCGCCTAAGATCGCTCGTCTCTCTCCGCTCTGCGATGATTGTGACATGGACTTGGAGGCTTCTTTCGGCCGACCATTCTATTTGGGCAACCTTTTTGCGAAGAAAATACCTCCATAATGTTACTTTTTGGGAGGTTACTTTGGGAACCAATGCCTCCTCGATCTGGCGGGCCATTCTTGCTGGGCGTGATTCCGTTCGCAGTGCTATTAGCTCTATTCATGTCGGTCTCATGGAACCGCTCCCCAAAGGGTTTCTCCTTCAGCGATGCATTCGACCTTGTTCGTCTCCGTGCTCCTGTTGTCTCGTGGGCGGTGATCGTTTGGAATGTATCTTCCGCCCCTAAACATTCCTGCTCTCTGTATTGCGCTGCTCTAAATCGGCTGCCGACTTTGGATAGGCTTGCGATACATGGCTATGCCGCGCCTGGTTTGTGCTACCTTTGTGGGCTGGAACAAGAATCCTGTGATCATATTTTCTTCCGCTGCTGCTTTGCTGCCTCCACCTGGGACCTAGTCATTTCCAGCCTTCGCCTTCCAAGGCCACCCTCCCCCTCCTTGGCTGGTATCATGGATTGGGCACGGGCTTTGCAGGGCGAGGACATAAAAAGCTTGATTTGCATATCTCTTGCTGCTACTACGTGGACAATTTGGAGGGAACGCAACCTCAGATGGTCCTCCGGCACCGTCTCTACGGCCCCAGCTGTGGCTCGAGCCATCATTTTTGCAGTCCATGTCTTGATGTGCTAATTCTATCATGTTGCTTGGTTCTTGATCTTCCGAGCACGGGTTGGTTTGTTTTTCTGTTTGCTTCCTTCCTTTTTGCCATTGCCTCTTGAGGTGATGCCTGTAAATGATCATTTTTTACATCAATGATATTATATACTTACCCATCAAAATTTTTTTTTGCTTGGTGATATCATATTTTTTTTACTTTTTAAACTTTTTTAAAGCAAACTTATTCTAGTATGTTCAATACTTATTTAAATTCAATTCTTTTCTTTCATTATGATAATATAAAAATATCAAATCTATGTAAATATATAAGAATATATGTATAAAAGTATTTATATATATTTAAAATAAAAAATTCAAAGATGACTAAAACCCAATTAAAGCTGACTAATCGTCCGATTGCTCATTAATCCTTAGTCAGTGACTGAACCAACTGAGTACCGCCTATTGATTTTTGCAACCATGCATCAATTAAGCCATGGAATGGCTTGACCATCAAATAGAAATGCCGATCGAATAAGAATTACAAGGCTAAGATGCATACAAAAATGGGAAGATCAAAAGGAGGGATATGGAGTTTTCTTCTTTATTTTTGAGTACTCCAATGTATATACAAGTTTAGATCTAAATTTTTGAACTTAATTGGAAATTAAAATATCCATCCATCTCAATTAGTTAAGAACTAATTAAAATCCATCTTACTCCACTTAATATCAAAACATATGTTTTTTGTTGATGATGTAGATAATCTAATTAACGCTTAATTAAATTATCATCCAAGTGGCAACTAATTACATTAATTCAACACTACGATTTTGGTAATCCACGAATGAGTTTAATTCACATAACTTGTATTACTTTTCCCTTAATAAATTAATGACCTTGTTCTCAGATTACCTCTATTGAACAAAGCTTGATCGAATTTGGTCAGTCTTGCAGTCAGTCGAATGTTGGCCTTTTATTTATATTCTAGTAACATTTAAGAAGTGTGATATACGGGAAGACCTGGATAACCTTTGACATATGTTCCCGTCCATGATTAAGTAGAAGAAACCACATTTCCACACCAGGGAAACAACCTGTCTAACTTATTTTAAGTATCTTATAAACGAGCTTTGTTCCATGACTTATTGTATATAAACATATATAATTCTTTTGAGAAATCATACAACTCATATATCTACGAAGGTTTTCCAGTACATAGTCAAAGGTACATATTCCAATATATATTTACATATATGTCTATGTCAAAGAATGGTTGCTCATCTCATGATAGTCTATGATACAAAACTTCATCCGTCTTGATCTCAACAAAACTAACTCTTCACTTTGACTAGTCTGATAACTCTAAATTTCTATTCTCATGAAAACAAGATTTGCATCAAGACTATTAGTCTAACACTTGTCTATGCAGAGGAGTACCTTCTTTTTCAGACTGTAGAGGACGTGCTAATCATGTTTTCTTAAACATCCTTTATTTTTGGTATGGAATGATGTAAGCATGTAACATGATTGTTAAATAGATTTTTAGGGGCTTACTTGTTCAAAATATATGTATGTCATGTATGCATGCATGCAAGTATTTATTTATTTATGTGTCAATATACATACATACATATGTATATATGCATGTGTGTATATTAGATCGGATCAAATTATTTTTGAATGAATCAAGTTAATGTAGATTCAATTCATTGAATAGTCAAACCTACAAGTCAAATTCATATCTGGTATAATTTTTTTTACCAAACTCATCTCAATCAAGTTCGAATAATTCACTCCAATTATCAACCCTAATCACAAAGATGAAACCAGACAAACACACGGATTTAAAAGTTTCAAGCTACGTTCTCGGACATCAATAATTGATCTGCGTCCATAGATCGACGACTAAGAAGCTATTAATAAAAAGTGGTTGTTGAGGATAATCCGAGGTTTACCAACTAATTGGACAGTTTCCTTTGACCATGCATGACAATCGTTGGAGGAAAGGAAGAAAGCATATAGGATTTAATGTATCTGTATGGTCGACACTTGTTCTTCTCCTTTTCCAAATTAGACTCATTTATGGAGAATATTAAAGTATCTTTAAGATGAACCAACTGGGAGTGCATAGACGTAGAGGAAAGAATATTGGCGCCGAAGGGGACAGCTCAAACGTCTCGAAAGGTCGTCTCATATTCGCGTGTTCCCCTTTAAAAAGAGCAAAAAAAGGGGGCATATATTCCTTTTGCATTTGGAATGGAGCAAAGGAGGAGAATCCAAATCCATCTGACTTTCTTTAACTACTTATTTTCACATCCATCTGACATAAATTCCTTCCATTTACAAAATATCCACAAAGATACTTTAATATACAAAAGCATCAAAAGTTGTATACTATTATATTTATATAAAAGAGATTGAAATTTAAATGTCTTTCTTTATAATTTCACATGGTTTACGAAATAAAAACGTTAACCGCATTAATATTTTGAAATAAGAAGATAGTTAACAAAATGTAAAAAATAAGATAAGTAGGATATATGGGAAAAATGTGGCTGTCCCTTGGGAGCTAACTTGGCTCCTCCGACCTCATTTTCCTCATATTTTTTTACATTTCTGAAAAATGCTTCTATGGATTTTCATTATTATATCCCTATATTATGCCATTCCAATTTCGTGCGAAACAGAGACTCCTACGATATCCATCTAGACGGGGTCGATTTTAACGATCTCGCGACCGTTAAAAATGATTGTCTAGATGAAAGCCGCAAGAGTCTCTGTTTCTTACAAAACTTGAATTATCTAATATAAGAATAGGGATTTTTACCCGACGGACCCTAGAAACTTTGCCAATTACCTCCACGACCTTTGAAACAACCTAATTCCCCCCTCAACCCTGTAAACTTGTCAACTCTTACCCCATGAACCCTCTGAAGCCCGTGGGAGTTCTGGGGGTAATTTACAAGGTCGATGGGGGTAATTACGTTGCGCAAAAGGTTGTAGAGGTAATTTAAAAAATTTATAGGGTCTGTCGAGTAAAAATCACTTTATTATTTTATTCAGACTTCACCCATCGACGATGTATAAAGATCGCATAACATGCTCTTACAATATATAGAGCTAAATAAACTGTTTAGGATTAAGGCGTGTCGACACATGCAAATATGGATGTTATTTTGCTATCAATGTGATATATTTGGAGACTTATTTATAATTATACAAATAAGATGTTATGAATTGTCTATTAACAGTTGATATAACTATTTTTTAAAAAAGTAATATTGTATTTGTGTTTATAAGAAATCAATTACATTTAAGTATCTACGTTACTGTATATAATTTTATTTTATAATTCTGTCCCGTGAGTATTTAAGTTATTGTAAAGAATATTATTCTATAATTCGTAACCCATCTGTGTCCGGTCAATATCTCTACTCTTGTAATATATTTTTCAAATCCATTGATATTAATATTCATATTCATATTCACATTTTATGTTGTTAACAACATCGACATGGTATACATTATACAATAATTTTTCAGATCCATACGAATCAATATAAATGCATTATAGATTAAAGAAGAATATTCATGCATTTCCGATTCATATTCTAATTACAAATGCAAACATGAACCGATTCAATATACAATACAACATATTAGTAGGAGATCGAATCAAGGAAACGTAATAAATCATATACATAAAAAACGGTAAATAGATTAGTTTAGAGATCACTTAAGTGTCCATATAATGGACTGCCCATAAAGAAGATATCGTCTCCACAATACTGATGTGTAAGGTCTGTCGATCCACTATCAGGATAAGACAACTCATGCCTGACACTTGCTACTTAAAAGAAGGTAGCATCACAGAGTTCAACAATAGTATTGACATCTATTCATGGTATCTCAAACTGAATTACTAAGAACCTATATGCATAGCTATTTTTTAATTAACTTAAGAAGGCCACATCAATCGTCTTAAGATCTAGCTTCTTTCTCTTGTGTTCTGGGAATAAAACCTCAGAGGCAAAACCCAACACTTTAATATACTTTAAGTTTGATTTTCTATTTCTTGAAAATTCAAAGGGACACCTTTTCATATATCTTGGAGGGACCCTATTTAGAATATAGCAAGTCGTATTCAAGGCCTCTCCCCACATATAGGTTTGAAGTCTAGAACTCCATAGGAGAGCATTGATTATGTCAGCTAAGGTTCTATTTTTTTGTTTTGCTATCCCATTTGATTGTGGTGAATCTGAAGCTGTATCTTCATGAACTATGCTAAATAATTTGCATTGTTCATCAAATAAGTTAGAAGTATATTTACCTTCTTTATCAGACCGAGGGCGTTTAAGCACTTTTTTTGTTTGTGTCTCAGCCTCATTCTTAAAGATAAGAAATTTCTCTAAGGCTTCATCTTTAATTTTCATTATATATATAATAGTATCTACTACCATCATCTATAAAGGTGATAAAGTATTTCTTATTATCTCATGTCAACACACCATTAAACTCACAGATATCTGAGTGCACTAAATCCAAGATCTCACTATCTCTAGAGACGAACTGAAAGGGCTTCCTAAGTTTCTTAACTTGTAGACACATTTCACATTTTTGATTTTTATTAACAACATATTTAGAGGTCAACCCTAAATTCAGCATTCTTTTAATCCAATTTAATTTTATATGTCCCAATCTATCATGCCACATATCACAAGATTCTAAATTATTAACCACAAAAGACACAGAATCAGAACATTTAGAGTTCAAAATATTTTTTGAATAACATCTAATTCTAAACAACAAATCAAAATATGTCAAATACCATTTTCCATAAAAAATGACATGTCTCAGAATAATAATTTTTTACATTGTAAATTTAGTTCAAAACCATTTCTAACTAAGATAGAGCCAAATAAAATATTCTTCTTAATGTAGGGACATGCAACATCCTATGTAAAGTCTAGAGACATCCATAGGAGAATCTCAAGTTGACTTGTCCTGACCTTATCACCCGAGCTACATAAATCATTCTCCATCTTCACAGTTCCACCACTACAAGTCTGATAGAATAAAACATAATACTATCATAACAGATATGCACATTGGCCCCCGTATCGACGAGCCATTTATTAGGATCATGGATATGATACAATTCATATTTCATAGAGAAATTCCCCTCAATAGTCCTAAGTCCCCGCATTGATCGTATTCACTTGTGGACTTCCATCAATAGTCTTGGTTGAGTCTTTAAGGACGGATAATCCTTCTTCGAATAACCAATCTAATTACAACGCCAATAGGGTTTATTCTTTATCTTTTTCTAGATCTTCTCCTTTGATTTTATTTTTGTTGTCACTACCCTTGTCCTTTTCTCTTTTCACTTCGAGGTCATGAAATTAACCTTTATCTGAACATCAACATGAACCACATGATTTTGCTTTCTATGTTCCTCCTCTATGGTGATTCCATCATCAAGTCATCTATAGAAAACTTCCCATTTCTTTGTTTCAGGGTCATATCGAAGTATTCTCACGACTTAAGGAATTTTTCTATGATGCACATGACCTGAAACTTTTTTGCAAGTTTCATTTCGACATCTTTTAATCCATGGAGCTGTAGTAGAAACTCGTTTGCCTGTTTAGAAACTGACTTCCCCTCCATCATGGAAAACCTCAAGAATTTTACGATAGAGTATTTATCTATATCGAGATCCTTGGTGTATACATCCTATCTTGTTCTTCCCATAGCCTCTTCTGCGTGGACGAATAGAACACGTTAAACAACATAGGTAGAGCCAACAAGATGCAACCATGATATATACAATCACGTTCTTTCCGCACAAAATGCACCTTCCGGCTATCGGGTGAGGGGTTTCTCTTTTCTACCGCAGGACATTCAGTTTCAAACATCGAGATCAACTCTTTGGCGGTTAACCAGATTTTCATACGTTGTTTTCAAAGTTAAAAGTTTGTCCACTGAATTTTCAATCTTCCTGGTCATATCCACCATCGATTTAAACATATGTATCCGACATAATTTTTAAACCCGAATCGTGGTATCCTTTCTAAGATTGTTGTTAACATGATCAACACGGTATACATTATATAATAGTTTTTCTGATTTATACAAATCAAAATAAATGCATTACAAATTAACAGAAGAACAATCATGCATTTCTGATTCATATTCCAATTACAAAATGCAAATAAAAATCGATTCAATATGCAATACAACATATTAGGCCATGATCGAATAAAGGGAAAACAATAAAAAATATGCGACAAATAAAAAGGTAAACATGTTAGTTTAGAGATCACCGAATCGTCCATGTAATGAACCATCCTTAAAGAAGATATCGCCTCCACAACACTAGTGCGTAGGGTTTGGTGATCATCTCCCTGTATATTACGGCTCATAGTCGACGTCAGCATGCACCAAGGAGACCATCCTCGAAAGTACTCCCAGTACTGCAATTGAGAGAAAGGAAATGAGGGTTTCATGTTAAAAGAACATATGGCGAGAGAGAAGCTTGCACGTGAAGAATTCACGTCTGGGGATAGGTTTGAATATCTAGTGTGACTCTTCAATTCCATAATTGTGCTCTCAATGGGCATTGAATATGAGCCGTTGGATGGATTAGAATTCCCATTGCACTGAGATTACAAACTAATCTATTTGATTAATGTATTCGACCCGCTAAACAAAACCCACAACAAAAGCTTCGAGATCTGAATTGACTCTCTCGAGGTCGATCCCAATATAGAGCGAAGCGCACATGCATGCATGATCCTCCATTCCTCCTCTGTACTATTGCCACGCACACACGCATGCACGCATGCACGCATGCACACACGTACGCACGCACGCACGCACGTACGCACGCGTGCACACACACACACACGCGCACACACACACACGCACATGCACACACACATAATTTATCAAATTTGAGAATTCCTAACTTTCCCTTTAACTCAATGGACTTCCCGCTTGAAATCAATTTATCAAATTAAAATCTAATTAAACTACAACTAAATACAACATTTCATAATAAAACAATCAAAATGATACTTGAAAAATCATATTTTCCCTGTCCGATCCATGAATTCTCCGAACAAATAAATTTAAAAGATTTTCACGTCATCGTGTGTAGATTTTTTTGGGGTTTTATTTTTAAATTCATTTATGCAAGTAATGGATTTCCGCATCCATTCATACCACCACTACAAACCCTTGCAAACATCTCGCCCTCTCATGTTATAATAGAATATCCACATTAATATGTTATGAAAAATTCCTAATTTTCAAGTTGAACCCTTATTTGACATTTCAAAAGTTTAAAACTTTGTTATATGTTGTCGTTGTTTTTATAGATATTGCATATTTTAAGAATAATTTTGATAATTTGTTGGGTCAAGCACAATTAGACCTGTTGACAACCACCAAAAAGATTAAGCGTCATTGTTAAGTACCAGTCCCAATCACTTACAACACATTCTCATATTTTGTGAGTTACTGATGTGAAGCTATGTTTGAGTTGAGACATTGCAGAAATGTAGTCGCAAAACTGTTTTGGATGATGTGAACAAGAAAAGTTAATCATCCTCTTTTGATTTTTATTGATACTATCTTTTATAGCAACCTTATTTCTGTCACCACAATCATGACTAAAAAGAAGAATGTTGTAGCAATAATTTAAGACATGGGAGTCTGTAGTTGAGGCAACGAAATTTCAACTTATCACAAATAAACGTCCTACATAATTGCCAAAAGGTGGAGAAGAGCAGAGGGACGTCCCTTCAAGTTTTCTAAATAAGGTAAACAAATTTAGGGTAAACAAATTTAGGACATAGGCTGAATTCTCCACAATGGTGATGAGCCTTATTCATCCTTCGGAGGCTGTTACCATCAATGAGATCTTAGTGGCCTTTATTCATCCTCTTGTTGACAACAGGGGGGTGGTGTTTGCTCCCTGTAAGTCGATAATTATAAATAACTACTTTTCACATTTAGGAGGAGATGACCCATCAAGCTTCTAAATGAAATCATGACCCTGAGGCATCAAGTCCAAACATGGAGCTCTCACCTGAGAAGCTCGATTTTTACGCTAACTTTGCTTGGGAGAGGTAAACTCTAGCATTCGTCCTTTTCTATCACATCATGACCCATCTAAGCAGTTACAAATTGAACTCTAGATTGACCTAGATTGGAAAACAAAAGGTGTTATTGTGGATTCAAAGTGAAGGTGTGCCTACCAGAGATATTGTATGGGAACATCTAAAAGAGCTGTCATCCTCAAGGGTCTATAAGTAGTGGTTGAAGCTAGTCGTATCATTTGCGGTTGGAAAACAACCGATTGGTTGAGTCGAAGGATTCCAAGGAGGAAGTTACTGAAAGGCGTTCTCCCTACCACTCTTAATCAATGAGAAATAAGTGTCAGTGGTAGCAGGTGATAGAGAGAACACAATCAAAATGACCATACCAAAAATTAATGTGAAAATTATCTGAATGTGGTAACTGTTCATTTTACTTGAGCAAATTTCAAGGTCAAACTCAAGTAGGTGATATGAGGGTCTAGAGTTAATTTTCAAATATCTATGGTTTAGATTTTCGAAGAAGAATTTTTAGGTATTTTGTTAACTTTTGTAATTTTTATGGGGTTTTAAATACAAAGAGATGTAACTAAATGAAGAAAATGTGATGCATGAATTTTTGCAAATATTTTATGCAAGAATATACAATGTATGACGGAAAATAATGAATTTATTTTTGATTTCTTAAAATTACAATTGATGCAAAGAGGATGTTATGAAGATAAATGAGGAGGCCTTGCAAGAAAGTTAATACACAAGCCCTCCCCTTTATTAATTTCAGAGAATAAATGATCAATTAATGCCAATTTAATACCCCAAAATGATGTTTCGATTCCTCACAATTTTCTGAATAATAAAAATCCATTTTCAAACAAGTTACTCAAAGAAATTGCACGATTTCCCTTCAAATTTATTGATGCAAAATAATGTCTCAAAATGGTCAATTGAATGTGTCATATGATAGACAATGAACTAAGTTTCAAATTGACATAAAGAACATTGAGATCTAATAAATAATGCTCTAGATATAAATAGTAGAAGTTTGTGGGCATAAATGTCACAAAAGTATGTGAATTCTCAAAAATACCTTTCTGGTGGTTTTATCGCAATTTGGTAAACTCGGGTCGGGGGGGGGGGTCTGTGTAAATTACACCTCGACAGGGGTGTTTGCATGATCACTAGGAAGCAGAGGGGCGTGTGTGTAAAATTTTCCCATGCACATGCTATATATCACGTGGTTGGGTCTTCGGTTTGGCTCGAGGTGCGGGCTCGAACTCCCAAGTGTCTGCTTCAAGCTACGAAACCACCTGAGGTTAAAAGGCCCGAGTGCTTGAATGAACGGTGGAGATGGCCATGATTCTTGACCAATGGCTGTCGTAGGTCACTCTTCTCACGATACTAATGGCTGAGATCCTGAGTGATCTTGATCGAGCATCTGCAATAGGTCGTTGAGTTTTTCTTTGACTCCATCTTCTCCGACATAATCGAGGAGATGAGATCTCAATTGAGCTGCTGATGGTCGATACCAAGGTTCCTCTAAAGGTTTGAGGGTCGATACATGGTCGAGGGTCGTCGTTGATGATCTATTGATTTAGGCTCCAACAAGATTATGTATAAGGAGGAGTCTCGACGCTCATCCATTGGTGTCTGCAAGTAGAGGTGACTCAAGCTCGAAAGCTGGGTCCTGACATTTAAGTCCTCAGATGGAAGATGGATGGGGCCCCTCTGGTCAATGAAGGAGAAGGAACTATTCTCCAGTGGTACGTCCACCAGAGATGGGAGGTTGCGGAGGAGAGATCAGAAGCGAAGGGGGAAGAAGATGATGCGGTGAATTGCGTATGTCAACGATAAGCAAGGCTAGAACTAATTGGGTGTGGTGGATGAAGAAGATGGATGGCAATGGGAGTACGATGAAGATGATAAGTAGAGGGAACGAAAGAAAACCTAGAAGAAGAAGTGGAAGAATAATAAGAAGAAGAAGGGAGGATGGAGAAGAAGAGGAAGGAGGTTACCGGTGCATGCTTGAGGTGGAGGAGGTCACAATCCTTGACTCCGTTCCTCAATAGTAGGTGAAGAAGACCATGAAGCTCATCTCCCCCTGAAGGAAGAGCAACAATTAAGCTTTCAGTGATGTCCCTCTCATCTGTGCTTGCCGCCTTGGTCCTTCCTTCCTCCTTTGCTTGCTACTACTATGGATTCCATTCCTGCTTGCTTTCCTAAGGCATAAGCATCGCTTGCCGGCGCAAAACTCAGCCTTCAAAAGCGAACCTGGTGGAAGGTGGGGTACCACTGACCATCAAGCAAGGGTACGAGCCGAACTCCTTGTTCATGAGGACTATGCGAGGGGAGGGACAAATCGGAGCGTGAATGCAGCAAAGCAAGCTGAGGAGGCGTCCACCCAATTATAGCAAAGGGCTTGACCACATCAGACTGCACTAGGGAATCAGAGAACCCGAAGCAGCCTTTCGGGGAAAGCGGATCATTCCTCATAAAGAGGATGAAGAATGATTCGGAGTTCTTGCAGAGTGGAACCATGCAGTAGCAGACACGAGATAGATCTTCCAAAGAACAAGGTTTTTTTCGAATAAGCCAATTCATTTGGAACCCTGCGGATCCATTTTTTTCCTATTCTAAGATCACAGGCTGAGAAAGCGAACTTAGACTGAGATCATGGGAAGAGCGAAAGCAGGTACGGTCGTGAGGCTGTGGATCACGCCTGAGGAGCGTCTTCACCACAGAGAAGGCATCTGTCACCAACCCTCCTCTCAACTCTCTCTCTCTCTCTATATATATATCTTGACTAAGGAAATGTTGATAGCTGTGGTTACCTTTGGACGATGATCAAAGCATTGATTAAATAGGGAGAAAGAGTCACATGAGGTTGGGGTCCAATGATGGTCGTTTTGATCTCATTTTGTTCAAGGAGATAGGGAGAAGGGGATTGGTTGTTGGGTTCCATGCATGATGGGTTATGACTCTGAAAGGATAAGCGGGTGAGGTCTGCGGAGAAGACGTAGTAGACGGGGATGATTGGGTAAGAGTAGCTATTGCGGAGGGGGTTTGAGATATGGGTCAATGGCTTGGGTCAAGGGGTTGTTCTCTTGCCAATCGAAGAATATGGGATACAAACTGGGTGATGACTATTGGGCGAGGATAAGGCTAGGAGAGGAGGAGACATAGGGGATGGGGTTCGGCCACGACTGTTGGTGGTTTCATTTGTCAGATATGTGGTTGGAAACTGAGGGGATCAGGATAGAAACGTTAGGGGTTGGGTCTGATGTAGGTAATTGGAGGAGAAGATGGAGGAGGCAGAGCGAGAAGGTGGTGGAGGGACGACCGCAGTTGGTGAGGCTGGAGGTAGGGGAAACAACATGAGCCATTGGATCGATTGCGATCCAGGTTGTGAGGTAGTCATGTGCAACACGCATCGGGGAGGCTAGTGTTAAGGTGAGAAAGAAGGGGGTCCTAGGATCAAACCCGATCCAATGGCTTGGGGAAAAGGTTATAGGAGACAAATCTGCTTGACTGAGGAGAGAAGCATGTTTGACAAGAGCGTGAGGTGGCCCAATCAGGAGATGCCATGTGTGCAAGTTGACTTTGACCAATGCATAAAATGAAATGAAAATTAATAAAAAAGAGCAAATGATCTCAAATGCAAAAATGCTCAAATGGAAAATGTTGTTCTAAATGATTCCACAATGTTCATGAATGACTCAAATGCAAATGGACTCATGTGTGCAAGATATGTATTTTTTTGTTATCTTATGTACATAAAATAATAATTTTTTAGTTTTGATTTTTTACTTGGTTTTCTGAGATGAATAATGCATACAAAAATCTAATACGAAGTAAAATAATGCAATGGGCACAAATGTATTTTTTGGATTTTTATGAGTTAAGGAAAGGCTAGAATAATTGAATGATGTGAAGTATATATATATATATATGTGAATTATGTCAGGGAGCTCGAGTCAGAATTTGTATTTTTCTTTACTTTTTAATTTTTTGATTTTTATTTTTATGTAATATGTTAAAACATTAGATGAAATAAATAAATAAATAAATAATAAATAAAAAAAGGCTATATATGTACATGAATAACGAGTCAAAATCAGTAAATATGTGCAAAATACAAGTAGGCCCCAAAACCTAAATTTCACAAATGAACTCCGATTCTTTTCAATTTGATTTTGATTTAAAAATAATTGAATGTGCATTAATTTAAAAGTGTATAAAGTGAAATTGAACATTGTATGTGAAAGATATCAACGTTTACAACTTTTTATCCTAGAATTAGGACTTCGATTTATGTCAATCGTGTACAAGTTAGTATTTTTTAGCATTTTTATTGATTAATGTTAGTGATACATACACAATAAAATTAGTTTTATGTTAATCATGGTTAGTGTGAATTAATTAAAAATGGGTGAAGTTAGGTGAATATTTACAAATGAATATGGATGTAGAATGAAATGCTAATTTATGCAAATTATTTTTAAGTGTATGAATTTTAGTTATGAGATATAAGCATGTGAATGCACCTAATTACTTGGTATGAATCTCTATTTTCAGCTAATTAGGGTGATGAATCATAGGTTCACCAGTTAGAGCATCGTATCACTCCATAAATCTCTATGTGGATATATCTCATTAAGCATCCATGGTTAATGTAATACTACCAAGATCTAGACATTTAATCTACTAGTTCAATGATATATGTTGAGATAATAATCTTACGATTAGAAAGTAGTCAAATCGAGGTAGGAGTGTTCCACCTATGACGATGACTCATCTGAGAGTATATTACGAAAAATGATATGATATGTCGGATTGAAGGTAAAACCTAATTCTAAGATCTTTCCAACTAACTCGTGTGGGAAGTTTCTTTTTAGATTATGACTGATTGTTGAATATGTGTACATGTCATTAGTTTATGGGATGATTATAAGGGTTGATATTGTTGTCATGGTGATGTAAATCTTATAGCTAATCTGGATCAATGAGGATACTTGAACCTCAAGTGAAATGTGATCCCATTTGACTTTGTAGAACTTAACTGCAAGTTAAAGGAAGACATTTCATGAGGCACCTTTGTGGTATGACCGGATTTTAGTGAAAGCTTTCCATTGCACTTTTGGCGAGTGGTCAACCTCCAATTTTTGGTGCTTCCTTGATGAATATGTGATTCATCACTCTAAAAGACGAAAATAGAACTTTGTTCCTAAGTAATTAGTTGCATTTAATCATCTATATTATATTTTATCATTCATGCATATGTAAATAATATTCGTATTTTAACATGCATAATTGCATTTAATAAGAAGCCAAAAATTTTGTATGTTATGACTTGTATAATAAAATATTTCCTTAATTTTTAGTTATTTTTCACTAACTCCAAACAAATAAAATCAACCTTATTTTGTACATATTATTAACAATAATAAAAGAAAATTACTAAAAACTACTGACTTGTATATTTGCCCAATAAAACCCAAATGCTAGTTTTGAGACAAAAGTTGTAAATGTGAATATCTCTCTCATATAGTCTCGTATGAGCCCCTACTCATTTTGAATTAATATAAATTTAATTATCTATAAAACAAGTCTAATTTGAAAGAATCAGTGTTCATATGTGAAACTTGGGTTTTGGAGCCTCATTATATTGTATGTATTGACTGTTTTGACCTTGTTATTTCATGTATAAAAATAATTCTTTTGATTTATTTCCTTTTTATTTATTTTCTTTTATTTATGTAATGATAAATTATGTAAACATACAAATAAAAATTGAAGCAAAAATCAAAGAAAACAAATCACCATGAGTCTGTATATATAGTTAGTATATAAGTCCCCTTTATTTGTATTTTGTTGTAATTACTAACAATACAAAAATAAATTAAGTTGTAAATATTTATTTTGTATTTTATTTGATTTTATTTTGATTTTTATCTTATTTAAAAATTATAAAAAACTGTAAAATACAAAAATATGGTATTTTTTATCTATAGAGTACCACCAAAAATACCTTTCTATAGATGATGTCTTTTGGATTTGGTTCCTTCATGAAAGATGTATATCTCATCGAGACGAGAAACTTTCATATAGACAACTTTTCAATTTGATCTTGGTTGCTATTTCTTTTTTATTTTTCTTTTATTTAAATTTTTGATTTTTTGGGAGCTACATGTGGTCACCCCCATTTTTATTATATATACTTATTTTAATTTAATTAATTTAATTTATATTATTTTCCTTGCCATGTAGCATCCCCCGATGCATTCCACTTGGCATCTCCGCCTTCCCCTTTGCCCGCTACCCTCGAGCGGTGCAACCCCTGCCTCTTGCGGTGGCGCTTATGACCCAACTCCCTCGCCAACTGCCGTCTCCCGTACCCCGCTTCCATCTCACCCATGTCTCCTCTCCACAACCTTCACCGCACATATCAGCCTCCACCCTCTCCAACCAACTCCCCTTCACCATATCCATCTCTCCCTCTCGACCGTGTTTCTCGGTGAAAACCTAGCGATCGCCATAAAACGACCTTCATCACCAGCCGCGCCCCTACATCCGCTGATGGTGAGAGTGAGAGACCAGTTTCAGAGCTTCACCGGTGACAACGTGCGTTAGATTCTTGGAGGTGATGATAACCTTACCTCTCCGACGTGCACGATCCAAGGTGGGACTTCCCCCTTGCTACAACAGAGCGCTTCTCACGGCTGTCTAGCTTCTTGACAACAACGACCACTGACAATCAAGGCCAAGATAACTACTAGAGCTTCGATCTCTAGTACATATCAGGCGAAGAAGAACCCTCTTCTCTTATTCTTCCTCTCCTCCTCCTCCTCCTCTTCTTCCCTACTTCTCCTCCTCCTCCTCCTCCTCCTCTTTTTTCTTCTTCTTCCAGTGTTCTTCTTCCGCTTCTCCTCCTTTTCATGACCACCCCTTGGGCTTCCATCAGACAAACTCCGCTACTCCACCCATTCCACCATACTCATGATACATCATTGACGACTCACTTTTCCACCAGAGTTCTGCCCTTCAGCTCTGCAGTGCACACCTCCGCCTTCACGCCTGGAGCAGTATCGTTCCACCTCAGCCTCCTTGACTTATGCATCCACCAATCGTATGCCCCCTTCAACTCCATCATCTCCTGCCTCGATCCTCTCTTCTCCCAGCGAGTCTTAACCTCGACCGCCCAAAGCATCATCGTTCAACACGCGGAGATTCAACCATATGAGCCTCAAGAGCATCCGAGACTCATCTATGAGCACCCGAGCCTCAGCTACCGTCTGAACCTCAGCTTAGGTGCCCGAGCCTTCAGGCTCACGTGCACCGCATGTGCCACTCAGGAAAATTGTGCCTAGGCCCTCCATCTTCCAAGGAATAACACAAAGGTCCTCCACTCTGGCCCACATGTGCAACACATGTGTTCCCTAGGAAAAAATGCATTTGACTGTTGAGGTTCTTGGTAATTTCGCTTAGGCCCCTATAAATATATTTCCTTTATTCATTCTATATTCCATGTATTGCATTCATACCCATGTCTTTGCTCCCTAATCTGAACTATCTAGTGATTAACTATTTGTCATCAATTTTTAATTTAAAAATTGCATGTTGTAGCTCGATTAATTCTCTATCTAGTGATTAATTATTTGTAATTTTATGAGATGTGATCAGTTTATTACAATTTCTTTGGTGTTACATTGCATACTTTACCCATCTGAGCTTCTATAATTCATTAAATTATATGTAGCTCCAAAATTCACCAAAAATCATTGTTTATGGAAATAATTGTTCTATTTAATGTGCCAAAAATTTGTCACATTTGCATCGATGGTCAGTGTAAAATAAATTATTTTGTGATTATAGTAATTGATTTTTAATTATCGAAAATTGAGTATTTTTATGGTTTAGAAATTTTCCTGGATAGATCATCTTTAAGTTCATCTAGGATAGTATAAATTAAGTTACTAAAAATCACTTGGTCTGCATATTTAATTCAGAATAAATTCGTTATGCATCCTAAAATTCAAAAATAAAAATCACAATACCTTAATTTTGCATAGTATAACACTATGGCAAAATTTTAGGGTTTTTGGACAATATTTGATAGAAAATTGCATTTTATTCTTTAAACTTAATCAAAATTGCATTTTCCTCATTAATTGCATAAAAATATAAAATATTCTCCTATAAAAATCTAATTTCTATATCATCTCCTAATTGACATAAGGAGACAGTGGCTTCTCTGAGTTCGACCTTGGGCTTACAAAAGTAAAAAATCTGACCGCTCGCTTTAATTGAAAAATTAATTAATTGATCTGTGATTACCCGATTACAATGAACATTAAAGATAATTCTTCAAAATTAATCAAGGGTAATTTTGGGTTCATCAAATGACATCATTGTCGAGGAGGCATGACTTAGGTTAACTTTTAGACAATTTAGAAATTAGATTTTCCATCCCTTAGGAAGTTTGACCCCTGGGTTTTCTTGTAAATATTACTATATTTATTTTCCTGAATTCTCTTTATTTAATTCTTTTATTTTATTTTGTGTATCTCTCTTTATAACCATCGTCTTGTTTTTATGTGGGAGACCCGAAATGACGAAGCGACTGCTTAGGTAGCGGGGCAACTCAGGAGCATTGGAGGCCTGCTTTTTCAGGAAATAAGCTGACTAAAGGGAGCACATAAAATAAGACCGAGTCGAGTTGTTAGAGAATGTGGAGTCCTTAAGATTTTATTTTTGCGTTTTTATTGTTTTTGTAAGTATTAATTTGTCATAATTTAGGTAATTTCACATTTACAGTGGTTCCCATTTGGGATCTCACATGTGTAAATCAACCTTTAGACATTTATTTTCGTGGTATGCTGAGACCTATTTCACTCTCGTGTTGAGGGTGGGGCTCGACTTGAGTGGCTCGTAGGTTAAACCTGCACTCACAACTCTTAGAGCTTTACATAGGTCAAATATCAATTACTTGTGATCATGCAATCTAGGACCACGCTTTCCATATTTAATATTGCACACCATAGAACGTTCTACTTAGTCAAATTAAATTCACATTCTTCCTGACAAATAGAATTTCTTGCTAGATGTGGTTTCATCGCTTGCATTGCATTTACAATAAAAAGTTCAATTTTGTATTGCATCCCGCATGTAAAGCATGAGGATCACTGTAAGTCTTCTAAACTTGGCATACATCATTGATTTCATTGAGTGCATCGGTTTTTCTCGACTCCCTCCCCCCTTGTTTTCATAACTTAGGATAAAAGGAAATCAAGACTGATCGGTAGGTGTGCTGCATTTGGAGCACTTAATCAACTGATAATCTAACTTAAAATCAAGACTGTTAATTAGATTTGATAAAAAAATGACTTAAATTAGCATCTATTTTTGGAAGAGCAACTCTGATATTGTAAACAGGTACCTAACTCCTGACAGAGTGGGTTAGGACGTACCTACTATAGTTAGAGCCCAAATCCATGGACTTGTCCCCGAAGTCTCCATTTCTGACTCTTACATATTTGGGAGCTGCAAAGGCTTGCCTTCAACCTTAGTATACATTTTGATTGTGTAAGCCCGTGTGTCTCCTTTGGGATGTGATATTGAACCCAGCAACTCGGACAGATCACCTCATTGATTGGGAGCATACATGAGCACCATTGGGCGTAAAGTGACTCACTGTGTGTATGTATAACAAGATTATTTTATCACTTAACTGAAACTGAAAAGATAATGGTTGAACCTTTGCGTCCATCATAGTCTTAAGTTGGTGAAACTAGGGTTTGCTCTTGCATTTGTATGTGTATCTATTTGTGTGTGATATCCCTCGGTTCACTTGCATGTTTTTCGACCACAATCAACTTACATTGCATTCATCACTCTCGAAGATGTCAGGATATTGGTCCATGTACCTAGACTCCTCGGGTCACTTCTCCTCTACCGTATACAATTCATCTTCTCCTTCTCCTTCTTCCATGTACCCTCCACCGTCCGCGGGAGACCGTTACTTGTGGTCGGTTCCATCCCACTCCGATTATGAAGTCAGAACTTTGACTGATTTCTCCACTTCTTCGCACTTATCACCTATCCCATATTCTTACACTCCTGATCTACTTCCTTCCTGGGATGACTCAGCTTATTCTTGGGTGCTTGCTGGAATCACAAAACCATTCAAAGAGCAAGACATTATTGAGATAGATGATTGGCAGAGTTACCTACCCCCACATATCTCATTTGATTCTCATATGACTGTTGGGATAGGTCAACAATTTAACATCCATATCCTGACTTGACTTTAGGGTATAACATGGTCGAACAAATAAATTGAATGGAGAGGCCTGCACCATATGATTTTTCGGACTTGATTGACCTTAGTGATCAACCTTACATTGACCAACCCTCATACCACCCATTTGGAGAGCCTACACATGCAGGGGATGGGACCCATGGGCTCGATCTACAAGCCCCATGTTTATTGACTCCATTATATGAGGCTCCGACCAATATATGCCACATGGATGGTCTCTACTCGACTCGACATTACATGCTAGAGTCTAGGTATGTTGAGTATGTGACTCCAAGTTCTCAACAATATCCTCTAATTGAACAAACTACTCCCATGATTTGTCATGAGGAATTTTTGGAGGATGATATTTCTTGAATTATTATGAGATATGGATTAATTAAGGATAAATTGAGAAATGCCACCGACCAATTAATTTCACTTGCTGCCAGCTCGAGTATGGAAGTGGAGAATGAAGTAAGCAGATTTGATGTTGAAAGCCTAGAGGACATTAGGGAACCAACATATATGAATAGTTGGAGTCCATTCTACCTTCCTCTTCTACTAGCCACTTTCCTTCCAATCTAGAGTATGAGCATTCTCCTAATAAAAACACCAAATAATAGAAAATCCCAAAAAGACCACAAATATTAATAAACCAGAAAATATCACAAAAATTGAAAATGAAAAAGATTTTAAACTAATAGATCCTGCCCTGAGGGAAGCACTCGCTAAAAAGCTAATCTTTGAGCTTCCTTTAATAAAGGCCATAGAACACTTTCCTGACCTCAAAGGATTTGTGAAGAGTAGATTGATGCCCAAGAGGTCGGGCAATAAGAGAACAAGGACTGAGAGATACCTAATATCTATGGCCACGTCCTTGGTGATGGGGAGAAAGACCAAGAGCCGTAGAGTGAAGCTGTTGTCTAGGGTTGAATGTGAAATCAGAGACACCATCTTTACCTATGCATGAATCGATGATGACTCATCTCTAAGTACCTCTCGACCTCTGTGTTTGACAAGCTCAAACAAAATCACTAAGAAAATCAAGAGTGATTGTTTAGCTTGCTGATTGTGTAACACCCCAACCCCAAACAGAGTGCCATACCTATAACTCATGAAGTGTGGGTGTGGTATATAAGTGGTGGGGATTACTACTTGACAACTTGGGCTTAAGCATTTTGGGTGGTTGCCAACGGGTCCATTTGGGTCCGAACCCAACAAGTTGTCAGGGTCAGTTTTCCTCGATAACGGACCGGGGACCTAAGCCCGGGACGTTACAAATGGTATCAGAGCCGAACGCCCTCTGATAGTGGAAAGGGCTACCCGAGAGGTGGAGCCGCCCCTACAAAGAGGTTGGAGGAAAAGGCTACCCGGAGCGTGCAGCCGCCACTATCACTGGGAATAAGTGATGGGCCATGTCGCAACGAGGACGTTGCGAACATAAGTGGGGGAGGTTGTAACACCCCAACCCCAAACATAGTGCCATACCTATAACTCACGAAGTGTGGGTGTGGTATATAAGTGGTGGGGATTACTACTTGACAACTTGGGCTTAAGCATTTTGGGTGGTTGCCAACGGGTCCATCTGGGTCCGAACCCAACAAGTTGTCAGGGTCAGTTTTCCTCGATAACGGATCGGGGACCTAAGCCCGGGACGTTACAAATTGATCCATAAAATGATTGAGAGAAATTGTCCCAATCATCATTACTTTCCAAGGTGCTCCGCTCAGAGTGGAATTTATAGTCAGTGATATTGAGCATCGAGGAGAGTTCACCTGGTCTCGTATTATTTTTGAGAATCTATTCTTAGCTTTGGCTAAGGAGACTATAGATTGCGAGACTAGGGAGATTGATTTCCCTGCATTGGGCATGCACTGCCCGCATGTGACCTTTGAGGACACACCCGAACCCAAAGCGACACAATTAGCCGCAGATAGTCATGAACATTGAGAGACAGATAGGTCCCTGCTCTCTACTCCAATTGATGAGATGGCAGTCTACCCAACCTATCCCAAAACCACCAGGGAGTCTTCGCATCCAAAAGGGGGAGTATCTATCACGATAAGAAATAATCCACATCCCCTCTTGGAAATCTCAAGTGTCACCCAAACTCAGGTGGCATCAACCTGCCCAACCATCACTAGTGCTGCCCAAAAGGTGAAGAATGCACCCACTAAATCCATGCCAATGGAGAGCACTACCACATACCCAAGATGTGTTCTGACCTTACAAGAGATATACAACATATATGGTGACTCATCTGATGATGAACCCATGGCATGCACCTCTCACGCTCAAATCCTCGACTCTGGTTGTTAGTAGAGGGAAGGAGCACCCTACTCCTTCTCCTCTCCTTGGTTTAGGATCTAGCAAACCAACCAAGTATACCACGATAGACATGTCCGAGGATGACTCTCCTGGTCCTAGTAGATGCAACGGGATAATTCATTATGACTAGTTAGACACTTCTTCACGAGAATATTCTTCGTCCGAGGTAGAGTTGGACAACCACATGAGTGGGTAGCCAAAGCACAAAATTAGTTGGAAAGCCTCCACCGTACAGTACTACTCTTCTGAGGATGACTCTGATGACGGCTGGGACTCCGCTTCTTCTTCGTGCCTTCCACCCACTCCACCTTCATATTCTCGTCGACCTCGCTCACGTAAGAAGGTTTGTTACAAACATTATTGAACCTTGTACATTCTTATTCTATCTTCTATAGTTTTCTTGTTTTTGATCCCTCCCTCTCCCATGATTCGTATCACTCGCCCAGACATCATATAGTTTTCATTTTATGGATAAACTTAGAATGACCAGATCCTAAGTATGGGGGAGAGTCACCCAAATTGCTCATTCTTTTCTGTTTCATTTTCTTTGTACATTGCCCAACCCATCGATCCTCACACCTACTCATTTTCTATACTTAGGCTGACCAATGCCTAAGTATGGGGGGACCGATGTCTACCTTTTATATTTATCCATCCATTTTTCCTCTTGACCTCAACCATCCCATTTTTTGCTCTTCTTCTATACTTAGGATGATTACAGCCTAAGTATAGGGGACATGCTGAGTTCTATACTTCTATTCTTTTCACCCTCCTATGCTTAGCACAAGCTATGTTTATTCCTTTCTTCTTGTGCTCCAAGGACATAACACACACTAAGTATAGAGGGGTATGCATATATTACATATATATTTTACCCATAGCTCATTTGTCTATTTTATCTATAATATTTAATAATTATGGGATGGGTAAATTTGGTAAAAAAAAGAAAGGATAAAAATAAAAAGTTTGTTTTGTGTTGTAAAATCTTTATAAAGAATACTTTTGTAAATTTGATGTAAAATAGAGGTATATAAAAAAAACTTTTGTACGGTGTCTTCTCATTCATTCTTGCATTAAACAATCATTCAAAAAAGTTGCACTTCATTCATAAGAATTTCATATCATATGTATTTCATTTGCATATCATGCATATGCAAAGTGGAAAGTTAGCAGGTTTTAAACCGAGTTATGAGTAAAATCGAGGATAGACTTGACCTGGCCTTATCTACTTAAGTTTTAGAGGAACTTCAATGGGAAGTAGGATTTTAGAAACTTCAGGTCATAGACTTAATTCTCCAAGGTCAGAAGATAATGTATGGACTTGTCTCTTAGTGTCTAACCTGGTTGCCTCATTTAGCATAGACTCTTGGATAAGGAATTATTCGGTACTCTACACAATACACTTAGCTCAACTCAAATGAGGTGTTGAAAGACTGTTTGCCTCTTTCTTTGATAGCATGGACATCTAAAGACTGGAGTACCAGGTTGAAATAAAACTTCAGATGATGGATGGATTATTAGCATAATTTTTTTCTAAGACCCAAAACACATGAGGATAAAATGATTCTATATCAGTCGGAGCACAAAAGATCCATGCAGAGCAACCACAAATCCTACCAAAAAGAAGCTAATATAAAAAAGAATAACATTTGACCACAATGTCCAAGATTCAGGTAGCCTAAAGATCTGGTGGAGACTTGGCTACATCAACCAAGCTTCATTGGAGATTTGACTACACTAGTCACTCTTCACTTCTTTTCTCCTTCTTCTAGATTCTCCCACCACTCATTGTGAACTAGAACGTTCTTAAACTTAGAAGGAAATACTTGACTCCCCAAGTACGAGTTACTGAAGGAGGAGATCACATGATAGTTCAACATCTTGGATGGGAAGAGCTAATGAAAAACCTTGAAATTGCCCTCGCTAATCTTGTGGAATTAATGTTTTGATGTCATTCATTGTAGGCATGCAATTCAAATTCATCAGAAAGACCACTTAAATTAATATTTAATTAAAACGAGCGGTCAGATTTATTTTTTACTTGGGCAATAGCAAGGGTCAAACTCAGGGATGCCACCGTCTCCATAGGTTAACTAATATATGATCTAGATGTTAGATTTTCAAAGAAGTATTTTTTATATTTTTTATGCAATTAATGATAAGATGTAATTTCAGGCAAGTTTAGGGTCTAAAATACAATTTTCAGTCATATGAAGTCCAAAAATCTTAAAACTTGGCCAGAATGTAAAAATATGTAAAACTAAGCTACTATAATTTTTTTTATAAAATTTTCTGATGCAAAATGAATTTATTATGAATTAAATATGCATACTATATGATTTTGAGTAATTTAATTTTAATAATTAGCAAACTAATTGTTTTTCGGAATTCAAATTATCCTAAGCAATCTATATGGGAGATATCCAGAATAACTTTTATTTCTTTAAACTACTAAGTGTACAATTAATTCAAAATCACTTACTTAGATCACAAATCCATTTATTATGATGATATGTGCACAAATTAAACAATTTTTTAGCACAAAATAGAATACAATTAATTCTATCTACTGTGAATTATTGGAAATATTTAGAGCAATAGGTGATTTATATGAATTTTAGAGCACACAGTGGGAAAAATATGCATATTTTCACCAAATTATTTATATTAAATCAACCACAGTTCACAAAAAATACCAATAAACATTCATAAGACAAAGAATAAACTGTTTTACAATATGCCATTTTTAGAATAAAAATATGATGATGAATGATTGTTCAAAATATGGTTCAAAGACAAGGGTTTGATGTAATATAGAAAATAAAATGCATGATAAAAACAAATATGCTGACCGAACTAAAAGGAAATTACCCCTAACCCGAGGGTTTTATGCAATTTGCCCAAGGGTCATGTGCAGTGTACGTAACTTCTAGTAGGCATAGTCTTCTTTGTAATATCCAAGACGTTGGAAGGCCTTGGTGCAAATTTCTCCCTACCCACTGTGCTTCTCATGTGAGGGGGAGAAGAAGGGAGAATTGGACAGATAAAGGGCATGCGACACGTACCTCGAGGGCGGTGGAGCAAGGTGGAGGATCGTCAAGGTCGAGTTGGTGGGGATGATGGTCGGTGAAGCAGGTCTCAAGAACCTATCGCACGACTCTTTGGTGGCGATATCCTCTGCTGCATACGTTCAGAGGAAGGAGCGGATGGTTCGAGCACCGTAGAGGAGCTTCGATCGAGAGGTCTGAATGGAGGAGATCTTCGAGGCTTCGTTTCCCCGCTATGCAGTTGAGGAGTCGAGTTGATTGCACGAAGGAGCTTGTCGACGTGTGCTGAAGTGAGGGCCTAGGGCATGTGCTTCAAGGTTGAGGCGTGCGGGCCAAAGGAGATGGTCGACGAGGGTGAATGAGGTTGGGGAGGAGAGACGACACTTAAACCTGAGTGACACATGCCTGATGATCGAGGCATCTCAACTGTGGTTGGCAGGGGCAATCAACGAGCGGTGAAGGCGGTGGTCGTCCGTGCGAAGGGAGGACCAAAGGTAGTCGGTGGTCGTCGGCATGTGGGTAGATGCCTGAAGATGATTAGTTGCCCGAGGACGAAGGAAGGCATTCGGTGGATGATGGAGGCTGAAGGAGCTCATTGGCTAGTCGATGCGATTTGAGGTTGCAGTTGCGAAGCAGAGGAAGGTCGGAGGAAAAAAGAAGAGGAAAGATAATGAAAAGAGGAAGGCCGTGGAGGAAGTAGGCCAAGAAGGTGAGAAGAGAAGATGAGGAAAAAGAAGGAGAGGGATTCACCTATGGGTGTGGTGATCGATCATCACCGTCGTCGCTCGAGAGCTCGGCAAACTCAAGCTGGGCAGCTGCAGGGGAGCAGCTGCAGCAGAAGGAGTTCCCCATCTAGATCTCGCCATGGCGGAGGTACTAGTCCATCATCACCCTCAAGAAAAACCCTCCCGCTATAACTAAAGGGCCTTCGAGTGTGGTGGCTCCCATTCTCTCTGGTGGCGGATGATCCACGTGGGTGCAACAACAGTCACTCTCTTATGGGTGGTTGGCGAGAGGTGCATGGGAATGGGTCGTGGATATAGTTGTCCTGGGAGCATGTGGTTGCGCAACATGGAGGAGTGGATCAAGGGGAGAGAGTGGAGAGGGAAAGGTGGAGGGAGCGATCACATATGGAGGACCGAGTCGCGATGGGCGTGGTCTAGTGGTGGCGGAAAATGTGGGTCACAGATCGTGCACCGCCCGCTAGAGGTGGGGGAAGTTGAGCCACCACTGCTAAGGGTGGAAGAGAGAGGGAGAAAGAGGGGGCCATGTGGCGCATGGGGGTGTGGCTACGTGGTGAGGATAATTAAATAAAATTAAATAATAATAATAAAATTTATTAATTAAATTAAAAAGAAAATAAAAAGGGGTGACAGGTGGCAGCTCTAGGAGAGGCCACGTATTGCTCCCAAAAATTCAAAAATTAATTTAAAATAATTATAAAAAGACATAGAAAATTAGGTAAAATCAAAAAGCGATCTACATGAGATCTACAACTTTCGTGAAGGACCCAAAACCTAAAGAAATCATCTGCATAAAAAATATTGTTGGTAGTACTTCATAAATATAAAATACTGAATTTTCGTATTTTGCCATTTTTTGTAATTTTAAATAAGTAAAAATAAAAAATAAAATTAGATAATATGTAAACAAATATATACACCTTAATATTTTTTTTGGATTTTTTAATAATTAAGAAAAATAAACAAATAAAATCAGATGGACAAATATATAGACTCTATATACATACTCAGAATGATTTATTTACTTTTATTTTTCCTTCAATTTGTATTGGATTTTTAACAATTTATCAAAAAAATAATCAAAGGAAATAAATGCAAAAGAAATAAATCAAAAAAAATATTTTCGTACATAAAATAATAAGGTCAAATTAGTCAATATGTACAATATACAATGAAGCTCCAAAACCCAAGTTTCACATATGAACTCTGATTCTTTTGAATTTGATCTTATTTTGTAGATAATTGAACATACATTAATTCAAAAGTGAGTTGGGATCCATATAAGGCTTCCATAAAATTCTCAGGTTTTGACATTCACTCAGATTCGACTCGCTAAAAGTTCGATTCAAATTCGATTCGAAAATAAATGAACCGAACCTGAACACGAGTTTGGGCTCCATTAAATAAACGAACCAAACGTCAAAAATATAGGTTTGCTTAGGTTCAATTCGTTAAAAGTTCAATTATATACACATATACATACATACATACATCAAAGTGTATATATATACATATTGTATATATATATATATATAAGGAAAAAATACATTCTATATTAACATAAGGGCTATTCACTTATTTTCCCAAACCCATACAATCATCCACTCCCTATGTCCCTATTCCCTATTCCCGAAACCCCACAAAATCCTCCCCTACAACTACAGTTTTTCCCTTTGAACAGAAACACCTGCACAATATTTATTCATAAATGAACCTTTAACGAGTTGAACCGATCCTTTACAAACCTTACTCGAGCTGAACCGAACCTGATTACAAGTTTCATTTTATCGAGCTGAACCGAACCGGAGCCTGAAAGTATGCTAAACAAACCGAACCGAGCCTGGGTTGGTTCGCTCAGGTTTGGCTCATTTACACCCCTAGGTACCTAGGTGACTGTATGAGGGAGATATCCACTTACAACTTTTAGTCTCAAAACTAGAGTCTGGGTTTTTTGGGAAAATATACAAGTTAATATTTTTTTAAATTTTCCTTTATTAATGTTAGTAATATGTATACTATAGAGATAATTTTATTTTATTTAGAGTTAGTGAAAAATAAATAAAAATAGTAGAAGTCAGGTGATGAATATGTGATTCATCACTCTTAAAGTTGAAAATAGAGCTTTGTTCCCGAGTAATTAGCAGCATATTTCCCCTTATCTTACAAAATTAGCATTCATGCATGCAAGCATAATATCTGCATTTTAGCACTCCTATGTGCATTAAATAAGAAGCCAAGATCACTTGTAAAATATCCACCTATAAAACAACACCTCCCTTATGATATATACACCTTTAGTTAATAATATAAGGAAGAAAGTCAGAGATATCCTTTGTAAAACACCCAATAAAGCCCTAGAACCCCTGGACCTTAGAAGGCCCATAGTTCTCTTGTACCAACTCCAAAATAGGTCTACTCACTTTCAGATGAATACACATCTATAGACCTTTAAAATGAGACTATTTTCATCCAATTCGGAGCTCGTAGGAAGAAGTTGGGTTTTTGGGCCTTTATGTATACTATATCTGTGTATATTTGTATTTCTGTATTTTTGTATCATATTTGACCTCATCTCCGTTTTTGGTCAACATGAGATTTGTAGATCTCATCATCATCTACAACTTTCATGTTTTGAGTTTTTCCAAATTCAGCCTCCTTTTCTCTCTAATCTCATTTCTCCTCTCAGCCACTCACAACTGGCCACGTGGCGCCCTCTGATTGCGCCATGCGGCCCGCTCCCCTTGTCTCATCCGCCTTTGCTCACGACCATTGGATCTTCATCTCGATCCAACGGTCCCAAGCTCTCCACGCCCGCTTCTTTTCTCCACCATTAGATCATCCTCAGGACTTCATCTCGTCCTCCCGTTAGCGCCTCACCCACAACTCTCCACATGGCAGCTGTTGAACCATCTGATTCTCTTGATCACAGCCACTGCTTCCGCCTCGCACCTCAGCCCTTCGATCAGCGTCTGGATCACATCCACTCCGTCCGCTGGTGCCTCGCCTTCAACCCGCCACATGGCACGTTAATCGCCACTAGATCGTGCCCACATCCATGCATCGTTACCGTCCGCTGCTGCTATAATACCAACCACCCGATCGCAGGTCCTAATCTAATCTCACCCGTCCAATAGCGCTGCGCCTCCAGTACGACACGTGGAGCATTCTCCACTCTTCGATCGCATCGCCTCGATTTAATCTCAGCCATCTCTTAGAGCCTCGCTGGTAGCCGTTGGATCTCACGATCCAACGGCTAGGGTTTCGTCGTCTACCTCCGGTCGACTCTCTCTCTCCCACGATCTCGATCTTGCGCAAGGGGCCGCCCCCTTTCTATTTTCAGCTCCACCACAGCCACCTTCTCCGATCACCAACGCTACCACGACCATCACCACTCTTCCCTCATCCTCGCCAGCTCCTTCACTCCTCACGACTATCACCAGAGTTGACCCACGACGTCCACGAACTTCACCTCCCCTCCATCCCTGCCGTCACCCTTGTCCTATAAATTAACCACCTCCAGCTACTTCCACCCCCATCCGCCATTCCAGAGAGATTCCCTGAGCTCCGGCCTTCGACTTGGTGACAACAATTCCTTGAGATGTTGAGCAAAGAACGGGCGTCTTCTCCGGCGAGATCCACGGTCATCCATGCCGTGCTGTAGCCTCCTCCGCGAGCTGCACAAGCTCAGGCCTACTACCGACCTTCGAGCGATGACCAGGAGCTCAGATCTGAGCTCCATTCCCCAGGTAGCATCCTCCATTCTCCTCCCGATCTCCTTCTTGTCTTTTCTTTGTTTTTCTCCGATTAAATTCCCCCTCCACGGGATCCTTCTTGCTCCGCTGACCATCCTCTGAGCTCCATGATAGAGCTCTGATCTATGCGCTTCCCTCTCGTTTCATCTGACGCCGCACTTCACCTTCACCCGATGCCCGCTACGCCACCGTGGCGAAGCTTAATCACCGGCCACCTTCACAGCATCCTAGGCCTCGCACTACATTCCACGCCCCTCCACGGAAACCACGCACGCTTCGGCTATCTTCTAACCCCCTTGCAGGTACTTCCTTCTTGATTGGCCGGAGGCTCGTCGGTGCTGTATTCGAGCTCCTCCGTCACCGAGCTTCAGATCATCTTCCTCCCCCCTGAGACGACCGGACGCTTCGCCGCCTCGCCGCACACCTTCCGCGCTACTCCTGGACCTTCCACACCTCTCGCTGACGACGGTAGGACGAGGCGGAGCAAGCACAACCTCGCCGGAGCCCAGCCTCCTCTGCCGCAGGAGGCGGAGGACCATTGGGCATGAAGTCCAGCCACCGTACGATCCTCTTGATCGAACGACTACCAGCCATCCACGTCGATGAGCACCAAAGCCCCAGAAGGCGTTGGATTTCCATTGATCCGACGGCACCTGATCAAGCCACGTCGCCAATCGCCAGAGCAGCGGAGGGCCGTTGGATTTATCTTGATCCAGCGGCGGTAGATCAACTACGCATCCATCTTCATCAAGCGTCAACGACCGTTGGATCCTATTCGATCTGACGGCTGTTGATTATCCACGTCTTTGTCTGATCAGAGCCAACAACAACCGTCGATCTTCACTAGATCGCACGGTCACGGCCACGCCACATTGCCCGATCCGAGCCTCCTCCCCGACCTCTAGGCTCGGATACTCGAAGCTTTTCCGAGACAACGCCCGAACCTCCAACGGCACTCGAGCCTCGTCCCGAGCCTCCAAAGTTATCCAAGTCTCAGGACCCCACATGATCTGCACGTGTGGCCTAGGCTAATTGCATCGAGGCCCTGAAGAGTTTTCCATATTGCACTTCAGTCCCTGCCAGGCGCGCCCCACGTAAGGAGCACGTGAGCCGTGGAGAAATTGCATCCACCCCCTGCATTCTAGGTAATTGCATAAACGTCCTTGTCATCATGTTTTATATTTCAGCAATTTAAATTTCTGTAATTGCATTTATACCCTTGTCTTTACACACATGTTTAGGCATGCATATTAATTCATTTTTGAGTTTGAAAAATTGCATTGTGTAGCTTACATTGTCCTTCTTATTATGTGACACGTGACATATTTTTGTCAGGTTAGAAGATTTTTATATTAATTAATTGGTTCGTGTTTGTTATACTTTGCCTATTTTCACCTTTTAATTAATAGTGATTTCTCCGTGACTCCAAAAATTCCTAAAAAGTCACATTAGATCTAAGATAATTAGCTTCACCTTGCATAAAATTTTCATCTCAATTGCACGCATTCCGAGGCCTAAATAATTAATTTGGTGAATTCCTTAATTTATTTTTAATAGGTTCATTTTGACATCAAAATTAAGGTTTGATAATTTTCCTGGATTCCTCATCTTTAGATCTATCTAGGATAATTTTTATTCCCAAAAATATTGTGATTAGATATTTATTAAAATTAAATTAGTCAAAATCACCTTGCATTCAATTAATTCATAGTTACTTCATTTAGTGCCAGAAAATTCTAAAAAAAATAGGGTAGCTTAATTACATCTTATTTCATCATCTGGCCAAGTTTCATTATTTTTGGACTTAATTTGATCACTTATTTGAATTAACATTTAAACTGACCTGATTTTGCATGTGTCTTGCATAAAAAACTAAAAAAGACCAAAAATATTATTCCCTGAAAATCACACTTTGGACATTGCTAAAAATCAACCTAAGGAGACAGCTGCCTCCCTGAGTTCGACCTTGGACTTTCAAGTAAAAAAAATTGCCACTCAAAATTAATTTGTAAAAAAAATTGAAAGTGGTTTTTGATTCGCTCTCATTATCCGACTGCAACGAATATTAGTAATTAATTTGGACATTAATTTGCTCAAATTAAAAAGGGTAGCGGGAGCGATATCAAAATGGCACCATTGCCGGGGAGGCACTACTTAGGTTAATTTGCAGTAATATCTGAGTGCTTGATTTTCTCTCCCCGGGTAGTCTGACCCCCGGGTTTCTTGTAAGTATTTTCTGTCTTTTAATTTTTGCATTTTTTGTGTCATTCTCTGACCTCAATTTATTTCTATGCACGGAACGCGAGGAGTCGAAGACGCTTTGAAGAATCGACAGATTAATTTCTTGAGTGATTTGAGAGAATTTGTATTTTTATTTTATTTCTTTATATTTTTCGCATCATTTCTAGCGGTTCCCGTTTGGGTTCTCGCGTCTGTAAAGATAGTGAAACCGTGTCCCCATGTAAAAAAATGTGTGGCTTGAATGGTAATTTAGGCTTGCACTAGCGGCTCCTCGAGCCACTCTAGGATTTGCTTGTGCTTGTAATTTTTAGGACCATACAACCACTAAAAAGATGCACTTAGACCACAGATCTAGCCAAATCAACATGTTCTTCACTCGCTAATAGAACTGATTGTCTAGGAGCGAATTTTGTCGCTTGCATATGCATGTAGTGTAAATTTTCAATTCTGTTTTGCATCCTGCATAAAAGCGAAGGGATCACTGCAAGTCTTCTTAACTCAGCATACGCATCATTGTTTTTCGTGCATTGGGTTTTCTCAATTTCCCCTCTGTTTTTCACACTTAATCTAAATGGAAATCGGGACTGTACGTTAGGCGTGCTGTGTGGTTGGACTAACAAGTGAGAACTAAACTTAAAATCGGGACTGCTAACATTATTGATCCAAAAAAAGAATAAAATTGGAAAATCTGTTTGCGGAAGACTAATCCCCGACCTTATTTTCAGGCTGAGTGAGGGTACTTGAGTGTGTGAACACCTTAAGGCAGATCCCAAATCCCCTCCTTCCATATCACGTTCCGACTAATCCTAGCATATATCACAAGTTGAATTTTTAAGGTTCACTGACTAGTACCAAGTAGCCTCCGCCTATCTCAGGTAGATAGGGGCGAAATTGTAGTACTTCGTGACAAGTTGCCAGTAACCCCCCGGGGTGAAGTTCTGGCCTTGTCACCCTCTGCCTGCTTGCAGGTAGATAGGGGTATGGTCTTTGAATCCATCAACTTGGGATAGGAGCGAAGAAAGGAAGGACCGGCGGTATCTTAGGCGACAGGTTAAATAGGGAAAACGCATCCAGCTCTGAGCCGACTTCCCTATAGGCCGCGTAAATCCTTGCTATCTTGCTTGAAAAATCACACTTAAAATTAACAAGATTAATTGGACTCGGTTTCGAGTCCTTCAATGTGTTGAGTGTGAACTCAGGGTCTTGGATTGAATTGTTTGCTTCAGGTAGGAGTTAAATCCTATCTTCACTTAGAACTCCCATTTCTTATTGCCAAATCAAGATGAGCGACTAGGGGGATATCGGCTCTTTATTCACCACTCTCTCTTTGAGCCCCCACGAAACTCCTCTTCACCGACCCAAGCGCACCTTGGGCCACCCAGGACTCATGACCCTCTTGAGTTCCGGTTCCGTCACACACAGGGTGGTTACTCTCAAACCAATCATTTACTCTCCTCCGAGCTTACCGAGGAAGACCATCGCCTCGATAGGAATTCCTTCCTTGATTTGTCCTCTGACACTGACATTGTTTCATACCCAAGACTAGAGGATAAGATGCCACCTGAGCAACAACGGGATGAGGACCCATTACGACAGATTCTTAACCGCTTGACACAGCCGAACAGCAAAATACAGATCTCATCGCTAGAATGGGACAGATTATTACAGCAGGAGGAATCGACTGACCAATGGTTGATGCCTACAACCCAGCGGAAAATGAGATACAAAGTTGGTTGGCACCGGCGGTTCTCGCCGAAGCATTTGAGCTCAAGCCCCACTTCCTTAGCCTACTACCAAAGTTCAACGAAAATGCCCATGAACAACCATATGCCTTCCCCCAAGACTTCGAGCTGGTTTGCAACAACCTTAGCCATCCTAAGGTTGGGCAGGACTACATTAGACTGAAGGCCACCCCATTTGCCTTAGGAGATAAGGAAACACATTGGCTGAAACACCTAGGGGTGATATGTACAACCTGGATACAGTTCAAGGACTTATTTCTGAAGAAGTTCTACCCTCTCAGTAGGACTAACCAAATGATAACAAAGATCGCCAGTTTCTCCCAGGGACCAGTGAACCATTCCATGATGCCTGGGATAGGTTCAATGACCTAGTTCAGAAATGTCCCTGCCACGACATTTCTAAGGCGATCTTAGTCCAGACCTTGTTATGTGGTTTAACCCCAGAGATGCAGGGGTTAGTCAGTGCTGCCTGTGGAGGAAGCTATCTGAACAAGAACGAGAACGCTATATGGAAGATCCTAGAGCAGATGGCGGAAACCGGCAGGTCGCAGGCCACCAGGGCCTATCAGTTGTCTCCCTCAATCTTATCCTATGAGACAACTAGGAGGACTGTAGCGGATCTGACAGAGGACCTCATCCCTAGCATGGGGATGATAGCTGACAAGTTAACTATGGTCGAGCACATCTACAAGAGGGTCACTGACCTTGAGTCTCTCTCACGTCTGCCGAAGCAAGTGGAGGAACTTACTGAGAAGGTAGCTAAGATAAAGCTACCTGCCCCTTCTGCACCACCCGCACCTATGCACAGAGTCTATCTTGTACAGGAGCAGGCACCGGGGCCTCAGAATGGCTGGGTGGAGGATTAGACTTACACCCAGCAGGACCAACATGCACCCCCACAAGTGGAGACCGGATACGAGGAGCCTCCGCAGGTGTTCGAGATCAATGGGCTGTGATACAGCCGTGACCCCGTCAGGAGACAGTCGGGGATGGGGAATGGTCAGCCGCATCGACCTGCCCCAACTTACCAAGGAACCAGCTCCGTCCCCGCACCGCACTTTGTTCAGTCCAGGTCCGAACAAGGGTACCAGCCTCAGCAGCACCAGCAGCAGCAACGCACATTTCAGCAGGGCCCAGCACCGTCCCACCAACAGCAGCAGTATCGGCATGGCCAGCAGGGCCAGTACAGAACCTCGTCCGCAAGTCAGCATCAAGCCCAGCCCACCGAATTGGAGTCCCTCACCTTGGCGATCTAGACCCTGTCTGATAGGGTCCAACAAATCCAGAATGACTATCTGGATATGAGAGTCGATCTGAATCGTGTCTCTCGTACCCAGGATCAACAGATGGCGCCAAAGACCCCAATTCCCGCACAAGTTCATGCCAACCCGAACAGCTTAACCCACGACCAGAACTGACCTCGTGATCTGGTATATTATTCAGATGATCATTTATATGAATATGAGATCCTTTCGTATGATAATGTGAATCACATGTCCCTCAAGAGCAGAAGGACCGTGACCATACCTGATCGGGCACGGGCACCGAAGGAAGGAGCCGCCAAGTCTCTACCTGAGGAGAACTTGGAGGAAGAAGAGGAGCAGCACCACCATCACCACCGGCAGAAGAAGAGGATGTTTGAGTCCTCGAAGCAGCAACCCCACATCAGCAGAGAGTCCGACGGAACCAATGAAGAGCCGCACCTCCATCTGAGGAGGACCGTCAAGAAGTCACGGAAGACGCATCACCAATTTCGCCTCCTCTCGTTTCATCTGACGTCGCACTTCACCTTCACCCGATGCCCGCTCCGCCACCGTGGCAAAGCTTAATCACCGGCCACCTTCACAGCATCCTAGGCCTCGCACTACATTCCACGCCACTCCATGGAATCCACGTACGCTTCGGCTATCTTCTAACACCCTTGCAGGTACTTCCTTCTTGATTGGCCGGAGGCTCGTCCGGAGCTGTATTCGAGCTCCTCCGTCACCGAGCTTCAGATCATCTTCCTCCCCCCTGAGACGACCGGACGCTTCGCCGCCTCGCCGCACACCTTCCGTGCTACTCCTGGACCTTCCACACCTCTCATCGACGACGAGAGGACGAGGCGGAGCAAGCACAACCTCGCCGGAGCCCAGCCTCCTCCGCTGCAGGAGGCGGAGGACCGTTGGGCACGAAGTCCGACCACCGTACGATCCTCTTGATCGAACGGCTACCAGCCATCCACGTCGACGAGCACCAGAGCCCCAGAAGGACATTGGATTTCCATTGATCCGGAGGCACCTGATCAAGCCACATCGCCAATCGCCAGAGCAGCGGAGGGCCATTGGATTTATCTTGATCCAGCGGCGGTAGATCAACCACGCAACCATCTTCATCAAGCGTCAACGACCGTTGGATCCTCTTCGATCTGACGGCTGTTGATCATCCACGTCTTCGTCTGATCAGAGCCAACAACAATCGTCGATCTTCACCAGATCGCACGGTCCAGGCCATGCCACGTTGCCCGATCCGAGCCTCCTCCCTGACCTCTAGGCTCGGATCCTCGAAGTTTTTCCGAGCCAACGCCCGAACCTCCAGCGACACCTGAGCCTCGTCCCGAGCCTCCAAAGTTCTCCGAGCCTCAGGACCCCACATGATCTGCATGTGTGGCTTGGGCTAATTGCATCGAGGCCCTGAAGAGTTTTCCATATTGCACTTTAGTCTCTGCCAGGCGCGCCCCACGTGAGGAGCATGTGAGCCATGGAGAAATTGCATCCACCCCCTGCATTCTAGGTAATTGCATAAACGTCCTTGTCAGCATGTTTTATATATCAGCAATTTAAATTTCTGTAATTGCATTTACACTCTTATCTTTGCACACATATTTAGGCATGCATATTAATTCATTTTTGAGTTTGAAAAATTGCATTGTGTAGCTTACATTGTCCTTCTTATTATGTGACACATGGCATATTTTTATCATATCAGAAGAATTTTTTTATTAATTAATTGGTTCATGTTTGTTATATTTTTCCCAATTTCACCTTTTAATTAGAAGTAATTTCTCTGTGATTCAAAAAATTCCTAAAAATCACATTAGATCTAAGATAATTAGCTTCACCTTTCATAAAAATTTCATCTCAATTGCACGCATTCCGAGGCATAAATAATTCATTTGGTAAATTCCTTAATTTATTTTTAATAGGTTCATTTCACATCAAAATTAAGGTTTGATAATTTTTCTGGATTCCTCATCTTTAGATCTATCTAGGATAATTTTTATTCCCAAAAATATTGTGATATGATATTTATTAAAATTAAATTAGTCAAAATTACCTTGCATTCATTTTTAATTCATAGTTAATTCATTTAGTGTCAAAAAATTCTAAAAAAACAGGGTAGCTTAATTACATCATATTTCATTATCTGGCCAAGTTTCATTATTTTTGGACTTAATTTGATCACTTATCTGAATTAGCATTTAAACTGGCCTGATTTTGCATGTGTCTTGCATAAAAAAACTAAAAAAGACCAAAAATATTATTCCCTGAAAATCACACTTTGGACATTGCTAAAAATCAACCTAAGGAGACAGCTGCCTCCCTGAGTTCGACCTTGGACTTCCAAGTAAAAAAAATGCCACTCGAAATTGATTTGTAAAAAAAATTGAAAGTAGTTTTTGATTCACTCTCATTATCCGACTGCAACGAATATTAGTAATTAATTTGGACATTAATTTGCTCAAATTAAAAAGGGTAGCAGGAGCGATATCATCAGGGTATTATATAGGTGATAATATACCAGATTTTTGAGTTTCTTATTTAACGCAATTATGCATGTAAAAATGCAAATATTATTTATAAGTGCATGAATTATAATAATGCAATATAGATGGATAAATGCAGCTAATTACTTGGGAACATAGATCTATTTTCATCTTTTAGAGTGATGAATCACAGGTTCATCAACCCCCTATACCTAAACCTTGCTCATCCCCGAGCAACTAAAATAAAATGCAAAAGTGAAATGAAATTGGGTTACATATCGAGGTCATGAAAAAAAGGTAAAAATGGAGCTTGACTCGACCTTTGTTTTAATAATGTGGCATAACTCCTTATGAGAATTAGGGGCTTAATAAAAACAACCTCCAAGTTTGCACAAGTCAATATCCCAGACCCAACTCAAAAGTCATCTTAGATTAACCCTCTCCCAAAGCATCCAATATGACCACTGAAATACTATCTCTGGTGTGTGAAGGGTGTTAGATCTTCCCATCTACGATCCCGGACTACCATGCAATGTCCTCATCTAGTAACTCGTCCTCGGGGAGTCATGTACTTCCGTCTAAGTTGAAGAATGTATTAGTTCACAACGAGTGGGGGGAGAAGTATAGAAGAAGGGGAAAATAAGTGGAGAGTGACCGGTGTAGTCAGCTCTCACGTAAAGCTTGGTTGGTGTTGCCAAGTCTCCACTAGATATGTAGGCTATCTGAAGCTTGGAATTTTTTTGGTATTAGTTTCTTTTTGGTAGGAATTGTGATTTCTCTGCATGGATCTTTTGTACCCCGACAGATATAAAATCTTTTAGTCTTCTCATATTTTGGGGTCTTAGAAAAAAATTGTGCTAGCAGTCCATCCCTCATCCGAAGCTTTATTTCAATCCGGTACTCTAGTCATTAGATGACCATGCTACTAAGAAAGAAACACACGGTCTTCCAACACCTCGTCTGAGTTGAACTAAGTTTCCAATTTAGAGTACAGAATAATTCCGTATCCAAGAGTCTACTCCAAAGGAGATGACCAGGTTAGACACTAAGAGTCAAGTCTAGACATTGTCTTGTTAACCTAGAGAATTAAGTCTATGACCTGAAGTTTCTAAAATCCTACTTCTCAATGAAGTTCCATTGATCTTAAAGTAGATTAAGTTCAAATCAAGTCCATCCTCAGTTTCTATTCATATCTCGGTTCAGAACCCACTGACTTTCCATTTTGCATGTGCATGATATGCTAATAAAATGCATATGATATGAAATGCATATGAATGATATGCAAGATGAAAATTTTTCTTTTTTCTTCTTTTTTAAATGCTAGAATGATATGCAATAATGAATAAGAAGCCCTTTTTATTAGACAAAAGTTTTTTGTTAAACCTCTTATTTGACAACAATTTTACAGAAGAGAATTATTTACAATGATTTTACTAGATTATATAAGTTCTACACAGAGAATATAGTTTACGTGTTATACTGATTTTACAGTTTGTATACGATATACACATATATGTTTGCCAACGTCATAGTTTTATTTCAATTAATTTTTTTATTATTGAATATTATATACAAAAAAATACGTGAAAGTACGAGCCATGGGTAAAGTATTTATGTAGTATATGCATAGCCCCCTATACTTAGAGTATGCTATGTTCTCATAACGCAGAAAGGAAGGAAAAGACATAGCTCGTGCTAAGTGTAAGAAGTGAAAATAATAGAAGTTGACCCGCCCCTATACTTAGGCTTTGGTTAGCCTTAGTACAGAAGAAGATCAAAAATGGGGCGGTCGAGTCAAAAGAAGAAGGAATGGATGAATATATAGGGGGGGCATTGATCCCCCCTATACTACGGATCTGGTCAATCTAAGTCTAGAAGAAGGAGTAAATGTGAGAACTGATAGGGTTGGGGGATGTACAGAGAGAAAAATAAAAAGAAAAGAAGGAGCGACTCGGGTCCCTCCCCCCCATACTTAGGATCTGGACATCCTAAGTATAGCCACAAAATGAGAATGATATGGAACTAGGGAGAGTTATAAGAATCACAAGAGAGGGATGTATCAAAAAGAAGAAAATTATATAAGATGGAATAAATTCACAAGATTAAGAAGGTTTGCAATGGACCTTCTTGTGAGAACGAAGAGGGAAGATGAAGTGGGGACCTGTATTGCTATGGGATTCATCCCCAGAAGAATAGTAGTGCATAAGATGGAATGCCCAACGATGATTGACACAAGGCTGCTTGCTCGAGCATGATTGAATGGCAGCCTTGCCATAACTATTTGTGATGATTACAATATTGGATTCTGAAGAGGAATCCTCAGAGGAGACCATCATCATCGATTTTCTAGAACTTGAAGTACAGAGAGGATGATGAGAGTGACACGCCTTGAGGGGTTTGGGAGAATGCCTCGAGGAATCAATGCTATTCATCTTCTCACTATAAAATCAACTAGAAGAAACAACTTCCTTTTTGGAGTGATTTCGTGAAATGCTTGCTGTCTCTCTGGTTGGTGGTTGTGACAATGAAGGAACAAGATTCAGATCCCCAAAATGGTCAAGGCAATCGAAGAAGATGATGTTCGACTCAGAGAGATCTTCTATTTATGAGTCCTCTATAGAAGTTGCCACAATAGTGGTGATGCAAGCAGCGGGAATTGTGGATGTGTGGGGAGTCTCTGAACCAATGGTTAGCTCGACAATCAGTATCTCATGTGTAGTAGAGAGGTAGGACTGTGTTGGACATGTGAACCCACGACGAGCCATTATGCAATAAATGTTATTTCAAATTATTCCCTGATCATAAATGAAGAATAACTAATTTGCATAATATGTCCCTTATTACAATTAGGGTTGTGTACCATGTCCATCTTAATGATCACACAACTGTTGATTCAAATGTTGAGTCATAGATGCTGGTGCTTGGGTGATATCTAAAGAGTTAGATTGGGGACTCATCAAGCACCATCAAACGATTGTTAAATAAGGAAGTCCAACCTAAGAAGGAGATGAAAATCTTTTCTCTAAAGTCTAGTATCTAACGGACCTCTTGATGCATGTGCTCTGCATAGGAATAGAGATTCGGAGGTGTTAGATAAGTTAGGTCAAAGAGTTGACTTAATGAGATCGAGATAACCAAGTCCTATGTCATATACTCTCACGATATTGGCACGCAACCTCTAATCAGAGATAGATGTGTTGTTATATATTTGAGTATGCACATTTGGAATATTGACAGGTTAATGGTCTAATCAAGATCAATACATCGGTGAGCTAGTGTGCATACAAGGGCATATGAGTAATACGATATCTCAAAGGGATCATACATGTTCATTATTGAACTAGAAGACATGATCTCACTCATGAGATATTGAGATCAAATTCTATGCATGATCATCTTGCTTTGGAAGCTTGACTAAATTTGTAGGTTTGATATATGCTTTTGGAAATTATATGATCAATACCTAGGTATGATATATGCTTTTGGAAAGTATATGATCGATAACAACTCCCAATGATCAAATGAGAAACTTAATGATAAAACCCCGAAAAAGACAATGTAAATTGACCTAAATCTTTGGATTTATTCTAGGTGTTCCATTATGTAGGATGTACATGTATTAAGAATACCTAAGGGTGATGTGATCATAAACAATTGTATAACCATGACACTTCCATTCTGAGGGAGTAATGAAATAGCTCTGGATTTTAGTGACTCCTCTCAGTAGAGAAGTGATCTGATCATAGTCCAAATGTTGGACATTCATTTGAATACGATTCAGATGAAATGATAAGATTAGATTTACAGCTTGGATTTAATCAAACATCTTTGGGAGGTCTCCTTGATCTGGATTTGAGATATGATCTCAATATCCAAGTAATTATATGTGGAACATATAATCGCCCTGTCCTTATCTCTAAGAATCCGTGGAAAAAGCGCATTATTATGAAAGAGTTCAAGAATAATTCCATTGATTTAATGTATATCCGAACATTGAGAAATGGATAATTAAATGTGATTTAATTTTCATGAATAAAATGGATTTAATTCATATTATTTAGCCATATAAGGAGAGTAATCTAAGATAATTAGATGTGATTTAATTATCAAAGATGTGAATAATGTGAATGTGATTCATATTATTTGGGAACATGAGAATAGAGATCCAACATAATTAATTATGATTTAACTATCAAGGATATGAAATAAGGATAGTACTATCCACATTGATCATATATATTATAAATGAGATTTATAATATATAAGAGAGAGCTATTTGTGAATAACATTTACAATTTAAATGTTGATGTAAATTGAATTCACATTGGACAATTAATTGAAATGTAATTTACATTTTATTTTGGATGTGAATATGATTCATATATTTCCAATGGCATGAATGAAATATTCACAAAACAATTTTGAATTATTTGTCTGGATAAATTTACAACAAATGTTGTTGTAAATTATGGAGAAATTCATGGGACCATGATTCCATGAAACTGGAGAAAGAGCCGCCTTCCAAGTAAGGAGAGTGGACGACTACCCTAGTCCTATTTGGAGTAGGGTCATCCACCCCTTCATGGAAGGATAATTTCCTCCTTCCTATTTCTCCAAGGATGATTGATTTGATTAAAATGGAATATATTGATGACTATTCGATAGAATTAATTTAGTTTAAATTAATTGTTGTTGCAAATATTTTTACAACAAAAATCATGACCATTGAAAGAAACCGGATCAATCTCAACCATTGGATTAACGTTGTCCATGGATTGAGATCCATGGACTCCCAAAATAGTATAAAAGGAGAGGCAACCTGTAACAGATGTAACTTTTACTCCCAATAAAGTTTCCTTATTCTCCAACCTTCACCATCAAGACAAGCAAAAATGGAATGACAATTAGATGGATTTTATTACTAATTGAAATGATATAATTGGTCCATTAATCCCCCCATTTGGTGTCCATAAAATCCCCGTTAAAGTCATCTTCCTCCCACGATACTTCTCCAATTTGTGTGTGTAGAGAGAGAGAATGATTGAGGGAGAGTTAGACATAGAGATCTCACCGGAGGGAGACGTTCTCGTCGTAGGGAATGACAACGTCGGTTCAGGAGCAAGAAGAGGATGTAGCAATCACTAGAAATTACAAATCTAACGGACATAAGGTATGTATCGATCTAGGATTTCTTATGAATAATGATCACCTCCGAAATAGATCTATGAATCTATACATTGATATAGGATTTTACGCATCAATAAGAGTCATGTTTGAATCATTATTTCTAAATGTTTGTATCAATTTCTTAAGATAATACATTTTTGGATCGGCTTAATTAAAGACATAACATCTAATGTTGCTTGTCAGATATTTAGAATTATGTATAGTATAACCTTCAATGTATTAGTGAATCTGTTACAACATCGATATGGTCCATCCATATCGTTTAGTTTCATAAAAAAACTGTATGTTTGTATATAGGACATGTTTGCAGAAAAGACAATATGCAGACTTTGTAATTGAAATTCAGAGGTTCATCAAATCATCAGCTAACTCGCCATATTCCTTCCTTGATAAAGATATTCACTCAGCACCTACGGATTTAACGTATAGGAACTCCTGGTTGTTAATACTAAAAGAAAAAAATATTGCACTAGTGTCTCCACGTTGTTTCTTTTATGATAAAAACTTGAAATTCATAATAACGCCATTTTCATGGTAATTATGTGATTACCTTAATGTAAAATATAATTTCGAAATGCAATTGAAGCCATACATTAAACCTACTGTTATGGAAAAAACATATAAAAGATCTGCAACAAATAGCCTATCCGCGGTCACAAAAATACCTTTCCTAAATATGTGTGCATGAGATTAATTATAGTATTAACAAGACTAATTATTACATACACATTTATATAAATATCTTATGAATATAGGCAAAGAATCATAACGTTCTCCTCATATAGCATGTTATATACCATCATTAATACATACTGTAGAATAAAAATGGAATAAGAACGTCATACATATTAGATAGTGGAATACAACCTTTGGTGAGGTTCTTATGATAAAACATGTTACAACAGAAAGAATTCATCTTTCCAAAAAGAAGTAGTACATATGCAACGTTTTTCTTCATTCATAATCTATAAGTTATTACCAGAAGGAATATTACATAAGTTCTTTGTTATGGATTACAAATGTCATAGCACATGTTACTTGAGAATTTAAATCTCTTTAAGTGTGAATCATTGGTTGTATTTTTTTTACATGAGAAGAAACTATCTAATACATAACTGTTATACGTACTGTATACAAAATTTATAAGATGAAATTATATACTCACATACAAAACATTTAACAGAGATTACCGAGGCAATTAAATCATCAATGTTAACATCAAGATTAAGGCACAGACTCATAAAGAGTCACATGGACGATCGCAAGGGGTCGTATTAGCCGCAAGGGGCAACACCGCAAGGGGCGTATGGTTGCAAGGAACCACAGAGGCAAAAAGCTAAGTCCTCTACAGTTGTACCTACACTGTCATGTTAATGCCGCAAGGGGTAGCGCCGCAAGGGGCGTGTGGTTGCAAGGAACTACGGAGGCAAAAGCTAAGTCCTCTACAGTTGTAGCTACACTGTCATGGACCGCAAGTGCCAGCGGTTGAAAACGTATAACAAAATACATATACGAAAGTTATGAAATAAATGATTTATAAAGGTAAATCATTACAAGTATGCAAGAAAATGGTATAAAAAGAGTAAACCATTACATGTTATACAAGATGTGGTTTAAGAAAGTTAAACCATCAAAGTCATGAGGGTTAATATGCAAAATGATTTATATGATTTAAGAAGTATGTGATTTGCCATGTATTTTATGAAACATGCCCCACAAGATGCAAGATATGTATGTTATATTTTCTTATGCAATTTACATATGTATACTCATGATTATGAAAGAATCTAAATCATACATGTTAGGGATCGCATTTAGACATGCATGGGAATAATTAGGGACGTACTGATGCTTATCCATGAAAACTCGAGTGTATGCATTTAAACAGATTAAAAGACCGTTAGCATTTCCATGCATGAACCCCGATACATACTGGGCATTAGGCTCATGCAAAATTTTTTTTCAATTCCAGGTGAAGAACATGGTTGATTACTTATTCATGATCGTAATACAAGCTCCTCGAGATTTTTGACGTGGTATGATTCAACTTGTGAAGTTGTAGAGGATATTGTATGCCCACAACAATTCAATTCTTAGAGTAGTTTTTACAAAAATACTCCAGTTGGAGTTGTAATATTGGAACACTTTGTTGAATGGACTTTTTATGGAATTGATATTTGCTCAATGATTGCCATGCATGTTTTCGGTAGCAGTTCGGTAGCGCGATCTACTATCGTATGCTTCCGCCTGTCGTCGTGACCCGTCCCGTTACAAATGGTATCTGATCCGGAGTTCCTCTGGGTGTAGGATATCCACAACTGACAGTGACCTAAGATTAAGAAGACTAGAGTAAAACTTTGGTAGTACAAACAACCAATTAACTCTTTGATTTTCTGACTTAGATGACACCTCATTGTAAAATTTAAGTGATCAAAGGTCGCAACTCATCACTCTGATTATGAAATTGCCAAGGATACACACCAATAATGATTAGAGTTGTTAACAACCCTGACTCAACAGTGAAAGTGTCATGTACATTGCTTTGGTGGATTTATACTGAAGGTATTTTTTCTCAACAATCCATTCACTTTATGGGGTGAACATGATATGGAGAAAGTTAAGAATTACATGTATGAGGTGGACATGACTTTTGAACTTACATATTACCGTAAGGAGAAGAATCTTTGGGATATTTTATCTAAAAGATAAGGTAAAGGAGTGACAGACTCAAAGCAATAGAATCTACTTTTCAGTGATGCTTTCCATTGAGTGAAGTGATTTTACCTTACACATTGTAATAAAATGACTGAAGAGTATGTGATATGAGAGTGGGACAAGGTGGTTTTTCGTTGTGACTCAATGAATCTCCATAAAGAGCACGTATTCCCTTCGTGAAAAATAAATATAGATCTTATTCTCTGCATTAGTTATTAAACTGTGAATAATGTGACACTGGGTTGAAGAAAATCATATTCCTTAATATTGTCATATTTAATGATCGAAGGCATTGAAGCTTGATGAATTAAGATGAAAGTTATGTTACCTAGAAGCTTGTTGAGAAATATTTTAGAGATTCATGGATTTCTAGGGTGACAAGGTATATTGGTGACCCATGTAGAACTATCTAATATATTGTGATAATATGGTAAAAGAGTATGCGATCAAGTTACATTGCTGGAGAAATGTATATATGAAAAGATTACATGCAAATAAGAAGCAAGTGGGATATTGGTTAAGTTTTACACACCTTATTTAGGTAGTTCATGGTAAACAATCATCTCTATTACATAATGAGAGTTTTAGAGGTTGTCAGATTTTTCTAGATACCTTTGTAGATGATTGTTCGAGATTACATTCTTATTGACAAATGGATTTATTCATTGATGTTGTGCTAAAAACTCCATTGATTTCGAAAACTCCTAATGCACACATGCTTAAATTAAGGGATTGAAGAACCAATCACCATAATAATTGGTTAGAAGAGATCTTTATGACTCAATATTTTCCTCAGAGGAGCACTTATGATCTTTGGAGATAGAAAGATAGGTAATAATTTTCGCAATGATTATGGATAAGGTAACTATGAAGGAGAAATATTTACTATTATGGATCAATGATTTAGGCAATCAGTTATGGGTTTGAAGTAGACCAATCAAACGAAATATCTCAATTATTGAAAAGAAAGACTTTTATGAGGCTAAGAACACTCAGTTTAAGGATAGCATTTCCTTTTCACCAATAAACTTATGGGTAATCAATTAGGTCCATCCGTACACTGAAAGATATGTTGATTTTACCAATAGCCGGAATAGATATCTTCCATTAGAAAAGTATGTAAAACAACATTTATCATCCTAGCATTAAGATGACCTCCAATGAAGCATTGTAGGGGAAACATTTAACAGTCTTCATGCTTGAGTATTGTTGGTTGGAAAAATATTTGGAATCAAAGCAAGACCGAACTAGAAAACAAGATGTTGAACTATTTAGGATGAAATTGTCATATCAAACTAGACATAAGTTTCACGATCGAAGAACACATGTTTCAAAAGATTTCCCCAATCAAATATGTCTTGCGATTTAGTAAGAAAGAAATGTTCAGTTCTAGATTCATTCGACTCTTTGAGATTCTAGAAAGGATCGGATAGTATGCTTATCTTAATGCATCATCACCGTAATACTTGAAGCTAGATAAAGTGTTCCACGTATCTGTGGTGAGAAAGTACAATTTAAACTCTTCATAGGTGGTCGAGCACAAAGTCCTTGATAATCAGTTTAATTTGACTTTTCGAAGAGAAACAGTATGGATTATTGACTGAAAAGATGACCAATCTTATCGCCATATAGTTCTTATGATCAAAGGTCCTCGATAACATCATCAAAAGGACGAGTCACCTTGGAATCCGGAATGTGAGATGCAAAGAAAAGATCCACACATCTTAGTATGTTCCTTCACTAAGAAATTTCGAGGACGAAATTTTCTTTAAGGGTGGTAGATTGTAACAGATGTAACTTTTACTCCCAATAAAGTTTCCTTATTCTCCAACCTTCACCATCAAGACAAGAAAAAATGAAATGACAATTAGATGGATTTTATTACTAATTGAAATGATATAATTGGTCCATTAATCCCCCCATTTGGTGTCCATAAAATCCCCATTATCGTCATCTTCCTCCCACGTTACTTCTCCAATTTGTGTGTGTAGAGAGAGAGAGAATGATTGAGGGAGAGTTAGAGATAGAGATCTCACGGGAGGGAGTTGTTCTCGTCGTAGGGAACGACAACGTCGGTTCAGGAGCAAGAAGATGATGTTGCAATCACTAGCAATTACAAATCTAACGGACATAAGTTATGTATCAATCTAGGATTTTGTATGAATAATGATCACCTCCGAAATAGATCTATAAATCTATACATTGATATAGGATTTTACGCATCAATAAGAGTCATGTTTGAATCATTATTTCTAAATGTTTGTATCAATTTCTTAAGATAATACATTTTTGGATCGGCTTAATTAAAGACATAACCTCTAATGTTGCTTGTCAGATATTTAGAATTATGTATAGTATAACCTTCAATGTATTAGTGAATCTGTTACAACATCGATATGGTCCATCCATACCGTTTAGTTTCATAAAAAAACTGTATGTTTGTATATATGACATGTTTGCAGAAAAGACAATATGCGGACTTTGTAATTGAAATTCAGAGGTTCATCAAATCATCGGCTAACTCGCCATATTCCTTCCTTGATAAATATATTCACTCAGCACCTACGGATTTAACGTATAGGAACTCCTAGTTGTTAATATTAAAAGAAAAAAATATTGCACTAGTGTCTGCACGTTGTTTCTTGTATGATGTTGTTAAAAACTTGAAATTCATAATAACGCCATTTTCATGGTAATTATGTGATTACCTTAGTGTAAAATACAATTTCGAAATGCAATTGAAGCCATACTTTAAACCTACTGTTATGGAAAAACATATAAAAGATCTGCAACAAATAGCCTATCCGCGGTCACAAAAAATACCTTTCCTAAATATGTGTGCATGAGATTAATTATAGTATTAACAAGACTAATTATTACATACACATTTATATAAATATCTTATGAATATAGGCAAAGAATCATAACGTTCTCCTCATATAGCATGTTATATACCATCATTAATACATATTATAGAATAAAAATGGAATAAGAACGTTGTACATATTAGGTAGTGGAATACAACCTTTGGTGAGGTTCTTATGATAAAACATGTTACAACAGAAAGAATTCATCTTTCCAAAAAGAAGTAGTACATATGCAACGTTTTTCTTCATTCATAATCTATAAGTTATTACCAGAAGGAATATTACATAAGTTCTTTGTTATGGATTACAAATGTCATAGCACATGTTACTTGAGAATTTAAATCTCTTTAAGTGTGAATCATTGGTTGTATTTTTTTTACATGAGAAGAAACTATCTAATACATAACTGTTATACGTACTGTATGCAAAATTTATAAGATAAAATTATATACTCACATACAAGACATTTAACAGAGATTACCGAGGCAGTTAAATCATCAAAGTTAACATCAAGATTAAGGCACAAACTCATAAAGAGTCACATGGACGATCGCAAGGGGTCGTATTAGCCACAAGGGGCAATGCCGCAAGGGGCGTATGGTTGCAAGGAACCATAGAGGCAAAAAGCTAAGTCCTCTACAGTTGTACCTACACTGTCATGTTAATGCCGCAATGGGCAGCGCCGCAAGGGGCGTATGGTTGCAAGGAACCACAGAGGCAAAAGCTAAGTCGTCTACAGTTGTAGCTACACTGTCATGGACCACAAGTGCCAGCGGTTGAAAACGTATAACAAAATACGTATATGAAAGTTATGAAATAAATGATTTATAAAGGTAAATCATTACAAGTATGCAAGAAAATGGTTTAAAAAGAGTAAACCATTACATGTTATACAAGATGTGGTTTAAGAAAGTTAAACCATCAAAGTCATGAGGGTTAATATGCAAAATGATTTATATGATTTAAGAAGTATGTGATTTGCCATGTATTTTATGAAATATGCCCACAAGATGCAAGATATGTATGTTATATTTTCTTATGCAATTTACATATGTATACTCATGATTATGAAAGAATCCAAATCATACATGTTAGGGATCGCATTTAGACATGCATGGGAATAATTAGGAATGTACTGATGCTTATCCATGAAAACTCGAGTGCATGCATTATAACAGATTAAAAGACCGTTAGCATTCCCATGCATGGACCCCGATACATACTGGGCATTAGGCTCTTGCAAAATTATTTTTTTCAATTCCAGGTGAAGAACATGGTTGATTGCTTATTCATGATCGTAATACAAGCTCCTCGAGATTTCTGACGTGGTATGATTCAACTCGTGAAGTTGTAGAGGATATTTTATGCCCACAGGAATTCAATTCTTAGAGTAGTTTTTACAAAAATACTCCAGTTGGAGTTGTAATATTGGAACACTTTGTTGAATGGACTTTTTATGGAATTGATATTTGCTCAATGATTGCCATGCATGTTTTCGGTAGCAGTTCGGTAGCGCAATCTACTATCGTATGCTTCTGCCTGTCGTCGTGACCCGTTCCGTTACACAACCCTAGCTCTTCTTTTAGAGAACATAATTGCAAGCTTTCTCTCTCTCTCTCTCTCATTCCCACATCCTCTCTCTCCCTAGAGTGGTCGTCCACTCTAAACTCTAGAGAGGATTGCCATTGTTGCAATGTCGTTGTGCCACCTCTTCAACCGCTCGTGTATCTCTGTCTCCTTCAGTGCACCTCTCTCATGAAGAAGATGTCAGATCTCGTGAGTTGAGATCAGGAGATTCTCCACTTGGATAATCAACTTGGATTGCGAGGAACACACATTTCATCAACATGATCGCAAATGGCTCCTCTGTCGGGTCGGACTTGAGACAAGAGGTCTCTTCGTTTAGAGACGCGATTGCAACTACGCTTCAAAAGGTATTCCGATATCTACTTTGTGATTTTGATGAAATGATCTGAGACGTGTTTCTAGATCATGTGGTTTCATCGCTATAAAGTTTTTTAATATTCGCTTACTCGAGCAACTAGTGCGACTAGTCGTTTCCGATCACATATGATGTGATCTTCACGATTCCATGATGTGCTTAAGGCTTTTCCCATAACCTTCAAATGGTATCAGAGCCTTGGTTGAGGTCTTGGATATTATATGTAACCCTAGGCGATCAAGGTTCATGTCTCGGATGCGCGAGGCTCATTATTTTTGCATTGGATGCAAGATTCCAATTAGTTTTTCACTAAAATAAAAACCTACTGTTTGTGCACTATTTGGACATGTTTTTTTTATTACTAAAATGTATTTATAATGTCTAAATATTTTCTAAAATATTAACCTAATATTGGTACCAAAAGTGCATGAAAATGATTCGAAGCGTTCCCACCATGAAAATTGTTTTTGCGTGTATTCACAGATCTGTAAGAAAAATATTTTTTTCTTACTATTTTCCCATCATGTAACATGAAATAAATACTTGGGTTAATTATAGAATCAGACCAGCAAACTGCTCGAATTTATTTCATGCGATTCCGACTATGTTTACCCTAGATATTCCATATTTAGTGGAGATAGGTCGGAAGACGATTAGATCATGAAATCTCTTTACTTATTGTATTTATAATTAAATGAAAATCATGGAATATATGAATTTTCCTTGATTAATTATGTTTTCTAATAATTATAAAAATAATTAATTAATCATCACAGGCTATTGAATGTATGCTTCATGAAAATCCTAGTTATCCTAAAAAGTTGTACGCTAATCTTTACATGCAAAACATTATTACTTGAATAGGATTGTTGATTTCTTTAGAGAATCTCCTTGTAATATAATCAAAATGATTTCGATAAATATTATATGGTATAACTTTGGTTGATAGGTCAAATATCATCTCAAATACAAGATGAACAAATCAAATTATCCTGACCTAAGGCTGATATGGTGTCTAGTCGGGATCGTTGGGGTAGCAGGTTGCTCCGTGAGCGGTCTATCCCATATCTTGTGCCTACTATCCATGACAACTGGTAAGGAAAAGATAATGCTTGAAATGACCATGATATATTTTTTAATTATTAAAATTTGAATAATACATATTTTGAGATTAAACCATCCTTCAAGTAATAATCAGATTGTTTGTTGGTTGATTGATTGGATTGATAATTAAGTTAATATGATTAAATGAATTAGACCTAATTAAAATAAACTCTCTATTATGAATAGAGTTGTAATTCTCTTGGAAGAATTAATTATGTGAATATGATTCATAATAATTAACTAAAATTTGAATATGATATGGAGGATCACATAAGTGACATCCATTGTCTCGCTTAAGGTGAAGGGTTCCGTCACCATGGATTGTATATAGGAGACATCTGTTCGAAGTGTCAACTCCCGCATACAAGCATACGTGGATCGAGCTCCTTGCTTCTTGAAAGAATAAGGACATATGTGTAGTGACCCCAATATCGGTTCCTCAAATTATCGGGGCGATACTAAATTGCGCATAACAAGTTCTAGTCCTATTGACGGTTGGTTAAATTAACGACGGGTCAACATTGCCTTAGGGGTGGTGGAACCGGATGTTAAAGATCGAATTGGGAAATGCAAGTTGGACTTGCAAGGAAGAATGAGTTCCCGCTTCATTTTACCCGAGTTACATTTTCTCATATTATTGGGATGTTACGAAGGTAGAATAGGAGAACCCAGATCTTGCTAGAGATATAGCGGTAAGTATGTCTCTTACTTTGAAAGTGATTAAGGGAATAAACTTTTAGAGTTGACAAGGCAAGATAACTTTGATATAAAAATCGTAAATCAAAGAAAAATATGTATTTATGTAAATATTTCTTATTTCAGATAACCAACATTAAACCCACTCAAAACTATACTCAATAATATCCAACAAAATATCATGGATTGGATCAATGATCAAGATATTGTACTTGCAGTTGGACACATAGTGTATGTGGTTGCAATATGCAAGTTTTCTCATAATAATAAGGAATGATAATTAAATAGACAATAGGACAACAACCTTGGGATTGTATGTCGCTATAGTCTTGATCTCTCATTGAATGTACTTTGGAAGTATCACATCGATGATGATCGTAACTATAAAAAATCCCTATAAAATCTAAGAAGATGTTTTGGTAGACATATGTGCTCTCAACATTTAGTTATGAATGACATGGTTTACTGCATTATGCAGAATGGTGGCTCGATAAGAGATGATGTACTCAAAATATTTGAGTGCCTACCTGAACCAAAGTCTTTAAGACTTAAGACGGATATAGATACGATGAGTATCATCATTCTACTATCTATTCTCTAGTCTTTCATGAAGATTCATAATATTCATTGTATGAATTGAATGAAGCATGTATAAATGTTGAAATACTTTTATATTTAAGTCTTTTAAGTTCAACATAAGAGATCCTTTGTCTTAAGCAATGGTTTCTTATAGATGAAGGAAGCGTAGTGGAAGCATGGATCTGACCCAAGTGAGAAGGAAAGTCGAAGAGTTGTCTGTACTTGTCTAATTTTCATACATATGACATCCAAAGAGTTGGGTTGAATGCCAATGCTACAACAAGTTGATGTATTGATGGTATGGCTATCTAGACTATCTAGGATCCTTAGAGAAGGACTATAGTAGTGCATCGGCAAATTTGACATCTACATATAATCATTGAAATTGACCTGCGTATTTTATAAGATCAAAGTCTAAAAATTGTATCTTTTTTCTTCTAATATCACTTGCAATTCGTTTAATATGTTTTAGAAGACTAGAAAATTTGATCTTAAGGTTTAATAGTCATCCACATGGATGTAGATGCAATTGATGCAACAATCTTCACTAGGTAAATACACTACATATTTTCTGTCGGGGAGCCCTTAGTCCTAGAGAATGTCTCTATGACCTAGATATTAGAATTCATTCATTGTTTATTTCTAAATGTTGTAAATAAACATATATTCTGGAATGTACCTATCATAAAGAGTTATGATGGATGCATTTCAGATATTAATCTAACATCTAGAGGACTCTACTAAATTAGAAACTTAATGAATGGTTCATTAACATTTCTAAATAATGAAAATTAAACCTTAAAAGATCAATAGGGGGATAAGATCACTTGACAATGATCTGGCCTCAAGCCTGGGACATATCTGTTGATGAAATCAATAGACTAGTAAGAGATGAAACTTTAGATTGCCTGAAATTTCAAATCTTACATACTTAAGAATATTGTATTCAAAGAAAAAAGTCCAATGCATCCTTCTATGAGAATAGTGTAAGATGCCAAGGTATTCAGGATATCATACATTGATGTATATGGATTAACTATATCATAATAAACATTGATGATATGCCATATCACTCAATAATTACTAGTGATATGATATTTATTTCCTTAATATTAGAAACCTTTAAAATACTCAAAGATTTTACTTAATGTTCAAAGATTTTAGTTTTTGGTTTAGAACCAAAGTCTGGAGGTAGATGAAATGAATTTGATCTAACCTAGGTAGCAAGTACCTATTAGATGAATTCAAGGAATACCTTATGGACACAAGAATATCATTCCTATCTCACTCCTCCTAATATACTTAAACCTAATAGAGTTGTAGGGAGATGCAATTGGATCATGTGTGACATGATTTGATCAATGATGAATCTTAGCATTTACCTCTTAGTTTCCTGGTATATATGTAGTAGAGACAGTAATATATATCCTTAATAAGATTCCATGCAAATCTTTAACTGAAAATCCTCATGAGATATGGTTTGGAACCTAGCCTAGTGTTGGATACTTGGGGGTTTAGGGTTGCTTGGTCCATAGCCTTGTCATGGAGGCAAGTTAGCTGGAATCTAGCATAAGAGAGTGCTACTTCATTAAGAATATAAAGGATGGTATTGGATACCTACTTTATAACCTTGAGATTCTTAAAAGATTTCATCTCTAAGGATATGATTCTTAGAGGATGGCGTTCTTGAGAATCAAGATGAAAATGAAGTGAAGGAACTCATTTACTCTTGATAAGATAATGAGGCTCCTGAAATTTAAAACTAAAAGGACAATTAAAGATGAAACACTCATACCTCTTCAAATTAGTTTGAGGGGTATGGATTCCACGTGTCAGATAAATATGACAATGATCTGACTTCATATGATGAAGTTTCTAAAGATCAGGTCATGGAGAGATGGATGTTAGCAATAATGTCTAAAGTAGACTTCATATACAAGTGTTGTATATGAAACCTTCGAGGATCCACCTATAAGAGTAAAAACAGTTAGGTGTAAATGGATCTTCAAGAGAAAGAGGGAAACATATGAGAAGGAAGAGACCTTCAGAGCATGGATAGTATCCACAAGATACACACGAAGAGAAGACACCACTTGCAATGAGACTTGCTCTTCAGTGACCATGCTTAAACCCATCAGAATATTGCTAACTAAAGATACACAACTTGACTATGACATCTGCAAGAAGGAAGTCAAGATTACATCCCTCTATGAATACCTATTAGAGAATATTCATATGAAATAGTCCATGGATTCATAGTTGAGGGATGAAAGTTGTGCAAGCTAAAGGAACCCTGTCTATGGACTCAAATAAGCTTCTTGTAGTTGGAACACTAGATTTGATGAAATTATAAATGTTATGATTTCAGATAGAATCTTGATGAACCATGTGAAGCTTAGTAGGAGTGCCATTGTGATCCTCATGCTAAATGTAGATAAAATTCTAATCATTTGGAATGATATAAGGATGAGAATAAGTGTTTTATAATCTGGTTGTTCCATACCTTGATATATGATCTCAAGGATACCTATTAGATCTTAAGTTGTTCAGAAATAAAGAAAAGAGGGCATTGGAACCGTCACATTAGTGGTGCATCTTAGACATATTCCATTTTTGGGAAAACCTCATGGAAGTCTTCATTCCCTTAAGATATGGTATTGACCTATCTAAAGGGATAACACATCAAAAAGTTGAGTAAGTGAATGCTAAAACTGCTTGTCCTTGTGCATATGTATCGAGAAGCTTGGTGTATGTTGGATGTGTACAAAATCAGATGTCTGCCACGCAGTGGGAGTAGTAAACTGTTACTAATCCTACCATGGAGATAAAAAACTTGATTGCAGTAATAACAATATCTTAAAAGAGGATAAGACTTTTGATATAGTGATCTCAAAGTCCTATCTTCAATAACTTAAGACTTTATAGATAGTGATCTAAAAGGTCTTAACTGCAGATGCCTTATAAGACATAAGACACGGTCTTAGTCTTAGGAGATAAAGATCTATGGGAACAAAGCTATTCTAATAAGGATAATAGAAATTACATACATGTTATAACGATTATTGAGTTGTAGTATCAAAGATACTATAACTGCTTTAACAAGATTGAGTATTGATTGCATTAGATGCAGCATTCGCATTGGATGCGAGCACTGTTACTAGGAGATATGCAAGCACCATAAAAGGACTTGGCGTAGTATCTTGGAAATAGAGTGACTGATCAGCTTACCAAGCTATTTTTTCTAAATAGCTTATGATTAGCACATGAGTATGGGTTTAAAGATTAGCCCATTATTGGCTTTTTGGGCTAGTGGGAGATTGTAGGACATGTGAGTCCATGACGAGCATTATGCAATAAATGTTATTGTAAATCATTCCTTGATCTGAAATGAAGAATAACTAATTTGCATAATATGTTCCTTAGTACAATTAGGGTTATGTACCATGGCCATATTAATGATTATAAAACTATTGATTCAAATGTTGAATCATAGAGGCTGGTGCTTGGGTGATATCTAAAGAGTTAGATTGAGGACTCATCAAGCATCATCAGGTGATTGTTAAGAAAGGATCTCCAGCCTGAGAAGGAGATGACAATCCTTTCTCTAAAGGATGATATCTAACTAATCTCTTGATGCATGTCCTCTGCATAGGAATAGAGATTCAGAGGTGTTAGATAAGTTTGGTCAAAGAGTCGACTTAACGAGATCAAGATAACCAAGTCCTATGTCGTATACTGTCACGATATAAGCACACATCTTTTGACTAGAGATAGATGTGTTACTATATGCTTAAGTATGTACTTTTGGTAGACCGATTGGCTGATGATCTCATCAACGTCTATACACCAGCGAGTTGGTATACATACAAGGGCATATGAATAATACAATTTCTCAAAGGGATCATACAAGTTCATTACTGAACTGAAAGATATGAGCTCACTCGTTTGATATTGAGATCAAATAACGTGCACGGTTGTCTCGCTTTAGAAACTTGACTGAATTTTTAGGTTTGATATATGCTTTTGGAAAGTATATGATCAATACCTAGGTATGATATATGTTTTTGGAAAGTATATGGTCAATACGAACTCCCAATGATCAAATGAAAAACTTAATGATAAAAGCCTGAAGAAGATGGTGTAAAATTGATCTAAATCTTCAGGTTATTCTAGGTCTTCCAGTAAGCATGATGTACATGTATTAGGAATACCTGAGGGTGATGTAATCATAAATGATTGTATAACCACGATGCTTCCATTCCGAGGGAGTGTTGAAACATGTCTATATTTTAGTGACTTCTCTCAGTAGAGAAGTGATCTGATCTTAGTCCAAATGTTGGACATTGATCTGAATACAATTCAGATGCAATGAGAAGATTAGATTTAAGGCTTTGATTTAGTTAAACATCTTTGGGAGGTCTCCTTGATCTGGATTTGAGATATGATCTCAATAACCAAGTCACTATATGTGGAACGTACAATCGCCCTGTCCTTATCTCCAAGTATCCACGGAGAAAGTGCATTATATTTTGAAAGAGTTCAAGAATAATTTCATAGATGAAATGTATATCCGAGCATTGAGAAATGGATAATTAAATATGATTTAATTATCATGAATAGTATAAATTTGATTCATATTATTTGACCATATAATTAGAGTTATCTAAGATAATTTAATGTGACTTAATCATCAAAGATGTGAATAATGTGAATGTGATTCATTTATTTAGGCACATGAGAATAGAGATCCAAGATAATTAAATATGATTTAATTATAAAAGATATGAATATTGTGTATAGAACTATCCATATTAATCATATATATTATAAATGTGATTTATAATATATAAGACAAAGATATTTATGAATAACATTTACAATTTAAATGTTGATGTGAACTGGATTCACATTGGACAATTAATTGAAAATGTAATTTACATTTTATTTTGGGGTGTGAATATGATTCACATTTTTCTAATGGAATGAATGAAATATTCACAAAATAATTTTGATTTATTTGGGGAATAAATTAACAAAAAATGTTGTTGTAAATTATGGAGAAATTTGTTGGACCATGATTCCATGAAATAGGAGAAGGAACCACCTTCCAGGTAAGGAGGGTGGATGTCCACCCTAGTCGTATTTGGAGTAGGGTCGTCCACCCCCTTATGGAAGGAGGCTTGCCTCCTTCCTATTTCTCCAAGGATGATTGATTTGGTTAAATTGGAATATATTGATGATTATTCAATATATTTAATTTAATTTCAGTTACTTGCTGTTGAAAATTTTTTTGCAACAAAAATCATAGCCATTGAAAGAAAGACAAATCAATCTCAACCATTGGATTTGTGTTATCCATGGATTGAGATCCATGGACCCCCAAAATTATAAAAGGAGAGCTAACCCTAGATATTTTTTAGATAACATAATTGCAAGCTCTCTCTCTCATACCCACATCCCCCCTTTTTCTCTCCTTAGAGTGGCCATCCACTCTAAACCCTAGAGAGGATTGCAATCGTTGCCACACCATTGTACCACCGCTTCGACTGCTTCTGGATCTCTGTCTCCTTCGATCCACCTCGCTCATGAAGATGACGTTGGATCTCTTGAGACGAGATAAGGAGATTCACCGCTTAGATTAACAACTTGGGTTGCGAGGAACACACGTTTCATCAATGTGCTCGCAAACGTCTCCTCTATCGGGTCAGACTTGAGATAGGAGTTCTCTTCATTTAGAGACACGATCACAACCACACTTCAAGAGGTATTCCGAAGTCTACTTTGTGGTTTAGATGAAATGATCTGAGAAGTATTCTTGGATCATGTGATTTCAATTTTTTTATATTCTGCTGCCGCAGACAACTAATGCGATTAGTCGCTCCTGATCGATTATGATGCAATCTTAATGCTTCTGTGATGTGTTTATGGGTTTTCCCATGACCTTTAGAATCATCTATCTCTCGATGGTCACGACTGTCAGCGGCTATGTGGGTTGCATTGGGATGAAGTGTGTCATCATAGGTCACGTGTTGTCGATATGTCCCCAATGCTGGAAAATCGATTTCTCGAGTCTCAAAATCAATAGTCCTTAGCCAAGGTTAAGAACTGCTTCCCAAAAATAATACGAGACTAGGTGAACTCTCCTTGATGCTCAATATCAATGGTCGTATAGTCCACTCTGAATGGAGCACCTTGGAAGGTAATGATAACTGGAACAATTCCTTTAGACAATTTTATGGATCGATCAACCATCTGAATGATCACTCTCGATTTCCTAAGTGGTCTGAGTTTAAGATTATCAAACACAGAGGTTGACACAGAGGTCGAGAGGATGTTCACAAATGAGTCATTATCAATTCTAGCATGAGTAATGATGGTGTCTTTGATTTCATATTCAACCTGGAAATTATTTCACTCTGCAGCTCTTGGTCTTTCCCCCCTTTCGCCAAGGAGTGGCCATAATCTCTCAGTCCTTGTTCTATTATTGCCCGACCTCTTGGGCATTAATCGACTCCTTACGATCCTTTGAGGTCAGGAAAGTGTTCTATGGCCTTCGTTAAGGGAATCTTAAGAATCAGTTCCTTCGTAATGGCTTCCCTAAGGGCATGATTTGATTTTTATACCATTTTCAATTTTTATGATATTTTCTAGTTTTTCATTTTTTGATCTTTTTGGGATTTTCATTTTTTTTTGTTTCTGATAGGTGATGGGGGAGTAAGAGAATGTCAAACTCTAGATTGGAAGGCAAGTGGTCAGTAGAAGAGGGAGGTAGAATAGACTCCAGCTGTACATAGTGTGTGGGTTCCCTAGTGTTTGCTTGGTTTTGAACATCGAATCCCCTTATCTCATTCTGGAGTTCAATATTTTAGTGACATTTCTCAAATTGTTAGTAAATGATTAATTTTTCTCGATAAGTCTAGAAATGTCATCCTCCAAGATGTTCTCATGACAAATCATGGGAGAATTCTGCTTAATAGGAGGATACTGCTGAGATCTTGGAGTCTCATACTCAACATACCTACACTCTGGCATGCAATGCTGGGTTGAGTATTGACCATCAGTCTAGCAGATATTGGTCGAAGCCTCATATAATGGATTTTATGTACATGGGATTTGTTGATCGGGCTCATGATTCCAATCCCCTATTTGTGTAGGCTCTTTGAATGTGTGATATGTGGGATGGTCAATGTGAGCTTGATCACTAAAGTCAACTAAGTTCATAAAATCATAATGTGACAACCTCTCCTTTCGATTTGTTCTATTGACCAAGTTGTACCCTAAGGTTAATTTACGATGTGTATGTGTGATTCGTTGACCTATCCATCGTTCATATGAAGAGAAAATGTACCTTATGGGGGTAAGTAATTCTGCCAGTTATCCATTTCAACAATGGCTTGCTCCTTGAATGGTTCTTTGATTCCAACAAATGCATATGAATAAGGTGAGTCAGCCCAGGACGAAAGTGAATCCGAAGTGTTAGAATATGGAGTAGGTGAGAAATGCGAAGAAGTGGAGAAGTGAGTCAAAGTTTTGTTTTCATATTCGGGGTTCAGTGGGGAGAAGAAAGGTGGTTGTTGAGAAACTGTCTCGAGGATTTTGCTAGAAGGAAGAGGAGGATAGGAAGTCGATCGGAGATCCGACTTCGTAGTTGGACTGGAGTGGAGATAAGAAAGGTGATTGATGATGACCCGTCTCATAGAGAGGGTTCATGGATGAGTGAGATGAGGAAGATGGTTGTACGAAAACCGTTAAGCTAACATCTTCTAGAAGGAATGAAAGTGGATTGAGACGAAAACGTGCAATTACACAGTAGGATAACACACACAAATAGACACACAAACAAATGCAAGAGCAAACCCTAGTTTCATCAACTTAACATGGTGATGGTCGTATATGTCCGATCGTTATATTTTCGTTTTTAGTTAAGTAACAAAACAATCTTTTTACACAGGCACTTAACGTGAGTCGCCTGATGCCAACGTAAGCTCCCACTATATCCAAATCAAAGAGATGATCTGCTTAGGTTTCCACGTTCAATATCACTCCCTTAAGGATAGTTGTGAGAAGCTATACACCAAAACATCTCTAAAGTCAAAGGAAAGACCTTGCAACACCCAAATCCATAAGAGTTAGAAATGGAGACTTAGGGTGCAAGTCTAGGGATTTGGCCTCTAACCTTAGTGTGTACATCCTCACCCACTCTGTCTAGAGGGACGTACCTACATACAATGATGGGGTTGCTCTCCCGAAAACAACGGTTAATTTTAGTCATTTTTGGTCCAATTCAATCAATAGTCTCGATTTTAGAGATTAATTGTCACTAATAATAAATCCAACACAAGCAATCACCTCTACCATCCAGTCCCAATTCCTTTATCCTATGTTTGAAAACTAAGAGGATGAATCAGAAAAAATGCAATAGATGAAAAGATGATGAATGCTTGAGTAAGAAGACAAACAATGTCTTTAGCTTTCTACAATGTGATATACACAACCGAATTGAAAATTTTTAAGCAAAATGAATGCAAGTTAGAGAACCATACCTACCAGATTGTTCTAATTAGCGACAAGAATTTATTTGAATTTGACTAAGTTAGAACGATCTAATGTGTGCATTATTAAAGTGTAGTATGATCCTAGTTTAAACGAGCACTATCAAGTGATATTTGACCGATGTAAAAGCTCTAAGAGCCGCGAGTGCAGGTCTAACCTATGAACTAGACAAGTCGAGCCCCACCCTCAATACGGGAGTGAAAAAGGACTCGGCACACCACAAGAACAAGTTTCCAAATTCTGGGTACACACAGAAGATTGTAAACGGAATCCAGTGGAAATAGACAATTACCTAATTATTACAAATTAACTACAAAAATAAATATAGAAATAAAATCCTAATAACTCTACACTCTCTCAAGACTCATATCGATCTTAATTTTGTCCATCCTTTAGTGATCTTATTTCCTGAAAAAACTGGTCTCCAATTCTCTTGCGTTACTCAACTACCTAGGAATACGCTCCATCACGTTGTATCCCTCGTACAAAAATAAGATGATGGTCATAGAGAGATACATAAAATAAAATAAAGAAATAAAATAAAAAACAAAAAATATAGGAAAATAAAAGAGCAATAATTACAAAGGCTGGGGATCAGACTACCCGAGGGATTAAAAACCAAATGTCTAATCTTTCTAAAAGTCCACCTAAGCCGTGCCTCACTTGCAACAACACCATCTGAAAACCCTGAAATTGCCCTCACTAATCTCGTGGAATTAATGTTTTAACATCATTCTTTGTAGGCATGCAATTCGGATTAATCAGAAAGACCAACTAAATTAATATTTAAATAAAGCGAATGGTTAGATTTATTTTTTTATTTGGGCAAGCCCGAGGTCGAACTCAAGGAGGCCGTTGTCTCCTTAGGCCAATTAATAGATGATCTAGATGTCAGGTTTTCAGAGAAGCATTTTTTGTATTTTTTAAGCAATTAAAGACGAAGTGCAATTTAGGGCAAGTTTGGGGGCTAAAATGCAATTTTCTGTCAAATGAAGTCCAAAAATCCGAAAACTTTCCATAATGTGAAAATATGCAAAACTAATCTACTGTGATTTTTTGGAATTTTATGATACAAAATGAATTTATTATGCAGACTGTGTGATTTTAATAATTAGCAAACCTAATTATTTTTTAGAATTAAAATTATCCTAGATTTGTCTATGTGAGACATATCCAGAACAACTTTTATTTCCTTATAATACTAAGTGCACAATTATTTAAAAAAAAATTACTCTGATCTCAAAACCATTTATTGTGACCTAGACATGCATGTAAATTAAATAATTTCTGGATACAAAATAGAATACAATTAATTATATCTAATGTGAATTTTTGAAAATTTTTAGAGAAATGGGTGATTTCTTATGAATTTTAGAGCACACAATGGGTAAAATATGTAAATTTCCACCAACTTAATTATATTAAATCAACCACAATTCACAAAAATACCAATAAACATCCATAAGATAGAGTAAATTGTTCTACGTACCATTTTTAGAATAAAAAATATTATAACTAATGATTATTCAAAAGATAATGCAAGGACATGGGTTTGAATGAAATACAAAAAATAAAATGGATAATAAAAATAAATATGCTGACTGGACTAAAAAGAAATTAGCCAAAACCCTAAGGATTTTATTCAATTCTTGCAAGGGGCATGTGCCGTGCACACGACTTCTGGTAGGCAGGGTCTTTTTTGTAATATCTTGGACGTTAGAGGGCGTTAATGCAAATTTCTCTCTACCACCTCATGCTACTTATGTGAGGGGGTGGGGAAGAAGGGAGCGACGTGCGAATGAGGGCATGCAGACGAGGGAATTGGAGCAAGGTGGAGGAGCGTCGAGGCGGAGCTGGTGGGGGCGATGGCCAGCGAAGCAATTCGTGGGCGGCTATCGCGCAACTCTCTGGTGGCAATCTCCTCTGCTGCAGACATTCAGAGGAAAGAGTGGATGGTTCGAGCGCAATGAAGGAACTCCAATTGAGAGGTCCAAATGGAGGAGATCTGTGAGGCTTCATTCCCTCATGATGCAGACGAAGAGTCGAGTCGATTGCACGATGGAGCTCCTCGACGTGTACTGAAGTAAGGGCTGAGGGTGCGTGCCTCGATATGGAGGCACGCAGGACATGGCTGGAGTTGGGCGAGGGAGAGTGAGGCTGGAGCGGAGAGGTGGTGCTCGAACCTCACGCAACACATGCCCGAGGGTCGAGGCAGCTCGGCAGCGGTCGGCAGGGGTGATCGATGAGAGGTGAAGGTGATGGTCGTGCACGTAGAGGCACATGGAAGTCGAGGAGGGTGGGACAAGGGCGGTTGATGGTCGTTTGTATATGGGTACATGCCTGGAGATGCTCGGCTAGCCAAGGTTGAAGGGCAAATACGTCCGGTGGATGAAGGAGGCTCAAGGAGCTCGTTGGCGAGGCGGTGCGATTTGGGGTTGCGATTGCAAAGTAGAGGAAGGTCAGAGGAATGAGAAGAGAAAATAGAACGAAAGGTAAAAGGCCGTGAAGGATGCATAAGAAGAAGGGTAAGAGAATATGAAGTAAAAGAAGGAGAATGATTCATCTGTGGGTGTGGTGATCGATCGCCACCATCATTGCTAGAGAGCTCGGTGAGCTCGAGTTGGGCGGCTGCAGAAGAGCTGCAGCAGCAGAAGGAGGTGTTCCCCTTCTAGATCTCACCACTGTAGAGCTACTAGAATGTCATCGCGCTCTAGAAAAACCCTCTCTCTATCACCAATGGGCCTTCGAGGCCAGTGGCTCCTGTTCTCTCTGGTGGTGGATGATCCACATGGCTGCGACGATGGTCACTCTCTTATGGGTCGTTGGCGAGAGGTGCATGGGATCTAGTCGCGAGGATAGTTGCCATGGGGAGCAGGTGGTTGGCCGCATGGTGGAGTGGATCAAGGGGAGATATATGAGAGGGAAATGCGGAGGGAGTGGTTGGGTATAGAGGACTGAGTCACGGTGAGTGTGAGCCAACAGTGGCGGAAAAGGTAAGCTGCGGGTCATGCACTGCCCGCTGGAGGTGGGGCGGTTGAACCGCCACCGCAAAGGCAAAAGAGAGAGGGAGGAAGAGGGGGGCAACATGGCATGTGGCGGTGCGACCACGTGGTGAGGATAATTAAATATAATTAAAATTTATAAAAATAGAAATAAAATAATAAATAATATATATTTAATGACACATGGCGGCTCCAGGAGCTGCCACATGTCACTCCCAGAAAATTCAATAATTAGAATAAAAGAAAAAAATAACAAATGAGGGCAAATCAAAAATAGTTTGCATGAAAGTTATTTATCTAGACAAGATCTACAACTTTGTGAAGGACCCAACACCAAAAAAGATCACTTGCAAAAAAAGTATTTTTAGTGGTACTCTATATGTATAAATACTGAATTTTTGTATTTTACAAAATTTTTGTAATTTTAAATAAGTAAAAATCAAAAAAATAAAACTAGGTAAAATATAAAATAAATATACACACCTTAATCTATTTTTGGATTTTTAATAACTAAGAAAATAAATAAAAAAAATTAGATGGGCAAATATATTGATACTTTATAAAGACTCAAGGAGATTTATTTTCTTTAATTTTCATTATAATTTTTATTTGGATTTTTGCATAATTTATTAAACAATAATCAAAGAAAATAAATGTAAAAGAAATAAATCAAAAGGGGTTATTTTTATACATAAATTAATAAGGTCAAATTAGTCAATATGTACAATATACAATGAGGCTCCAAAATCCAAGTTTTGCACATGAACTCCGATTCTTTTGAACTTGTTCTTATTTTGTAGATAACTGAATGTACATTAATTCAAAAGTGAGTAAGGGTCCATATGAGATGTATAAGAAAGATATCCACTTTTACGGCTTTTAGTCTCAAAACTAGGGTTTGGTTTTTATTGGGCAAATATACAAGCTAGTATTTTTTGATATTTCTTCTTTATTAGTGTTAGTAATATGTATACTATAGAGTTGCTTTTATATTATTTAGAATTAGTGAAAAATAAATAAAAATAGGAGAAGTTATGGTATTATACATGTGATAATATACAATGTTTTGGGCTTCTCATTTAATGCAATTACGCTTGCTAAAATGCGAATATTATTTATAAGTGCATGAATGATAATAATACAATATATATGGATAAATGTAGAAAATTACTTGGGAACATATATCTATTTCCATCTTTTAGAGTAATGAGTCACATATTTATCTACCAATACCCTTCACACACTAGAGACAAGTATTCAATGTTCATGCGGGATGCTTTGAGAGAGGGTTGATCTAAGATGACTTTTGAGTCGGGATTAGGAAATGACTTGTATAGCTTGGAAGTTGCTGTTCTATAAACCCTAATTCTCATAAGGATTTCTGCCAAATTATTAATCCAAAGGTCAAGTTGAGCTCCATTTTTAACTTTGTTCATGACCTTGCTGTGGAAACCAATACCATTTCATATATGCATTTCATTTTAGTTGCTCGGAGACGTGCACGGTTTAAGTATAAAGGTTTGATGAATCTGTGATTCATCACTCTAAAATATAAAAATAGATATATGTTCTCAAGTAATTAGCTGTATCTAATCATCTATATTTCATTTTTATCATCCATGCTTATGTAAATAATATTCACATTTTAGCATGCATAATTGCATTTAATAAGAAGATAAAGATGGTGTATATTATCAGATGTATAATACCATATTTTATTTGATTTTAAATTATTTTCACTAGCTACACATAAAATAAAATCAACTTTATTGTGTATATGTTAGTAACACTAATAAAAATACTAAAAAGTACTAACTTGTGTATTTACCAAAAAAAGCCCAAACCCTATCTTTACTGTAAATGTGAATATCTCTCTCGTACAATCTTCTATGAACCAGTACTGACTTTTGAATTAATATACATTCAACTTTCTACAAAAACATGACCAAATTCAAAAGAACCGGAGTTCATATGTGAAACTTGGATTTTGGAGCCTCATTGTATATTATATATGTTGACAGTTTTGACCTTGTTATTTCATGTAAAAAATAACTATTTTTGGTTTATTTATTTTTCATTTCTTTTTCATTTATATTTAATAAATTGAATCCAAATAACATTTCAGTAAAAATCAAAGAAAAGAAACCACCCTGAGTTTGTATATAAGTCCCCCTTATTTTATTTCTTTATTTTCCTAATTATTAGAAATCCAAATAATAGATTAAATTGTAAATATTTATTTTTTATTTCATTTTATTTCATTTTGATTTCTACCTTATTTAAAAATTATAAAAAAGTGCAAAATATAAAAATGCAGTAATTTATATCGTTAGAGTACCGCTAAAAATACTTTTTGTATAGCTTATCTGTTTTGGTTTTGGTCCCTTCACAAAAGTTGTATAGCTCATCGAGATGAGAAACTTTAATGGAGACCACTTTTTGATTTGAACTTATTTTCTATTTTTTTATTTTTCTTTTGGTTTAATTTCTTAATTTTCTAGGAGCGACATGTGGTATCTCCTGGAGCTGCCACATGTCATCACCTTTTATTTTTTTTATTTTTTATTTAATTTAATTTATATTGTTTTCTTGCAATGTGGCAGCCTACGATGCTTGCCACGTGGCATCTCCACCTTCCCCTTTGCCCTCTACCCTCGGGTGGTGCCTGCGACCTGTTGCCCTCGCCAACCAGCGTCCTACATCCTCCACATCCCACTTTCACACGTCTCCTCCTCGCAACCATCACCACACTTATTTACCTCCATCCGCTCCAACCAACTCCCCCTTCATCATATCCATCTCTCCCTCTCGCATGTGTTTCTCAATGAAAACCTAACGACCCCCATAAAATGACTGTCATTGCACCACCACACCCCCATCCGTCGATGGAGAGAGAGAAATCCCAGCTTCAGAGCCTTTCTGTTGATAACATGTGTTAAATTCTTAGAGGCAACGACAACCTTATCTCTCCGACGAGCGCGATCTAAGGTGGGACTTTCCCCTTTGTTGCAGGAGAGCCTTGCTCACGGTTGCCCAGCTTCTTGACGGCAACCACTACCGCCAATCGAGGCCAAGATAACTGCTGGAGCTTCGAGCTCTAGCACATCTTAGGCGAGGAAACCTTCAGGTAGAACCCTCTTCTCTTATTCTTCCTCTCCTCTCCTTCTTCTCCTCTTCTTCTTCCCTTATTCTTCTCTTCTTCTTCTTCTTCTTCTCCTCCTTTTCATGACCGCCCCTTGGGATTCCCTCCAATAAACTCTGCTACTCCTCCGCTCACTCCACAACACTCATGCTCCACCACCGACGACACTTCTTTCCACCAAAGCACTGGCCTTCAACTTCGCAACGCACACCTCTACCTTCGCACCTAGAGCAGCACCGCTCCGCCTCGATCTCCTTGACTTTCATGTCCACCGATCGTACATCCTTGTCAACTTCATCATCGCTTGCCTTGATCTACTCTCCGCCCACCGCGCCTTAGCCTCAATCGCTCGAAGCATCATCGTTCGACACTAGGAGGTTCGACGATCTGAGCCTCAACAAAGAACACATGAGCTTCAACTGCCATCCGAACCTCAGCTCAGGTACCCAAGCCTCCAGGTGCATGTGCTGCTTGGGCAAATTACACCAAGGCCCCTTGGCTTCCAAGGAATAATGCCAAGGGCCTCCACTCTGGCCTGCACGTGCAATGCATGCGTTCCCCGGACAAATTGCACTTGATCCCTGTGGGCCTTGGTGATTTCACATAGGCCCCAATCAGTATATTTCCTTTATTCATTTTATATTCCCTATATTGCATTCTTACCCACGTCTTTGCACCATACTTTGAACTATCATTTGTCATCAATTTTAAATTTTAAAAATTGCATGTTGTAGCTCAATCAGTTCTCTATCCAGTGAATAATTATTTGCAATTTTATGAGTGTGTTCAATTTATTACAATTTCTTTGTTGCTAAATTGCAAACTTTACCTATATGAGCTTATGCAATTCCTATAAAATTATACATACTCTAAAAGTTTGCCAAAAATCAGTATTTGTGAAATAATTTTTCTCTTTCATTTGCCAAAAAAATATCTCATTTGCATGCATGGTAGCATAAATAAATAATTTCATGATTATAGGTATTGATTTCTAGTTATAGGTAATCTCAATATTTTTAGGGTTTATATTTTTTCCTGGATAGATCATCTTTAAATTTATCTAGGATAATTTTAGCTCTGAAAATTAATTAAGTTTGCTAATTATTTAAATTAATTTACTCAAATTCACATGGTCTTCATATTTAATTTTTAATAAATTCATTGTACATCCACAATTTCTAAAAAAACCACAGTAGCTTAATTTAGCATTTTTTTATATTTTGGTCAAGTTTTAGGATTTTTGGACATTATTTGACTAAAAATTGCATTTTAACCTCTAAACTTAGTTAAAATTACATTTCCCTCATTAATTGCATAAAAAAATAAAAATGATCCTATGAAAATCTAGTTTCTCTTTCGTTTCAAAATTGACCTAAGGAGATAGTGGCCTTCCGGAGTTCGACCTTAGGCTTGCCTAAGTAAAAAATCTGAATGCCCACTTTAATTGGAAAATTAATTAAGTGGACTTTTTGATTGATCCATGATTGCCTGACTACAACGGATATTAAAGTTAATTCCTTAAAATTAACAAAGGATAATTTTGGGTTCATCATTTCTCCATTAGAGATGGTGTGTTCCAAGTACACAACACATAGCCATGTGATACATGGTATCTTATCTTTCGCTCTACCTTGCTGACCCAAGCACATGTCGAGTAGGCCTTTGCTTGTACTATTCCAGTTACGCTAGAGTGCTTTGTCTTGGAGATTTACAACCCAGTCTACTATCCACACTTGTTTTTGGTTAGTGGGCTTAGGGTGTAACCTTCTTTATCATATGGTTTACACCCCAAACTATCCATCACTCAAGGAAGGTGAGTCCAGAAACAAAAAACCAATTAAATCTTTTCATATGACTAATATGAAATATCTCGTAGAAAAAATAATATAGTCACATGTGAATCATTGGTTAAATCCCTAGCTTGGGATATGAGTGAGTTCGACCATGGTTATGAATTCATATTGATACCCTACATGACATGAGATGTCCAAGAGCAAGAAGAGTGCATACATAATTGATTTTGTTTATGGTCAACTGCTAATTTTTAAACATGGAAATCTTGTTAATATGATAACATTTATTCATATTTCCACACACACATACACACACTTACGCACGCACGCATGCACACACAAACAAATACACACACAACACACAGGTTATATGGGGCTGCCTCCTGGGGGACGACAACATGGCTTCCCTCGCCCTATTTTCCCCCAATTGTTTTTAATTATTTGAGAAATATCACCATATATATTCATCTATATATCCCTCCAATACATCATTCAAATTTCGTCAGAAACGGAGACTCCCATGTCCTCCGTCTAGAACAGGTCGATTACAACAATGTTTAGACCGTTGAAATTACCTATTCTAGATAAAGGGCATAGGAGTCTCTGTTTCTGACGAAATTCGAATGACATATTGGAGGGATATATAGATGAATATACATGGTGATATTTTTCAAAAAAAAAATTGCTGAAAAATAGGGTGGGGGTAGTCCCATTTTTTCTTATATATATATGATTGTTTATGAAATCAAGTATACTTTCCTTTTTCATTTCATATATTTGTTGATTATATGCAGTTTGTGCCAGTATCCATTACTGGGCCATTTGAATAATCTGTTGTACCCTTTGATTTTCCAAATCAGGTTGCATGTTTACTGGTTAAGACAATTGAGATGATTTGCAGGAAATGCTACATTGATATATGATTGACAAGATTTAAAACATCCAATCCTTGTTCTCCTTACTCATTTTAGCGATGTTGTACCTTTTAGATGGAGAATGTTGGAACGGTTTTGGAACTGTATTGTAGGTTTAAGGAGAATTATGCTTGTAAAATTATGTATTGTAATGGAGCTGCACATTATTAATAACATAACAGACATCATTACATTGAGATATTGTATATTTCTTCTTCTTTATGTTATAAATGGTAATTTTCTGTACTCGATGTGGTTGTGCATGTATCCGGGTTGTGGATGTCAAGTGAAGCGATCAAAAGATGACTGGACATCTTGTCTCCCTCGTTGAAACAGGTCGCGGGGAGCGGGGTGCCACATGTGATACTGGGAAGAGTTTTTCTCTATCCACTTATTGTAGTCACTCTTTCAAAAACCACCAAACCCTACCTAAAATATTTAATCTATAAAAATGATAATATCTAGTTAGAGAAATACATTTAAGGTAAAGATAACATTTATAATAGTTTAAAAGAGGTGTACTAATGATCGATATTTATGAACATGTTATACCTCATTCATGAAACTTCTTTTATTTTCTCTTGATTTTGCCGGCTTCTTCACCGCAACTTGAAGAGCCATCAGGAGCTTCGGATGAGAGATGAGGTTATGCTTGTAGTGGTATCTTGAAGTTAGACAAAATGTTAAAAATATACATTAATATATTAAAAATGATGATGTTAGATTCATAAAAAATGATATATGATGACAATAGTAGATAATTACATAATTACACTACTTAAAAACATAATAAAGAAAATGGAATGCCATTTTTATTCAATGATTTTTAATAATGCCCAACCACACTTTTACCCCTTTTCGAACTCTTTCCTTCATATTCTCCCTCATAATCTACATGTCCTTTGCATAAGAATGGAGATTCGAAAGTGTTGGAATAATCAAGTCAAAAAATTGACTTGATGAGGTCGAGATAAACTAAGATCTGAATCGTAACTGTCACAATCTGGCAGACATCCTTTGACCTGAGACAGATATGCATCTATATGCTTGCGTATGCACATTTGACAAACTAATAAGTTGGTGACCTAGACAAGGTCCATATACCGGTGCGTTGGTGTGCATATGAAGTCGTATGAGATGTATGATCTCTCGAAGGAATCATACATGTTCATAATTTATGAACCAGGAGATAGAGCTCACTCATGAGATATTTTGGGTCAAAATGAATTCCATGCATGGTTGTCTTGTTTATGAAATAAGATACAAATTCGAGATATTAATATATGATTTTGAAAGTATATGATTAATATTGTCGCCTAATAATCAAATGAAAATTTATTGATATATTCTAAAGAAGACCGTCAAACCAGGGTTTGAACTTCGAATTTATCAAAGTCTTCTAGTATGAAGGATGAATGAGTATTGAGAATACTTAAGGTTACATATGTTGCAATGGATCATCTACCTGACACTTCCATTACGAGGGAGTGATGAATTAGGATGGATTTTAGTGACTCCATTTAGCTAGATGATTTGTGATTTAATTGGATTAAATCACAATTCATTAGAATCCAATTTCCAATTGCAATTCCAATTTAATGTCCAAATGTTGAAAATAGAAATGGTCATGTAAATAGAAATATACAATCTCCTTGAGATCATTTCTTAGCTCCAAATTATTTGGACTATGATTAGAAGTCAAGGAAGCTGGATTCAACTCACCGACACTTAGTCTAGCTCATGGAGAGTGTGATGTGTTTCGTTGAGCTCAGTGAGAGTGTAAAGTTTTAGAATTTGAGCTCAACATTCGTAGGTGATGGATTTTTGCAAAAATGGTATAAACTCTGAAATTGGATAGTTATCCACATTTCAAGTCACTATACATGGATAGTATTATCTCCCCGATATTATCTCCATGTATCTGCATTTGTATCTCATGAGTCCTAATTAGATTAGGACTCATACCTATTGATGTTAATATTGCAATAACAATAGTTATTATCACATAAGGGTAATTATGTGAACATGATTAACAAATATATCTCATTAATTAATGTGAACAGTGATTCACAATAATTAATATTTATATGTATATGATTCATGTAAATATTTACGTAAATATGATTTACATCATATTTCCAAGGTATGAAAATGTGTGAGTTTGATCCACATTAATTTGTAGATGTAAAATGGAATTACATTTAATTTTGATCCCATGAATACGATTCATAAGCTTTGAGGATTAATTCCATAATTTCTCCAATTTTTGATAATGGGATTATCAAGTTAGTTAGTTAATAGATAAAAAGGCAACAACTTTAACTAATTTTAGCTAATAAGTTGTTGCTTATTTATTTTTAATTAGTTAAATGGGAAATAAAAAGAGACAATCCTTATTGAATTAGGACTTTCTCAAAGACCTTGATTTAAAATCCAAGGGACTACGACACACATGTTGGACATGTGATGTAAGTATAAAAGGAGGGCAATGCCCTCTCTTTTGAAACACAATTTGGAGAGCAATAGTCCTTAAAAAATTGTGACCTTTGAGAAATAGACGAGTATTAAGAACCTCCATCTCTCATACGCCTCTTCTTGTTGCTCTCGTCAACGTTTGGGTTCATGGGAAGGAACGTCTTTCATCTCCGCACCCACGAGAGAGACTTCTGCAGACAGGACTTGATTCGGGAGGTTTCTTCATTTAGAAACTTATGCTTCAAGAGGTAACCCTGATATACATCCTTTATTCATTGCGAATATCGTAAATTATTTTGGAAATTATTTCCTTAAAATTTATAATTTCTGATTGCACACATTGTTGTGCTACATTTTCTAGTTCATACGATGAACTAACATTGTTTTGGCAAAATATTTTGCATTACTACGATGCATAATAAATAAAATTTTAATTTACATCAATTGGTATTAGAGTCATAGTTTAGAGGATATGGATTGCATCCAAGTCCGATGAACAATCAACTAGATCATCTCAATTATCGAGTACATTGTCTTGCGACAATTTCAACAATTCGAATGATTCGACAACTTTTAAAGTTGCAACTATTATCTCCTGTTTTTAAATATAATTTTTGGATATATATATATATATATATATATATATGTGGGTTTTAGGAGGTCTGTACTCATACCCAAATGATGAACCAATTGTTGGTGACATTCATGAGAAGATTCATATGTTAAAATCGACTACATAGACCAATTTCATCCATAGATCATAGCATTAAAGTTATGAGTTCTTAGGTACTCTTTTTGGGTCATATAACATAATAATATACTGATTAACTAGTCATAAATTAATCCCCAATTAGTGCGAAAAATTTTCACGCAATTCCGACTTTGCGGCCTTGAGAAATTGGATTTCTCCATAGATGGAATTGGAAGAGGACGATATCGCCTTATTGACTTGTTTCTCATATTTAAGACTCAAAATTGATGGAGATATATTTTATATATTTATCTAAGGGGTTGGAACTAATATTTTATAAATATTAAGGATCGTTATGAATTTTAAGTCCAAGTTATATGATGCAATCTAATTTGAAGTGCGATGGTTGCATCTTGCAAAATTGAAATTTAAAATCATTGTTTATTTATTTTAGTAATATGCAATAAAATAGAATGTATTTTTATGTCATATATTTCCTGATTAACTATGCATTGAATGTTTACAACGTAATTAGAAATCGTGTAATTAATTCAATTAATTTCACGAATTGTCTCGATTGTTGCACTAAACATCTTTCGCAATTGAAATTATTTTGATTTGCATTTGCAGTAGAAGCGCTCCCTATTAGCATTGTTTGTCCGACCTGGCTGGACCAATTTCGATGAAAGGTGACATGAGGAGTCATGACACACTTTAACAACTAAAATTGAATCATTAAATTTTACTAAGTGAGGGTGTAATAGTATATGGTAACATCAAGTGCATAAAAGATCAAACCCTTGTTGGGACCACTCGTTTCATTTTTTTAATTAGATTAAACTAAGACAATGAGCATGTGTCCTAACTCTTTCTCTTGATTATCATGAGAATATGATTCGAAATGACTAATCATTAGTTTAAACATGATATGGGCTAAGTCATATGATGACATCCATGATCTCCCGTCATTGAGGAGAACTCAGTCATCATAAGTTGTATTTTTGGAGATGCTCATGCATAGTCATGACTCCGGAATACACAATCACATGGATTGGATTCTTCGTTTCTCGAAAGAGATGGGCAATATATGTAGTGACCCCAATGTTGTTCTCCATATTATTGAGGCGGCATTAGATTGTGCATAGCGTAAATTGATATTCGCTCATTGACGACCAGTTTAATCGATAACATGCTAACTTCATATATGTGGGGGATGTGGGTGTTGAAGACCAAACTGAGAATACAAGTTGGACTTGTAAGGTGGAAAGGGTTCCTACTTCTTTCTTTGTAGTTGCATTTTCTCATTTTATTGGGGTGCAATGAAAATGGAAAGGAGACTCAGATCTTGTAGTGAGGCCTTTGGTTAGCATGCCTCATGCTTCGAAAGCTTATAAGGGAAAGCATTTTAAAGTACAAAAAAAAGAGAACTCTTGATTTAAAAATATTAAATTATTTAATTTCCTTAATCAAGATATTAAAGTGTATTCTAATTTTCCTTTTATTTAAGATGAAATCTCTCAACCTATTTAATAATCTACTTAAGGTCAATTGGTTGACCCATCCAAATTATTCGGATTGGATCCATAATTTGGAACTCGTACTTGAGACAGAACATATAGCATGTGCGCTCTCATATGTAAAGTATGAGAACCCTCAGACAATGGATGCCTATGAATTCAACAAGAAGTGATACATGGATCATTCGATCATTCGTTGCTACATTCTTGGATCATTGTCCAATGTGCTTCAGAAGCAACATATAAACATTGAATCTACTCATGACATCCTCATAAATTTGAAAGAGATGTATGGAGATGTGAGTTGCACTTTTTCTACATTAAAATCCACTGAGGAAATTATGAAGAAAGAATTTCCCTCTAGCGATGCAATGGTTGCACATGTTAAAGGGAAGCACAAGAGGAAGCATGGATCTCGGAAAGATATGATTTAAGAGAAGAAGAAAGATCAAACTATTGATCAATCTTCTAAATCTTCAACACATTTGACACCCATAGAGACGGATCTCTACCATCACTCAATAAGGCAGGATTGTGGAAGGATAATCGTCCAGAATATCTAAAGTCCTTAGAGAAGGATAAAAGTATAACATTGTCAAATAAGAAATCCACATTCATCATTGAAACCAACTTACTCGTAGGACATGAAGGAAGTTGGATTATTGATTCTGGTGTTTCTATACATGTATGCAATCAGTTGCATATGTTTCAAGACACCAGAAATCTTGATGAAGTTGAGATAATCATCCAAATGGGATCTGAGGCAATTGTTGCTGCAATCGACACTAGGACATGTAGACTATAATTATCCAGTGTGAGTCCTTGATATTACAGATTGTATCTATGTGCCAAATGTTAGAAGGAACTTACTATATGTATCTAAGCTGGTTAGACATGGATACACTTTTCTTTTCTGTAATAAATTTACCATAAATCGTTATGGTAATTTTTTTAGCAAATGGTTCTCTAACACCAGGTGGACTCTATGAAGTGAACATGTATAATTATGTTATGAATGTCAATACAACTGATAACATTAATATTAATAGTAATATCGAAACCCCTAAACGATCAAGGGAGTATGGAGATCATTTAATTATGATTCGGCATCAAGGACTTGGACATGTGTCTGTTGATAGGAAAAATGACTGGTGAAGGATAGACATTTGGATTTTCTGGAAGTCCGTAATTTACCAACCTGGGAACATTGTATTTGTGGAAAAATTTCCCACGTACCCTTTTCTAAGACAAGTGAATGATGCAAAGGTATATTGGACTTGATACATACTGATGTATGTGATCCCTTTCGTATGGTAACTCAAAATGGGCATCAATATTATGTGACCTATATCGATGACTATTTACGTATGGTTTTATCTTCTTGTTACATCATAAATATGAAATATTTGAAAAGTAGAAAGAATTCATGGCTTTGGTTGAGAACCAAACAAGAAATAAGATAAAACTGATTCGATCTAACCGAGGTGGCAAATACCTCTCAGATGAATTCAAAGAATATCTTAAGGAGAGAGGAATTATTTCCAATCTCACACCTCCAGGTACTCCTCAACTCAATGGAGTTGCAAAGAGAGACAACATAACTATGTTGGACATGGTAAGATCAATGATGAGTAAAGCAAACTTACCTCTTAGTATTTGTGGACATGCTGCAGAGACTGCAACCTATGTCCTAAACAAGATTCCTTCTAAATTTGCACCCAAAATTTGTCATGTGCTTTAGTATGGTACCAATCCAAGTGAATGGCACTTGAGGATTTGGGGTTATTTGGTCCATGCTAAAAATATGGATACAAGCAAATTGGAATCTCACACTAGAGAGTGCCACTTCATTGGATACATATAGAACAATATAGGACACCAACTTTATGATCATGAGACTCAAATGGTATTTGTTTCTAGAGATGTCAATTTTCGAGAAGATGAATTTCTTAAAAGTCAAGAAAATAATGAAGTTAAGGAACTAATCGAATCTAGCGAGATCGATGAAGTTCCTACACTAAAAACTTAAGATATAGTTGAAAATGACACGACCGTGCCTCCTAGAAGGAGTGAAGGATATGGTGAAATCTTTAAGCACATCACGGAAGCATGAGGATCACATCGTATGCGATCGGGAGCGACTAGTCGCACTAGTTGCTCGAGGCAGCGGAATTTAAATTTTTTTATGCGATGAAACCACATGATCCAAGAACACTTCTCGGATCGTTTTATCTAAACCACAAACAAATATTATGGTTATCTCTTGAAGAATGATTGCGATCGAGTCTCTAAACGAAGAGACCTCCTGTCTCAAGTCCGATCCGACAGAGGAGACGCCCGCGAGTGCGTTGATGAAACACGTGCTCCTCGTAATCCATATTCATGATCCAAGCGGTGAATCTCCTGATCTCGTTACACGAGATCCGACGTCTTCTTCACGAGCGAGGCACACTGAAGGAGACAAAGATCCATGAGAAAATAATCCGGCAGCATAACGACGATGCTGCGGCAATGGCGACTCTCTCCAAGGCTTCCATGGTGGACAATCATAATGAGAGAGGGAGAGATGAAGTGTAGAGAAAGAGAGAGAGAGAGCCTTATGTTCATCATCCTTTTGAAGAGCAAGGGATGCCCTTCAATTTATAATATTTTGGTATCCATAGATCTCAATCCATGGACAACACAAATCCAATGGTTTACATTGATTTGTGTTTCTTTTAATGGCCAAAATGTTGTTGTAAAAAAACACAACAATAATTAATTTAATTAAATTAATATATGTATTGAACATAGTTTTATTTATAATAAATCAATCTTCATTGGAGAAATAGGAAGGAGGAAAGCCTCCTTCCCTAAGAACAAGGGGGACGACCACTCATTCCATAAGGAGAGGGTGGCCGTCCACCCTCTTCATATGGCAAGTGGCTCCTTCCAATTTCATGAGAATCCATATCTCATGTGCATCTCTAACATTTTGCAACAATTTTTTATTGTAAATTTATTTCACAAAAATAAATCCAATTTATTTTGTGAACATTTCAATCATGCCATTGGAAGTTTGTGAATCACATTCACAATCCAAAATAAAATGTGAATTACATTTTCAATTAATTATCCAATGCAAATCCAATTCATATCAACATTTAATTAACAAATGTAATTTACAAATAGCTCTATCTTACATTTATAATATATATGATTAATATGGCTAGTGCTATCCACATTATTAAATATCCATGATGATTAAATCACATTTAATCATCTTAGATCTCTATTCTCATATGCCCAAATAATATGAATCACATTCACATTATTTACATCTTTTATAATCAAATCACATTTAGTTATCTTAGCTAACTCTCCATATAATATGAATCAAATTCATATTTTTCATGATAATTATATCACATTTAATTATCCATTTTCTCAATGCTCAGATACATATATCAACAATGAAATTATCCATGATCTCTTTCAAGTATAAAGCACTTTCTCTGCGAATACTCGGAGATAAGGACAGGGCGATTGTATTATTCCACATATAGTAACTTGGATATTGAGATCACATCTCAAATCCAGATCTTGCGGACCTCCCAAAGATACTTGATTAAATCATGGCTGTAGATCTAATCTTCTCATTACATCTGAATCACATTCAGATCAAGATCCAATATTTGGATTAAGACTAGATAACTTCTCTATGAGAGGAGTCACTGATATCCAGACCTGTTTCATCACTCCCTCGGAATGGAAGCATCATGGTTACACAATCGTTTATGATCACATCACCCTCAGGTATTTCTAATACATGTACATCCTGCATACTAGAAGACCCAGAATAAATCCGAAGATAAAGATCAATTTTACACTGTCTACTTCTGGGATTTATCATTAAGTTTCTCATTTGAATATTGGGAGTTGGTATCGATCATATACTTTCCAAAAGCATATATCATACCCATGTGTTGATCATATACTTTCCAAAATCATATATCAAACCTACAAATTCAGTCGAGCTTCCAAAGCGAGACGACCGTGCACGGAATTTGATTCTTCCAAATATCTCATGAGTGAGCTCATGTCCTCCAAATCTCTATTCATATGCAGAGGACCTTCATCAAGAGGTTGGTCAGGCATCTACCTTTAGAGAAATGATTGCCATCTCCTGCTCAGGCTGGAGATCCTCTCTTAATAATCATTTGATGGTGCTTGATGAGTTCTCAATCTAACTCTTTAGATATTCATCAAAGCGCCAGCCTTTATGATTCAATAATTGAATCAACAACTGTATGATCATAAGATGGTCGTGGTACATAACCATAATTGTACCAAGGGACCTATTGTGCAAATTCTTTATTCTTCATTTCAGATCAGGGAATGATATTTGCTATAACAATTATTGCATAATGGCTTGTTGTGGGCTCGCATGTCCAACAATCTCCCACTAGCCCAAAGAGCCATTAATGGGCTAATCATTTAAACCCACACTCATGTGACAATCATAGGCTTTTCATACAAATAGCTAGGTAAGTTGATCAGTCACTCTGTTCCCAAGAAACTGCACCAAGTCCTTTTACGGCACTTGCATATCTCCTTGTGACAGTACTCACATCTATTGCAAATGTTGCATCTTATGCAACCAATACTCAATTTTGTTAGATTATAATGTCCTTGACACTACAACTCAATTATTGTTATAACAAATATGTAATTTCCGTTATCCTTATCAGAATACCTATATTCTTGAAGATCTCTATCTCCTAAGGTATCTGCAGTTAAGACCTTTTAGGCCACCATCTATAAAGTCTTAAGTTCTTGAAGATAAGACTTTGAGATCACTATTTATAAGTCTTGTCATCTTTTAAGATATTGTTATTACTGCAACTAAGTTTTTTATCTTTATAGTAGGATTAGTAACAGTTTACTACTCCCACTGCATGGCAGACATTTAGCATACACTCGGCTTCTCGTAACTGATGCACAAGGTCAAGCAGTTCTAGCATTCACTTCTTCAACTCTTTGAGGTGCTATCCCTTCATATAGGTGAGTACCATATCTTAAGGGAAGGAAGCCTTCCTTGGGTTTTCCATGAATGGAATATATCCAAGGTGTACCACTAATGTGACGGTCCCAATACCCTCTTTTCTTTTTGCTTCTGAACACTTTCAAAACTAAGATCCAATAGGTATCCATGAGATCATATCTCAAGGTATGGAAAAGCCAGTCAATAAAACACTTATTATTATCATTATGTCATTCTAAATGATTAGGATATCATCTACATTTAGCATGATGAACACAATGCCACTCCCACTAAGGTTCACACGGTTCATCAAGATTCTATCTGAAATCATAACATTTATAATTTCATCAAATCTTATGTTCCAACTACAAGAAGCTTATTTAAGTCCATAGATGGAGTTCTTCAGCTTGCAAACCTTGCTTTACTAAACTATGAAGCCCTGGGGCTACTTCATATGAATAACTTCAGAGAAGTATTCATAGAGGAATGCAATCTTGACTTACATCTTGAAGATGTCAAAGTCAAGTTGTTTAGCTATAATTAGCAATATTCGAATGGGTTTAAGCATGGTCACTACAAAGCAAGTCCCATCGCAAGCGATATCTTCTTTCTCTGTGTATAAGGTCTTTACCTTCTCATTAGTTTCCCTCTTGTTCTTGAAGATCCATCTACACATTAACGGGTCTTACCCATATAGGTGGATCCTTGAGGGTCCATATACAACACTTGTATATGAAGTCTAATTTATACTTTTATTGCTAGCATCCTTCTTTCCATATCATGATCCTCAGAAGCTTCATCACATGAAGTAAGATCATTGTCAGACTTAACTGACCTATGGAATCCATCATCAAACTCATCTGAAGAGGTATTAGTGTTTCATCTTTAATTGTCCTTTTAGTTTTCGATTTCAGGAGCCTCGTAATCTTCTCAAGATTCAATGAGTTCCTTTACTTCTTTTTCATCTTGATTCTCAAGCGTCTCAACCTTTAAAAATCATATCCTTAGAGATGAAATCTTTTAAGAGTCTCAAGGTCATAAAGTAGGTATCCAATATCATCCTTTATAATCCTAATGAAGTAGCACTCTCTGATGCTAGATTCCATCTTACTTTCATGAAACCTTATTAAAGATATATATCGTAGTCTCTACTACATATATACCTTGGAAACTAAGAGATAATTATGCTAAGATTCATCGTTGATCAAATCATGTCACACATGATCCAATTGTATCTCCCTGCAACTCTATTGAGTTTAGGTGTATTAGTAGGATTGAGATAGGAATGATATTCCTTTCTCTAAAAGGTATTCCATGAATTCATCTAATAGGTACTGATTACCTAGTTAGATCAAATTCATGTCATCTTCCTTCAAACTTTGGTTCTAAACAAAAATTGTGAAATCTTGAACATTTTAAAGCTTTCTAAGGTGAAGGGAAGAAATCTCATATCACAATCATCGAATGATATCACATATCATCAATGTTTATTTGATGTAGATGATCCAGTTACATCAATATGTATGAGATCCTGAATACCTTGACATCTAGCACCATTCCCAGAGAAGGGTTCATTGGACATTTTTACTTTGAGTACAATATTCACAAGTATGTAAGATTTGAAATTTTAGACAATCTAAAGTTTCATCTCTTACTAGTCCAATGATCTCATCTCTAGACAAATATCCAAGGCTTGATGCCAGATCATTGTCAAATGATCTTCATCCTCCTATTGATCTTTTAAGGTTTAATTTGAGTGTTAGAAATGATAATGAACCATTCATTAATTTTCTAATTTAGTAGAGTCCTCTAGATGTTAGATTACTGTCTGAAATATATCCATCATAACTCTTTATGATAGATTTATTCTAGAATTCATGTTTATTTCCAACATTTAGAAATAAACAATGAGTGTATACCAACGTCCAGGTCATAGAGACATTCTCTAAGACTAAGGGCTCTCCCACTGAAAAATGAAGTCTATCTACCCAATAGAGATTGTTGCAACAATTGCATGAATATCCATGTGTATGACTATTAAACCTTAAGATCAAATTTCTCTAACTTTCTAAAACATATGAAACCAATTGCAAGTGATAATAGAAGATCGAGATACAATTATTAGACTTTATCTTATCTAATAAGCAATTTAATATCAATGATTAAATGTAGATTATTTCGATACACTATCCGAGTCCTTCTCGAAGGATCCTATATAGTCTAGATAGTCACACTATCAGTACATCAACTTATTGCAGTATAGGCATTCATCCAACTATTTGGATGCCATATAGAAGTCACAGAGTACAGTCAACTATTTGACTTTCCTTCTAACATGAGTCCGACCCATGCTTCCACTTCAATCCTTTCATCTATAAACAACCATTGCTTAATACAAAGGATCTCTTATGTTGAATTCAAAAGATTTCAATATAAGAGTATTTCAACATTTGTACGTTCTTCATTTAATTCATACAATATGAATATTATGAAGTCTCATGAATGACTAAAGTATATATAGTAGAATGATGACACTCAGCATATCTACATACATTTTAACTCTTAAAGATTTTGGTTCAGGTAGGTACTCAAACATTTTGAATACATCTTATCGAGCCACCATTATGCATAATGTAGTGAACCAAATCATTCATGATTAAATGTTGAGAGCAGATATGTATGCTAGAAACATCTTCTTAGATTTTATAAGGATTGTTTGACAATTACAATCATAATCCGACATGTCACTTCCAAAGTACATTCGATGAGAGATCAAGACTACAGAGACATATAAACCCTAGGGTTTTAGTCCTATTGTCTATTTAATTGCCACTCCTCATTATTATGAGAAAACTTGCACATTGAAACCACATACATTATGTGTCCAACAACAAGTACAATATCTCGATCATGGAACTAGTCCATGATATTTTATTGGTTGTTATTGAGTATAGTTCTAAATGGGTTTAATGAAGGATTATCTGAAATAAAAAATTTGCATAAATATATATAAATATATATTTTACTTTGATTTAGGAATTTTATATCAAAGTTATCTTGATTAGTCAACACTGAAAGTTCATTACCTTAATCACTTTCAATGTAAGAGGTATACTTACCATTATATCTCAAGAAAGATCTGGGATCTCCTTCCTTATCTTTGTCACATCCTAATTATATGAGAAACTGTAACACAGATTAAAAGAAGCAAGAACACATTCTGCCTTGCAAGTCCAACTTGCATTCCCAATTTGGTATTTAACACCCGAGCCCACCATCCCTAAGGTGATGTTGACCCGGCATTACTTGAACCAACCGTAAACAAGATTAGAACTCACTATACACAATCCAATATCGCCCTAATAATATGAGGACCCGATATTGGGGTCACTATGCATACGACCTTACTCTTTCGAGAAGCAAAGAGTCCGATCCAGATGCACTTGTATGCAGGAGCTGTCACTTCGGACATGCGTCTCCTACATACAATCCCTGACGACGGAACCCTTCGCCTTGACGGGACACCATGGATGTCACTTATGTGATCTTCCATATCATGTTAAAATTCTAATTAATCATTATGAATCATATTCATTAAAATTAATTCTTCCAAGGGAAATACAAATCTAATCATAATAGAGTGTTTTAGTTTTAATTGGATTTCAATTAATCTAATCATATTAAATTAATGATTTAATTAATATCCAACAAACATTCTTTATTATTACTTAAATTACGGTATTATCTCAAGTACTTATTATTTTGAATTTTAATAATTAACAAATACATCACGATCTCTCCGACATTATCCATTCCCTACGCACTGTCATGGCCAGTACCGACGGGAGTGGGACAGACCGCACACGGTGCAACCTGCTACCCCAACGCTCCCCGACTAGACACCATATCTGCCTCGGGTTAGGATAATGCCAAATTGATCATTAAGTACTTGAGATGATAATCGATTTTTCAACAGAAGTTATACATATAGTAATAATCAAAACCATTTTGATTATAAGGAAATTTGCTAAACAAATTCCCAATCCTATTCAAGCAACTTTGTTTGTTGGAAAGTAGATTAAGTAACCAATTGTGATCTAGATCATATCTAATCAATTATTGGTTAAGAAAATACCATTTAAGGAAATAATCATCATCAAATATTTCAAAAAATATTTATCCATAATTATTCCAGGAAATTAAACTATTTAATTTCACTAATTGATTAAATGACAATCACAAGGTTCTTGATTAGGAAAGTAATTTCCAGCAGTGACCCCCACTTACTAAAATTAGCATACCTCAATCAATTTAAATCAAAATCATGCAAAATAAGTTTCCATAGTTTGTTAATTTGATTTACAACAGATTCTAAGTGATTTTCATGCATTTCAAAGCGTTTCAAAACAGTAATTAACTCCTTAGTTACGTCAAGATTCATAATCCCCGAAATAGTGGATACATGTTCACTAAAAAGATCATAACTTGAGAAAACAGATTCTAAATCACGCAAACTCAAATCGCAAAGTTTTCTTATTTAATGGGTAACATAATCCAAATGATAATTTTGTATTTAAAAAACCTAAACAGAGCCAAAAATATACACAAAACATGTCCGCATGAATGAAATGCGATAAAATTTTTGCAAACCCTAATGAGCCCAAGTCGTCCTAGGTTTATGGATCATATCCGAAACCTCCAATCTGGATCTGACACCACTTGAAGGATATGGTGAGATCCTTAAGCGCATCATAGAAGCATGAGGATCACATCATATGCGATCGGGAGTGATTAGTCGCTCTAATTGCTCGAGGCAACGTAATTTAAAATTTTTTATGCAATGAAACTACATGATCCAAGAACACTTCTCAGATCATTTCATCTAAATCACAAACAAGTATTAGGGTTACCTCTTGAAGCGTGGTTGCGATCGAGTCTCTAAACGAAGAGACCTCCTTTCTCAAGTTCGATCCAACAAAGGAGATGCTTGTGAGTGCGTTGATGAAACACGTGCTCCTTGCAATCCATGTTGATGATCCAAGCGGTGAATATCTTGATCTCATCACACGAGATCTGACGTCTTCTTCACGAGCGAGGTGCACCGAAGGAGACATAGATCTACGAGAAAATAATCCAGCAGCATAATGATGACGCTACGGTAATGGCGACTCTCTCTAGGGCTTCCATGGTGGACGCCCACAATGAGAGAGGGAGAGATGGCGTGTAGAGAAAGAGAGAGAGAGAGCCTTATGTTCATCATACTTTTGAAGAGCAAGGGATGCCCTTCTATTTATAATATTTTGGGATCCATGGATCTCAATCCATGGACAACACAGATCCAATGGTTCACACTGATTTGTGTTTCTTTTAATGGTCAAGATTTTGTTGCAAAAAACATAAAAATAAATAATTTAATTAAATCAAATATCTATTGAATATAATTTAATTGATATTAAATCAATCTTCATTGGAGAAATAAGAAGAAAGGAAGCCTCCTTCCATAAGAACAAGGGGGACGACCACTCATACCACAATGAGAGGGTGGCCGTCCACCCTCTTCATATGGAAAGGTGGCTCCTTCCAATTTCATGAGAATCCATATCTGATGAATCTACGTTTCATCATCTTTATTCTATCATTTTGGTCTTAAAAACCCTAGTAAATACGTGTAAATAGGCTTAATTTAGGCATTTTAGCATTCATGCATCATTGTGTAAATATTGTATAAAATATGGTTTTTAAAGCCAAAATTATATAATAAAGAAAAGAAAAGAAAAAGAATAAAATAATGTAAATATTTTACGACCCGAAACCCCGAGACTTAGGCATCTCGATGACTAGGTCGACAAGGAATAAAGTAGGGGGAGATAAGGGCCAGAATACAATAAAATTCCCTTTTACTTAATTCATTCTTTATTTATTTTGGGACCTATTTTTGGTTCCACTTTTTACACCTCAAATAAAGAAACTTTGTACATGAAAGTTGTAGATAAATTAAATAAAGAAAAATACAAAATTTATTTCATTCAAAAATAATGCATTGATAAAAAGTTATGATCTGAATAAAATTCCAGAATCCCAACTTCCCAGACCTGTATCTCCCTAATAAAAGCTCGAAATGCATCAAACTCACCTTTAATTGTATATAATTAAAAATAATCTATTTAATGACAGTGTTTCGTATTTTGCGGAGCTACGGCTTGAAAGTTGAGTTTTGGACCCCTATTGTATATTTGTACAGATTAAAAAATTCATTTTAATTTTTCATTATTTTTACCATTTTATATTTTTATATTTTGTAAATATTATTTATAATAAATATGTGCATTAAAATCAGAATAAAAACCTAAAGAAAGTACAAAAATAAAATACCTATATATAATACATAGGTATAAGACCTATAAATATACCTGTATAATTAATACTTATATTTTATTAAGTGTACAAAACACTTCAGAAAAATAAAATAAAAATATATTTGAGTGTATAAAAATACTTTGTAAATTTATAAAATAATAAACAAAAATAAAAAAATTAAATATATAAAATAAAAATTAAATATTAAAATATATAGATATGTATACCTATATAGCCTATAAATGGCAACTTGTATTTTTATACCTCTAAAAAATAAATAAAAATCATAATAAAATAATTCACAAAATAATAAACATTTTTTATTTAATAATAAAAAATTAATAAAATCGTATTTTTAATTGAATTTACAAGCTTTTTCCCCAGACTTTTTCATGGTTGGTCCACGTGGACCAACCAGGGGGCAGCAAGAGTTCACCTCTGGTCAACTCTCTGTCCAATGTCTGGGCTGTGTCAGACTTGCATTTTTGGCTGATTTCATGATTTTTTTGAGGCGAACCCTTGCATTATCTCATGATTCAACCTTCATGACTTTTTATCACCTCCCATCGAGGATACACGCCCAAGGGTCATCTTGGGGCGTGGATCATCGATGCGACTTCTACGCATCATTTTTCTCGGCCCGTCGACCACCCATTCAAAAGCAATCCAAGTATTCCTTTCTCTTTTGAACCCCCTGGGTGTCGTGCTCCGGACTGGAAGGGTGACAGCCTTCCTCCAGCTGGCGAAGGAAGCTCAGGCGAGGGTCGAGGCGGAGCTTCCACCACCTCCGGCCACCTTTGGCCGTTGAGGTCCGCCTTGGGTAGTTCGCCCTTGAGGTCCACTTTTTCTTCCTTTTTCATGCATTTTTATCTTTGCAGTAGTTGTAGGATCATCCCCCACATTCCGTTTCGCCTTCCATCCATCGAATCTCCTTATTCCTCCCTCATCGGAGCTTGCTTCGATGGGTCTTTAGACCACCACCACTCCGCCGCTGTCGCCACCAGGGGGTCATGGCAATTTGCCCGCGACCCCCTGTAACCATCTATTTTGCAGGTCGAGCATCCAAAGGCACCGTAAGTAGTTTTGAGGGCACGCCGGAGGTCCTTGGAGGTGCCGTGCTCCTCCACCTCTGCCGTCACACTCCGGTGACCGCCACCTCATTTTGAAGCCCCAAGCGAGTAGAAAACACATGCAAGAGCTTCCGCGACGATTTTGGAGCTCTACGTATGTCGGAGGAGAGAGATCGGCGGCCGGGAAGCTCGCCTCCGCGGCCGGCCATCATCCCTGTTCTTCTCGACCGTCTCTCCACCGTTGGATCCCAGTAGCGACAAGCTCTTCTTCCTGCTGTTCGATTGAGTCCTCTGCCAGCCGTCAATCATCCAATATCCATCTAATCCTGGCCGTGGAATTCGAACCGGCAATGTGCCTCTAGAGGGCGCCACGTGTCTCAAGTGAACGGCGCACATCCGTCTGATCTGCCCCTGGCATTGGGTATTTTGCGCATTACACCCTGACCCTTTTTGGATTTATTATTAATCTATAAACATTCATCTGCTGCCTTATAATTTTTGCTAATTTGCGTAACAACCCCTGGACGTTTGTAGTTTTATATTTTGACCCCTGCCAGGTCACGTGCTTTTGCGCACGTAACTTGGCAATTTTGCAGTTCTACTCAGGGCTTTCTCTTATTTATCTGTAGTCTAAGAACTTTTATTTGCAGTTATATTTTTTTGGCATTTTTGCATATCAGCCCCCGTAATTTTGATATATCACATTTTGGTCCTCGCTTGGTGCACGTGCTCGTCACTTGCGTCTGGGTATTTTGCTGTGGGCACCCCGTGGGTTTGTTTATTACATTTTGGTTCAGAAAGTTCTTTACTGCATTATATATTTTCTGGAATATTTGCATATAGATCCACGAACTTCTCCATATTTACAAATATACCCCTTGCGTGTGTGTATTTTCTTGCTGTTGTTTCTATTTAATTCATGCATCCATAAATTGCTAAAAATCCACAAAAATCATCATAAACTCCTGTTGCATTGTAGATTCACATCATATTTTTATATTTCATTTTTATTGCATTTTCGTATTTATAAAAAATATAAAAAAAACCATTTTCAGCACTATTTGTATTGTAAAATCCCTAAAAATTTTAAAAAAACAACTCAGAAAATTCCCCAAAAAATATATTTTGCATATTTTAGTATGTTTTAATTTCAGACAAAAAATAACTAAAAAATATAAAACAATACTCCTAAAAATTAGAAAATCCCAAAAATCTTCATAAAAATCTTAAAAATTCAAGAAAAATCCTAAAAATACAAACTTTGTTTCTACATTTTCTTTGTTCTGTTATCTTTTATTTAAAACTAGTTTGAGGAATTTTTGATACTGTTTAATATTTTTCATCATCATTTTAATTTCGGCCAATAATTTTATTCACCGTTTTTAGTATTTTTGACTTTAAAAAAACTAAAACATTAATAAAAATCTGGAAAAATCACAAAAAATATTAATAAATATAAAAATAACAAAAACATTTTATCTCTTGTATTTTGAGTGTTTTATTCCATTTTTATCTCCCTTTTATCTCTCTTGTATTATATATATTTAAATAGCTTTATATCTTATTTCAAAAAAATATAAAAATATAAAATATAAAAAAAACTATTAAATCAAAAAAAATATTAAAAATCAAAATAAATAAATATAAAAATTAAAAATAAAATAAAAATTTATAAAATTAAAAACCCACAAAAAATAGCATAAATAGACAAATATTCACACTCACATTTTGTGCATTATTGCCCTGTTCTACCAGTCTGTTCCCTGTGTACGACCTCTACACATACTTGCTCCTATACACATCTTGTTGTAGTGTTATAATAAATTTTAACTCCGCACCGCTTTTCATTGTCTGATTTCTATTGTGGGTTAATTGTTGTTTGAATTTTAGATTTCGCGTGAGGTCAAATCAATGACTGTTGATTCGCCTTGTGAATCGACATGATCTCCATGAAATTCGGTTCAACAAACGGCGCCGTTGCTGGGGAGCAACAACGCTTAGTTCGGGTTTTTATGTGCTTGTGATTATTTATCTATTTTCACGGCTGCTCGTGCTTATTTTATTTTCCTTATTTTTGATATATTGCTTGAGCTGTCTAACCCCCTCTCTTGTTGACTTTGTGCGAGGTACCGCGGATCGAGGGAGGCTCTCCACCCTAGGCGCCTGTGCACCCACGTGAAGTCAGCAGCAGCCAGCCTAGCACCAAGGAGACGAAGAGAGATTTTTGAAGACCGAGCTCCTTTTATTTTTCTTGTATTAATTTACTTGTGTAATTAGTGTGAGATAGAGACTCTATTATTGTAATAATACAGGTACCCTCAGACTCTGGACATTCGGGCCTAATTTCCAAGTGTTTGTACACTTGGAAGCTCACCGCAACTTTTTACGGTTTTCATCGCATTTTTTCCCTTTGTTTTCTCAGTTTTATTTTCTTTCTTTTGTGTGATTGAGCCTTCAGTTGTAGGATATGCTTGATGATAGTATTTAGTCCAAACACACTAATCACCCTTGCATGCTCCTATAGTCTACGTTTTGGACTTAGTCAAATTTAAAATTGTGCTTCCCGCTAATAGTAGCTTCTCACATAGGGCGATTTCATCGGCTTGCATCTGCATATAGATTAGGTTTCAATTCTGTTGAGCATCCTTGCATGTAGAGTGTTGGAGGAAAGGTGAGCATTTACGCTTTAGCATACATCATCGTTTTGCCGCCTACATTGCTTTTCCGTCTCTCTACCTCTGATTTTGCCAACCTAGGTGCTAAGTGAAATTGACTCCTCATTAGGTTCGTGCATTTCTTGTTAAAAATACAAAAAAAGTGATAATTAATAAAATTGGGACTGCTAATATTACTTGACCCTAAAAACAACCAAAAAGAAAATTATTGTCTTGGGGCGAGTAATTCCCTCATTGTCTTCGTTTTACATTGCTCGCGCACACGCTAAGGACTAGTGCCCAAATCCCATTTCAGCCCCCTAAGTATGTGTGCAATTTTTGACTTCTCACCTAACTCTAAAACAGACAAGATAAAAAGACCGACTTTTCGGTCTCTACCGAATTGATTAGTTGAATCGAGGGTTTGTTTTGTGAGTTTGCTTGTGATTGCTTGTGTGTGTTCTAGATCGCCTCTGCGCATTTGCGCCTTCTACTTCACTCTCTTGATTTGACCTTCGTGCTCTCCCGACTATCATATTTTTCTTTTGTTCCGAGATAGTCGACTGGAGTATATTTTGTCCGAACTTTGCGGATGCCTCGTTCACTCCAGCCGGTCAACCTCACTTTTTACAGGAGGACTTTGCTCCTGATTTTTGTACATATCTGACCAACCCACTATTTCAGGATTCAGACCTTGACTTTCACCAATCATTTCCACCACCATCACCCTCACATTTCGACAACCCGCTCTTCCTTGAGTATCCTGATCTGGAATGTGATTTTTGTCCACACCCGCCGCCCACTTTCGACTCACCTGATCCTGAGATTTTGGAGTCACCTTTCATGATATCCACACTTGAGACCTTGAATCAGATGATAGAGTATATGAATTCAAAGATCAATGATCTTACTAGTTTGAATAAAAACCAGAATGTCGCTCCATTCTTTGAGGATTCGGATGCATTTGAGGATTTCCATGAGAGCTTGCAATCACCCAAAACACAAAAAAATGAGAAAATTTTAAAAACACAAAAAGAGTTCGGGAGACCTTTGATCGAGTTAGACTATGAGGAGACCTTTGACCACACATCCATTCACACCTTGTCCCACCTTTGACCCCGAGGATGCCGCTGTACAGACTGCTCTTGGCATGTCTTGTGTATATGCCGATTCTAACTTCCTCCATTGTATGGAGGAGGTCCAAAAATTAAAAATATTATTGACTGAACCCGAAGTGGTGGCAACCATTCATGAGATCATCCGTGCCCCACTTCAGCATGCCATGACCGATTTATCTGCTCCTCTTCCCAAGTAGAGAAAGTGGAGGAGCAGATCTGAGCGTCATATTTTGACCATGGCCACTGCCCACGCCATCACACACCGTCCCCTTCCTCGGAAGAGAAACACTGCCACACCTTTCATTAGCTGCACCATCTCTGACCACGCATGTGATCACACTCTTCTAGACGATGGTGCTTCGATTAGCATCATACCCTTCTCATTGATACAGTCTCTTCACTTAGGGCCTCTCAAGAAAACCAGGATGATTGTACAGTTTGCTGATGGATCAATAAAGAGATCGAAGGGTATCCTTGAAAACACCGTCATTTCAATTCAGGGCACAAGCTACCATGGTTATTTTGTTATTTTACCCATGGAGACCTCCACAAGGGAGCACTCTCCAATCATCCTGGGACGACCATTCCTCGCCTCTGCGAGGGTTGTTATTGACTACGGATCAGGAGAGATTCGCTTCCGTACTGCTGACGTGAGCGAAGTGTTGATCACCGCACCCACTGTCGACCAGAGACCTGCACCTGATGTGACTTCACCTATCTTGGCTGACCTCGAGGACCATGACCTTAACGAGACTATCAGAGAATTTTGCTGTTCATTAGATTCCACTGAGACTCGAGAATTCCTCCCCGTGGAGGAAGACTCGGAAAGCATGGGCCTCAGAGTTCCTTCTTTTGGGACTTGGCGTTGTGTTGATGACATCCCCGGGATTTACACGATTGACACCTTAGAGTGGAGGGCAGATTTAGAGAGTAGACAGGGTGGACATGTTTTGACTTCTTTCACTGATGAGTCCGCTTCTGTTCATTTAGATTCAGATGAGCCAAAGGTCGAATTTGATTTGATTGCTTTTCTTCGGGAATTCGGGCCTTTTGATGAAAAAGATGATCTGGTTGAGATTATAGAGGATGAACAGAGTTCGACTACTTCCACCGATGAGTTCGTGCCTTTTGGTTTTGACCTGGACGACACCTCGCAGGACAACTCTGATTATACTACTTCCGATGATGAAGAGTTCGTCCCATTCCACTTTGATATCAGCGAGACTCCTACGGCCAGACCTGACCACACTTCTTCCACTCACCTGTCTGTGCCTCCATACCCTAGGGCCCCTGAGGACCTTCACTTTGTCGACCCTGATCGGCTTCCGTCCACTGTGGACCCCGATGTCGACCTACACCACACCAGATCTATCCCTCAGCAGTCTCTCAAGAAGGTTCGCTTTCTACCTTCTTGATCATGTGTACATCCATCTCTATTGTGTATTCTCTCTCGTGTATTTCTGTCTATCTTCCATATTGCTCGTCCACCCAGTCCTCGTGTTTTCCTTGCTTAGGATGCACTTTGTCCTGAGTATAGGGGGGTGGACGAGCAGAGTGTTCTTTCATCGTTCCGTTTCATCACTCCTGTTGTTGCCTATACTTAGGGCTTCTTTTACCCTAAGTATAGGGGGAGTAGTGTGTACATTCTCACGATCTATCTTTCTTCAATCTTCTGATCTCTTTTTTTCTTTTCTTCTTTTCTTCTTTTCCTCTTCTATCTTTTTTATCTACCAAAAAGGTGTCGCCCCTTATAGACAATCTTCTATACTTAGGACATACTTTGTCCTAAGTATAGGGGGATGTACATCCTGAGTTCTCTATTCTTTTCGATCCTCTCCATTGTCTCCTCTTCTTGTCTATACTTAGGGATATCTTACCCTAAGTATAGGGGGAGACAATCTGAGTACGATCTGTTCATTCCCACCCTTGACCCTCCCTGCCTTGTGTACAGTCCGCTATACTTAGGATTATTTGATCCTAAGTATAGGGGGGACGGTCAACTTCTCATTCGTTCATTCATTTCTTTCTTTATTTATTCTTTAGATTTTCCTATACTCAGTACGAGTTATGTCTTCTCTTTTCTCTCTAATCTATGAGGACATAGCTCAAGCTAAGTATAGGGGGGTCGTATATACTACGTATATACTTTAGCCATAACTCGTACTTTCGTATTTTCTTAATAATATGGCTAATAATTCTTTAAAAATTCATTAAAAACCTTAATAAAAAGATGTGATTATTCCTCAATTCTTTTTGTATTTACTGATTAATAAATGAGATGAAAATGTTTTTTGCAAAATATTTGAAAAATAGTTTGAAAATCTTTATGAAAAATATTTTGAAAACTATTTGGAAAATGTTTTGTTACATGTTTTCAACCATTGTAAAAATATTTTTGGTTTGTAAAATTTTATTTTCTTTGTGTTTGAAAAATGATTTGCACATGGTTTGAAAAATGGTTGCAGAAATATTTGAAAAATCTATGTATACTGTTTGAAAAACCTTTGCAAAATGATTTTCAAATGTGTGTACATGTTTGTAAAATTGTTTGTAAAAATTATTTTGGACTATAATTTTCGAAAATTGTTTGAACAACATGTTCAAATAAGTTTGATGAATATTTATATCACACCAAAATCCATTATATATCTATATGTATAAAAATGACCACTTGCCCTTGTAAATTCTCAAACCCACTTCTTGTAAATATAAGAAGCATTCCCATGTAAATATTTGTACCTAGTTTTAGCCAAAACTTTTTGTTTTCAAAAATCCCAAAAACATTTTCAAAATTAAAATCCAAAAACATTTGAAAAATCTTTTTGAAAAATACAAAAAATGCATATGCATCATCTTTTCAAAAATCCATAAAAAGTTCAAAACCTTTGAAAATTGCATCACAAAAATATTTTCTGCATTCTGTATAGCATCTGCATAGCATTAGCATTTTTCGGATTGAGTTTAAGAGCTGAACAAGTCCATGTAAAATCCGGAGATTGGAGCTTGATTGGACCTTAAAATCTACCTAAAAACAAGAACCTTATAGGAACTTGGTTCGAGGTACTTCAGGTCTAGTTGACTTAATTCTTTGAGGATCACGAGACTTGGTTCAATGGATTCTTGACTGCCTAAGTAGAGTATTTCGGAGCATACACACGACTCTTGTTGATAATGACCTAACTGGACACCTGCACCTTTCACATGGCTCAACTCAGTTGGAGTGGTGAGGGGATTGGATTTGTCGGTATGAGACGCTGACAAGTGGAAACACTTGTCCTCCTCTAGGGAGGGAAGTGCACCCTAACCCGTCCAGTGATGAGGAATTCTAAAGACAGGAGAGTGTGGGTTGCGATAAAGCTTCAAAAGAGGGATAGTCTACTGGCTCAAGAGGAAAAACTCCCTATGTAAACGCTACTGTAAATAGTATTTCCAAAAAAAAAGGAAAAAAATGGACAGGCCTGTACAAAAATAAAATGCCTGCAAAAGTATGTGAATATGTTGTATAGCCAATACGCAAGCTTGAGTTCCAAAGTCAAATCATTTGAGCTTGCAGCTGGATGGCTTGACTACACTGGTCTTGCATCCTAGGATTGGTAGCTACACTGGCTACCGTCCATTCTTCTCTTCACCCCCTCCTCTTGAGCTGGTTGCCACTTGAACTTAGAAGAGAATACCCCGCTCCTCGAGGAAGGAGTCATTAGATTGGGGAATCATTGGGTTGTCGTACTGGAGAAGTCAGTCTCTTTGTCATTTCAGTTGGGGAGAGCCACTATCACTTACACTAAACGAGTCAGCTTCATAGTCGTAAGGGTTTGCGTATGAGTTGAAATATTTCTAACCTGGCTATTGAGGAGACTTGAGCAGAGTTTTGGGATTCTCAGAGACTGTTGGATTTCAAATTCGGTTCTCGTTAAGGTTCTGCCCGCACTAAAATTCCAAAGGTATGACTTAATCTCCAAACTTTGATTTTGTGAAGACAAGTTTGATAATTAAATTTAATCCACATTTCTTCTTTTTCTTTTCTTTGTTTTTCTTTTCTACACTTATTTCATAAGTGTTTGCTAGGGACTAGCAAAGGCAAGTATAGGGGGATGATGAATCTACGTGTCATTATCTTTATTCTATCATTTTGGCCTTAAAAACCTGAGTAAATGCGTGTAAATAGGCTTAATTTAGGCATTTTAGCATTCATGCATCATTGTGGAAATATTGTATAAAATGCGGTTTTTAAAGCCAAAATTATAGAATAAAGAAAAGAAAAGAAAAAAAATATTGTAAATATTTTATGACCCGAAACCCTGAGACCTAGGCATCTCGATGACTAGTTCGACAAGGAAAAAAGTAGGGGGAGATAAGGGCCAGAATACAATAAAATTCCCTTTTATTTAATTCATTCTTTATATAATTTGGGACCTATTTTTGGTTCCACATTTTACAGCTCAAACAAAGAAACTTTGTACATGAAATTTGTAAATAATTAAATAAAGAAAAACACAAAATTAATTTCATTCAAAAATAATGCACAGATAAAAAGTTATGATCTTAATAAAATTCCAGAATCCCAACTTCCCAGACCTGTATCTCCCTAATAAAAGCTCGAAATGATCAAACTCACCTTTAGTTATATATAATTAAAAATAATTCATTTAATGACAATGGTTACATATTTTACGGAGCTACGGTTTGAAAGTTGAGTTTTGGACCCCTATTGTATATTTGTACAGATTAAAATATTCATTTTTATTATTTATTCATTATTTTTACCATTTATATTTTTATAATTTTGTAAATATTATTTATAATAAATATGTGCATTAAAATCAGAATAAAAACCTAAAGAAAATAAAAAAATAAAATACCTATATATAATACATAGGTATACGACCTATAAATATACTTGTATAATTAATACTTATATTTTATTAAGTGTACAAAACACTTCAGAAAAATAAAATAAAAATATATTTAAGTGTATAAAAATAATTTATAAAGTTATAAAATAATAAAAAAATAAATAAATTAAATATACAAAATAAAAATAAAATATTAAAATATATAGATATGTATACCTATATAGCCTATAAATGGCAACTTGTATTTTTATACCTCTAAAAAATAAATAAAAATCATAATAAAATAACTCATAAAATAATAAACTTTTTAATTTAATAATCGAAAATGAATAAAATAGTTATCTATTTTTAATTGAATTTACAATCTTTTTCCCCAGACTTTTTCCTGGTTGGTCCACGTGGACCAACCAGGGGGCAGCAAGAGTTGACCTCTGGTCAATTCTCTGCCCAATGTCTGGGTTGTGTCAGACTTACATTTTTGGCTGATTTCACGATTTTTTCAAGGCAAATCCTTGCGTTATCTCATGATTCAACCTTCATGACTTTTTATCACCTCCCATCGAGGATACACGCCCAAGGGTCATTTTGGGGCGTGGATCATCGATGCGACTTCTACGACTCGTTTTTCTCGCCCCGTCGACCACCCATTCAAAAGCAACCCAAGACTTCCTTTCTCTTTTGAACCCCCTTATCCCTAGTTTTGAGCCCCTGGGTGTCGTGCTCCGGACTGGAAGGTTGACAGCCTTCCTCCAGTCGGTGAAGGAAGCTCAGGCGAGGGTCGAGGCGGAGCTTCCACCACCTCCGACCACCTTTGGCCGTTGAGGTCCTCCTTGGGCAGTTCGCCCTTGAGGTCCACTTTTTCTTCATTTTCCATGCGTTTTTAGCTTTGCAGTAGTTGTAGGATCACTCCCCCACATTCCGTTTCACCTTCCATCCATCGAATCTCCTTATTCCTCCCTCACCGGAGGTTGCTCCGGCAGTTCTATAGACCACCACCACTCCACCGGTGTCGCCACCAGGGGGTCGTGGCAATTTGCCCGCGACCCCCTGTAACCATCTATTTTGCAGGCCGAGCATCCAAAGGCGCCTGGAGCAGTTTTGATGTTGCGCCGGAGGTCCTTGGAGGCACCGTGCTCCTCCACCTCCACTGGCGCACTCTGGTGACCGCCGCCCCATTTTGATGCCCCAGGTGAGTAGAAAACCCCTGCAGGAGCTTCCGCGATGATTTTGGAGCTCTACATGTATCAGAGGAGAGAGATCGGCGGTCGGGAAGCTCGCCTCCGCCGGCCATCGTCCTTGTTCTTCCCGATCGTCTCTCCGCCGTTGGATCCCAGTCGCGGCGCAGCTCTTCTTCCTACCGTTCGATCGAGTCCTCTGCCAGCCGTCGATCATCCAATATCCATCTAATCCTGGCCGTGGAATTTGAACCGGCATCGTGCCTCTGGAGGGCGCCACGTGTCTCAAGTGAACGGCGCACAACCGTCTGATCTGCCCCTAGTAATGGGTATTTTGCGCATTACACCCTGGTCCTTTTTGGATTTATTATTAATCTATAAACATTCATCTGCCGCCTTATAATTTTTTCTAATTTGCATAACAACCCTTGGACATTTGTAGTTTTACATTTTGACCCATTGCCAGGTCACGTGCTTTCGCGCACGTGACTTAGCAATTTTGCAGTTCTGCCCCAGGGCTTTCTCTTATTTATCTGTAGTCCGAGAACTTTTATTTGCAGTTATATTTTTTTGGCGCTTTTGCATATCTGCCCCCGTAATTTTGATATATCACATTTTGGTCCCCGCCTAGCGTACATGCTCGTCACGTACGTCTTGGCATTTTGCAGTGGGCACCCCATGGGTTTGTTTATTGCATTTTGGTTTAGAAAGTTCTTTACTGCATTATATATTTTCTGGAATATTTGCATACAGATCCTCGAACTTCTCCATATTTACAAATATACCCCTTGCATGTATGTATTTTCTTACTGTTGTTTCTATTTAATTCATGCATCCATAAATTGCTAACAAAATCCACAAAATCATCATAAACTCCTGTTGCATTGTAGATTCACGTTATATTTTTATTTTTCTTTTTTTTTGCATTTTAATATTTATAAAAAATCAAAAAACCGTTTTCAGCACTATTTGCATTGTAAAATCCCTAAAAATTATAAAAACAACTCAGAAAATTCTTAAATTAATATATTTTGCATATTTTAGTGTGTTTAAATTTCATACCAAAAATCACTAAAAAATATAAAGCAACACTCCTAAAAAATAGAAAATTCCAAAATTCTTCATAAAAATTTTAAAAATTCAAGAAAAATCCTAAAAATACAAACTTTGTTTCTAAATTTTATGTGTTCTATTATCTTTTATTTAAAACTAGGTTGAGGAATTTTTGATACTGTTTGATATTTTTCATCATCATTTTAATTTCAACCAGCAATTTTATTCACTATTTTTAGTATTTTTGACTTTTAAAATACCAAAAAATTAGTAAAAATCTGAAAAAATCGACAAATCATTAAAAAATATAAAAAAACAAAAACAATTTATTTCTTGAATATAGAGTGTTTTATTCCATTTTTATCTCCCTTTTATCTCTCTTGTATTATACATATTTTAAATAGCTTTATATCTTATTTCAAAAAAAACAAAAATATAAAAAGAAAAATATAAAATAAAAAAAATTAAAAATCAAAATACAAAAAAATAAAAATAAAAAAAATAAAAAAATTATAAAATTAAAAACCCACAAAAAATAACATAAATAGACAAATATTCACACTCACATTTTGTGCATTATTGCCCCGTTCTACCTGTCTGCTCCCTGTGTTCGACCTCTACACATACTTGCACCTATACACATCTTGTTGTAGAGTTATAATAAAATTTAACTCTACACCGCTTTTCATTGTCTGATTTCTGTTGTGGGTTAATTGTTGTTTGAATATTGGATTTCGTGTGAGGTCAAATCATCGACTGTTGATTCGCCTTGTGAATCGATATGACCTCCACGAAATTCAGTTCAACAATATCTCATGTGTATCTCCAATATTTTGCAACAACCTTTTATTGCAAATTTATTTCACAAAAATAAATCCAATTTATTTTGTGAATATTTCAATCAAGCCATTGGAAGTTTGTAAATCACATTCACAACCCAAAATAAAATGTGAATTACATTTTCAATTAATTAATCAATGTGAATCCAATTCACATCAACATTTAATTAACAAATATAAATTACAAATAGTTCTATCTTATATTTATAATATATATGATTAATATGGATAGTGCTATCCACATTATTCAATATCCATAATGATTAAATTGCATTTAATCATCTTGGATCTCTATTTTCATGTGCCCAAATAATATGAATCACATTCACATTGTTTACATCTTTGATAATCAAATCACATTTAATTATCTTAGATAACTGTCCATATAATATGAATCAAATTCATATTTTTCATGACATTTAATTATCCATTTCTCAATGCTCGGATACATATATCAACAATGAAATTATCCATGAACTCTTTCAAGGATAATGTGCTTTCTTCGCGAATACTTGGAGATAAGGACAAGGCGATTGTATTGTTCCACGTATAGTGACTTGGATATTGAAATCACATCTCAAATCCAGATCTTGCGGACCTCCCAAAGATGTTTGGTTAAATCAAGGTAGTAGATCTAATATTCTCATTACATCTGAATTACATTCAAATCAAGATCTAACATTTAGATTAAGATCAGATCACTTCTCTATGAGAGGATGACGATTCATAAATTGCATGTGTTAAGAAGTTTGAATTATCGTTTGCTTAAAAAATTATTTTGTCGTTTTGTTGTAGGCGGTAATCGGAATCGGTCAAGAAAATAACCACACAAAATATTTGTCAATTTTAATAAATGCGGTTTTATGTTTATTTTACTTGGGCAAGTCCCAAGGTCGAACACAAGGAGGCAAAGGAACAACCTAGATTTATGTCTATGAAAATTTATATGCGGTTTTCGAGTCGGCCTTTTTTTTGTATTTTTTAATGCAATTAAGGATGTAATATGCAATTTTTGGCCAATTTGAGGGACTAAAATGTCACTTACGTTCAAATAATGTCCAAAAAGTATGAAATTTGGCCGAGATTATAATTATGATGAAATGAATGCACTGTATTTTTTTGGATTTTTTGGATGCAATATGATTTTTTTATGAAATTTTAAATGCAAATAAAATGAATTTCAATATTTAATTATAATAAATATTAAATCTAATTATTTTCAAGGAATAAATTTATCTAAGATCTATCACTAAGTAATGGACCTTAAAAAAATCCTAAACCTCAAAAATACTAGTTTCAATACCTGTTAAAAATCAAACACTGAAATATGCAAAATAATTTTTACAGGGAAATCTATGCATGCAAATGCAATTCTTTTTGGGCACAATGTCAAACACAACTTATTCTACAATATATGATTTTTCAGGAAATTTTAGAACAACGGTTAATCAATTAATAATTTCGGAGCACAAGATGGGTAAAATATGCAACTTTCCACAAAATAATTGATTATTAATTAACCAATGATCACAAAAATATCCACCATATATCAAAATGTAGAAAATTAAATGAGGAACACAATGATATTTTTAGATGAATAAAATAATACCATAAAGAGGTTCAAAACTAAAGGGAATTACATGGGTATTTATGCAATTAAGAAAAAAATATATAAATAATGCAAATAATGTATCTGTAATTACCGACGAGTGGAGGGAGTTTTCTGCAAGATTCCTAGCAGGTCACGTGCGATGCATGTGACCCCTGGGTTAGAGGACTGGTCTGCAATATGAAACTCCTCCGGGGGGCTCGGGGGTTGACGCAGGGGCTGACGTTCCCCCTCCCCCACGTGTGCGGCACGTGGCGGGGGCCTCGGGCATGGGCCAGATGCGCGATGGAGTAGCGGCTGAGGCCTAACCAAGGGGGAGGCGGGCTGGACGGAGGGGTGCTCCAGAGATGTTGGTACGGTGGGCGTGAGGGCCGGCCAAGGCAGATGAATGGAGGTGTGGCTGTGGCTCTGCTACCGCGATGTAGGTCGGTCGTCATTGTGCTAGGGGGCATTGCGATGCTCCTGGAGGTCGCCTTGGTGGAGCTGATGCAGAGGCAGCGGGGCCTGGCCAAGGCGGTGGAGGACCAGATCTCGACAGGACTGGCGGAGCGACCGGTCGGTGAAAGTTGTTGATGAAGCTGATGAAGTCGATCGTTGGCTCAACGTCGTAACATCGGAGCGAGGCAGTTCGCCTGGAAGGTGATTCTGCAGCGGTCTTAATGAAGACCGGATCTCACCAACGTTGGTGACCTTGCTGGGCTGTCACCACCAGCAAGGTCGTGACGATGATGCGTATCGGCGGGTAGTTTTCGGAGTCAGTGGCTCGACAGCCACGAAGGCCAGAGCGGAGTAGGTGCGACAGAGAAGCACCGTGGGCTGCAGCGGCATCGAGGGGGGACGCTGGACCTCACCGGGTAGAAGATGAAGCGGCGGTGCAATCACCGTCGTCCCTTCATCGTTAATAGCGATCGACAGATGGATCGAACGAGGGCAGCAACATTCTTTTTATAGGGTCGAGGGGTGGTCGCCGGAGATGGAAAGAGTCGGGGATTGATTAAGATCGAATCGACAGGGGTTCATAATTGGAAGGCGGCGGGATCCGACGAAGAGGAAGGAGATCTGATTGAGATGCGGTGGCATGAGAGGATCTCATGGCAGAGAAATCGACAGGATTTGAGTGGCGGCCAGAAGGGGAAACACTGGAGGAAGACGAAGGACGCGGGCTGTCCGATCTCGGCCGATCGGATGGCCCAGGAGGTGGCAGGTGGCGACAAGAGAAGAGTAGAGGGCGAGGCACGTGCGGCGCATATGCGGGGTCTTTATTTTTTTTTATAAAAATGAATTAAAAACCTAAAAAATGACTGACATGTGGTTACTCTAGGAGCGCCACGTGTGACCACCAGAAAATTCAAAATTTATATACTTTGTAAAATGAAAAATAAATAGCAAACAACCTCGGATCGAAAAAGATTCTTCATGAGAATTGCTCGTCTCGACGAGATCTATAACTTTCATGAAGACATCAAAACCAAAATCTATCATATACACAGAGTGAATTTTTGGGGTATCCCATGTACATAGAAAACCTTGATTTTTGGGTTTTATATTTTTTTGTCATTTTTAAACCAGATAAAAATCCGGAAAAAATATGGTAAAATAAAAGCTAAATATTTACACATTAATCTATTTTTTTGTATTTTTATTAATTAAGAAAAAGAAGAAATAAATTAAAATACATAAAAGACCGATTTTGTACAAGTGGTTAGTGAAGACTCGGACTTAATTTGTTTCTTTGATTTAAAGCTCAATTTGGATTTGGATTTTTGCGCATTTTAATAAAACTTTCGTCAAAGAAGACAAATGAAAAATAAATCAACTAAAATAGGTTAAGTATGTACATAAACTAATAAGTCAAAATCAACTAAAGTACAAAATGTACAAAAGAGTCCCAAAACCCAATTTTCACATATGAGCTCCGAATCACTTGAACTTGGTCTTGTTTTGAAGATAATTGAATGTACATTAGTTTGAAAGTGAGTAGGATTAAGATGGACACTGGATGAGGAAGATATGAGGTTTTTAGTCCAGAAATCCTGAAACTAGGGTTTGGGTTATTGGTCCACTTATTTGGGTTAGTGATTTTTTGTATTTTTTATTTATTCTTGTTAGTGATATGTACACAGTGGAGTGGTTTTGGGTCTTTTGGAGTTAGCATGAATTAGTTAAAAATGGGGAAAGTTAGGCTATTTATAGGACAATTTTGGCTGGAATTTTTGGCTTCATATTTTGTGCAAAAATAAGGGATAAAATGTAATTCTTATGAAAACATGCATGAATGCTAATTATGCAGAATAAATGAAGAAATGCTGATGATTTTGAGGGATTTGATCTTAATTAATGAGATTTAGAGTGATGAATCCGAGATTCATCATCCCCCTATACTTAAACCATGCTCATCCTTGAGCATCAGAAAGAAATGCCATGAGGTCAAATGAGATTGGGTTCCATACCAAGACCATGAGCTGAAGGTGAAAATGAATCTATACTCGACCTTTAGATTAATAGGTTGGCAGAACTTCTGTGAGACTTAGAATTTCAAAATCAACAGCCTTCAAGTTCTACACATCATTGTCACAGTTTCCGCTCAGAAGTCATCTTAGATCAATCCTCTTCCCAAAGTATACCCTATGAACATTGAACAATCGACTCATGTGTGTGAAAGGTTTTAGCTCTTCCCATCCAGAATGTCGGACTACCATGCTCATCTCCTCTCCAGTAACTCATCCTCGGGAAGTCAGGTATTTCCTTCTAAGGTCTGTCACGCTGTGTTCACAATCGAATTGGGGGGAGAAGTTAGAAGAAGGGGAAAAGAACCGGAGGGTGGCCAGTGTAGTCACCTCTCCTTGTGAAGATGGCCAGTGTAGCCAAGTCTCCACCAAGATCTGCAAGTTTTCTTGAAGCTTGGACCTTTTTGGTCAGATATTTATTTGGTAGAATGCTTCTTTGTATTTTGGAATTTTTGGTGGTTCTGCTTGGATCTTGTTGTGCCCCTACGGATATAGAATCTTTTTGCTTCCGTACATTTTTTGGGGTCTTAGAAAAAATTGTGCCCAGTCGTCCATCCCTTTTCCGTAGCTTTATTTCAGCCCGTACTCTGGTATTTAGATTTCCACGCTACCAGAAAAGAAACTCACACAGTCTTCCAACATCCCGTCTAAGTTGAGCTAAGTGCATAGTGCGAGAGTACAAATTAATTCCCTATTCCAGAGTTGTACCCAGAATAAAGAGACCAGGTTAGACACTAAGATTCAAATGTTGTACATTGTCACGTGGAACTTAAAGAATTAAGTCAAAGACCTGAAGCTTCTAAAATCCTATTTCTCGATGAAGTTCCTCTGAAAATTAGGTGGATTAAGGTCAAGTCCAGACCACTCTCGATTTCTGCTCACAACTCGGTTCAGAACCCAGAGGATTTTCACATATGCACATGAATGAAATGCTGGATGAAGTGCAGGTGTGTGAAATGCAGACACATTTTTTTCTTTTTTTTATCTTTTTTTATGCAAGGGATTTTTTTGTGTTTTTTTGTTTTTAATGCAAAAAAATTTTTGGGCACAGACAGTGTTAGTAGCAAAACTCTTTTTTTGTGTGTTTTTTTCAAATTGATTACCCATTCTGTAAATACATATAAACTTACGCGAAAAACTGAGATATGGGTAAAATATATACGAAGTATATATACATACTCCCCTATACTTAGCGAGTGCTGTGTCCTTAGAGCACAAGACACGTAAAGAAGACATAGCTCAGGCTAAGCGTAAGAGAGTGAAAAAGGAAAAAAAAAGAAACAACAGGAGAGACATCGGTCCACCCCCTATACTTAGGATGTGAACAGTCTAAGTATAGAAGAAGAGCGGAAAAAATGAAGCGGTCGGGGTATGTGAATGAGGAGAGTATAAACGGGTGGGCGTCGGTTCCACCTATACTTAGGCTTTGGTCAGCCTAAGTATAGAAGAAGGGTGGAAGTGAGGCGATCGGGATATAGGAGAAGGATGGTATGCACAGATGGCATTGGTCTCCCCCTATACTTAGGCCTTGGCCTAAGTAGAGGAAGAAGTTGTACAAGGAGACCGATGTGGTTGGGAAGGAGGGTGGGTAGCCGATGATTAAGGCAGTTTTCAGCTAATCTTTTTGTGAGCCTGTGGTGGGAGATCGTAATGTCGAGATGGAGATGAAGCATATGATTCCCAACTATTATTAGTGTCATCGTCAGAAAAATCATGATGGATAGTGGATGAAGCGTATGAGTCAGATGAAAGGAAGCCATCATCAGAGTTATCCTCAATGGAAGAGTATTTGAATGTGGACACTGATGAATCTCGGATTCATCACTCTAAATCACATTTATTAAGCTCAAATTCCTCAAAATCAACAACATTTGTGCATCTATTTTGCATAATTAGCATTCATGCATTTTTCATAAGAATTGCATTTTAGGATGAATTTATGCGTAAAATAAGAAGCCAAAAATCTCAACCAAAATTGACTTGTAAATAGCCTAACTTCCTGGATTTTTAACTCATTCATGATAACTCCAAATGACCCAAAACTACCCCTACCGTGTACATATCACTAACAAGAATAAATGAAAAATACAAAAAAAATAACTAACGAAATAAGTGGACCAAAAACCCAAACCCTAGTTTCAGGATTTCTGGACTAAGAACCTCATATCTTCCTCATCCAGTGTCCGTTTTAATCCTACTCACTTTCGAACTAATGTACATTCAATTACCTTCAAAAGAAGACCAAGTTCAAGTGAATCAGAGCTTATAGGTGAAAGTTAGGTTTTGGGCTTCTTTTGTACATTGTGTATTTTAGCTGATTTTGATCGGACATTTTATGTATATAACTAACCTATTTTAGTTCTTTTCTTTTTGATTTGTCTTCTTTGATAAAAGTTCTATTAAAATGCATGAAAATCCAAATCCAAATTGAGCTTGAAATCATAGAAACAAGTTGGGTCCGAGTCTTCATTAACCACTTGTACAAAATTGATCTTTTTCATATTTTATTTTATTTCTTCTTTTTACTAATTAATAAAAATCCAAAAAATTTAGATTAATGTGTAATTATTTATCTTTGATTTTACCATATTTTTTCGGATTTTTATCTAGTTTAAAAATGACATAAAAATTACAAAACCTAAAAATCCAGGAATTCTATGTACATCAGATACCCCAAAAAAACCACTTTGTGCATTTAAACAATTTTGGTTTTGATGTCTTCATGAAAGTTGTAGATCTCATAGAGACGAGCAATTTTGGAAGAAACTTTTTCGATCCGAGGTCGTTTGCTATTTATTTTGCATTTTACAAAATGTTTACTTTTGAATTTTCTAGTGCTGACACGTGGCAACTTCTGGAGCCGCCACGTGTCAGCCAATTCTGTATATATTATTATATCGTTTTTATAAAAAAATTAAAACACCGCACGTGCGGGGCATGTGCCTCCAGTGCACGTGCCCTTCACTCCCTCTCACACCCATGCACCACGCGTCCTCCTCTCAGCTGCCCGATCTCGGCCGATTGGACAATCGAGAACCCATTTTCTTCATCAAATCCTCCTCCCCCTAGGAACCGCCACCACGATTTTTTACCGGAGATATCGCAATCACCGTCGCCCCCCGATCATCCCCTCATCATATTGCCATCGCCGATCTCGTTTCCCATAGCCAAATCCGATCGAATCTCCCTGATCATCAGATCTCATCCCCGATTCCAAATAACAATTTTCCCTTCTCCAGCTCGATCCCCAACCCTGTAAAGAAATCTCCACCACACTCGACCATATTTATCCACTACTGCCCTTAATGCCAAGCCCTCGTCAGGGTGACAGACCGACAAGCTCCTACGCCGGCGAGATCCGAGGCGTTAACCGCGCTCGTTGCAGACGACTCCGATCGTTGTACTGCCTCAGCTCCGGCCTCCTGCAACTGCCGTAGAGACTACTCCACCTTGTCTTCACCAAGAAACATCTCCGACAACATCTTCAACCTCCAGAAGATTCAAGCTCCGATGTCGCACAAGCCCCTACTCCATCTCGACTCCACCACCCGTGATTTCTCCGCTGGCCACCGCTCTCTTCGTCATCGACCGACAGGAGTTTTTAAGATCTGATAGCCACTCCAGGATCCAAGAGGCACTGGACGCCCTCTCTGCCTCGATCGATGGTCCTCAGCCTATTGTCGCGCCGCTGTTGACCCGCCACAGACCACCCTCGAAGATCACCAGCAGTCGAGCCTCAGCCACTACTCCACCGCGCGGCCGGGCGCTCTGACCCGAGACCCCCCTAGTGCACGTGCGTCCCGTGGGGGGGGGGGGACGTCAGCGGAACGTTGGCCCCAGGTCACATGCTTTGCATGTGACTGTGGGTAAATCGCAAAAGCCGCCCCATAGATCCACCTTTTTGCGCATAAATCCCCCACCGACCAGGTCATGTGATCTACACGTGACCTGTGGGAATTTTGCTGTTGCGCCCTCCATCTTATTGGTAATTACCACAACATTCCACCTTCATTTTTATATTTATTTATTTATTTATTTTATTTAATTGCAGAAAGACCCCTGTGTTCCCCAGTGTGTTTAGACCTCTACATAACATTATTTTATTATTCAAAAAATAGCATGATGTTTGTCATTTAATTCTCTACAGTCTGATATATTGTTGACATTTTTGGGATTGATGGTTAATAATTCATTGTTTTGTGGAAAATTGCATATTTTGCCCAGTTGGTGCTCTTAAATTTATATTTAATTAATCGTTACTCTAAAAATTCTCGAAAAATCATGTATTGTAGAATTAATTGTGCTTGACATTATGCCCAAAAAGAAATGAATTTGCATGCATACTTTGTCCTGTAAAAATCATTTTGCATATTTTAGTGTTTGATTTTTAGTTGGTATTGAAACTAGTATTTTCGAGATTTAGGATTTTTCTGAGATCAAGCACCTAGATGATCGATTTTAGATAATTTTGTTCCTTAAAAATAATTAGGTTTAATATTTATTATAATTAAATATTGAAATTCATTTTGTTTGCATTTCAAAATTCATAAAAAATTCAAATTGTATCCAAAAAATTCTAAAAAAAGTATAGTGCATTCATTTTTCATAATTATCATCTCGGCCAAGTTTCATATTTTTTGGACATCGTTTGATTGACTTTTACATTTTAGTCTCTAAAATAGGCCGAAATTACATTTTGCATCCTTTATTGCATTAAAAATTCCAAAAAACATTCCGCCTCAAAAACCACGCACAAATTTTGATAAACATAATTCTAGATTGTTCCTTTGCCTCCTTGTGTTCGACCTTGGGACTTTCCCAAGTAAAATAAATATAAAACCACATTCATTAAAAATTGACAAATATTTGGTATGATTATTTTCTTGACCGATTCCGATTGGCACCCACAACGAAATGAAATGACACATTTTTTTTACGCACAACAAATAAATTACAACATCTCCTTAACAAGCGCGATTTCGGACTCGTCAGATGGCACCGTTGCCGGGGAGGCAAACAACATAGTTTTGTGTTTTGAAAATTTTCGTTTGATTTTCCGCATTCGAGTAGTTTGACCCCCGAATTTTTCGTTGTAAATTCCATTTTTTTCTACATTTATTTTATTTTATTTTTCATCATTTATTTCTCTTATTTTATTTTTGATTATTTTTGAGTCACTCTCTTACATTTTCTCTCTTATTTTTTCTTGCGAGGTACCCGGCGTATGTGGAGCGGTTTTTCAAGAAACCGAAGCATCTTCACCCGGTGCACGACCCACGGCCGCTGCAACGTACGCCACTGCTGGCCCAGCTCCAAGGTCCTGCTCCTCCGCCTCCACAACCGCGCTCCACGCGTAGACTCCAGCTCCCCTTTTCAAGCCAAGAAGCAGAGGAGTTTCATCGCACAATAAAGAATTGGGCATTTGCAAAGGGGACACTTGCACCCTTTTGCAAGTTTTTAAAAAAATTTCAAGTTTCCGGTAATTGCAAGTAAGTCCCTGTTCTCCATTTGAGTTCATATTTCTTTTCCTGTATTGCACTCATACCCCTGCATTTGCACGTTTATTTTGTCATTATTCTGTCATTCATTTTTAATTCCGAAAATTGCATTGTGTAGCACAACTCTTGTTCTACCATTTTAGCATTTATTTGTATTTTTTCTGATTCGCAGAATATTTACGGAATTTAATTTGGTCAAAAATTGCAACATTTTGTCCATTTTGATTGATTAATTGATTGTGCATTATCTGCTTATCGAAAAATCTCAGAAAAATCATCATTGGTAGATATAAGTCTATGCTATAACATATCCGAAAATCACATCATTTGCATGTTTAATTTGTCTAAGAAAAATCATTTAGTGAAAATATTAATCGATTTTTAGTTAATCAACCGTGAAGTGTTTTAATGAAATTCAAGTTGATTTGGATAGCTCTTAGTTAGACCTATTTGGATTAATCTTGTTTCTGAAAAATATCATCGTTTGATAATTATTAAAATTAGTTTAGTCATTTTCACTAAGGTCTGCATTTTGTTATCTGTGCATTTAAAAATAAAAAAAAATTAGGGTAGCTTAAATACATCATATTTCATCATCTGGCCAAGTTTCATCATTTTGAACTTAATTTGGTCACTTATCTGAATTAACATTTAAACTGGCCTGATTTTGCATGTGTTTTGCATAAAATATATAAAAAAGACAAAAAATATCCCCTCTAAAAATCATACATCGGATTTTGCTAAAAATCTACCTAAGGAGACAACTGCCTCCCTGAGTTCGACCTTGGACTTTCAACTAAGTAAAAAAATTGCCGCTCGAAATTAATTCGATTATAATTGAAAGTGGTTTTTGATTTGCCCTCATTATCCGACTGCAGCGAACGATATGGACTAATTTGAACATTAATTTGCTCGAATTAACAAGGGTAGTGGGACGCATTATCAAATGGTGCCGTTGTCGGGGAGGCACGACTTATGTTAATTTGCAGTAATTTCTGACTGTTTGATTTTCTATCCCAGGTAGTCTGACCCCGGATTTTCTTGTGAATATTTTCTGTCTTTTCATTTTTGCATTTTTTGTGTCATTCTCTAACCTCAATTTATTTCTGTGCGAGGAACGCGAGGATTCAAAGACGCTTCAAAGATTCAGCATTTAAATTCTTTGAGTGATTTGAGAGAATTTGTATTTTTGTTTCTTTATTTTTTTGCATCATTTCCAGCGGTTCCCGTTTGGGTTCTCACGTGTGTAAAGATAGTGGAACCTTGTTCCCGTGTGCTGTGTAGATTGAATTTTAAATTTGCACTAGCGGCTCCTCGAGCCACTCTAGGATTTGCTTGTGCTCGTAAATTTCTAGGACCACACAATACACTTAAAAGACGCACTTAGATCGCAGGACATAGCCAAATTAAACTCGTTCTTCACTCGCTAATAGAACTGCCTGTCTAGGAGCGGCTTTTCTCATTTGCATTTTCATATAGTGTAAAAGATCTTAATTCTGTTCTGCATCCTGCATAAAAGCAAAGGGATCACTTTAAGTATTTTCTACTCAGCATACGCATCATTGTTTTTCTTGCATCGGATTTTCTCGATTTCCCCCTCTGTTTTTCACACTTAATTTAAACGGAAATTGAGACTGGACGATAGGCGTGCTGTGTGGTTGAACTAACAAGTTATAACTTAACTTAAAACCGGGACTACTAACATTATTGACCAAAAAAATAATAAAATTGGAAAATCTGTTTGCGGGAGACTAATCCCCGATCTTGTTTTTAAGCTGAGTGAGGGTACTTGAGTGTGTGTGAACACCTTAAGGCAGAGCCCAAATCCCCGCCTTCCATATCACGTTCCGACTAATCCTAGCAAATATCACAAGTTGAATTTTAAGGTTCACTGACTAGTACCAAGTATCCTCCGTCTGTCTCAGGTAGATAGGGGCGAAATTGCAGTACTTCGCGATAAGTTGCCAGTAACCCTGCGGGGTGAAGTTCCGGCCTTGTCAGCCTCCGCCTGCTTGCAGGTAGATAGGGGTATGGTCTTTGAATCCATCAACTTGGGATAGGAGTGAAGAAAGAAAGGACCGGTGGTATCTTAGGCGACATGTTACACAGGGAAGACGCATTCAGCTCTGAGCCAACTTCCCTATAGGCCGCGTAAATCCTTGCTATCTTGCTTGAAAAATCACACTTAAAATTAACAAGATTAATCGGACTAGGTTTCGGGTCCTTCACCGTGTTGAGTGTGAACTCAGGGTTTGCTCTTGCATTTGTTTTTGTGTTTGTCTGTGTGCGTTATCCTGTGTAATTGCACATTTTCTACTTCAACCTGCTTCCACTTCAAGATGTCGGGATATTGGTCCCCATACCTTGAGAGCTCTGATCATTCCTCATCGACCGTATACCGATCATCTTCACCTTCTCATTCTTCCATGTATCCTCCGCCATCCACGGGAGATCCTTACCCGTGGTCAGTTCCACTTCAACCCGATTATGAAGTCAGAACTTCGACTGACTTCACCATTTCTTCGCATTTCTCACCTACTCCATATTCTAACACTCCGGATCCACTTCCATCTTGGGCTGACTGTCCTTATTCTCGAGAGCTTGCGTGAATCCAAGGATCGAATGAAGAGCAAGCCACTGCTGAGACATATGATTGGGAAAACTATATGCCCCCACATACTTCATTCTCACCTGAAGTAGGGACCATACAACAATTTACATATACGCCTCCCGACTTGACCATAGGGCATAACTTGGTCGATCGAACAACCTGAATGGAGAGGCCTGCACATCATGATTTCTCAGACTTGATTGACTTTAGTGATCAAGATTACATTAACCAGCCTTCATTCGGAGAGCCTATACATTCACAAGATTGGACTCATGAGCTAGACTTATCAGTCCCCTTTTCATCATACGAGGCTCTGACCAATATTTGCCATTTGGATGGTCCATACTCGACACAGCATTACATGCTAGAGTCTAGGTATGTTGAGTATGAGACCCCAACATCTCAGCAGTATCCTCCAATTGAGCAGAACTCTCCCATGATTTGTCATGAGAACATATTTGAGGATGACATTTCCAGACTTATTGAGAAAAATGAATCATTAGGTAACAAGTTGAGAGATGCCATGAAAATATTGCACTCAATTTCTACCAGCTTGGGAATGAAAGTGGAAAAGGACATGAGTTGTTTTGAGGTTGAAAACAAAGCAAACATTAGGGAACCCACACATGGTGTACAACTGGAGTCCATTCTATCTCCCTCTTCTACTAACCATTGCCTTCCAATCTTGAGTCTGATAACTCATCTATCCAAAACACCAAAAAAATTGAAAAATCAAAAAATCACATAAAAATTGAAAATGAAAAAGACCTAAAAAAATCGGATCTTGCCCTAAGGGAAGCACTCGATGAAGAATTGATTTTCAAACTTCCCTTAATCAATGCCATAGATCACTTTCCCGACCTCAAACGATTTGTAAGAAGTAAATTGATGCCAAAGAGGTCGGGTAATAAGAGGACAAGGACTGAAAGACACATAGTGTCTATGGCCACCTCCTTGGTGATGGGGAGAAAGACCAAAAACCGCAGAGTGAAGCGATTGCCCCGAGTTGAGTGTGAAATCAAAGACACTTCTTTACCCATGCAAGAATCGACGATGACTCACCGATAAATATCCTCCCGACCTCTGTGTTTGACAAGCTCAAACTCAGGACACTTAGGAAGTCGAGAGAGATCGTTCAGTTGGCTGATCGATCCATCAAACGAACGAGAGGAAATATTTCAGTCATCGTTACTTTCCAAGGTGCTCTACTCCAGGTGGACTTCACGATCATTGATATTGAGCACTGATGAGAGTTTTCCCAATCTCTGATTATTCTCGGGAAGCCGTTCTTAGCCTTCGCTAAGGCGACTATAGATTGCGAGACTCGGGAAATCGATTTTACAACATTGGGAGCGCTTCGACCTCATCCATTCTTTGATTAACTTTACTCTAAGGTGACCCGCACATCCGCTGACAGTCGTGACCATCGAGAGGAAGATGAGTCCCACCTCTCTACTACACCTGAGAGACCGATTGTTCGGATGACCGTTGGATCAGAGACTCCCCACACCTCCTCAACTGCTTGCACCACCACCGTGACAGCTTCTAAGGAGGACTCACGACCAGAAGCTATCATTGAGTCGGACATGACCTTTGAGGATTGCCTTGATCATTTGAATGATCCGACATAAGAGCTCAATAATGACAAGCCAACTGAGACCATTAGCTCTTTCCCGAAACGCGTGCTAACCCTTCAAGAATATTCCAATCTATATGGTGACTCGTCTAATGAGGAACCCATGGTCAGCACCGCACCCCACCCTGGACCTTCAAAGGAAACAACCAGGACTAAATTGACTCCACATAAAAACATGGTTGCTTCTTCTTCTAGTCGGCTATCTAGTGAGAGGAAGTCGAGAATTGATTCCTCAAGATGTTCCCCCGAACCTCTCAAGGCGCATCGCTCTCATTCCCTCTTACTGATTCAGGTTCTAGAAAACCGACTAAGAAAATTTCCTTCAACATTCCGGAGAAGGAAGTTTCAGAGGAATCCTCATCAGGTCCGGACAAGGTGATTTATATGAGTGAGCTCAGTTCGGCTATTCTTAAGCTGTATCTAAGCAAGCAGCCGTGTGTCAACCCTCGTTGGACAATCCCTTCACCTAACTACTATTCATCGGAGGACGATTCCGACATCGACACATATGTATATTATCCACCTCCTCGCATCCGCAAGAAGGTTCGTCACAAACCTTCTTAATCCTTGTATATTCTCATTCTTTCTTGTATATACTTTTTCTCCCTCCCTTCCAAGTGATTCGAATCACTCGCCCCAGTTCCATATCGTTTCATTTTATGACTATAATTAGAATAACCAGATCCTAAGTATAGGGGGAGAGTGACCCGCGTCCATTCACTGTACATCCTCCAGATCACATCGGTTCTCATACGCACTCTTTTCCTATACTTAGGCTGACCAGAGCCTCAGTATAGGGGGGACCGATGCCCGCCATGTATATACTCATCCATTTCCCCTCTTGCCCTCGTCCGCCCCATTTTTCATCTTCTTCAACACTTAGGCTGTCAGAGCCTAAGTATAGGGGGGCGGAACGACTTCTAAACTTTTTGATATTTTAGCTCTCCTACGCTTAGCCCGAGCTATGTCTTTTTTCATCGCTTTTCATGCTCTAAGGACATAGCTGATGAATGCCCATTCATCACTCTTTATTCTTTTATTTTAGCTACAAAACCTTTAACAAACACATGTAGATATATGTAAATATCAATAATTACCATTTGACATGCATTGTGTAAAATACAACAATTAGCATGTTTTTGTGCATAAATAAGAGAATAAAGAATTAAAAGAAAAAGAGGGAGATATTAAGAATAAATATTGAGCAACCTAATCCCAAGGGAGGGCTCAACATGGGCCTGACCACATAAAAACCAAAGTAGAGGGAGATAAGGAAGCTCATGTGTGTAAATATATACCTGTAAATAGAATAAAAATATTTTCCTCTAAATAAAAATAAAAATGGGTTTATATTCATATGTTAATATTTGTAAATATAAAATTAAAATAAAAAGGAGAAAAATTAAAAAGAAAATAAAAATACTTTTCACCCTTGTGTATTCACCATGTACATAGACTTACTTGTATATTTATTAATCCCTATAAATAAATAAATTAAAACCCAATAAAAATTGTACATATTCTAGACTTCATAATGTAAATAAATAAAATAAAAATTAAAAAAATAAAAATAAAATAAAAAGGAATAAAAATAAAATCAATTTCCTATATTGTATATATACCATGTATATAAGTGTACATACCTATTTATTTACCCTTTGTAAATAAATAATAAAAATAAAATAAAAATACCTAATTATTCCAAATTTTCTTTTGTAAATAAATAAAATATAAAATTGGAATAAAAATGTACAAAAATAAATAATTAAAAATAAAAAATACAATATTGTATATACCTATGTATATAATACTATATTGTAAATACCTAATTTTTATTTCAAAAAAATAAATAAAAATCACAAAAAAATAGTTTATAAATAAATAAACATTTTTTATGTTTTAACTTTTTCCGAAATAGGCCATTTGCTATTTTATTTTGAATTTCCAATTATTTTACACGTGGCCGCATCCCATTGGTCCACGGGGGATGTTGACCCCCCCGGTCAACTCCCCCCCTTGGACCACAGCCCCGCGGATCTGCACGCCCGATCCGATTTCTCCCATTTATCGTGTCACGATCCGATCACCAAAACTCGAAACCTCGGGATCCGTTTGTTCCCTGATCGATCTAGATCCACGCCCGGGATGGGTTTTGGGGATCCGCGCTCCGATCGAGTCACCCGACTCCCATCTAGCCGGACCCCTAGCCACTTAAATTCTCAGCTCCGCCGCACGATTCCCTCATCTTTGGCTCCGCATTCTACTTCCCAGGACCTCCACCACTTTCGCCTGAGTGACAGCAAGTGATCGGTGGTGTCGCAGCAAGGAGAGAGTGCCCGGTCATCGATCCGGCGACCTAGCGCTGCCGTGAGCCGCCCCTTGCGTGGTGCTCGAGCCTCGGGCATTGACGACCCTTGAGGCAAGGACCTAGAGCTTCAGCAGCTCAACCACAGTCGACCTCGACCATCTGGTACGTTCGATTCTTCCTATCTTTCGCCAATTTTAGTTTACGCCCAATTTCATCCTCCGCTGACGACCATTGATTCTGACCACACCAGTCACCTTCTCGATCATTGGAATCGACCCTCACGCTCACGAACCTCCTCCGCATCTTCTACACCCATTCGCACCCCCTGACTCGCCCCGGAGCAGGTTCTTCGAATTCCTTCGTCGTCGCTTCATCGATGTTCGACCACCACGACGCACCAACCACCCAGAGTCTTCTGTGCTACTTTGCAGGTCTGAGGAGGTCCATCTGAGGACCTCAACTTCCAGGCACAGGAGCCCAGCTCCGCCTTTGTCGCCTGGGCTCCTCGAAGCCCCTTGGCGCCATCGGAGGGGCTCTTCAGACGCGGGAGGCTCCGACGATTCTTTTCCAATCTTCACAGCCCCCGAGGAGATCCACCGTACGCGTAGCGGGCCGACGAAGTTCGCTGGCCACCTGTTCTTCCTGGACCCTTCAGAGCCGTCCATCCGCCCTTGTCATGCCAGATCTGTGGAGGATCGTTCGATCTAGGCGAAGAAGAGGCCCAGCAGACACCGTCAGATCAGACACGTGGCTTCTTCTCCGCCCTCCATCCAGCGAGGGTTAGCCACATCGATTCTCGAACGTTGATTCCCCCACGTGGCACACCCTCACCCGTTCGATCAAAGCCAGGGCATCTTTGGCGAGGCGCAGCGCACCACCACCGTCAGATCCGCCACGCGACGCCATCTCAGCCCTCGGATCATCATAAGGAGTACTTTCCAGATATAAAAATCATAAAAAAATATCAAAACCGTCTAAAAAATCTAATAAAAATTAGATTTTGTTTATTTTGGTGTGCTTGATTTTCTGACCAATTTTGGTCATTTGTGGACTTATAGAAAATATAAAAATTGAAAAACCTTGAAAATCTCATAAAAATTCTAATAAATCACAGAAAAAAATTAATAAATCTTTTTCCTGAATATTCCTTATTGTTCATATTTAACAGGAAAAATACCTTCTGGGATTGTTAGGGCCACTTTGCATTTTGTTTTGGCCCTTGAAACATGACTGGACATTGTTCTTCTATTTTTGTCTTATTTCATTTTTATAACATTCTATAAAAATCAGAAATTCTCAAAAATTAACCAAAAAACAGTAAAAAATATAAAAATCATAAAAATATTTTTGTTTGAATTTTTGGACCTTTTTAGAGTGATTAAATAATTGCTTGAGTTTGCTTGTTTTATTGTTTCATTATTTTTCTTTATAATTAAAAATTCCAAAAAAATATAAAAAAATTAAAAATCCACCAAAAAGAATTTGTTTTTATTTTTTATTTGATTTTCGACTACTTCGTAGGCCGCCAGGCCATCACATGCTCTCTGAGTTCGACCTTGGGTGCTATACCAGGTCAATCCCATAGCCAAGACTGCTAGTTAGTTTTCTCGTGTTTTTATCTTATTTGGTGGTTCGAATAATTTTTCTTGTTGAGCTCTGTGTCTCGAGTGACTGAGGTCACAACAACCATATTGATTCCTTTACCTTGGTTGTTCGGGCAGCTCATCAGAATGGCGCCGTTGCCGGGGAGCACGGCTTAGTAGTCGTTTTATTTTTATTTTATTTTTTTGTTTTTATTTTCGCGGCTTTTCGCAACTTTTTATTTTTCTTTTATTTCTATTTTTTTATTTTATTTTTATTTCTTTTATTTTTGTTTTTATTTGTTTTTGCTTGTTTATTTTTATTTGCATTTTTGCATATATATACCCAGTTTCATTTCACTTGTTTTACCTGCTTTATCTGCTTTATTCTGGTCTGTGACACTTTGCTATTTTCTTATGAGGGCCCGAGGACCGAGGCGACAACTTTCGAGGAGCCGGCGCAACCGCGGTGATCGGGGGAGGCTCCCTTCTGCATGAAGCCACAGGAGAGTGCGGGGAAGCAACGATGTGCTGGAGTAGTTTAGGTGTAGTTAGTTTTATTTTCTGCAACATTTGAATAATTGTAATAATACAGGACACTCAGCAGGACTCTCTCTTGGACTTAGACACTTTCGGGGTCTGTTTCGCCGAGCACCGGTGTGCTCGGGGGACCCCTCAGTTTTTATGCGGTTTTTTCTCGTAGTTTTTGATTTCTTTTCTGCCTTTTCCGGTTTCTCGCGGTTTCTTGAGCCCCTAGCCTTAGGATTTTCTGCTTGACTGTGACGTAATAATTAGGATCCAATCACCTAATATATCTGCATGTACCTATAAATCGATAATTGTACTTATAATAAAAAGATTAATAAAATAGTCAATTACTACCTTCGAGCCTACGTGTCGCAGCCCACCCTGCCAAGCGCTGCTCCTGAACCCGATTTGTCGGGAGGAGGAGGGGTGGACCAAGACCGAACTTTTGGATTGGAGGCTGGTGGTCGACTAGTCGTTCTTTCAAGTAGAATTGCTGTTTAGGGACTCGGTTTTCCGCCTGCACCATTTAGGTAGTTTATTTTCAATCTTTAAATTCTGCACGGATCATTTTACATGGTAGACTGCTGGAGTCAGGTACGCATCTCTTACTCTGCATGCATCATTGATTTCATCGCGCATCGGCTTTTTCGACTTCTCCCCCTGATTTTTGGACTTAATAACCAGGAGAACCGAAAAATTCGTTAGGAGATTTCTTTTTATTTGAAAAATACCTAAAATGAAAAACAATAAAATTTGGGACTGCTAACTCTATCGACCCTAAAAGACGATCACCGAAAAATTTGTCTTGGGGAGAGCAACCCCTCATTGTCTGGTTTGCTTACGCGAGAGAGTGACCCGCACACTAGGTAGAGCCATATCCGATATCTTTCTCGACTGATTACCGGCTTTTTCTGTACGGGACAGTCGGTTGAGAAAATATCGGATCACCCAATAGGTCACGCTAATCGCTCTGCTATCCTGACTGATCACCTAATAAAATTGACAAGATATTTGACCGAGCCTTTACGGTCTTCAACTTGCGTTGCGTTGGTGAATCGGGGGTTTGCTTGTGATCATAGTTGTTCCCAGATCTCATCCGCCCAACTCGCCAGATCAAGATGATGGGCAGAAGGTCTCTTAGGCAGCCTCTGGCTGCACCGCTTCCCATCACTTCTGCCCGCTCATCTAGGTTGGTTCGCGAGAGCCAAGACCCGCTCTCCGAACCCGAGTTCGACTCCACCCTGTTCCCCCTTGACCCCCCTTCTTTCAGTTCTGAGATACCAGTGCCAGAGGAGAGACAAACAGATGATTTATCGGCACCTGAGTTTGGGTCTTTTGCTTTTACAGAGACCATGGCCGGCAGCAGTGATGACCGCACTAGAGGTCCCCAGCTTAAGCAGACATTCATTATGGACCAGGGTGCGATCAACTCCACCCTGATCGCCTCCCTCGAGACAGTTCAGCAGCAGTTCAGGGATCAGGGAGCATTCATGATAGAGATGAGGCGTGAGATGGAGCAGTTGAGAGCCGCTCGCGACTAGCGCGAGCCCGAAGATGGGCCGAGGATACCCAATGATGCGGCAGCCGCCGCAGCAGCCGCAGCAGCAGCAGCAGATCCACCGAGATCGATGCGGGAGTTACACAACCCCGGATTGACCTTGATGCATCACTGGGTCATACTTCCAGCCATCGTGGGGGACTTCAAGTTCCCCCCGAACACTTTGCAGCTTCTCCCCCGGTTCCATAGGCTCGCTACCGAGGAGCCCCATCTCCACCTTCAGGAGTTCTTGATGATCTGCAGCACAGTCCACGACCGTTAGGTGGACCAGGATACCATATGGATGATTGCCTTCCCCTTCTCCTTAGTAGACAGAGCAACCACCTGGCTGAAGCACTTGGGGAAGTTCGTCTACACCTGGGAGCAGCTCCGCACTGAGTACATGCACAAGTACTGCCTACTCGGGCAGACGAATGCCGCGAGGGCCCTGATCAGCAACTTCTCCATGCTCCCCAATGAGCAATTCCATGAGGCATGGGAGAGGTTCAGAGAGCTGACTAACAGATGCCCGCACCATGACATCTCGAAGCCGAACCTAGTTCAAAGCTTCTTCAGCGGGCTGACACCAGAGCTTCAGGGCTTGGTGAACGCTTATTGTGGAGGGTCCTACTTCACCAAGGACCATGATCAGGTCTGGGCCATCTATGAGGAGATGGCCGAGAACTATATGGTGATGTCCCAGACCCGACTCTACACACATGGAAGACCCCGGCCACAGACCGTGCAGTACCAGAAGATAGCACGGGTCGATGCCGGTCCATCCAGTTCGTCAGCGGCAGCAGCACAGGCCGAGTCCATAGCCGCAGACATGGGGATCATCAGCGAGAAGCTGGACCGGATGGAGATTATCGAGAAGAAGCAGTGCCAGGGCATCACACAGATGGAGCAGATGACACAGACTCTGAGTGACCTGAAGACACAGCTCATGTGTCTCCAGGAGGTACATACGGCTTCCCAGCCCTGTCTTCAGGCACGAGGCGATCCTAGCAGCAGCAGCTCGTCCCAGCACTCCAGCTCCCACCAGCAGCCTAGACAGGTCCATCTTGTACAGGCAGAGCCGTACTAGCAGCCGCAGCTTACTTACCAGGCACCACCATCCACGGACACACAGATGGTGGTATACCAGCCGGATCAGCCTCTGGCAGTGCTCCCACCACCCCAGTACGATTCAGAGCCGTTGATGGATGTCAACGGGATTTGGTACAATCGCCCCCAGCCCAGTTTCCGACGAGACCATCCTGGATTCCGTTGGTCGGCCGGAGGTGCCCAGCCCCAGCAGCAGTCGTCAGGACAGGGTGGCCAGTACAACCATCAGAGGGATCACCAGCAGCAGCAGCCCCCAGCATACACTCAGCAGCAACAGCAACAGTCACAACAGTATGGTCCTCGTCCCTATCAGCAGGGATAGTCTTGGAGGCGTGATCAGCCTCATCAGCCGCAACATCATCCACAGTCTTACCCCTCTCACCCATCGCAGCAGCAGCAACAGCCTCACTTCCAGAGAGGCTACCCGTTAGGTTCTCATGGGCCATCCTATGAGAACCCCGCCTTGGATGACATAGCCCGCCTTCTCACTGATCAGCATACTACATTCCGACGGGAGATGGATGAGTTCCGCCAGGAGATGCGGGACATCGTGAGAGGGAAGGCCGCCATCCCTGCCCAGATAGAGCCCAATCCGAACAACCTCAAGAGGAAATACGAGCAGGTAGTTTGTACTGAGTATGCCACTCCTAGTGATACATTTGGAGATATGTCTGCATATTTGTTTGATACTGATTTTGTCACACTTAGGAGCGATAGGATGCCAACATGCGGCGCCTCGTCTGAGCGACACCCAGAGGCTATTCCCAGAGCACCCGATGAGGAGGAGAGCAGTACTGAGGCCGCTAGAGATGATGACGGTGGTACTGATGCCACCACGGATGCTGATCCCACTAGCGGTACTGAGGCGCCACCATTTCACCAGTTGGAGGAGGTGGTACTGAGGCCACCCATGTTGCCGAGCCAGAGCGCGGTACTGAGGCCGTGAGTCTTCCAGCCGAGGGTGGTGCTGATGCCACCAGTTTTTCTGAGAGTCCTGTAGTTTTTCCTTTTGCTGATGTATCTCGGAACACTTCTGGAAATAAAGGAAAGGGTTTGTTTTCTTCTGGTCCCACTGTGGTTCTTGATGTATGTGTGGATCCTGCTGTCGAGCAGCTCAGACCCGTTCCTAGTCCTTCATCTGAGAAGGACCCTGTGATCCCCTTCCCTAGAGCTCTTTAGATGGGAAAGGTGAGGAAAATAGAAAATCCTAAAAAGAGGCAGCAAGAAGAGTTCAGCCAGTAGATGATAGACCATTTTCACATTCAGCTGATTCTTCAGGAGGCTTTGCAGCACATCCCTCTACTCCAACGTTCACTTAGAGACAGGACCACAGTCAGGAGGAAGAGGAGGAACCACCATTCAGAGATCCATGTGCTGACCACAACTACTTGTTTTGAGATCCAGAACCGTCTGCCGGCCAAGAGGCCAGACTCAGGAGCCCTGTATGTCAGATGCCATATCAGAGAGCAGAGGATCGACCGTACTCTATTAGACAGTGGATCGTCGATCAACCTACTTCCGGCAGCCCTTCTCGACCGCTTCGAGTTGGGCACTCTTCGACAGAGCAGGACAATCCTTCAGATTGCTGATCGATCTGTCAAGAGGCCGAAGGGGTTGCTGAGGGACGTTGTCATCACGATTTCGGGCCTGTAATTCCTCATGGACTTCGTAGTGTTGGACATGGAGATCCCTGAGTCAGTGACCGATACCCCCATCATTCTTGGTCGCCCGTTCTTGGCCACAGCCAAGGCAGTGACCGACCATGATAGCGGGAAGGTATACTTTCGCGTCGAGGGCGAAAGTGTACAAATAGAGACGGTCGAGGACATCAGAGCCAGAGACAAAGCATGCTCAGAGATTACTTCTGATACAGAGCAGATGACAGATGATGGGCCAGACATCCACCAGGACTGCGACTTTGTGATTACATATGATGAGGTAGTATGGGCAGACCCAGATGCACATGCCATTCTCTCACCTTCAGAGTCCGCTGAGGCAGAGACGCCAGCAGAGAGGAGCTTGGAGGGCGTATTCCTGGTCCAGGATACCTTAGAGGCAGCAGAGCCGGTTCGAGACCGCGAGACAGATGTGTGATGATGGTGGTACTGAGGCCACCTTGGATGATACAGATCCCTCGGAGTCAGATGTTTATTGGGCAGAGTTTGATGATTACATACCAGATCTGACTTCCACTGAGCCTGCAGCCAGGGAGGAGGTAGATGCCGAGCAGAGCAGAGACAGTCCAGCAGAGCAGCCTTCTCCAGTTTCAGAGTGTGACAGAGAGTTTTAGTTCTCCCATGCGGATTTGGCAGCCTTCACGCAGAGTTTTCAGAGGCCAGATCCACTAGCACCGAGTTGTCCAGAGCTGAAGCCACTTCCTGCGTCGCTGAAGTATAGGTTCCTTGCGGGTGAGCATGATATGTACCCAGTCATTATCTCCGCCGATTTGACTGGAGAGCAGGAATCCCGTCTGATGGGGGTTCTTGAAAAGAACGGCAAGTCGATAGGATGGAGCGTAGCATATCTCCAGGGGATAAGTCCGTCCCTATGCTCCCACCATATCTATCTCGAGGAGGAGGCGAAGCCATCGCGTGAGTTCCAGCGGCGGCTGAACCCGAATCTGAGAGAGGTTGTCATGAAGGAGATATCGAAATGGTGGAGCGCCGATTTTATCTACCCCATCTCCGACTCCAAGTGGGTCATCCGTTTGCATGTGGTGCCCAAGAAGACGGGCATCACTACAGTAGTCAACGAGTCTGGAGAGGAGATTGCTACACGGGTACCCACTTCTTGGCGAGTCTGCGTGGATTACAGACGACTCAACCAGGCCACCAAGAAGGATCATTTCCCCCTTCCCTTTATAGATCAGATCATTGAGAGACTGGTAGGGAAGAGCCACTATTGTTTTTTGGATGGGTACTCGGGCTACAACCAGGTGGCCATCGCTCCCGAGGACCAGGACTAGACTACCTTTACCTGTCCCTTCGGTACATACGCCTTCCGACGCATGCCATTTGGGCTATGTAATGCCCCTGCGACCTTTCAGAGATGCATGCTGTAGATCTTTTCGGACATGGTAGGGGAGTGCTTGGAGGTCTTCATGGATGATTTCTCGGTCTACGGCGACAGATTCGACTCCTGTCTTGACTGTCTAGACCGAGTTCTTCAGCGATGTATAGAGGTTCACCTTGTGCTATCTTGGGAGAAGAGTCACTTCATGGTGACTCAAGGGACAGTTCTTGGCCATATCATATCCAACAGGGGCATGGAGGTGGATCCGGCCAAGGTAGATGTCATTAGAAAACTCGCACCACCGTCCAATTTGCGGCAGTTACGGTCTTTCCTGGGGCACGTCGGTTTCTACTGGAGATTCATTCATGATTTCAGTAGGATTGCACGGCCGTTGACTGACCTGCTGACGAAAGATACCGAGTTCCTTGTCGATGACAAGTGTCTTTTGTCGTTTGAGACTCTCAAGCGATGTGTTGTTGAGGCTCCTATTCTCCAGCCGCCTGATTGGTCTCTCCCATTCAAGATCATGACAGATGCCTCTGATTTTGCTGTGGGGGCCGTGCTGGGACAGAGGAGGGATGGAGTTCCATTTGCTATCCACTACGCTAGCCGCACATTGGATTCCGCACAGCGGAACTACACAGTCACAGAGAAGGAGATGCTAGCCGTAGTGTTCACCCTAGATAAATTCAGATCGTACATTATTGGATCTAGAGTGACCTTGTATACTGATCATACCACCATCAGGTACCTCATGGCAAAGAAGGATGCCAAGGCCAGACTGACTAGATGGATCCTTCTACACCAGGAGTTTGACATAGAGATTAAGGATAAGCCTGAAGTCAAGAATGTGGTGGCGGATCATCTCTCCCGATTAGAGCATCTTGAGGATTCTGAGCAGATTGACCCTATTTGTGAGACCTTCCCAGATGAGGCGATCCTTGCTATTGCCTCTCTTCCGTGGTACGCCGATATTGTGAACTTTCTTGTTGCTAAGAATGTCCCACAAGATTGGCCCAGGCAGAGGCTTGAGACCTTCCTTGCGAAGGCCAAGTCCTACCACTAGGAGGATCCCATCCTTTACCATGAAGGAGGGGATAGCGTCTGGCGTAGGTGCAATATTCCTCAGGAGGAGCACCATAGCGTACTCACTTACTGCCACAAGCTTGAGGCAGGAGGACATCACTCTAGGAGGAGAACGGCACAGAAAGTGCTCCAATCCGGCCTATGGTGGCCTACCCTCTTCAAGGACTCTGATGAGTTCATGAAGAGGTGTACTGACTATCAGAGGATGGGCACTTGTGGACAACGTGATATGATGCCGATGCAACCCATCCACTTCTGTGAGGTTTTTGACGCACGGGGCATCGATTTCATGGGTCCATTCCCTAAGAGTCAGGGATTCGAGTACATTCTGTTGGCCGTTGATTATGTGAGTCGTTGGGTTGAGGTCATCCCCGCCCGAACCGCAGATGCCAGGACTGTTTGCAGTTTTTTGAGGAGGCATATCATTACATGGTTCGGGGTACCTTGAGTGTTGATATCTGACGGGGGTCTCATTTCATCAACGACAAGGTGAAGGCCCTTGCTAGCGAGTTCGGCACAGACCATCGAGTTGCCACTCCATACCATCCACAGACGAATGGTCTAGCCGAAGTGTCGAAAAGGGAGATCAAGACTATATTGTAGAAAGTCGTCCACCCTGATCGAAAGGATTGGTCACAGCTTTTGGACTCGATCTTGTGGGCATATCAGACGTCTTTCAAGACACCTTTGGGCACATCTCCCTGTCACCTCGTTTATGGCAAGTCGTGCCATTTACCTGTTGAGTTGAGACACAGGTCACTTTGGGCTGTTACAGAGATACTTTTGGATCCAGATAGTGTAGGAGACCAGAGAAGGGCTGAGTTAGCAGCCTTGGAGGAGCTTCGTGATACCGCCTTCTCAAACAACCTACAGTACAAGGAGAGAGTGAAGGAGTGGCATGATTCTCATATCAGCCACAAGCATTTTGAGCCTGGACAGAGAGTATGGCTGTTTGATACTAGGCTTCGTCTATTTCCAGGGAAGCTACGGAGCAAATGGAAGGGACCTTACCTTGTGAGAAAGGTACACGACAATGGGAGTATTGATATATATGAGTTGTCTTCTGAGAATACCTTTTGAGTGAACGGCCAGCGGCTCAAGCCATTTCTAGATCATGAGTCGCGGGTCGTTGATGTTGCCCCTATTCACTTTGCGTGAGATGTGGTCTCTTGACTCACATCTATTGCATCTCACGCCTGATTATCACTGTTCTCCGGACTTGTATAGATCCAGATGTCCATATGATTCCATTATTTAGTCCACATCCCTTTCCTCATCTTTTGATTATGCTATACTTAGGGTGTACTTTACCCTAAGTATAGGGGGGATGTTGGACTCTCGGGTATTTCTTTTGATTCATTTGACCCCTATTTTTACTACCTATACTTAGGGATATTTTACCCTAAGTATGGGGGGGGGTAAACCCTGTATATCCTTCACTCGGTTTTCCCTTTTGTGTACAGCCTGCTATACTTAGGATTATTTGATCCTAAGTATAGGAGGAAAAGCCGAGATCCTCTTGATTTCTATTCTTTCATTAGTCTTTGTATATAGCCTTCCTTTTCACCTCCCTATACATAGCACGAGTTATGTCTTCTTCATCGCTCTTGACTCTGAGGACATCGTTCGAGCTAAGTATAGGGGGGTGTGTATATATTTCATATATACTTTAGCCATAACTAGTACTTTGTGTGAGTGTGTAAATAAATAAAAATGGCTAAACATCCAAAATCCATAAAAATTAAAAATTTTCCCTGTAAATAATCATTCTTTTATTTGCACATACATAGCTAATGTACAAATTATTTTTGTTAAAATGTTTTCAAAAAACTTTTTGTGTAAAGATTGTGTAAATATGTGCATATCAAAACTATGTTTATTGTACAAAATTTTTCCAAAATGTTTTGAAAATCAAAAGTTTGCAAAAACCTTGTGTAAATTTGTGTAAATATTTTGCAAAACTTGCATTCATGCATACATCCATGATTTCAAAACATTTTTCAAAAATTTTGCATTTGTGTAAATTATGTAAATAGCATCCTTGTATATATGTATATAGTTTTTCCTGGATTATAGTTTACATTTAAACGAGCCTGGAATTAAATTGGGAAATGGAGCTTGATTAAGATCTTAATCCACCTATTTCTAAGAGGAACCTTATAGGGCCTAAGGTTAAGGCTTTTCAGGTCCATGGTGACTTAATTCTTTGAGTCCACTAGGCTATGATCACATGTCATCTCAATGAGCCTAAGTAGAGCACTTAACAACATACACATGACTCATATAGACAATGGCTTGACTTGGACCCGCACTTTGCACTGAGCTCTCTATGGATGAGGTGGTGAGGAGGCAGTCTTTCTTGACTTGGGGTAGCATATGAGGGTAGTACTTCTAGGCGGAACCTCTCTTCTTCTTTTAGTGAAGGAAGTGCGTCTCAACTTGGTCTGGTTGCCATGAGGTCTAACGACAGGAGTTGTGGGTTGCAATCATGCTTCAAAAGAGGGATAGTCTACTGGCTCAAGAGGAAAAACTCCTTGTATATATGCTGCACATGTATATGTTGTATAGATGCACTTGAAAAAAATGCAAAAAGAAAGTAACTCCGAAAAAGTGGTGGGTCTGATAGAAAATGGTAATCCCACCGGAGTATGTATATAGTGCAAATAAGTAAAGCTTGAGACTCATGGATTCCACCTTATGTAGCTTGCAGCAGGGAGACTTAGCTACACTGGTTGAGCTCCCAAGGATACATGACTACACTGGCCATGGTCCATTCTCTTCTTCCCCCTCTTCTTGAGCCGGTTGAACTTGAACTTAGAAGGGAATCCCCCGCTCCTCGAGGAAAGAGTGGCCAAACTAGGGTCATAGAGTTACCTTGTTGGGGAGGGTTGTCAAGTTACTACTTCTGAGGTGGAGAGCTTATATATCACTTACACAGTACAAGTAAAGACTCATAGTCTTCAGGGTTTGTGTATGATGACTTGTTCTGATCTGGATTGTTGAGGAGTCTTGATTATAGATTAGTGGATCTTAGAGGCTGTTAAGTTTTAAACTTAAGTCCAAATAAGATTTCGACACATTAATAATCCAAAGATCTGATCGAGCTCCATATTTCAATTTAATGAAGGCAAGTTTAATAATCAACATTAATCCATGTTTATTCTCCTCTTTTTCTTTTTCTTTTTCTTTTTCACTTCTTTTTCAAATAAGTGTTTGCTAAGGGACTAGCAATTTTAAGTATAGGGGGTGATGAATACCCATTCATCACTCTTTATTCTTTTATTTTAGCTACAAAACCTTTGACAAACACATGTAGATATATGTAAATATCAATAATTACCATTTGACATGCATTGTGTAAAATACAATAATTAGCATGTTTTTGTGCATAAATAAAAGAATAAAGAATTAAAAGAAAAAGAGGGAGATATTTAGAATAAATATTGAGTGACCTAATCCCAAGGGAGGGCTCAGCATGGGCCTGAGCGCATAAAAACCAAAGTAGAGGGAGATAAGGAAGCTCATGTGTGTAAATATATACCTGTAAATAGAATAAAAATATTTTCCTCTAAATAAAAATAAAAATGGGTTTCTATTTATATGTAAATATTTGTAAATATAAAATTAAAATAAAAAGGAGAAAAATTAAAAAGAAAATAAAAATACCTTTCACCCTTGTATATTCACCATGTACATAGACTTACTTCTATATTTATTAATCCCTATAAATAAATAAATTAAAACCCAATAAAAATTGTACATATTTTAGACTTCATAATGTAAATAAATAAAATAAAAATTACAAAAATAAAAATAAAATAAAAAGGAATAAAAATAAAATCAATTTCCTATATTGTATATATACCATGTATATAAGTGTACATACCTATTTATTTACCCTTTGTAAATAAATAATAAAAATAAAATAAAAATACCTAATTATTCCAAATTTTCTTTTGTAAATAAATAAAATATAAAATTGGAATAAAAATATACAAAAATAAATAATTAAAAATAAATATCAAAAATACAATATTGTATATACCTATGTATATAATACTATATTGTAAATATCTAATTTTATTTCAAAAAAATAAATAAAAATCATAAAAAAACAGTTTATAAATAAATAAACATTTTTTATGTTTTAACTTTTTCCAAAATAGGCCATTTTCTATTTTATTTAGAATTTCCAATTATTTTACACGTGGCCGCATCTCATTGGTCCACAGGGGATGTTGACCCCCGGTCAAGTCCCCCCCTTGGACCACAGCCCCGCGGATCTGCACGCCCGACCCGATTTCTCCCATTTATCGCGTCACGATCCGATCACCAAACCTAGAAACCCCGAGCTCTATTTGTTCCCTGATCGATCTAGATCCACGCCCGTGGTGGGTTTTGGGGATCCGCGCTCCGATCGAGTCACCCGACTCCCATCTAGCCGAACCCCAAGCCACTTAAATTCTCAGCTCCGCCGCACGATTCCCTCATTTTTGGCTCCGCATTCTCCTTCCCAGGACCTCCACCATCTTCGCCTGAGTGACAGCAAGCGACCGGTGGTGTCGCAGCGAGGAGAGAGTGCCCGGTCATCGATCCGGCAACCTAGCGCCGTCGTGCGCCGCCCCTTGCGTGGTGCTCGAGCCTCGGGCATCGACGACCCTCGAGGCAAGGACCTAGAGCTTCAGCAGCTCAACCACAGTTGACCTCAACCATCTGGTACGTTCGATTCTTCCTATCTTTCGCCAATTTTTGTTTACGCCCAATTTCATCCTCCGCCGACGACCATTGATTCCGACCACACCAGTCACCTTCTCGATCATCGGAATCGACCCTCACACTCATGAATCTCCTCCGCACCTTCTACACCCAATCGCACCCCCCGACTCGCCCCGGAGCAGGGTCTTTGAATTCCTTCACCGTCGCTTCGCCGGAGTTCGACCACCACGACGCACCGACCACCCACTTCGCTTCTAACCGGGTCGAGGCACTTTTCCCTCGACCCATGAGTCTTCTGTGCTACTTTGCAGGTCTAAGGAGGTCCATCTGAGGACCTCAACTTCCAGGCACAGGAGCCCAGCTCCGCTGTTGTCGCCTGGGCTCCTCGGAGCTCCTTGGCGCCATCGGAGGGGCTCTTCAGACGTGGGAGGCTCTGGTGTTTCTTTTCTGATCTTCAGCAGCCCCTGAGGAGGTCCACCGTACGCGTAGCGGCTCGACGAAGTTCGCCGGCCACCTGTTCTTCCTGGACCCTTCAGAGCCGTCCATCCGCCCTTGCCGTGCCAGATCTGTGGAGGACCGTTCGATCTAGGCGAAGAAGAGGCCCAACAGACATCGTCAGATCAGACACGTGGCTTCTTCTCCGCCCTCCATCCAGCGAGGGTTAGCCACATCGATTCTCGACCGTTGATTCCCCCACATGGCACACCCACACCCGTTCGATCAGAGCCAGGGCTTCTTTGGCAAGGCGCAGCGCACCAGCACCGTCAGATCCGCCACGCGGCGCCATCTCAACCCTCGGATCATCATAAGGGGTAATTTCCCTTAGGCCCTCTGTGTTTTAGTTTTTAGCGTTTAGTCCTGTAAATATTTTATAGCGTTTATTTTAGTTTGGAATATTTGCACTTAGGACCTTATCGCTTCTGATATTTGCATTTCTACCCCTGTACATTGTGGACACGTGCATCGACACGTGATATCTTAGAGAAATTGCATATTGTGGCCTGTAGTTTCTTGTTGTTCATAGAATGAAATATATTTTTGGAGAATTGCATTTATGCCCCTATGAGTGTGTTTATTTCCACATGTGCTGAATATCATGGGCATTTTACACTTAAGCCCCTGGACTTTTAGCACCTATTGCTAATAGGTCCAGGAACTTAAGTTATTTGCAGATAGGTCCCTGAGTGCCCAGTGCACGTGCTTTGCGCGTGAGAGCTTGGATTTTTTGCACCTGGACCCCCTGGGTTTCTCTGTTTGTCACGTTTAGGCCCCCAGAACATATTTTTATGACAAATAGGTCCATGTGACTGTGGGCTTGTATTTGTTGTATATAAAATATCAAATATTATCCAAATTAAGTAAAAATTTGATACGTGGCTCCTGCCACTGTATAGAATTTTCATTAATTTTTGGGAAATTTTTGGAGCCCTTTTATTATTTTTAAAAATTCAAAAACCTCTCTTTTTCTGTCTGTCCAGATATAAAAATCATAAAAATATCAAAACCGTCTAAAAAATTCTAAAAAAAAGTTAAATTTGTTTATTTTGGTGTGCTTGATTTTCTGACCAATTTTGGTCATATTTGGACTTATAGAAAATATAAAAATTGAAAAACCTTGAAAATCTCATAAAAAATCTAATAAATCATAGAAAAATCAAAAATCAATAAATCTTTTTCATGAATATTCCTTATTGTTCATACTTTACAGGAAAAATACTTCAGGGGTTGTTAGGGCCACTTTGCATTTTATTTTGGCCCTTGAAACCTGACTGGACATTGTTCTTCTGTTTTTATCTTGTTTCATTTTTAAAAATTTCTATAAAAATCAGAAAATTCTCAAAAATTAACCAAAAAATGTAAAAATATAAAAATCATAAAAATAATTTTGTTTGAATTTTGGACCTTTTTAGAGTGATTAAATAATTGCTTGAGTTTGCTAGTTTTATTGTTTTATTATTTTTCTTTATAATTAAAAATTCCAAAAAAAATATAAAAAATTTAAAAATCCACCGAAAAGAATTTGTTTTTATTTTTTATTTGATTTTCGACTACTTCGTAGGCCGCCAGGCCATCACGTGCTCTCTGAGTTCGACCCTGGGTGCTATACCAGGTCAATCCCATAGCTAGAATTGCTAGTTGGTTTTCTCGTGTTTTTATCTTTTTTGGTGGTCCGAATAATTTTTCTTGTTGAGCTCTGAGTCCCGAGTGACTGAGGTCACAACGACCGTATTGATTCCTTTACCTTGGTTGTTCGGGCGGCTCATCAATAGCACACTCTAAGTATAGGGGGGCGTGTATATATTACATATATACTTTACCCATAGCTCGTACTTTCGCGTATTTTCGTGTACTTTTGTATATATTTTTGCAATAATTATGGGTGGGTAAAAACTGAAAAAATTATACTTGTATAATACTTGTAAACCTTTTTGTAAAAACTGAAAAAAAATTAAAATACATGTATACTTGTATATTGTATAACACTTGTAAAATTTGTATAATACTTATAAAACTCTTGTAAATTTTTGTAACATAGGAGGTATACCAAAGTTTTGAAAAAACAAAAAAAAACAAAAAAATTAGGCTTCTTATTTTCTCTTGCATACCATCTTTGCATTCAAAGACAAAAGAAAAAGAGTCTTGCATTTCATTCATCTACATGGCATGTCATCTGCATCTCATCCGCATCTTGCATATGCAAGGTGAAAAGCTAGTGGGTTCTGAACCAAGTTATGAATAGATATTGAGGATGGACTTGATTTGACCTTAATCCACCTAATTTAAGAGGAACCTTATAGGAACTGGAGTTAAGATTTCTCAGGTCAAGTGACTTAATTCTTTAAGTCCGCAAGTCTATGTTCACATGTCATCTTGATTAGTCTAAGTAGAATATCTCGTGCACACGCATGATTCTTTTAGATAATGACCTAACTTGGACAAGCACAATGCACATAGCTCTTCATTGATGAGGTGGTGAGGAGGTAGAATCCTTTAGCTTGGAGTAGCACATGTGTGGAAACATCCGTCCTCCTCTAGGGAGGGTAGTGCATCTCAACCTAGTCTAGTGGTGTTGACATCTAAGGACGGGATGTTGTGGGTTGCAATAATGCTTCAAAAGAGGGATAGTCTATTGGCTCAAAAGGAAAAACTCCTGATGTACATGCTGCACCTTGTATATGTTCAAAAAAAAGGAAAAATGCAAGAACTCCAAAAATAATCAGACAGGTCCAGGTGAAAAAAAACCTATCGGAGTATGTATATTAGCAAATAAGTCTGCAGCTGGATGACTTGGCTACACTGGTCAGGCATCTCGGGATAGGTAGCTACACTGGCTACCGTACATTCTTTTCTCTACCCCCTCCTCTTGAGCTGGTCGCACTTGAGCTTAGAAGGGAATACCCCGCTCCTCGAGGAAAGAGTTACTGGACCGTGTTATTTGAGTTACCTTGTTAGAGGAGGCTGGTTCTGAGCCATTTCTGATGTGGAGAGCTATTTGTCACTTACACAGTACAAGTAAGAATCATAGTCATCAGAAATTTGCGTCTGAGGATTTGTTCTGACCTGACTATTGAGGAGTCTTGAATAGAAGACTTGTAGAACTTGAAGTTTGTTAGGTCTTAAGTTCAGGTCCCAATAAGATTCCGCCACACAATTAATCCAAAGGTCGAGTCAAGCTCCATTTTCAACTTTTGTTCATGACCTTGGTATGGAACCCAAAATCATTTCACTCTTGCATTTCATTTTATTGGTCAGGGACGAGCAAGGTTTAAGTATAGGGGTGACGAATCTGTGATTCATGACTCTAAAAGTTGAAAATAGAACTTTATTCCCGAGTAATTATATGCATATTTCCACTTATATTGCATAATTAGCATTCATGCATGCATTGATAATATCTGCATTTTAGCATTCATATTTGCATAAAATAAGAAGCCCAATTCATCTGTAAAAATCACCTGTATATTCTCCATATTTCACCTATTTGTATATATTTTATACTAACTCCAGATCCAATAAAATCAATTCTATTGTGTATATATTACTAATACTAATTAAAGAAAAATATTAAAAAATACTAACTTGTAAAATTGACCAATAAAACCCCAACCCAAGTTTGAAACCATGAACTTTAAAATGTGCATATCTCTCTCATACAGCCTCCGAATTAGGTCTACTCAATTTTAAAGTAATATACATTCAGAGACCTTCGAAACAAGACTAATTTCATTAAAATCGGAGCTCGTATGCAAAACTTGGGTTTTGGGCCCCTTTTTTATATTGTGCATATTGACCGTTTTACCCCTGTATTTTATCTTTTTATTTTCTTAATTATTAAAAATCCAAAAAATTAGATTAAGTTGTAAATATTCTTTTTATATTTTCTCTATTTTTATTTTGATTTTTCTCTTTTTGAAAAATGACAAAAAAATTACAAAAGATAAATGCGGTATTTTATATCTATAAGGTACCACCCAAAAATACATTTTTGTACAGATGATCTCATTTGATTTTTGACCCTTCACGAAAATTGTAGATCTCGTCGAGACAAGCAACTTTCGTGTTGATTACTTTTTGATTTAACCACTTTTATTATTTCTTTCTAATTTTTCTTTGTATTTAGTTGTGGATTTTTCTGGGAGCGACATGTGGCAGCTCCTCGAGCCACCACGAGTTGCCTCCTCATTCATCCACTTATGCCACCTCCTCCTTCATCCAGGGTCGTTGGATGAAGGGTATTTCATCAACGGCCAAGCTTCTCCTCTACCCATTCCTCTCCCACTCTCCCTTGACTTAAGGGAGAAGCCAACCATCCACAACCACTCCCACCCCATCTTCTCCACTCCATCTTCCATATCTCCCACTCTCTCCATGTCCTCTCCAACCTCCACCTTCTCCTCTTTATAATTCCCTCCACCCCTCCATTCATCCCCATCCGCCATCACTGTGAGGAGCTTGAGCCCCCTAGTCCATCTCGGTGACAGCGAGAGTTGGTGAGGTTGAACGACGATAGCTATCCTTCTCGGCGTGATCCGGCGTAGGGCACTACCTCCGTCGCAGCGAGTTCTCAAGCTCGCCAAGCTCAGCCTCAGCCGCAGCTTTGAGCGATGACCGGAGCTCTGTTCAGGAGCTCCCTCCCAGGCACCTTATCCGTCCACATCACATGTAATCTTCTTCTCTCTTCTTTTTCTTCTTACACACCCATTCTCTCTCTTAATTTCACCTCCACTCATCCATCAAAACGCTGAACAAAACACACTTCAACGGATAAATCATACATTGCGATCGCAATGGTTATTTTTATTGATTTTTTGGAAGGACTTTCATCAATCGATTAATCGTTTATTTAAGCCACTTAAACAAATGCATGAGAAACAGAGGAGGTGGTGACACCCTCCGTGTTTCTTCTTCCTCCTCATGCTGCGCCGGTCACCCGTGAGCGCACCCCCTCATCGCGCTGCCCAGCCGCCACCACACTCCAGCACCGGTCCCAATGCCCTCCACCCATCGACGCTGTCAGCCGTAAACCCGAGCGCCGGTCAACGCGCGCCGCCCCACCCACGCTCCAGTGGCCGCATCTCCGCCCGTCCGCCGCCCTCGCGCATCTCCTAGTAGCGCCCCCAGCCGCTGCCTCGCACGCGGCGCGCGCGCAGCTCCTACCTCCGCGTGCGCTGCCACTGGCGCGGTTGAGCGCCATCGTGGTGAACCGCGAGCCCTCCAGCCGCAGCCACCCTCGACGCCAACTCCCATCTCCCCCCAGGCCACCGTAGCTCGACGCTGACTGCCCCTCGTGTGCCGCACGCCGCCCCTTTGCGCGGTGCCCTCCACGCCGCCCACGACCTTGCCGGCGCGCGCGCGCCTCCACACAGCAACCACCTCCGCGGTGTGCACCAGTCCAGCCATCTCCGCGCTCCGCCCGTTCACCTGGCGCACGACCCACGGCCGCTGCCACACACGCCACCGCCGGCCCAGCTCCAAGGTCCCGCTCCTCCGCCTCCACAACCGCGCTCCGCGCGTGGACTCCATCTCCCCTGTTCAAGCCAAGAAGCAGAGGAGTTTCATCGCACAATAAGGAATTGGGCATTTGCAAAGGGGACACTTGCACCCTTTTGCAAGTTTTTTAAAAAAATTCAAGTTTCCGGTAATTGTACGTAAGTCCTTGTTCTCCATTTGAGTTCATATTTCTTTTCCTGTATTGCACTCATACCCCTGCATTTGCACGTTTATTTTGTCATCATTCTGTCATTCATTTTTAATTCCGAAAATTGCATTGTGTAGCGTAACTCTTGTTCTATCATTTTAGCATTTATTTGTATTTTTTCTGATTCACCGAATATTCATGGAATTTAATTTGGTCAAAAATTGTAACATTTTGTCCATTTTGATTGATTAATTGAGTTTGCATTATCTCCTTATCGAAAAATCTCTGAAAAATCATCATTGGTAGATATAAGTCTATGCTACAACATATCCGAAAATCACATCATTTTCACGTATAGTTTGTCTTAGAAAAATTATTTAGTGAAAATCTTAATCAGTTTTTAATTAATCAATCGTGAAGTTGTTTTAACGAAATTCAAGTTGATTTGGATAGCTCTTAATTAGACCTATTTGGATTAATTTTGTTTCTGAAAAATATCATCGTTTGATAATTATTAAAATTAGTTTAGTCATTTTCACTAAGGTCTGCATTTTTTTATTATCCATGCATCTAAAAATTACAAAAATTAGGGTATAGCTTAATTACATCATATTTCATCATCAGGCCAATTTTCATCATTTTTGGACTTAATTTGATCACTTATCTGAATTAACATTTAAACTGGCCTGATTTTGCATGCTTCTTGCATAAAATATACAAAAAAGGCCAAAAATATCCCCTTTTGAAAATCATACATTGGATTTTGCTAAAAATCTACCTAAGGAGATAGCTGCCTCCCTGAGTTCGACCTTGGACTTCCAACCAAGTAAAAAAAATTACCGTTCGAAATTAATTTGATTATAATTGAAAGTGGTTTTTGATTTGCCCTCATTATCCGACTGCAACGAACGATATCAATTAATTTGAACATTAATTTGCTTGAATTAACAAGGGTAGTGGTATGCATTATCACACCGTCACCCCACGATCATCCCCTCATCAGACCACCATCGTCGATCTCGTTTCCCATAGCCAAATCCAATCGAATCTCCCCGATCATCAGATCTCATCCCCGATTCCAAATCATGATTTTCCCTTCTCCGGCTCGATCCCCAACCCTAGAAAAGAACCTCGACTACGCTCGACCATATTTATCCGTCGCTGCCCTCAATGCCAAGCCCTCTCCAGGGTGACAAACCGGCAAGCTCCTACACCGGCGAGATCCGAGGCGCTACGCTCCTACCACGTCTTCAACCTTCATAAGCTTCAAGCTCCAACGTCGCACAAGCCCCTACTCCTCCTCGACTCCACCACATGTGATTTCTTCACCGGCCACCGCTCTCTTCGTCATCGACCGCCAGGAGCTTCTAAGCTCCGATAGTCACTCTAGGAGCCAAGCGGCACTCGACGCCCTCTCCGCCTCGGCCGATGGCCCTCAGCCTATTGTCGCACCGCTGTTGCCCCACTACAGACCACCCTCGAAGATCACTAGTGGTCGAGCTTCAACCACTACTCCACCGTGCGGCCGTGCGCTCTAACCCAAGACCCCCCCCCAGAGCACATGCCAGGCACGTGCATCCCGAGGGGGACGTCAGCAGAACGTTGGCCCCAGGTCCCGTGCTTTGCACGTGACCGGGGGTAAATTGCAAAAGCTACCGCGGAGATCCACCTTTTTGCACATAAATCCCCCCACCGACCAGGTCACGTGATATGCACGTGACTTGTAGGGATTTTGCTATTACGCCCTTCATCTTATTGGTAATTACTACACCGTCCCCCTGCACTTTTATATTTATTTATTTATTTTATTTAATTGCAGAAAGACCCATGTGTTCCCCATTGCGTTTAGACCTCTACATAACATTATTTTATTATTCAAAAAATAACATGATGTTTGTCATTTAATTCTCTACAGTTTGACATATTGTGGATATTTTTGTGATTGATGGTTAATTAATAATTCATTGTTTTGTGGAAAATTGCATATTTTGCCCAGTTTGTGCTCTTAAATTTATATTTAATTAATCGTTACTCTAAAATATCTTGAAAAATCACGTATTGTAGAATTAATTGTGCTTGACACTGTGCCCAAAAAGAATTGAATTTGCATGCATAGTTTGTTATGTAAAAATCATTTTGCATATTTCAGTGTTTGATTTTTAATAGGTATTGAAACTAGTATTTTTGAGGTTTAGGATTTTTCTGAGATCAAGCACCAAGTGATCGATCTTAGATAATTTTGTTCTTTGAAAATAATTAGGTATAATGTTTATTATAATTAAATATTGAAATATATTTTGTTTGCATTTAAAAATTCATAAAAAAATTCAAATTGCATCCAAAAAATTACAGTACATTCATATTGTCATAATTATCATCTCGGCCAAGTTTCGTATTTTTCGGACATCGTTTGATCGACTTTTACATTTTAGTCCCTAAAATAGGCCGAAATTGCATTTTGCATCCTTTATTGCATTAAAAATTCAAAAAAAAGACCGCCTCAAAAACCGTGCACGAGTTTTGATAGATATAATTCTAGGTTGTTCCTTTGCCTCCTTGTGTTCGACCTTGGGACTTGTCCAAGTAAAATAAACATAAAACCGTATTCATTAAAAATTGACAAATATTTTGTGTGGTTATTTTCTTGACCGATTCTGATTGTTGCCTACAACGAAACGAAATGACACATTATTTTTACGCACAACAAATAAATTACAACATTTCTTTAACAAGCACAATTCCGGACTCGTCAAACACACTACAGATATTCATGTCTTTTTGTTTCTTCAATTGTTTCCTCAGAATTCGTTCCTTCTTGGGATCAAGCGGTTTGTCCTCAGATGAATACTCAGAAGCACCGATCTCAGTCAGCTCATAAGAAATAATTCCAATGTACCCGATGAGGGCATGAGCATCAACTTTGGATGAATAGTAGTTAGGAACGTGAGTTGTCCAACGAGAGTCGAATTTTGGATCCTTGCATGGTTTTAGAGCTGTCGAATAGACTTTACTCATGTAGATTACTTTTTCCGGACCTGATGAGGGATCATCAGCTGATTCCTCTTCCGAAAGGTCAAAGGTGACTTTCTTTTTCTTGTTTCGTGAAGGAGTCGGTTCACTTGAGTATCCAGATGAATAACCATTAGATTTCTTCTCCTTGATCGGTATTCGTCCAGCGTGTTTGTTCCGAGTCTTCTGAATGTTAGTGCACTCTCAATTTGGGATGATTTGGTCAAGGTATTCAGAGTAGGTTGCCCCAGGGTGCGACCATGCGTATGTCTCAGGATCATAGAAGAAATTTTTGTCTATTATGAGATCTGCAGGAATTAAAATACTGGGGAGAGTCTCTGCATGTTCGTTTTCATTTGATTTGATGTTGGAGCATTCCTGTGTCGAGTTGATGTGATCAAGGTAGTCAGAATAGGTCGACCTAGGTTGCAACCATGCATAAGTCTCTGGATCATATGATTCATATACTCGATTCTCCATGGTGAGAGCAACTGGGTATGGAGCAGGAGGGAGAGTCTCTAAACCGATAGTATCATCAACAACCGCTATCTCAGGTGTCGTAGCGGGGTAGGGCTCTTCTACCACTTCATGATTACGGTTGTTGGGGACTTCGTGGGTTGTCTCAGAAAATCATGGTTACTCAAAGACTGGGTCAGATCGAAGTGCTTCCAATGCTGTAAAATTGATTTCTCTAGTCTCACAATCATTAATTGCCTTAGCCAATGCCAAGAATGGCTTTCCAAGAATAACTGGAGATTGGATGGATTCTCCTTGATTCTCAATATCAATGATCATGAATTCTACTTTGAGCGGAGCACCTTGGAATGTCATGATGACAGAAATGATTCCTTTTGGCCTCTTTATCAATCGGTCAACCAATTGAACAATCTCTCATATTTTCCTGATCGGTCCGAGTTTGAGTTCGTGAAATACAGAGGTCGGGAGGATATTGATCGGTGAATCGTCATCAACTCGAGCATGGGTAGAGATCGTGTCTTCGATTTTACAGTCAAATCTAGGCAACCGCTTCAGTATGCGGCTCTTGGTTTTTCTCCTCAACATCAAGGAGGAGGCCATTGACAAGATATGTCTTTCAGTCTTTGTTCTTATCCTGCCTGTCTTTTTCGTCATTAATTTATCCATTACAATGCCTTTAAGGTCGGGGAAGTGTTCAATGTCATGTATAAAGGAAAGTTCAAATATAAATTTTTTCCAGTGCTTCCCGTAAAGCAGGATCCAAATTCTTAAGATCTTCTTCAGATTCAATTTTTATATATTTTTTAGGATTTTCGATTTTTTGGGTGTTTTTGAACATTCCATTTTTTTGGTATTTTTTGTGTGGTGTGGTGACGTGGTGTGTTCCTCAGATGAGAAGGTGTTTTGATGTTCAGAGTAAATGGCAGAGGCATAGTCATTCCTAGGGGAGTAATATGCAGAGGTGTGGATGTCGAAATCGTACCTAGGTTTCTGAATATCCTCAAAACTTTCAGCATGAGATCCAATCATTTCCTGATTCATTTTTATATTCGAGCTCCCATAGAGTGAAATTAACCGATCGACAAATTTTTGAAATCTCTCCTCCATTGATTCTAATCTCTTTTTTATCCTCGAAATACTATCCTCAAAATTCTGTTCATGATCAATCATGGGAGCAATTGGGGTGTGTTCAATAATTTCATCTTCCATTTTCACATTTGTGCTGAGAGGAGAGTTTCTTGGAATATCTGATATGTGATCATTATTTTCTGAAAATTTCTCCTCAAAAATTATGGAAGGAGTCTGCTCATATATGTGAGTTAGTCTGAGTAGAGTTCAATCCTTTGATCATGGTTGGTCAGACTTTGATATTGTGGAGTCAACATACAGGGGTTATGTGTTTTTATGTTGTCAGTCTAGTCCTCTGTATGAGTAGGTTGATCAAATGAGTGATACTCGGTTTGGTCAATAGGGATTTGATCGTTGCGGTCAATCCAACGCTGATGATCATTAAGTATGTGTATTTCCATATGGGTTTGGTTTCTCAGCCACTCATGAGACTCAAAGGTATTTTGATCTTGTAATGGTTCATGAGAATAAGATGGTTCAGTCCGTCATGTGCGGTCGAATGATTCGAGTAGGAATTCAATGAGGGGGGCGAATTCATCCGCGGGTGAAAGTCTCCCGCAAATGTTGGAGGATTATTTAAAGAAGAGGATTTAGTTGATTTGGGCCTAACCAAGACAAATTCATTTTCATAGTATAGCTCTGATGGATTTACGAATAAATGTTTGACCATTTTTGAAAGAGCTGAAAGGAATGATGGTTTGGGTTTGCAATGATTTTCATGATCCAGATGCGGAGAGTTTTTGGACAAAAGTTCCATGATGAGGTTTAAATCAAGAAAGGAGAGAGATGATTGCACGGGATAGTCAAAAGAAATTTTATCAAATGTGTGGCTTTTGATCTTCGAAATCGGTTCACGCACACCAATCCAAACACAAGTCAGACCTCGGGTTCACCAACACACACAATGAAGCCGTAAGAGTTTGGCTATTATCTTTTCAATTTTAGTTGGTGATAAATCAATCTTGGAAAAAATTTAGCAAGCTGTTAGGTGCTGAAATTTTCATAATGACTATCCTGAATTCTTACAACTAGTTGCACCTACTTTCAGCCAGTATGGGAGTAAGTACGGACCGTAAAACGGCTACCCGTTACTTGAGGACGAAGCCTTACGCAATGTCCTTTAAACCACCCACTCTGCTAAGGAAATCCGGACTGTTTACTGGCTACCCGTTAGATCCTCAGTAAGAAGTAGCTAATCGTTTTTTGTAGAATCAGTAGTCAATATGAAAATCCGGGTTTGGGCTCTAGCCTTAAGTGTCGTCTCTTGCTCACTCAAAAAAAATAAAAACATTCAAGGTCGGGGTTGCTCTCCCATAAAAATTCTTGATTTTATGGGTTATTTGAAAAGTCGGCTATATTTAGCAGTCCTAATTTTAATTATATTATTAATGAAGAAATAAATGAGCACAAATGTACGTCTACCATCCAGTCCCAATTTTCTTTTAAAATTATATGACAAAACATGAGGGAGAAGTTTGGGAAAAGCCGATGCACGTGAAAACAATGATGTATGCTCAGTTAGAAGACTTACAGTGAATACTCTCAATCTTCATGTGGGATGCAATACAAGAATTGAAAATTGATTCTAAATGAATGCAAGCTGATGAAAAACCACACCTAGCAGAAAGTTCTATTAGCAGAAAGAATTGAGTTGAATTTGGCTAAATTGAACAATCTATGCGCGTCTCAATTAATGTGAAGTGTGGCCTAATTCCTACGAGCACAATCAAAAGTTAAAATGCTCTGAGAGCCGTATGTGCAGGTCTATCCTAATAGCCACTCAAGTTGGGCCCCACCCTCACCGGAGAGTGAAACAGGCCACGACACACCACAAAAGAAAGTTTAAGGTCTTTTTAGACACGCGAGAGTCCAAACAGACACCTTGTAAATGAGCAATTAATTACAGAAATTAAAATTACAGAAATTAAAATCCCAGACTCTACGCTCTCTCACGACTCGACTTGATCTTAAATTAATTACGGCTTTTTCGGAAGTCGATGAAGATGCGTTGGTTCTTTAAAAACTGCTCCGCGTACGTCAGGTACCTCACAAGAAAAATAAGAGAGAAAATATAAGAGAGTGACTTAAAAATAAGAAATGCTGAAAATAAATGAAGGAAAAAAATATAGAATTTACAATGAAAAATTTGGGGGTCAGACTACCCGAATGCGGAAAACCGAACAAAAATTTTCAAAACACAAAACTAAGCCTTTTGCCTCCCCGGCAATGGCGCCATCTGACTATTCATAAATTTCACGTGCTAAGAAGTTTGAATTATCATTCGCTTGAAAAATGATTTTGTTGTTTCGTTGTAGGCAACAATCGGAATCAGTCAAGAAAATAACCACACAAAATATTTGTCAATTTTAATAAATGCGGTTTTATGTTTATTTTACTTGGGAAAGTCCCAAGGTCGAACACAAGGAAGCAAAGGAACAACCTATAATTATGTCTATCAAAATTCGTGTGCGACATTCGAGTGGTCTTTTTTTTTGTAATTTTTAATGCAATTAAGGATGCAATATGTAATTTTTGGCATATTTGAGGGACTAAAATGTCAATTACGTTCAAACGATGTCTGAAAAATATGAAATTTGGCCAAGATGATACTATTATGAATTTAATGCATTTTAATTTTTTTGGAATTTTTGGATACAATATGAATTTTTTATTAAATTTTAAATGCAAACAAAATAAATTTCAATATTTAATTATAATAAATATTAAATCTAATTATTTTCATGGAATAAATTTATCTAAGATCTATCACTAAGTAATGGAACTCAGAAAAATCCTAAACCTTGAAAATACTAGTTTCAATACCTATTAAAAATTAAATACTGAAAAATGCAAATGATTTTAACAGGGCAATCTATGCATGCAAATGCAATTCATTTTGGGCATAATTCAAACACAATTAATTCTACAATATATGACTTTCGAGAATTTTTAAAGCAACGGTTAATAAATGAATAATTTCATAGCACAAGATGAGTAAAATATGCAACTTTCCACAAAATAGTTGATTATTAATTAACTAATGATCACAAAAATATGCGCCATATGTCAAAATGTAGAGAATTAAATGAGGAATATAGTGCCATTTTTGGATGAATAAAATAATACCATAAAGAGGTTCAAAACTAAAGGGAATTACACGGGTATTTATGCAATTATGAAAATATATATAAATAATGCAAATAATGTATCTGTAATTACCGACGAGTGGAGGGCATTTTCAGCAAAATTCCCAGTAGGTCACGTGCATCGCACGTGACCCCTGTGTTAGAGGATTGGTCTATAATATGAAACTCCTCCGGGGGGCTTCTATGTAATAAAGAGAATCGCCTGGGGGTTCAATGCAAGTTATCCCGCGGTCACGTGCGGAGCACGTGACCCGGGGGCTGACGCAGGGGCTGAATTTCCCCCGCCCCCACGTGCATGGCACGTGGTGGGGGCCTTGGACTTGGGCTCGACGCGCGGTGGAGCAACGGCTGAGGCCCGACCAAGGAGGAGACAGGCCGGATGGAGGGGCACTCCTGAGCCGTATGTACGGCGGGCGTGAGGGCCGGTCGAGGCGAGGAGGAAGGACGAAGGGCTGACATAGGTAGATGAATGACGGTGTGGTTGTGGCTCTGCTGTCGTGGCATAGGTCGGTCGTCGTTGCGCTAAGGGGCGTTGTGATGCTCCTGGAGGTCGTCTTGGAGGAGCTGATGCAGAGGCAGAGGGGCTCGACCAAGGCAGTGGAGGATCGGATGTCGACGGGACTGGCAGAGCGATCGGTCGACGAAGGTTGTTGACGAAGCTGATGAAGTCGATCGTTGGCTCAACGGCGTAACACCGGAGCGAGGCAATTCACTTGGAAGGTGATTCTGCAGCGGTCTTAATGAAGACCTGATCTCGCTAACGTTGGTGACCTTGCTAGGTTATCACCACCAGCAAGGTCGGGACGATGATGCGTATCGATGGATCGTTGTCGGAGTCGGTGGCTCGATAGCCACAAGGCCGGAGCGGAGCAGGTGCGACGGAGAAGCGCCGTGGGTTGCAGCGGCGTCGAGGGGGGACACCGGACCTCGTCGGGTAGAAGATGAAGGGGTGGCAATGTCACCACCGTCCCTTCTTCATTAATAGTGATCGGCAGATGGATCAAACAAGGGCGGTGGCGTTCTATTTATAGGGTCGAGGGGTGGTCATCGGAGATGGAAAGAGTTGGGGATTGATTAAGATCGAATCGATAGGGGTTCGTAATTGGAAGGCAGTGGGATCTGACGAAGAGGAAGGAGATCTGATTGAGATGCGGCGGCGCGAGAGGATCTCATGGTAGAGAAATCGACAGGATTTTAGTGGTGGCCAGAAGGGGATACGCTGGAGGAAGGTGAAGGATGTGGGCCATCCGATCGACCGAGATCGGACGGCCCAGGAGGTGGCACATGGCGACAAGAGAAGAGGAGAGGGTGAGGCACGTGCGTGACACGTGCCTGGGAGACACGTGCGACGCACGTGCAGGGTCTTTAAAATTTTTATTTATAAAAACGAATTAAAAACCTCAAAAATGACTAACACGTGGTGGCTCCAGGAGCTGCCACGTGTCAGCACCAGAAAATTCAGAAATTAAATACTTTGTAAAATGAAAAAAATAGCAAACAGCCTCGGATCAAAAAAGTTTCTTCACAAAAATTGCTCGTCTCGATGAGTTCTACAACTTTCATGAAGACAGCAAAACCAAAATCGATCAAATGCACAAAGTGAATTTTTGGGGCATCCCATGTACATTATATACTTTGATTTTTAAGTTTTATATTTTTTGTCATTTTTAAACCAGATAAAAATTCGGAAAAAATATGGTAAAATAAAAGATAAATATTTACACATTAATTAATTTTTTGGACTTTAATTAATTAAGAAAAAGAAGGAATAAATGTAAAATACGAAAAGATCGATTGTGTACAAGGGGTTAGTGAAGACTCAGACTTAATTTGTTTCTTGATTTCAAGCTCAATTTAGATTTGGATTTTTACGCATTTTAATGAAACTTTTGTCAAAGAAGACAAATGTAAAAGAAATCAACTAAAATAGGTTAAGTATGTATTAAAATAATAGGTCAAAATCAGCTAAAATACGAAATGTACAAAAGAGGCCCAACTCAACTTTCACATATGAGCTCCGAATCACTTGAACTTGGTCTTGTTTTGAAGATAATTGAATGTACATTAGTTCAAAAGTGAGGATTAAAGTAGACACTGGATGAGGGATATATGAGGTTTTTAGTCTGGAAATCTTGAAACTAGGGTTTGGGTTTTTAGTCCATTATTTGGGTTAGTGATTTTTTGTATTTTTTATTTATTCTTGTTAGTGACATGTACACAGTGGAGGTGGTTTTGGGTCATTCGGAGTTAGCATGAATTAATTTAAAATGAGGGAAGTTAGGCTATTTACATGACAATTTTGGCTGGAATTTTTGGCTTCTTATTTTGTGCAAAAATAAGGGATAAAATGCAATTCTTATGAAAACATACATGAATGCTAATTATGCAGAATAAATGAAGAAATGCTGATGATTTTGAGGGATTTGAGCTTAAGTAATGAGATTTAGAGTGATGAATCCGAGATTCATCAGAGGAGTCACTGAAATCCAGACCTGTTTCATCACTGCCTCAGAATGGAAGCGTCATGGTTATACAATCATTTATGTCCACATCACCTTCAGGTATTCCTAATACCTGTGCATCCTGCATACTGGAAGACCCAGAATAAACCCAAAGTTTTTAGATCTTTTTTATACTGTTCAATTTTACACTGTATACTTCAGGGATTTATCATTAAGTTTCTCATTTAACTATTGGGAGTTGGTATCAATCATATACTTTCCAAAAGCATATATCATACCCATGTGTTGATCATATACTTTCCAAAAGCATATATCAAACCTACAAATTCAGTCAAGCTTCCAAAGCGAGATGATTGTGCACAGAATTTGATTCTTCCAAATATCTCATGAGTGTGCTCATATCTTCCGATTCAGTAAATGAACCTGTATGATCCCTTTGAGAGATCGTATTACACATATGCCCTTGCTTGCATACCAGCGCACCGGTGTATAGACCTTGGTTAGGTCATCAACCTATTGGTCTGCCAAATGTACATACTCATACATATCGTAATACATCTGTCTCCGGTCAGAGGATGCATGCCTGTATCTTGATGGCATACGTCATAGGACTTCGGTTATCTCGATCTCGTTAATTCACCTCTTTGACCTAACTAATCCGACATCTCCGAATCTCTATTCCTATGTAGAGGACCTGCATCAGGAGGTCGGTCGGACAAGAGCTCATCTAAAGGGTTATATACCATGGCCATCTTAATGATCATACAACTGTTGATTCAATTATTGAATCATAGACGCTGGTGCTTGGATGAATATCTAAAGAGTTAGATTGAGGGCCCATCAAGCACCATCAAATGATTATTAAGAGAGGATCTCCAGCCTGAGAAGGAGATGAAATCCTTTCTCTAAAGGTTGTTGCAGGTCCTCTACATAAGAATGGAGATTTGAAAGTGTAGGAATAATCAAGTCAAAGAGTTGACTTGATGAGGTTGAGATAAACTAAGACCTGAATCGTAACTGTCACGATCAAGCACACATCCTTTGACCTGAGACATATATGCATCTATATGCCTGAGTATGCACATTTGAAAGACTAATAGGTTGGTGACCTAGACAAGGTCCATATACCAGCGCATTGGTGTGCATATGAAGCCATTGAGATGTATGATCTCTCGAAGGAATCATACGTGTTCATAATTAATGAACCGAGAGACAAAGATCACTCATGGGATATTTTGGGGTTAAAATGAATTCCATGCATGGTCGTCTTGTTTATGAAATAAGACATGAATTCGATATATTATATATACTTTTGGAAAGTATATGATTAATTTTGTCACCCAATATCAAATGAGAATTCTATTGATATATTTTGAAGAAGACAATCAAACTAGGGTTTGAACTTCACATTTATCAAAATCTTCTAATATGAAGGATGAATGAGTATTGGGAATACTCAGGGATACATATATTGTAATGGATCATCTACCATGCGACTTCCATTCTGAGGGGGTGATGAAACATGATAGAATTTAGTGGCTCCATTTAGTTAGATGATTTGTGATTTAATGGTATTAAATTACAATTCATTTGAATCCAATTTCCGATTTCCAATTCTAATTTCAATGTCCAAATGTTGGAAATGGAAATGATTATGGAAATGGAAATATACAAACTCCTTGAGCTTTATTCTTAGATTCAAATGATTTGGACTATGATTAGAAATGGTCAAGGAGGCTAGATTCAACTCAACGACACTTTGTCTAGCTCATGGAGAGTGTGATGCATTTCGTTGAGCTCATAGGGAGTGTAAAGTGTTACAGCTCGAGCCCAACATTCGTAGGTGACATAATTTTACAACAAAACGTGTATAAAACTTGAAATTGGATAGTTATCCCCATTTCTATTCACTATACATAAATAGTATTATCTCCCAAACATTATCTCCAAGTATCTACATTTGTATCTCATGAGTCCTAATTGGATTAGGACCCATAACTACTGATGTCAATATTGTAATAGTATAAGTTATTATTACATAAGGGAAATTATATGTATATATTTCACAAATATATCTCATTAATTAATGTGAATAGTAGTTCACAATAATTAATAATTATGTGGATTTGATTCATATAAATATTTATGCAAATATGATTTACATAATATTGCCAAGGTATGAAATTGTGTGAATTTGATTCATATTAATTTTGTAGATGTATATTGGATTTACATTTAAGTTTGAGCCCATAAATATGATTCATAAGCTTTGAGGATTAATTCCATAATTTCTTCAATTTTGATAATGACATTATCAACTTAGTTAACTAAAAGATAAAAAGACAACAACTTTAACTAATTTTATTTAAGCTAAATTATTGCTTATTTATTGCTAATTAGTTAATACTAGTTGGAGATAAAAAGGAGATAGTCCTTATTGAATTAGAACTTGCTCTAAACCCTTGATTTAAAATCCAAGGGACTAAAACACACATGTTTGACATGTGGTGTAAGTATAAAATGAGGGCAAGGTCCTCTCTTTTGAAACACTTTTTTGGAGAGCAACAGTCCTTCAAAATTTCGTGCTCCTTGAGATATATAAGAATCTTGAGAGTCTCCATCTATCATATGCCTCTTCTTATTGCTATGGTCGACGTATGGGTTCACAGGAAGCAATGCAATTCATCTCCACGCCCACGAGGGAGACTTCTGCATATTGGACTTGATCCGTGAGGTTTCTTAGTTTATAAACACATGCTTCAAGAGGTAACCCTGATCTATCTCCTTTATTCATTGCGAATATTAGAAATTATTTTGGAAATTATTTCCTTAAATTTATAATTTCTGATTGCACAAATTGTTGTGCTACATTTTCTAGCTCATATGGTGAACGAGCATTGTTTTGGCAAAATGTTTGCTAAATATTCTGCATTTCCATGATGCGTAGTAAATAACATTTTATTTACTTCATTCACGTCCTTTTATCTTCATCCAATATAAACAAAGCCAAACACAACTTATTTCATAATTATTGTACGAGCGACATCAACCCAGAAATGCACATTAGCTCTTCTATTGTGACCTCCTTGCATCTTGAGGATCTCAAGATACTCCCCTTAAAAACACATCCTCTATAACCCTACCTTCCTCAGCTACATGTTTACAATGTCATAATTTTGAGTGCAAACCTGGTGGAGCTTTCAAAAATCATATTTTCTAATAACTAAAATACTTTCAAAATATTATTTTTGAAAACCCACTTGAAGTTTGCAAAAATTGTAAAAACATTGGAAGCATTATAAATGATACCAAAATGTAAAAGAATTTTATCTTTAACTTTTACAATTATATACACTTTTTTTCAAAATAATAAAAACCACCCTTTATATATAAATACCTTACATTATGTTCTAAATTAAAATATATTTTAAAAATAATTTAAAAGGTTAAAATTCAAAATTTTGAATATATAATTTTTATAAAGTTAGAAAAACTTAATAATATAAGATCCATAAAAATCCTAAAAATATACATATATGTTCCTACTTAAACGTATAACCAAAGCCACAAAACAACACAATGTTATGAACAATATACATGACACATAAAAATAAAATTCAAAAGGAATCTCCTACTCAATGTAAGTCTTTACATTTACCAAGTTGAAAGTATGCCTCTTCGAGTTGGACTGTGGTACTTGTCCAAGTAAGCTAAATATAAAATAATTATTTGTTTTATTTCCTAGTTTGGACTACAATCTACACTAACTATTCTAGAAAATGTGATAATTAATGGGGAAAACCTCCATTCTAAAGATTTCAAAGGTTGGCTCAATATGTGATGAATCTCTGATTTATTATCACAATATCCCTTTATTATCATCCCAACCTAGACAAAGCAATAAAATCCATCAATAATCTACATTAATTAACAACTAACCCCTATTTATTTTTCCTAATTATTGTATAAAACTAACTCCTTTTTATTTTCTTTGTTTTCCTATTTTTCTTCTTATTAAAAATTCCAAAAAAATGGAGTAATTATTGTATATATTTATTTTGATTTTAAAAAGAAATAAAAATACAAAAAAATGAAAAATAATAAAAAAGCGTTTTTCCATTGAAAATGTTTTCAAAAAATCCACTTTATTTATTTGATTTCTTTTGACTTTTTGTTCATCATGAAACTTGTAGATCTCATCGATATCTCCAACTTCCATGTTTTTGTCTTTTTTCCAATTCCACTTCCTTTTATTCCCTTTTGATTTATTCTTTATTTTCTCTTTTTTCTTTAATTCCATTGGGCCATGTGGTGCTCTCTGGAGGTGCCACGTGGACCGCTCCCTTGCCGCCACCCACCAACCCGCCAACTGCTGATCTCCTCCCGAGGGGCTCTCTCCTAGCCATCCCTCCGTACCTCTCTCTTAGCCCTTAGATCGATCCGATCTTAGGCGTTCAATCGTACCCTCCCCCTGGTTGTTGGATCGTACGGTCCAACTACCCGTACATCATCTCTCTCCTCCAGTCTCTCTCTCCCATGTAACACCTCTCCACCCATTCCTCGTCTCTAATTTTCTCCACTCGCCCCTCGCCCTCACTCCACTTGATAATGCCTCATCCATGTAGCCCTATCCTCCCCGAGCCTCGCGTGCCCATTACTCCCTCTCAATCATATACCTAAGGTTGTCGTACAACCGTTACAAATCTCCCCACCACCTCTTATAATGGTTGATCACCTCTTTAAATACCATCCTTCGTTGCTACTTCACACCCGTCCACCTTCACATGGAGCTCCACCTAGCCCTTCTTCCCCTCTTTGTGATAGGAGGAGGTGGAATTGAAGGGCCATAATGGTCGTTGCCTCCCGGTGAGACCCCTGGCTGCCCGAACATGCCATGGACTCTCCGCAGTCGTTCGAGATCCGAGGGTAGGATGCCCTAGATGAGCGAAAAACAAAGGCTCAAATTGAGGCTCAACCCAAGCCTCACCTCCGCCCCTCTTCCTTCTCTGATCAGGTATCTTCTCTTCCTTGTTTTTTTATCTTGTTTTTTTTCTTGATCTCATTGTCAAGAAAAGGGCTTAATTACTGGTTCAAAGAAGCGAAGGAGCGCGCTTTTATAGATATATGTTGTAGTAGAGAAGCGGGAAGGATCGTCAGGGGCCCCTTTCCTCCCCCTTTTCCCTGCTCCCCCGGTTTTATTCACACGCACTCACATACCCTCAGACACCGCCGACCACCCTCCAAGCTTTGCCAGGCACCCTTGATCTTTGCGGAGGATCTAGACCATACTCCTTCTTCCTCCACGAACTCCCCCACTCCTGGCCTTCTTCTCCACCGAAGGTGGAGGAGATCACACCGTGGGCTCCCTATTATCCATTCGCCAGCCCTCCACATCATCCTCCTCGCTTTGACTATCTTTCCCACTAATGCTCTTTGCAAGTCTCCTTCATATGATGGACTTCAGACAGACCTCCGTTCTAGAGATCTGCCTCTGGCATAGGTTCATCGTCAATCGCCTCCAGCCAACCTTGCACATCCTTCGTGCTTGGACTTTCATCACCAAGAGCTCCTGAGCCTCCCCGGGCCTTTCAACTCGTACAAACACAGGAGGTAGAGCTCTAGGCATGTCATCGGAGCTCCAATTGTGTCGCCATCCAACGGTGGAGGAGCTGGCTCCAGATGGTACGTGTGTTGTTGGATGGAGCCTCACCGACAGCTATCCAATGACTGTTATGCGACCATGTCACCCTCGCCCGAAGCACCTTAGGCCACCATGTGGCCTGAGGCACCTGCAGCGGCACCCGACCTCCATCCATACCTAGCCCGCGTGTGTGCCTAGCACGTGCAGGATGGGTAATTTACAATTCACTCTACCCACTTTCTAGAAATTACAGATTTATCCTGCTCAGACGCGTGTGCCTCACGTGCTGCGCCTGGGTATTTTACAAAAGGGCCTCATTGGGTTATGCAAGTTACATGTATACCACTGCAAGCACCAGTTTGCATGTTTTATCTATTTAATTTTTTTATTTTTATTACAATTATGCCCCTAGATTATATTGCTATATATTGAGCATGTGATCTTCCTTTTCGTTGATTTCAATTTCATCGTGGTGTTTTTCATCCTATATATGATGGTATTATTTATTCAATGATTTGATAATTTATACAGTGGGCTAATTTTTAAATATTTCTTGGGTATATGCTCTTCATTTAAATGCTATTAATGGTTCTTATGCATCAATTGAACATGGAATTGAATCAATCTTTTAATGCTCTATTAGTATAATTAATTTAGGGGTGTAAATGCACATATCATTCTGTTTGCATTTCACAACATATGTTGGCATCTACCTTGCATAAAACCAAATAAAAATGCATATTATTCATTCACCTCATGCATTGCATTTCATTGCATCATTGTCTTGCATGATTTTTCATTATTTTTATCATTTTTGTGCATTATTTGCATTGTCTGTCTTATAAGCATCTATCTGGCTGGAGACCTAGGTCAAGAAAATGAATCACTCAGTTTAAACATTGATGACTAAATAATCATCGAGGAGGCTCATGTTCCTGTGTTCGACCTTAGTATGCTTGTCAAGTAAAATTTTCATCACATATTCAAATGCGTGACAATTCTGTTAGATCCATTTTCACCTCATGTGCTATGATAATACGATGATATTAAAAAGACAATTTTTGGGTTTATCAATATGCAAATAGAAACCCCTCTTACAACACTATAGAGTATGGCTCAACGAAATAGTAATATATGTCACAACTATGATTTATAGCTCTCTTTGGTATATAACTCAAACATGCATTTACTTCTCTCTTTCTCATCACACTACTTATCTTACACGAACCACTCAACTCTATATCAAGAACTAGTGCTACTTGACCCCTATGACTAACTCAAGCTTTCATCTCTTCTTGATTCACTTCATGCTTCACTTGCTTCCCACACAACAGATCTTAAGGCTATTTACACTTGAATTACAATGGCATTGAATTTTCTTGAAGGTGATGGATTTTTTTTCGAAAAAATTGAAAGTAATATATTTAGAGAATTCTGAAGAGTTATAGCTTCCTCTCTTGACGAAACTCTAGAGTATTAGAGTCTCATCAACTGAAGAAAGCTTTAATGAACTAGAGAAGTTGGCGTTGATCCTTCATTTATTTTAGCACATACATGAGATTACTTGGAATCATGCTTCACAAGCCTCGATGGCTCTTTTTTCTTAGTTACGATTGATTATTAACTTCATAATAAACTTTAAATAAAGGTATCACCAATTGATGATCGATTTGTTTTTTTTTCAAATGACAGTTAAGTTGATCCTAACACCACTAGCATAGTATCACATCTATAATTCACTAACATAATGTCACATCTAAAACTCACAAAATATGAGTTTGGATTATAAGAGTGGGGAATTACTACCAATCAAGTCGATCCGAGACATGAAATGTAGATATTTGGGACATATTTTGTCACATTCAGAAGAAATGTAGCTACCACCATATAGCACTTTATGCTTCCTAAGCACTTGAATTAACAAATGGTCAAATCTTAGCTGTGAGGTGAGTAAAAGTAAAGTGCTACCCTTTGCTCTTCAGCTTTAGTTTTTGTTCTATTATAACTGAATCTAAGTGTAGTGGGACCCTAATGCCTCAAAGAAGATCATGAATTACGGGCTCACTAATCTACTTTTGCACCACCAAACTTGTCAAAGGAGACAAAATGGGATTGCAAGCTCATTCCAGATTCCATTCCTTGTTTTCAGACCGCCCCCATGAGAGGCTTCTTATTATACATAGATTCTCCTCCCCCTCATCCCTCTCCAACACTTTCAGAGAAAAATCTCTTTAGTAAATTTTAAAGTCGCCCATTGCAATACAGTTGTACTTCAACATTTTAGTTTCATGCCATCTTTGTCTCCCGAAAACGCAATGCTCCTATTTTCCAAGAATGACTATTTATTTTAATTATAGCTGATGACTTGACATTTAGGATAACTAATGACACTTTTAGCGGCTTGGCGAAAATTCTTCATATTGTACTTTTCTCTTCTCAGTTCTCATTGTGCTAGTGATAGGTTTCTCGACGAATATGGTCAACAGAAGCGTCAACGCGGTTCTTCGATCATCCAGTAACACTAATATTCTTCATTCTCTCCTCACCAAGGCTTCAAATCCAAGGAATCTATGCCTTGCGAAATGGCTGTACACATTCAGGGGCATGCAATGGTATCTCAGAGGCATAATAGTCCACCACCATACCATACATGTCCTTTCGGTACTCCCCTGGATTTAGTCAAACCACGCCCCCCCCCCCCCCCCCCCCCCCGCCCCTCCACTCCACATTCTCTCATCATTGGGCACATCTTTTCTCTCCATCATATGAGTAAGCAAAATAAAGGGATGGATACCCAAATGGGGCATATGGTTCCTTCCCAAAGAGAGGGCCCCGGTGCAAAGAAAAGAGGAGGAGAATTTTTGTGTACTTATTCTCACCTATACTCCATGCACATCCATGAGGAGGTGAAAGCTGTTGTTGATCAGGAAAGTGGTTAGTGCAGAATTTAGAGAAAAGTGTCGGGCTTCAGACTTGACAGGGAAAAAACAGATCTCTTTAGGAGTTGCTGTGAAGATTGGATTTGCTTGATAGGTGCTATGTCCCAAAGATTCCCATGTCCACTTTTATTATCTTCGCCTTATAAAGATAGCCCGCCCTCTGGAGGCATCCTTGCCATCATCAACCCACGCATAGGGAGGAGCTTCTGGTAATATCCAGCAGCATGGCAAAGTTGGAACGCTTCGCCTGACTGAGGAAGGTGCGAGCATCGCGAAGAAAGGCTAAGAATAGTGGCTTAGAAATTTGTTAATTGCTTCTGGGTATGTGTTCCAAGTATTAATTTAGCAGTGCAAAGTTGCAGAAAATGTATCAGAATGGAAGTAAAGGCGGCCTGGTTGCCTCGAGGGTGACTTTGCCTCAGGACAGTCACTGGTTTCTTCACGATTCGACTGTCTCCGAACACGCCGGGCTTGTCCTTTCTACCGATGCAAAGCCAAGGTTGAAATGGACCCCTGAGCTCCACGAGCGCTTCGTTGAGGCGGTGAATCAACTTGGCGGAGCTGACAGTAAGTTTCCACACTTCACTGCATAAACTATCTATAACTTAAGTCCTCTAATCAACTGTGGAATGAGAACCTCTCTAATGGTCTAGTGGTAGAAGCAGTGACTTCCACTTGAAAAGGACCAGAGTTCAAATTCCCCCTCTCCCTCCCCCCTCCCAACACCCCCTTCTTTCAATAAAAAAAAGTCAACTGTGGAATGTTTACAGCAACATGCTATGAGATTGGGACTAGAAATTCCAATGATGCGTATCAATACTGGACTTTTATTCTTTATTGACAAGGCTTATATATGTGGGTCATTTGGACTGTAATCTTTTCCTTGGTGCTAAAGGCGTCGTTTTAATTATTCTTATAATTTATTATGTGATGTTACAGAAGCCACTCCCAAGACACTGATGAGGCTAATGGGAATTCCAGGCCTTACGCTATACCACCTCAAGAGTCATCTTCAAGTTAGTGCTGTGACCATCGACTACACTAATTACTATAGTTTAATCATGATCATGTTTCCCTTCTTTTCTCTCTGCAGAAATACAGGCTGAGCAAAAATCTGCAAGCACATGCAGTGGGTAGTTCCAAACAACATGGTAAGTATACCATTTCATGCGTTGCAAAATGGATATAATGAGGCAAATTATGATCTCTTCATGATGTGCCCCATCAAAATGGAACCGTGGTGTAAGCGTTGCCTTGAGTCGTTGGCTACAGTAAATATTGCATTGACTATCTAGCAGCAGTGAATTTGGCATTCATTAGGAGTTAAAATTTTAAAATATGAATATATTTTTCACCAACGGGCATTTTTTTGCGAGTGATAGAAAATTTATGGGATAGTGCAGTGTGCCTACCACCAAAAAGATCATGGTTCAAATTCCTTCTTGAGAGTGTTCTTTTAGGCAGTTGACAACCAGCGTAAAAATTAGCCGGATCTTTCAACATGGATTTGTACCCAACCCTATTTAAAGTGGGAGAATACTTCACCATTTTGATGGAGAACTTATATTTAGCAATGAAATGTAAATCAACAATGAATAACACGATGCATTGAGCGCTTCACGTGTGATTAGTCTAGGGAAAGAAATAACATGGTCCTATGAAACCTTGTCGTATACAAGATGTCATATCCACATTTTTTTCTGGGGTTGAGGAAGCTGCACCCGAGGGTGCAGCTAACTAGCTGCACCCAACCATTTTCTTCGTTGGTTTTTTTGTATTTTTTAAATGAACCTAGGGGGATTTAAAATGATCATATATCACCGTGGTCTCATGCATAATTCAATTAAATTTGACACTTATATCATCTCCATCAAGACTCACATTTTAACGGTCTAAGAATTGCTGAAATTGACCATAACTAGATGTGCATGTTAGGAATGTTTGTTTTGCGTAAAATCTTAAACACATATTCCATTCAATAAATTAAGTAAATCTTCATAGATTTCCTTAAAAAAAATCAAAAACCAATAAGAAAAATGGACGGGTGTAGCTAGTTGACTACACCTCCGATGTAGCTTCCCTTCCTTTTTTTTCTTATAATTTCAAATATTTAGTTTCGAAGGGAATAATAACCTTTGATGTTTGTATCTAATTAGTAATATAACCGTGTCATTTGCACCGTTTGGACAAGGACAATGAATAACGTGGGATAATGGATTAGTATTTTTTACTGGAGAGATTAATTAAAGAAACGTTTTAAAAATTGTTGACACAGAAAAGAGGAATAACGTCCATGTAACCACTTATCTTATGCTAATTTATTTTGGGACAAAGACTTTTTATCCTCAGAGAGGGAAATAAATATCTTATGCAATGAGCATTTAATTGTGTACTACACACATTTTGGTATGTCTAGGTTCGAAATATATTTCCTCTTCTCCACACAAAAAAGTGGACGTAGAATAACTAATAATTGAAGATACTTGGTGTGTGTTCCCATTTTAAGTATAACAACACTACAACAGAATTGGGCTCTAGTGAATTTTTTTCAAAATACGTAACTAAAATAGCACTACAATAAAATTAAGCTATAGTCGTGCTTTTTTCAAAATCTGTGCTTTTTTCAAATTCTGTCACAAAATTAACCGTTAAATATATAATGACAATATTATTCATTAGGAAATGATTTTTTGTACTTGAAATTAATAGCGAATAGTTTAGATGTCGCTATATCATTACCAACAGTCTATATAATAACGCTTATCCAGTGCTATTTTTTTAAAATTTCAACTAATCATCCTTAATTTTTTAGTTCAAAATTTAGCGATGATTAGTTAAAATTTTGTAAAATAGCCATGGGTAAGAGTCACTATATGGACCATCGCTAACGATATAACGAAAGATATGATATTCACTGCTTATTTATTGTATAAAAAACAATTTTGCAATGGATAATATTATCATTATATATTTAACAACGACTGATTTAGTGACATATTTTGAAAAAAAAACATCACTATAATCCAATTTTGTTGTAGAGTCGTTGTTAAATATCTAATAAATATATTATTCATTGTGAAATTATTTTTTATACATGAAACTAATGATGAATATAGAATCTATCATTATATCATTAACGACAGTCTATATAATGATGCTTATTCATTGATGTTTTTTAAAATAACTAATCTTCATTCAATTTTGGAAAAAAGAGAGGAATCTTAGAACTCCCCCCTGAACATTCTCGCCAATAGAACTACGGAATTCCCATTTTAGTATGATGGGCTTCAATCAACAATGAGTAATGAGGAGAAAGTCACGTGATAAATTTTAAGGTATTAGATTGACACGCCGCAAATATATTTTGTTACGAGAAAAAAGAGTATGTTCCCTGCGAGCATGTAACTTAGATGCTTTCATCCTTTTTTCTCATACTTTTTATTTTTCTCAAATGAAACCTAGTGGAAATAAGATCACAATATGTCGCTATGGTGTCATTCAAAATTCGACTTAATTTGAGACTTCTATTCCCTTCATCAATACTGTCAAAATTTAACGGTCTTAGAATTGCTGAAATTGATCGCCTTCAGATGGAAGTGTTAGGAACGCTTGTTTTACACAAAATTTGAAACATATATTCCACCTATTATTCTAAGTAAATACCACAAGTTTCATTTCAAAAAAAAATACGGAAAGAAAGGTGGGAGCATACTCTTATATGCTCCCAAAGAGCATACTCATTTAACCCTTTTGTTATCGTGATGCAATTATAAATTTAAAAAGATGATGGGGTAGTACACACGTGCTTAAGGATGTTCACTGAAAATTCTCGTATGTTTGTTTAGATATGACATGCCCATGGTAAATAGATTCAATTCACATGAATAAATGACAAGAGGTATGTACTATAATAATATAGGTTATACCACCAGTAACTCAATATTCATGAGGTGACATTTCCGATGTTAAATATCCAATAATCAATATTCTTCTTCGCAGAAATAACAATGTACTTGTAAAGTTAAATTGAATAATATATTACTCAATTTATATAATTAACGATACATTATATAACATTATTTTAATTATTTTTAAAGATAGCAATATATATATATAGATATATATAGGGAAATTATCCAATGAGCCCTATGCTCATTTGAGATGGGATGAGCCCACTCATTTTCTACCATTATTTCCTATCATTTTGAGTTCAATGGCAATTTATTTACAGTTGTTATATCATATTCTTACTATTAGTAACTATTTTCATGCAAAGAAAACCTTATATTCATACGAAATGATTGTATGATTATTCGTATTACTAGTGTCGTTTTTATTCTTACTAATGACCATTTCCTATGAATATAAGGTTTTCTTTATATGAAAATAGTTACTAATAGTAAGAATATGATATAACAACTGTAAATAAATAAACATTGAACTCAAAATGATAGAATATATTGGTAAAATATGAGTGGGCTCATCTCGTCTCAAATGGGCACATGGCCCATTGGATGCCCTGTGCCCATTTGAGACGAGATGAGCTCACTCATATTTTACCAATATATTCTATCATTTTGAGTTCAATGTTTATTTATTTACAGTTGTTATATCATATTCTTACTATTAGTAACTATTTTCATATAAAGAAAACCTTATATTCGTAGGAAATGGTCATTAGTAAGAATAAAAACGACACTAGTAATACGAATAATCATACAATCATTTCGTATGAATATAAGATTTTCTTTGCATGAAAATAGTTACTAATAGTAAGAATATGATATAACAACTGTAAATAAATTGGCATTGAACTCATATATATATATATATATATATATATATATATATATATATATATATGGGGTTGGGGAGGTTGCACTGGCGGGTGTAGCTAATTAGCTGCACCCGGCCATTTTTTCATTGGTTTTTTGTGTTTTTGAAATGAAACCTAGAGGGATTTAAATCACCATATATCACCATGATATCATACCAATTTCAGCTAAATTCAACATTTCTATCATCTCCATCAAGGCTATGACATTTTAACGGTTTCAGAATTATTGAAATTGACCATATTAGATGGGCATGCTAGGAGTGTTTGTTTTGCATTAATTTTGAAACACATATTCTTGTCAATAAACTAAGTAAATTTCTATAAGTTTTTTTCAAAAAAAATCAATAAGAAAAATAGCCGGGTATAGCTAGTTAGCTGCACCCGCTGGTGCATACTCCCTTTTCCATATATATATATATATATATCATTCTTTTCATCATTAGTAAAGATATCAACGATTTATACAAATATTTAAGAGGAAGGGAACGTGTATTTCTTGTAACATGAATTGTTGCTAATAATATACCAACAAATTTGGCACTCATTATAAATTTCAATAATAAAAAATAATTTCACAGTGAATAAAATTTGTTGTTATATAAGATTTAACATCGAACAAAGTAAAATATATTTCAAAAATAGTCATTATAGACTATGTATTGTTGTGAATAATCGATATATTATTTCAAAGTAAGTACAATCGCAACAATAAATTTGGCATATGACAATGAATAAGTATAAAAAATTATTTCGCAGTATAGCCATGAGTTTCAAAATATATGTTATTATAAACTCATTTTGTTATAGTAATTATTCATTCCAAAATCATCTTGTATATTGGAGTTCGCATTGGTTATCATATTAGTTGTTAATACTATATATAACAACCATTATTCATGGAAATTTTCAATATTGGTTATCATATTAGTACTTTATTAACAACCATTATTCATGGAGATTTTCAATAATACTTGTTTTAATTACGAATTTAACAATAATTAGAAGAAAACTTATTGAGAAAGCCAACATATAAGATTCTTGTTAGCAGCTTAGAAGCGGTTATGATATTCATTACGAATTTTAAAAATCAAATATTTTTTTGCAATAATTAGCATCCATTATAAACTGAGAGATATAAAAACGGATCTACATATTATTCTTATGGTAGTAAATTTTTCTTCCTTTTCCACTGAAGTCCATCTGCACCTTTACTTGGTTTGAGATGCCTCTATAATTTATAAAGTAAATATGCCTTTTTATACATTAACAACTTACATTTATGTCACAAATGTAATTGCATGTGATGTTGGAAAGTACACAAGCAATTAAAATGACCACTTGTGATAGGCCTCCACTTCTTAAAAAAATAAGAATTAAAATAAAGTGCATATATAGATAGATCTCTTCAAACGAGAAAAAAGGGTTTGAAATGCACATAAAAATAGTGCGAATCTCATGTATCGTTTTGATCATCTGTTTCCAGAAAGAGTGGCTGCCGCACTGCCCTACAATGTGAATCCCATCTCTCAAATAAACAAGTAAGATTTACTTTCAAACTTAGCATGCGTATATATGTAAATTCCAACTTGAGATCCATAATGATTAGATATATGGTAGTTAATCACCTCTTGTATCCTGACCAGAAGTTTGCAAATCAGTGAGGCACTCCAGATGCAAAGAGAAGTGCAACAAAGGTTGCATGAGCAACTCGAGGTAACATTACTTGTGTTGTCATAAGAAAACTACTATAAAATGAGTCTCTATCAATGCTTTCTTTGGTTCGTCACTAAATCATCCATTTTTTTTAATTTTCTAATATATAATAACAATATTATTCGTTACGAAATTATTTTTTTATACCTGAAAGTAGCGATGAATGCCATCTCCAATGTTATATCATTGACGATTGCCCATATCACAATGCTTATCAATTGGTTTTCTTTAAATTTTGACTAATCATTATTATATCACAAAAAAGGTTAGATACAACAAAAATATATAGAATATAAAACATAGAATCGGAAATAAGAACAAAAGATGATTTACATGGACCTTGCTCCTTAAGGGAAGCCATTAAACGCTAAATACTCTATTACGTTTCTTAAGAGATTATAAGAGGGGTGGCCCTCTTTATATAGCTCTACTAACAATGCATGGTCCCATCAATTGGCAATTCGAGAGTAAACATGAGTAGTGTAATGGAGATCCGATTACCCATCTAGATCATACTTTAACACCCCCCTATGCTGGAGCTTAGGAAATCCACAACTTATTACAAAATAAAGTACTCAACCATCTTCACTCCTACTTCTTCTACAGAGTTGTGATGAGACCTTCTCAAAGTAGTCGTAGTAAGGAGAAAACCCTCACATAGAAGATAGTACTGGGAGAAACCCTCACATAGAAGTAGATGCTCGGTGCAGATGGATGGTAAGCAATTGGTAGGATGGAGTGCTAATCTTCATGCAGTCAGTTGATAAGAAACAATTATTCGAGATGATCCTAAGCAATAGTAAAAGTCCATCTGAAATAGTTGATGTCGAGCATCAAAACTAGAGTAGTCCTCTTCGATACAAAGATCTCAAGAGTGGGTCTCCTATATGAAAATTGTAAGAAATGACCTCTCTCATACATATGGGTATCACAAAGAATGAGTTTCTCACACACAGGGACCACAAGAAGTGGGCTCTCACATAGTATCCTCGAAGAGAAGATCTCATTTTGGTGTCCACGAGCAGAGAATGATTGCCATTATATAAAATTCTATTTCTGAATCTCAAACAGAAAAGTAAATGTGACATACTTTTACTTTCCATTTCCCTTGTGCTTGTCATAATCACGAAGATAACTAATTGGAATATTTTTTTTCATTTTTTCATAACTTTTAGGACAAAATTATGATATTAATCAACGAATCATGGATCCATCAGATTGTGCCAATGAGCATGCAAAGAGGAGACATTCCTAGTTTGTACTAGCATGTGCTTATCCAAGAAAACGATATATAATTAAATACCAATTTAGTGTCGTACACAATCATAGACATGCACAAACATGAAATTAACTTAGAAGTGATACAACGATATTTGTAAATGGCAATCATTTAATAACTAAATATTCATGTCGCATGTGTGACCCAACATGAGTTGGTGTAGCCTTATCTTGACATGTTTTTGGTAATTTATGAAGAATACGAGAAGATCCTCAAGCGCATCACGGAAGCATGTGGATCACATCAAATACGATAGGGAGCAACTAGTCGCACTAGTTGCTCTGGGCAGCAGAAATTAAAATTTTAATATGATGAAACCACATGATCTAAGAATATTTCTCGGATCGTTTCATCTAAACCATAATAGGTATTAAAGTTACCTCTTGAAGCGTGGTTGCGATTGAGTCTCTAAACGAAGAGACCTCCTGTCTCAAGTCCGATCCGATGGAGGAGACGCTTGCGAGCGTGTTGATGAGACACATGCTCCTCACAATCCATGTTGATGATCCAAGCAACGAATCTCCTGATCTCGTAACACGAGATCCAACATCTTCTTCACGAGCGAGGCGCACCAGAGGAGACAGAGATCCACGAGCAAGTACTCTAGCAGCATAACGATGATGCTGCGACGAAGGCGACTCTCTTAATGGCTTCATGATGGACGACCATAAGAGAGAGAGGGAGAGAGCCTTGGCGTGTAGAGAGAGAGAGAGAGAGGAAGAGAGCATTAGTTTATGTTGTAAACATGTGCATCGAAGAGCAAGAGGGGCCTTTTCTTATATAGTGTTTTAGGAGTCCATGGATCTTAATCCATGGACAACACACAATCAATGGTTGAGATTGATTTGTATTTCTTTCAATGGCTAAGATGTTGTAAAAACACAACAACAATTGATCTAATTTGAATTAATTTATATTCATAAATCAACATAATTAATCCCAATTTAAATCACTTTGAATGGTCTTGGAGAAACTGAGGAGATAAACCACATCCCCTAAAAAAGGGGGACGCCCACTCTTCTCATGAGATCTCATGATATCTCATTATCTCAAGAGACCGCATAGTCTCATGATATCTCCAAGATTTACAACAATAATTATTATAAATAATTTCACAAAATAATTCATAATTATCTTGTGAACATTGCAATCATACCATTGGAAAAATGTGAATCTCATTCACAACCCAAAACAAAATGTAACTATATTTTCAATTGATCAATCAATGTGAATCCAATTCACATTAACAATTAATCAACAAATACAAATCATAATATGCTCTCTTTAATATATTATAAATTGCATTTATAATATACCTGAATAATATGGATAGTGCTATCCACATTATTCATATCCATGATAATTAAATCACATTTAATCATCTTGGATATCTAATCTCATGTGCCCAAATAACACGAATCACATTCACATTATTCTCATCTTTGATAATTAACTACATTTAATTATCTCAGATAACTCTCCAAATAATATGAATCAAATTCATATTATTCATGATAATTAAATCACATTTAATTATCCATTTTTCTTAATGCTCGGATACATATATCAACAATGAAATTATCCATAAACTCTTTCAAGGACAATGCGCTTTCTCTGTGGATACTTGGAGATAAGGACAGGGCGATTCTATTGTTCCACATTTAGTGACTTTGATATTGAGATGACATCTCAAATCCAGATCCTGTGGACCTCCCCTAGATGCTTGATTAAATCAAGACCGCAAATCTAATCTTCTTATTACATCTGAATCACATTCATGTCAATGTTCAACATTTGGACTAAGATCAGATTACTTCTGTACGAGAGGAGTCACTAAAATACTAACCTATTTCATCACTACCTCGGAATGGAAACATCATGGTTATACGATCATTTATGATCACATCACCCTCAGACATTCCTAATACATGTATATCCTGCATACTGGAAAACCTAGAATAAACCTGAAGTTTTAGATCTCTTTTAAACTGTCTCCTTCAGGGTTTTATCATGAAGTTTCTCATTCGATCATTGGGAGTTGGTATCGATCATATGCTTTCCAAAAGCATATATTATACTAGGTGTTGATCATATACTTTTACAAAAGTATATATCAAACCTCTAAATTCAGTCAAGCTTCCAAAGCGAGATGACCGTTCACTGAATTTGATTCTTCCCAATATCTCATGAGTGAGCTCATGTCTTCCGGTTCAGTAATGAACCTGTATAATCCCTTTGAGAGATCGTATTACTCATATGCCCTTGCATGCACATCAACGCGCCGACGTATAGACCTTGGTTAGGTCATCAACCTATTGGTCTGCCAAATGTACATACTCAGACATATAGTATCACATCTATCTCTGGTCAGATGATGCATGCATATATCGTGACAGCATACGACATAGATCTTTGGTTATCTCGATCTCGTTAAGTCAACTCTTTGACCTAACTAATCTGACACCTCCGAATCTCTATTCCCATGCAGAGGACCTGCATCAAGAGGTTAGTCAGATATCTGCCAAGTGAGAAAGGATTGCCATCTCCTACTCAGGCTGGAGATCATCTCTTAACAATCATTTGGCGGTATTTGATGAGTCCTCAATCTAACTCCTTAGATATTCATCCAAGCACCAGCCTCTATGATTTAATAATTGAATCAATAGCTGTATGATCATTAAGATGGCTATAGTACATATCCCTAATTGTATTAAGAGACCTATTATGCAAATTAGTTATTCTTCATTTCAGATCAGGGAATGATATTCACAATAACATTTATTGCATAATGGCTGGCCGTGGGCTCGTATATCCAACAATGTATGCATGTATCTCGCTACTTGTGTACTAAGTTTGCATTATAATATAGATCCTTTTGAGTTAGAAGATATATTGATGCAAGTTAGATAGTGAAAATAGAGGATTGTGGGAGTATTGTTGTTATTGGGTATGTAATTATCCTTATGGTGACACAAACTCTTGAACATCTATAAGGCAAGATAGTTCCTTCAATCTTGGTACATTATGATAATACGCCCACAATGACCAATATTAAAAGTTCTAAGTTTATTAAAAAGAGGGAAACATTCAAATTTAGATCTAAAAAGAATTTAGTGGCTCATTGTGGGATCGTAGTATGAATTTCTTTTGAGTAAAGATAATATAATTGACCCACTGACTAATAAACTTGATATATTTTTCGTCAACTCTTGGGATGAGATTGAGATCCATAAAAAGTTCATTTCTAATAGCAATCCAAACTATTTGGAGGTAACATAAAATATGTTAAATGTGGTAATAATTGATATAAATTGTTGATCCAATATACACTAGGGGTGAATGGAGTATGACAAAATAAAACTTTTTTGCGAAAATAATAACAAGCAGAAAATTTAGTCAGCACCAACAAGCCAACAATCACAACACACAATATGTTAACATGGAAACTCAAGTGGAAGAAAATCACGACCCGATCATTCCTGACTTAGGATTTCCAGCTAGCGGAACCAAACAATTAACTATTCTGCTATATCTTGAGATATTTAGATGGATATATCAACCTATTACAAGCACATATGCCTACAACTTTGGATCACACACCGAAGACAACCTTGGATCAAAACACCAAAGCCACCACTGCACCTGAGCTAGTTCAACACCACTTGAAGCTTCTCCTCGAGCTTTGTGCAGAGAGAACTCCAAGAGTATATACAAAATATGAAGGGTATGGTTTAGGACTTAGTGTTAGCAATGTGAGGCCGAGGCGAACCATTCCTACAATAAATGTTATTGTAATAAATGATTTACCAATAAAAGTTATTGATTATGTTTCACTCCCTTTCTGAAATTGATTGAATGAATGCAGTATATGGTCCCTCTGTACAATATGGCTTATGTACCATGGACAACTTGATAATCATACATCTGTTGATTCATTGATTAATCATAGAGGCTGATGCTTGGATGAATATCTAAGGAGTTAGATAGAGGACTCATCAAGCATCATCAAATGATTGTCAAGTAATGATCTCCAGCCTGAGTAGGAGATGGCAATCCTTTCTCATTAGGCTGATATCTGATCGACCTCTTGATGTAGGTCCTCTGCATGGGAATAGTGATTCGGAGGTATCAGATTAGTTGAGTCAATGGGTTGACTTAACGAGATCGAGATAACCAAAGACCTATGATGAATACTATCACATCATAGGCACACATCCTCTGACCAGGGACATATGTGTTACTATATGTCTGAGTATGTACATTTGGCAGACCAATAGGTTGATGACCTAACCAAGGTCTATACACTGGCGAGCTGGTGTGCATGTAAGGGCATATGAGTAATATGATATCTCAAAGAAATCATACAGGTTCACTTGTGAACCAGGAGACATGAGCTCACTCATGAGGTATTGGGACTAATCAAATTCCATGCATGGTCGTCATGCTTTAGAAGCATGACTTGAATTTGAAGGTAAGATATATGCTTTGTGAAAGCATATGATCTGTACCAAATCCCAAGGACCAAGATTGAGAAACTTAGTGATCAAACCATGAAGATGACAATGTAAAAGTGATCTATATCTTCAGGATGATCATGGGTCTTCCAGTATGCAGGATGTACAGGTATTGGGAATACCTGAGGGTGATTTGATCATAAACGATTGTATAACCATGTCGCTTCCATTCCGAGGGAGTGATGAAACAAGTCTGAATTTTAGTGACTCCTCTCAGTAGAGAAGTGACCTAATCTTAGTCCATGTACTGGACATTGATCTGAATGAGATTCAGATGCAATGAGAAGATTAGGTTTACGGCCTTGATTTAATCAAGCATCTATGAGAGGTCTATGGGATCTGGATTTGAGATATGATCTCAATATCTAAGTCACTATACGTGGAACAATACAATCGCCATGTCCTTATCTCCAAGTATCTGAGGAGAAATAACATTGTTCTTGAATGGTTCAATAATAATTCCATACGATCTAAGCACTAACAAATTGATAATTAAATGTGATTTAATTATCTTGATGTGTGTGGAAATTATCCAATATAATTCAATGAGATTTTATTTTTATGGATAAGAATAATGTGGATAGTAATATCCAATTATTCATAATATATTATAAATGTGATTTATAATGTATTAGAGAGAGCTAATTATAATTTATATTTGTTAATTATTTATTAATGTGTATTGGATACACATTGTCTAATTAATTGAAAATATAAATTATATTTTGTTTTGGGTTGTGAATGTGATGCACATTTTTCCAATGACAAGATTGCAATATTCCCAAAATTAATTACGATTTTTTTGGAGAATAAATCCCAACAAAAGTTGTTGGATTAAATAATGGAGAATTCCAAGGAGATATGCAATCTCATGAAATATCATGAGATTGCCCCCACTTGGCAATTGGTGGACAGCTACCATGGCCGTCCACCCTATTACATGGGGAGACAAGATCTCCATTGAAATCATCTCTTTATTTGATTGGTTTAATTTTATGATTGATGTATATTTGATTTATCAAATATATTTGATCTAAATCAAATCATAAGTTGTTGGTTTTTACCAACAACAATCTTGACCATTAGATTGACATAAATCAATCTCATCCATTGATTTTATATGTCCCATGGATTGAGATCCATGGATCCTAAAACCCTATAAATAGAGAGGCATGCTATGCTCTCTTGTACATGCTATTGGTAGCACATCTCTCTCTCTTTTCTCCATACACGTCAACCCTCTCTTCTTCTACTTGGTGGCCGACCACCAAAACCCTAGAAGAGGTCTTCGTCGTCGCCTACGCCACCGCGCTACCGCTTCGACGTTTTGCGGTTCTCCGTCTTCTTGGAGTGCTACGCTCACGAAGGAGACGTTTGATCTCGTAGACGAGATCAGTAGTTCACCGTTCTTGGATCAACTCGTTGGATTGCGAGGACAAGGTGACTCATCTCCGTGCTCACAAGCTTCTTCTCCAACGATCGAACTTGAGACAAGAGGCCTCTTTTCGTAGAGACTCGATCAACCACGCTTCAAGAGGTATTGCATTATACTTGTTGTGGCTATAGATAAAACGATCCGAGAATCGTTCTTGGATCATGTGGTCTCATCGCATGAACAATTTTAAATTCCGCTGCACCGAACAACTAGTACGACTAGTCATTCTTCATCGTATTCGATACGACGATCACGCTTCCGTGATGCGCTTGAGGATTTTTCCATATCCTTCACTTAGCGCATCACAAAAGCATGAAGATTGTATCGAATGTGATCTAAGTCAACCAGTAATACCAGTTACGAGGGGCAGTGGGATTTAAAAATTTCTAAATAGATGAAACCACATGATTCGTGAACACTTCTTAAATCGTTTCATCAAGATCACAAACAAGTAATTAGGATTACCTCTTGGAGCGTGTTTGCAATCACTAATGTCTAAAGTAAAAGATTCTCCTGTCTCAAGTCTGATCCAACATCAAAGCACTTGTGGGCACATAGATGATACACGAAGCTCCCACAATCCGAGTTGACAATATGAGGGTGGAGTCTCCTGATTTTGTCGTACAAAATAGATGTCCTTCCTCACGAACAAGATGCACTGAAGAAGGTGGATATCCACAAGCAGTTGACCCGACAACACAATGGAGTTGCGATGATAGAGGAGGTCTCTTGGGAAATATGGTGGATGGCCACAATATTGGAGAGAAAGAGAGAGATGGGATGTGTATAGAGAGATAGTAATTGTTCTGCAATTGTTGTGTAAAAGGCTAAGGTTAACTCTTCTTTTATACTAAATTAGACGGTGGAGATGCACTCCTAATTCAAATCAATGGTTGAGATTTTGTTGCAAAAGTTTTCAAAAACAATTTAATTTAAAAGAAAATAAATATATTGTAAATAATCTTAACATAATTAATTCAATTAAATAAAGATTCTTACGAAAGGAATAGGACTAAGCCTCCAACTTCCATTAAAAGGGAAAGGAGAAAGCCCCCTTCCCATTTAACCAAGGTGGACGACCACCCTTAGATTGGAGAGAGAAAAGTCTCTCCAATCCTAAAGTAATCTTGTTACATTAATTCTTATTTCTTGGAATCTTTCGTCAATAAAATATCACCAAATAATTATGGTAAATTATTTGTGATAATTGTAAACAAAACATCAATAATTATGAGTCAAATTCAACCATCCAATAAAATATAAACTATATTTACAATTACTTAAACAATGTGAATCCAATTCACATCAACATTTAATTTGTAAATCCTGTTTACAATTAACTCTATCTAATATATTACAACACATCTTTGAGAATTAAATCATATTTAATTATCTATATATAACTCTTCTCGTGTGTCTAAATAATATGAATCATTTTCATATTATTTATGTTAAGTAAATCACATTTAATCATCTATTTTCCTTTCCTCATAGAAGTTATCAACAAATGAATTACTCTTGAACTCTTTCAAAGAATTTGTTTTCTCTGTGGATACTTGTAGATAAGGACATTGTGATTGCACATTCCATGTATAGTGACTTGGATTGAGATCATATCTCAAATCCATATCTCGGGATCCTCTTAAAGATGTTTGATTAAATCAAATAGTAAATCTAATATTCTTATTGTATTTGAATCATATTCATATCAGTATCCAACATTTGGACAAAGATCATATTCTTTATTTAATCTATTGAGATGGGTCACTAAAATCCAATCCTGTTTCATCACTCCCTCAGAATAGAAGTGTCATGGTTATACAACCGTTTATGCTCACATAACCTTTGAGTATTCCTAATACGTATACATCCTGCATATGAGAAGACCTAGATTAAACACAAAGTATTCGATCTTATATGAACCGTCTTCTTCAGGGTTTTATCATTAAGTTTCTCATTTGATCATTGGGAGTATTGATCATATACTTTCCAAAAGCATATATAATACCGATAAATTCTGTCAGACTTCCAAAGCGATACGACCATGTACGGAAATTTAATCCAATATCTCTTGCGTGAGATCATGTCTTTCGATTCAGTATGAACCTGTATGATCCCTTTGAGATATGGTATCACTTATATGTCCTTGTATGCACACCAGCTTGCTAGTGTATAAACCTTGTCTAGGTCATCAACCTATCAGTGTGCCAAATGTACATACTCAGACATATAATAACACATCTGTCTCCAATCAAAGGATGCATGCCCATATCATGATAGTATACGACATAGTTCTCTGTTATCTCGATCTTGCTAACTCAACTCTTTGACTAACTTATCTAACACCTCCAAATCTCTATTCCTATACAGAGGACCTACATAAAGATGTCTGTTAGATATCAACCTTCTTAGAAGAATTGCCATCTTCTTCTCAGGCTAGAGATCCTTCCCTAATAATCATTTAGTGGTACTTAATGAGACCTCAATTTAACCCTTCCGATATTATCAAGTACCAGCCTCTATGATTCAACATTCGATCAACAATTGTATGATCATTACGATGACCATGTTACATTACTCTAATTATACAGAGGGACCTAATAATGCTTTCCTTCATTTAATCTCAGATAAGGAGTGAAATAAACCAATAAACTTTATTGATATATATATATATATTATATAATATTACAACAATATTTATTGTAGAAATGGTTCATCTTGGGCTCACATGGCTAACAATCTTCTACTAGCCCTCATAACCATTTAGGTATAATCTTTAAACTCATGCTCATTATATGCCGGTCGAAAAACTTTTGGCTTAAAGGTTTAGTAAGGGGTTTTGCAACGTTGTCGACAGAGAACACCTCGGTGATGATGATGTCACCATGCTTTTGAATCTCTCGAATAATGTGGTATTTCCTTTTCATGTGTTTTCTCTTTTGATGCCATCTAGGTTCTTTTGCCTGCGTTATGGCTCCAGTGTTATCGTAGATCAACATAATGGGAGTATCAGAGGAAACTATGCCAAGTTACAGGATGAACCTGTGTAACCACACTGCCTCTTTAGCAGTATATGATGTAGCTAGGTATTCAGCTTTAGTAGTTTAATCAGCCATAGTTTTTCTTCTTGCTTCTCCAACTCATAGCACCATCATTCAACAAGTATACAAATCCTGAAGTTGATTTGCAATCATCTACATCAGATTGGAAGTCTGAATCTATGTATCTCAAGACTTGGAGATTTGCATCTCTATAGACTAAGATGTAATCTTGAGTTCATCTTAGATACTTAAAGATGCTCTTCACTGCACTCTAGTATTGTTCACCATGGAAGGATTGGTAACGACTTACCACTCCCACTACATGGTATATATTTGGCCTTGTGCACATCATAGCATACATCAGACTTCCCACAGTTGATGCGTAATGGCATCCAACCATGGCTTTCTTATTCTCAACATTTTGAGGAGCCATCCCTTTAGATAGGTGTATAACATGTCTTAAGGGAAGGAAGACTTCTTGATGTATGTATGTTGCGACAATCCCAAAATTCTCTTTTCTCTATTTCTGAATAGCTTCGGACCCAAGATATAAAAGGCTTCTCCAAGATCTTTCATTTCGAAGGTATGGAACAACCAAATCTTAATACTAGTCATCATCCTAATATCATTCCCAATGATAAGGATGTCATCTACGTAAAGCACGATAAACATAATATCACTCCAACTAAGCTTCTTGTATATGCATGATTCATCAGGAGTCTGAACGAAATCATAACTATTTATGGTTTCATCAAATTTTATGTTCTATCTATGAGAAGCTTGTTTGAGCCCATTGATGACAAGGGATTCTTGTGAAGGTCGAAAAATGTATCCTCACATAGTGTGAAGATAAGTTGTTGCTAAGGCGATCTACAAGGGAATCCCTAAATCAATCAACAAGTACCCACAATATAAAAAATAAGGAAAGAATAACAAAAAATGTGAGGCACAATTTATTATACTCTACAAACAAAAATGTATAACACATAGGCATGTAGAGGTCGAATCACAGAGAGCAAGCTAGGTAGCTGATGAATCTCGTATTCATCATGCTAAAATTGGTCATTAAGCTCTGTTCCCCCTTCATTCACTTGCAATTAATCATTAATAGAGCATTATTAGCATTCATACATGTGTTAATAATATTTGCATTTCATCATGCATAATTGCATTAAAAATCCCAAGTGTAAATTAGCCCAAAAAGCTGCTAACTTCTCTTATTTTTAGTTAGTTCATCCTAACTCCGATTGACCCCAAACCACCTCCATTGTGTAGATATTACTAACCTTATTAAATAAGAAATACAAAAAAAAATTATTAACTGTAATAAATGTCAAATAATCCCAAAGTCTGATTTCACATCTGATAGACTAAAACGAGCATATCTTCCTCATACAGTGTCTGATTTTGGTCTACTCACTTTTAAAGTACTCCATTTTCAAATACCATCAAAACATGATCAATTTCGTAACATTTCAGAGGTCATATGTGAAAGTTGGGTTTTGGGCCTCTTTTGCACATTTGGACTTTTTGCTATTTTTGATCTCAGTTTTTATGTACATAATTAACCCTTTTAATTTTATTTCTTATTCATTTGTGTTCTTTGATGAAAGTTTTATTAAGCGACGCAAAAATCCAAATCTAGATTAAACTAAAATCAAAGAAACTGACTGAGTCCAACTGTCCGTTGTCAGTCTGTAAAAAAATTGCGTGTTTCTTACTTCTATTTTATTTTCCTATTTTCGTATTTATTAAAAATCCAAAAAATTAGATTAATGTGTAAATAATTTTCTTGTATTTTATCGTATTTTTTTATAATTTTTATCCCCTCTAAAACCGCAAAAAAAAAAATACAAAACCCCAAAAATTAGGTTTTCTATACACATGGAATACCACCAAAAATTCCACTTCGCATAGGTGACCTCTTTTGCTCTCGAATCCTTCATAAAAGTTGTAGATCTCGTCGAGATGAACAACTTTTGTGAAGGAAATTTTTCGATCCAAGTCTCCTTATATTTCTTTTCTATTTTTCTTTATCTCTCAATTTTGCATTTTTTGGGTGCCACGCGGCGGCTCCTGGGCGTGCCACGTGGCACCCCCACTTCCTCTCTCCAGACTTTCGGGTCATGTGCCCAGCACGTGACCCCTCACCTTTCTTCCACCTCTAATCGACCCTCGCGTGACCTCCGCCATGCACGGCCCCTGGCTGTTACGCACTTCACCCGTGTGAACGACCAGTACACCCTCGCCTCCTCCAGCCGTTACGCGCGCCACCACCGTTCACTCCCCTCACCCATGTAACGACCTTCCATCGCCGTCTATAAAGACCCTTCTCGCCAGCCGCACAACCCATCCACCCTACCTCCAGCTTGGCCGGTGACAGCGGCAGCCCACCTTGTGGCGTGATCTAAGGCCTGCGCCTTGTGCAAGCTTCTTCTTCGAAGCTACTCTCTGGCTCCGGTCGAGTGACCGTCGAGCACATCGTAACCATCCCAGGTGTACCCCTTCCCCCAGTTTCTCCTCCCCTCCTCTGATCAACTCCGTTCACCCACCGCCGGCCTTACAAAGGCCGTGACCCTCTTCTCTTTGCCCCCCCCAGTCCCTTTCTTTTCTTTTGTTTCATTTTTGGGCTAACTTTGCAGGTCCCGCAACCGTGCGGAGGGGCCGCCTCACCGCTCCACCTCCTTCAGGCCTTGCCGAACGAGCCTCAACCAGCCAAGGCGCGATCGCCACTTCCCCGTCGGCCGCCCACTACGCCCACACACTTCTTCCGCCCGCGTCCAGCTCCGACCAGAGCTCCATTCTTCACCAGCAACTCCACCGTACGGAGGCACCGCCTCGTCGCTCCGCCTCAGTCTCTACGCCTCGACACCACCTCGCCGCCTCTCCCTCGCCACCGGAGGTGCCGCCCTCGACGCTCCGCCCTCCACCTGCCGTTGGATCTAGCAGGTGGCCTTTGATCTAACGGCCTCTATGCTGCCACGCGTCCCACTCGAGCCTCGGCCCCGCCTCGAGGCTCGGGTCCCCCGAAGCAATACCAGGTCGCTGCGTGGAGGCTCGGACCATCTGAGCCTCAGCCTCGGTCCGAGCCTCGCGCCTCCCCCACCTAGCCTATAGTTCGAGCTCCGAACCTCAGGCCCGGGCCCGAACCTCAGGCTCAGCCGCCTGAGCCTCAACCTCCTCCATCGAACCTCCTAGCACACGTGCTACATATGTGTGCAGTTGGAAAATTGCATTGAAGCCCCGACGTTTCCAAATATTGCAAAAATACCCCCACTAGGGGTAAAGTACAGAGGGGCTCCTCCAACTTTTTTAATTACAGATAAGCCCTTCCATGGACCTCTTTGCAAGAAAAACTTTATTTTATTTACATTTTAATCCCTGAAACTTCATTTTACTATATCTTTTTCATACGAACTCTGCTTTGAGCATATAATATGTCATTTTAAAGCTATTTTCATGCTCTACCATTTAGCATAGCTTGTGAACAGATCTGAGGTTGTTTATTGGTAATTATTATTAGAGGATCTCAGTTGACATGCAGGCTAAATTTTGACATAGTTGTGCTGTAGAGGAATTGATGATATTTATGCAGGGACTCCATTGAGAAAAGTTTGTGAAATAAATCCTCATACATTATTTAATAATTATTTATTGAGGACTTAATCTATGCAGGAGCTTCAAAAAGGACGATTGAGAAATTATTTCCCTTGTATTTTTTGAAGATAATGTTTATCGCTTGAGGAATAATTTACAAGGAAATTAAAAGAAATTTTCAACAGAGACTGGAATATATTTGATTATTTATTGATACTTTGATAATTTCTCTTGAACTATAGCTTTTGATCTGTGATAAATTTCGAGGTTATCGATTAACATATTTTGGAGTAGAAATCTAAATCCCAAATCCTGTGCTGAATTGTTTTCCTTACAACACATTTGCATCTCATTGCATTGTACATTTTCTGACACAGAAATTATATTAACAATTAGTTAATTATTTAATTTGTTTTAGTACCACACAATTAAGAATCACCGTTCCTTGTGTTCGACCTTGGTAGACTTGCCAAGTAAAAATATTCCACAACATTCATAGATTGTGGTATTATGATCGACCGAAATTCGCCTCCTATACTACAATTCATCATTATTAAAGAGGTGAATTTCACGTTCATCAATAGCTTATGATTTTTGCTAACCCATATGCACATACTTGACTTTAAATCTTTTTATGTGGCTTTTTTATTTTTAAATATATATTTTTTCTTTTTTAATAACATATATATAGGTTTTTTAAGAATAATAATAAAATAGTTTATATTAATGTATGTATATATTTATATATAGGTACGGATATAAAAGTCAATCACATGCACACAACGCATATATATATATATATCCAGACATATGTATATATATATTAATTTTGCCAATTTTTCATTTCTTTCTAATTTGTGAAAATAAAACAAGAATATATTTATATAGAATATTTTAACACATAATATAAGTATATAGATAATATATTTATTTCAATATTTATATACATATAGATAATATATAGTATATACATCAATACATAGTCCAAAAACATTGGAAAAATATGTTTTTAGACTTTTTATATATTTATCATATTTCTGGGATTTTTATGGAATTTTTGCGAACTTTTAAGTATTTTTAAATAAAAACATTAAAAAATAAGGATTAAATAAATAGGCCGAATTGATTTGAAGATAAAAGATAACAAATGAAGTCCAAAATTCTCCAAATCAATTTAGTAGATAGATAGTAACAAAAAGAAAATTAAGAAATAAAAATAAATGTTTTTCAAATTTTTGATGATTTTTCCTATATTTTACTAGATTTGGAGCGTTACTTTTTTATCATTTTCTTTTTCTATTTTCAAGGATTTTGGTTTGGAGTTAATATATATCATAGCAAACAATATATATTTTTTTGTAATTTTTAAAGGCATTTTATTATTTTTTGGCATTTTTATAACTAAATAGAGATAAAATACTCACTGTTTGAATTTATTAATTATAAAAAAGTTAAGGAATGCAAAATAAAAATCAAAGCATGAAAATATATCATTCATGGCATTTACCTGCATTTTTCCAAAATTAAATACAAATAGTAGTTATTTTTAGAAAAAATAAGCAAATAATAACATTTAATGTGATGGTAGGGAGCTATTTGTAATTAAAAGTAATATTTCCTTCATTACCGAACCCTATTGCAAAATCCACTGGTATACATGCAATTTTCCACAATTTTATCAAATTAAAAACATCCTTGAAGGGCCTTTATGCAAATATATAAATATTCCAAGTCCCATATGTAAATTTTCCAAAAACATTAACACTAAATATACATTTTTGTGTATTAAAAATAAATATACAAAAGCAGGGGGTATGCCTACAAAATACCCAACTCACATGACAAGTCTTGTGAGCTGAGCTGGCATAGACACACGGGCAAATAATGAAAGCAAGGGGGGCTATAAGCAATTTTTAAAAAGAAATAAGAAAAAGGTGGAGGGGCTGAGTGCAAATTACCCCTTATTACGTGCCATCCGACTATTGGAAATCTTCACTAAAGTGCATCAGACGGCTGAGGTGGCATATCGCTTTGTCTTGATCCAAGGGCTGCGATTAGAACTGGAGAGGCCTGATTCAACGACAACTGGAGCATCAGCAAGAACACGGAGAACAACCGAGTGGTTGAGCTTCGATCTTCGATTCCATACTACTCCGGGCACCACTCTTTACTCCAAAAGGCTATGTAGGTTCCCTGGATCATTACGCATCTGCAGGGACCTCCAGAAGATCTGGATCTCATCAGCGAAGGCCTGGCAAGCAGTAGGAGCTTTAGGCGATCTAGGAGATGCAAAATGCCTCGAATCGAGGCTCTAGGTGGTTCTCTGGGAGGCTGGACCTGCATAAAAGGTTCAATGGCTCGAGAGGTTCCTCTTGTCTCAGAAAAGGAGGTCTGAGTCCTCGTGAATGTCAAGATGGGTGCAGCTCTAGCGAGGGTGAAGGACATAGCTTCTCCTTGAATCGCAACTTGATTCAAGGGGGAAATGAGATGAATCGATGGAGCAGCATTAGTGAAAGAAAATGAGGTGGTTGGCGTGTCGGAAAGTGGGTCGAATCACAGTGAAATGGCCGGAACCCTATTGGGTCCAGTGAACTCACTGATGGAATTATAACTACTCCTATTATTTAAAGACTAAATTAAATGCAGGAATGAAATGGCAGAATGGAAATCTATCTAAGGAAAGTAAAATGTGCAGCTCGAACCTATTGGAGACCATGGAGCAAGATGCCACCGGAGCGTCGCCTGGACCTCCTCTCTTCCTCCTGTAGTGCTCCGAACCTCAGGAAAAGCATCTCTATCACTAGTGAACTATTACGCACACAGCTGGAGACTCGATAGTTCTTGGAGAGGGATCAAAAAGGAAAGGAAGAAATTTGGGTTTTATTTATAGACAAGTTTTTGGCGAATTTCAAGCTGAATTATTGAGAGGATTAAGGAAGATCAATTAGATCTAATGAGCGGGCGCATGGATCGCCATCGTGATGTGAACAATATTCACGAATGACTCAAAGCATTTCGTTGATCAGAGCGATCAGGTGGAGGCAGAGAATATGGGGTGCTCGAGGCTATGACAAGAGTTAGATGAGGGGAAGGACAATTGACTGTGGTCAATAGTCCTCGCCTCCTGATTGGTCCACATTGGACTCTATAGGACAAATGAACTAGATTTAAAATAATTGATTAAAATAGTAAATGGTTTTATTGATTTTTAGTTATAAAATAAAAAATGTTTATTATTCTATGTTGTATTATATTATGACTTTTATTTTTTTGTGAGTCAATTTATTATAAGTTGTTTTTTTTACAACTGTATTTATAGGTATATTGACCTATGTTTTGCACAATGATTTTTATTTTTCATTTTTTATTATATTATTTTATTTTCATATTTTATGTATTTACAACTTATTTTTACATGCATAAATATTTTTTATTGTATTTTTCTAATGTATTTTATTAACTTAAGTAAATAGGGATATATATATTATATAAGTATAAGTATATGTACTTCATCTATGTATTTATGTATACTATTTTATTTTTTTTTTCTTTATGATTTTCTTTTGTTATAGATATGTAAATATATTATACATAATATTTACAAAATTGTAAAAATATAAAATTATTAAAATAATAAGAAATTGATAAAATAAATATTTTATTCAGATCTACTATACAATAGAGGTCCAAACCTAACTTTCACACCTTAACTCCAATTTAAGTTACATCTAAATGAATGCGATTTTATTGTCTTTTTGGCCCTTATCTCCCCCTACTTTATTTCTTGTCGACCACATCAATTCTTCACTTCGTCTCGAGGATTGGGTCATAAAATACCTTTGGAATTTTATTTCCTGTTCTTTTCTCTCTTTATTATTTTGTTTTGGCTTTAAACAATGTAATTTATACAATAATTATGCAATAAATAATGACTGTTAATTTTTACAAAATAATAATATTTACATGCATTTAGCTAGGGTTTAAAGGTCAAAATGAAAGTATAAAGGTGATAAAATGGAGATTCATCACCCCCTATACTTGCCTTTGCTAGTCCCTAGCAAACACTTATGCAATGAGTGCAGAAAATAAAAATAAAGAAAAGAAAAAGAAATAACTTGGAATAATTGTCGACTTTTAAACTAGTCTTAATAAAGTTAAAGTTTGGAGCTCAGAGGCAGCTACTAGATTAATGGTGTGTTCGAAACCACATAGAAGTCAGTAAATGTGACATAACCCTTAGGTTCCATACTCCTATCATTCAGTCCAATTCGCAGTCAGGTTAGAACCATCCTCTCAGTCTCATACTCTTGATACCTTGAAATGATAAAACCATGTGTGTGAGTTTGTTCATCTCTTCCAGACAAAATCGATGAACCATCAAGGTGTCTGCTCTTCTGGTAACTCATCCTCATGGAGATAGATATTACTAGCTAAGGTCAGGAGCTAATGGTATTTACAATCGAATGGGGGAGAAGTTAGAAGAATAGGAAAAGAAGTGGGAATGAACCAGTGTAGTCTTCATTCCCTTGTGAAGTCGTTCAGTGTAACTGATTCTTCACCAAGAAGCGGGATTTTTCTGAAGCTCATTTTCCTGGAATTTTGGATATAGGCTTCATTGGATGTTTTCTTTGACTTTGTACATCTTCTGTATTCTTATTTTTGCCCCAATGGATATAACATCTTTTTATTCCACCTATTTTTGGGGTCTTGGAAAAAGTTACGCCGGTAGACCATTCCTCATCCGAAGCATTGTATCAATCCGTATCGAGTCTTTAGATGTCACTGACCAAAAGAAGTGGGTTAGAGTACCGGTGTTGGCAATCCCCAAGAATGGTTCCTGAACCACCCTTGACGAAGCGGCCTTGCATCATACCGACTTAGATTCCAAGTTTTTTCAACAGTCCATCTGAGTTGATTAAGTGTTAGGTGCGAGGATTCCAGTCAAGTCACTATCTCAAGAGTATTATAGATGATATGAAGGGTTCTATTTAAGCACGTTGAATTAACTCATGAACATAGTCTTATGGAACCTACAGAATTAAATCAAGGCGACCTGAAATATCTCCATTTCCAATCCTTAATGAGTTCCTCTGAAATTAAGTTTATTAAGGTCTATTCCAAGCTCCAATCTTCAGACTTTATTTGGACTTGTTCAATTATCTATATCATTCTGAAAAATGCGAATTCTATGTACAATGCAAGGAAATTTTTTTTGTGATGCAATTTTCTAGTTTAAAACTTTTTATGGATTTTTGAAAAAGTTTTGCAATTTTTTGTGCAAGTTTTGAAAATGTTTTTGCAAATGTTTTTGGTATTTTCAGATTTTGCAAAAAATTATGGATTTTTCATAAACAAAAGGTTTTTGGAACAAAAAGGGAGTATGTGCATATATTTACATGGGTGTATATCTTTTTATTTAAATGGGCTGGTTTATAGGAATTTACAAGATTATATATGCAAGGTTCATAAAGGATTTTTATTTGTTCAGATTATGCAATAGTTCTCAAAATAATTTGAAAATATTTTTGCAATCTTTATTTTTCAAATTAATTTGATAAATATTTTTTGAAAATAATTTACAAACTTTGAAAATTATTTTGCAATTCAAACAATATGTATAGATTTTTCAAACTATTTTTGCAAACTTTTTCCAAACATTTGTACATAGATTTTCAAAACATTTTATTTCAAATAAAGAAAAGAAAATTTTACAAACAAAAAAATTTTACAAAATATTTTCCAAACAATTTTTATGAAAGTTTTCAAACCATTTTTCAAACATTTTGCAAAACATTTGTACCGATTTATTAATCGATGTATACGAAGAATATTACTGAATTTTATACAAGTGTTGTGTTCTTTACACTTAATTAATTGTATTTTGGACATACTTATTGAAAATACAAAAGTACGAGTTATGCCTAAAGTATATACAATGTATATATGACCCCTCTATACTTAGCTTAAGCTAAGTCCTCATATATCGAAGAAAAAAGAAAAGATAGAATTCAAACTGAGTATAAAGAATCCTATACTACAATGACTAAAGAAAGAAAGAATGAATGCAAAGTTGATTGTCCCTCTTATATTTAGGATCAAATAATCCTAAGTATAACATACTATATCTACATGCAGGGAGGGTTGAGGGTGGGAATGAACAACATCAACAATTCGTCCTGTCTCTCCCTATACTTAGGGTAGAATATCCCTAAGTATAGATAGGAGTATCGACAAAAGAGTAGCCAGGTGATGGGACAAAGAATGAACATATGAAGTCACCCATCCCCCCAAACTTAGAATGCGACATATCCTACGTATATAAGCAACGAGTGAGGAAAACAAATACGAAAATATAACATACAACTGAAAAAAAGAAGAAAAGAAGAAAACTAAAGGATGACTTTTTGAGGAACAATATCTGAATCTTTCGATGCTGCTGAGTTTGTGGATGCTTCTTCATTTCATATTACTTGGACCGAATCGACAATGGCCAAGAAAGTGTCATGCTCAAGGTACGACTTCAGTAGCTGATCGTTGACAATGAACTTTTGTGCGTCAGGCGACAAATCTGATATCATAATGCTTTTGTTGTCACACACTTCTTGCACTATGAATGGCCTTGTACGTTTACTCTTTATTTGCTAGGGAATATCCTCAACTCTGCATCAAATAGCCACATTTTCTATCCAATCTCGAAGGTCTTTCATCTAGTGTGCCGGTCATGCCAGCATTTAACCTTCTCCTTGTACATCAATGTGTTATCATATGCTTAGTCTCGGAATTACAAGAGATTGTTTGTATCCTCTTTTCTTTTTTAACCACCTTTTCATGAGTCCAAGTTGCAGATATTGATTGCCCATAATGATTTGTCGATCAGTTCCATGGGCAGATGTCATGGATTTCCATACATAAGACGGTAAGGCGACATTCCCAAGGGATACATGTAAGCGGTTATGTATGCCCAAAGGACAGAGTCCAAGAGTTGGAACCAATTCTTTTTGTCTGGCTTCACAAGCTTCTGCAGGATTGTCTCGATTTCTTTGTTTGACAATTCTACCATGCCATTGGTCTAGGGATGATAAGGAGACACGACTCAGTGCTCAATGTCGTACTCCTTCATTAATTTCTTGACCTCTCTATTAATGAGATGGCTACCCCCGTCTGATATCAAGATCTTCGGAATCCCGAACCGCGAGATGATGTTCTCTCTCAGAAATCGCCACACAGTGTGACTGTCAGCAGGAGGGGATAGCTTCAAACCAGCGACTCGCGTCGTCAAGGCAAAAAGGATATGCTTGTATCCCTGACTATTGGGAAAGGGTCCCATGAAATCTATGACCCATGCATTGAATGCATATGAAATCTGAATGAACTTCAGGGGTATGGAATCTTAAGCTATAAGGGTACCTGCCAATATCTGACAGTCAGTATAGTGCTTCACAAATGCTGCAACATTCTTAAATAGTGTTGGCCACCAAAGGCCACACTGTAGTTCTTTTGCTGTCATTCTATCCCTAGAGTGATGTTCACTAGATTTGAGCAAATGATAATGCTCAAGTATACTATGATGCTCCTCTTAAGGGATGCACCTTCGTCAAATGCAATCTGCTCCTTACCTGAATACTAGTGGGTTTTCCCATTAGTATAAATGGATTGTGGACAAGAATTTGTCCTTGATTTTCATCCAATCTTGTGGGACTACACCAGAAACGAGGTAGTTCACAATATCAGCATACCAAGGGAGTGAATCCACAGACAGAATCGACTCGTCAAGAAATGTGTCGTTGATGGGTGCACTACTCAGTGGAGGCTCTTGCTGTTCAATTCTAGACAGGTAATCTACTACCACATTATGAACTCCATGCTTGTCTTTGATCTCCAAATCGAACACCTAGAGTAGAGGATCCACTAGATCACTCTAGGCTCGACATCCTTCTTCTGTTTTAGGTACCAGATAGTAGAGTGGTCAATATAGATGGTGACTTAGATCCAAGAAGGTAAGATCTGAACTTCTCAAGGGTGATTACCACAACCAACCATTCTTTCTCTATGACAACGTAATTTCTCTGATCTTCATCTAAAGTTTGCCTAGCATAGTGAATGGCGTAGGGTGCCTTGTCTTTCCTTTGTCCTAGAAAAACCCCAACTGCAAAGTCTCATGCATCCATCATGATCTCAAATGGTACATACTAATCTGGTGGTTGTAGGATTGGAGCTTGTGTGATGAGCTCCTTCAGTTGATTAAATGGGAGTAGAACTTGCTGATCAACATTAGCGGTCTCCTTGCATAACAATTCTGTGAGAGGTCGGGCAATGCGGCTGAAGTCTCTGATGAATCTCTTGTAGAAACCCACATGCCCCGGGAATGACCTTACATGTTTGACATTCTGAGGTGGCTCAAGATTGTTGATGACATCCACCTCTGCAGGGTCGACTTCCATGCCACGTTTGGAAATGATGTGTCCCAGCATAATCCCTTATGTTACCATGAAGTGGCTCTTTTACTAGGATAACACAAGATTGACTTCACGACGTTTCTGAACTACTCTGTCCAAGTGCTCAAGATAGGCATCGAATCTGTCACCATAGACAGAGAAGTTGTCCACGAACACCTCAAGAAAACTGCCAACCATCTCGGCAAAAACTGTTAGCATGCATCTCTAGAATGTGGCAGGTGCATTGCACATACCAAAGGGCATTCTCCTAAAGGTGTAGATGCCAAACGAGGAGGTGAAGGTAGTCTTCTCTTGGTCCTCTAGGCGATTGCCACTTGGTTGTACCAGAGTACCCATCTAAAAAGTAGAAATACTCCTTGCTAGCTAATCTCTCAAGAACTTGATCGATGAATGGCAAGGGGAAGTGGTCCTTCTTTGTTGCTGCATTGAGGCAGCGGTGGTCAACATAAACATGCCAGGATGTCGATATCCAAGTGGAAATATCCTCTTCTTTGTCATTTGTAACCACGGTTATCCCAGATTTTTTCAGAACTACATGTAGAGGGCTCACCCATTTTCAATCAGAGATGGGACAAATGAAACATGCATCACACCATTTCATGTTTTCTTTCATTACTACGTCTTGCAAATTTGGGTTCAGTCTTCTTTGAAACTCTCGGGACGGTTTGACGTCTTCTTCCAAGTAGATATGGTGTAAGCACAGAGCATGATTTATCTCGTGGAGATCTGATACGTACCAACCAAGTGCCTTGCGATTTTTCTCTAGAACCTCGATAAATTGAGATTCTTGATCTAGGCACAACCTGCTGATGATGATGTTGGATATATATTCTTTGCACCCGCAAGGAAGGCATACTGAGGCCTGCCAGTAGTGGCTTCAATTATGGTTCTAATCTGGCCTGCTTCTCGATCACTGCAAAAACTGTACTAGTAGGTGCATGACCAGCTATGACTTTGGAGGTGTCGCTCACCTTAGTGGCTTGTTGTTCAACTGACAATGTGCCGAACAGATCTGCAATGAATTCATCTTATCCGGATTGGCATGAGGTTTCTAGATCAAATAGGTGCATCAACTAATTGGATTCTATCTCCCAAATGATATCAGAGCTTGTGTCAACTGTGTTTTGTTGGTCCTCCTTAGGGGAGAGGATTTCTAAGGTACATGTGTCATTCAAAGAGATTTCTGTATCTCTGATTTCTGCAACAAAGTCACAGTTTGCTTCAGGTGGTGCTATATGACATTCATCAGATATGACTTTTGGCTCACTGATCATGTCTATAGTAACTTTGATGCTGCTTGAGCTGAACATAATCTTCCCAGACCCATAGTCAACCACGGCCTCTATATTGTGCAAGAATGGTTGTCCAAGGATAATTGGGGTCTGGAGTAATGGTACAGGAGAGTCCATGTCAAGTACTACAAAATCAATAGGAATTTTTATGTCCTGCACCTTTACGACAATGTCTTCCGACAGACCTCAAGGTTGCTTGATGGATCGATCAACAAATTGAAGGATCACGCATGGCTGCTTGAGTGGACCCATCATGAATTCTTGCAGGAATGATGAGGGTAGGGGGTTGATGGAAGAGACACTATCAAGCAATGTTCTCTCAAAGACTTGGTCAAAAACCTCGCATCTGATCAAAAGGTGCTTCTTTGTCTTTCTTCTTCTGAGGGAGATTGCTAATGACTGTAACTGTAGCCATGGTAAGGACGTCTTCTCAACTTGCTGGCATCTATTGTTGCAGTTTGACTGGTGCTTGTTTGTACACACTTCCTTCAAGCCCTTATTCACATTGGGCATGTATTTCATGGCTTGCATTAATGGTAACTTAACAGTTACATTTTTAAGAATATCCACAACTCTTGGATCATATAATGCACTTTTTCATTTTGCAACGATTTTGGATTTTTGTATCGCATCAGGAAAAGGAATATTAATAGATTTGGAATCAAAAGTAGTGTTCTATTTATAACAAAATTCTTGTCCATAATATTCTGTACATCTAGATTGCAAAAAGATGTACATGATGAACATGATGGTGCTGCTGCTTGTGGATGTGTAAAAACTGTAGTCTCTGCTCCATCAGCTGGTGTGGATTGGCTGTCGGTGCTAGCTCCACCATGGCTGGTGCGGCTTCACGTCGACTGTGATCTTGTTTTGGTATTTTTGATTTTTTTGATTTTTTGTTCTTTTTACTGAGGGAGATAGTGGTAACTGAGAGCTGGCATGGCTCCTCCTTCTTCTTCCTCACTCAAACTTGTAGTTGGTACGACTGATGAAGAAGATGACGATTCACCTGACGCAGATTTATTCTTCCCCTTGATTGCGGCAAACAGAGGCAAGATCCTACCGCTCTGGAGAGTAACAACATTAGATAAAGCAAAATCACAATCATCTGACTCTATAGGCACAAATGGGACATCACATTCTGATGTTATTTTCTCGTAAACTTATTGGGATTAGCTTCGACCTGGGTTGGGATAGGAGTTTTGGTGGTCGTGAGGTCGTCCAGCTTTCTGGTCATCTCTGCGAGACCCTTTACGAGTTGGGCCAAGCAATCGAGGCTCGAGTTCATGGGAGCCACCTCGAAAGCTTCAACGTGCTGACCATACTATGATTGTTGGTGGACAGGCTAAGACTAGGTCTGCTGATAGTGTTGCCGAGGAGGAGGAAGCTGATACTGTTGGTATGGAGGAGGAGGATATTGCTGCTGAGTGCAGCTACGTACTGGTGGTACTGCTTGTATGGATGGTACTGCGGTTGTGTGTACTACCACGACTGTCTCCACTTATTGTGATACTGTGGAGACTAGTGATGTTGATACTAAGTTTGAGGCTGGGAGGACTGTGCAAAGCGACCGCCCTGAGGTTGGTGGTAAGATCGGTTGGCTGGTGGCAGGCCCTGGGTTGTCCAGCAGGATGGCCCAACTACGCATCGTTTCTCCAGACACCGTTGACTTCTTGTATAGTGGGTGGTGGCAGGAATTCTAGATCAGAAGATGGTAGGTAGTCTGGATGGTAGACCACCATCTATTGCTGCGGGCACTCCTGCTCATGTGCCTGCACATAGTACACTTGCTGGATCGTCGGCCGCTGCTGACTCGAATGAGTTTGCTATGGAGGTGATGGTTCATCCTTCTTCTCATCAGGAGTCTATGACGATGGTGTTGCCGACTAGCATGAACTGATGGTGCTCACCAGCATCCTGCTTGGTGATTTGGTCCAACTTATCTAAGTTATGCATACTCTGTTCGATCATAGCGATCTTCTCTAGATCCTGTGACCATTTCTTGATAATGTCAACCTTAGAGAGATGGCCCCTAACTATGCTGAGGTTGGAGATCTCATCTCTCTCTGTCTCACTGGACACAACCATGTGAACTGGCTTGTAGAGGACCTGAGGCTGTCTCTGATAAGCACGTGATGAAGAGAGGGCGACCTCTCCCTCGACCATTTCTTCAAAGATCTTCCATACCACATCTTCATCTTTGTTAAAGTGAGATCCCCCACAGGCAGCATCAACTAGTCTTTGTCTCTCTACATCAGGTCGCCGAAGAAATGTTGGACCAAACTGGTCTTCGGTATCTCGTGGTGGGGGCACTTCCCATGCAGCTCAGTAAATCTCTCCCTCGCTTCATGAACTGACTCGTGAGTAGCCTGAGTGAAGTTGTTGATCATGGTTCGCATCTGGTTGAGCCGAATGAGAGGGTAATACTTGTGAAGGAATGCTGATTTGAGTTCCTCCCATGTCGTCATAACCTTTCTCAAATGATTGACCCAATACATGACCTTGTCATGTAAGCTTAAGGGGAACACAATCATATTGACTACACCTAACAGAATGTTAGGGTAGTGGGTGGTTCTGTAGATGCGAGAGAACTGTTGCTGGTGAATGTAGAGCTCCTCATTGGTATTCCTACTAAATGATGGTAGAAGCGCAAGGAACTGAGGCATTAGCTCGAAGTGAGCATGGACCTGAGGGATGCAAATCCACTCAATCATCTGGTTGTCTCTAGGATTATATATCTCCTTTAGCATCGGTTTTGGGTTCCCGATCATCGGTTCTTCTTCTTCTTCTGGCTCATCACGAGGTCTTTCTCCTCCTCCTCTTGTTGGTTTGTTCCTTATGTCATTTGGTATAATTGAAAGGTTGTCTGCATGAGGGCTTATTCTGTTAATTAATGCTAGATGGCTTGGATGGAAGCCTGCAACTGAGCATTCACCTAATTCTGATCTTGCACTTGCCCCTGCTCTGGCTGGGATAGCTGTTGCCCTTTGTCCTATATTCTCTGAGGAGCCATTTCTAGATCTGAATATGAGGAGATGAACTCTGTATTAGGATCTAGGACTGGCTTCTATCTGCAATGTACGAGAATCCCAATCAAACCACTTGAAACTGGATACCAGTTATCGTGATGAATATGAGATTAGGGTCAATACCAGATGGTTGTGAATGGAGAAAAAGATGTAGACTAAAATTGACCTCCATTCGCAACGGGCGGAAGTGGGGAAAGAGTTGTCCAGGTTTATTAGGAGATAAAGGAAAATGGAAAGAAAATAAGGAGTATGGAGATCGATTCGCAAGGTTCGAACCGGGTTATTGGGAATCACCTCGAATTATTTACGATGTCGAGTTCATGGAATCAATGTATGTGTAGGCAGAGTTCCGACTAAACCATCCATGGATCGATATCATGAAGTAAGATAGAATCGATGCACGAAGAAGGATACGATGGCCAACAAGGAATAAAAATGAGTGTAAAATAGTAGAAAGGCTTGAAACGAGCATGAGGTCAAAGAGAAGACATATATGGCAAAATTTGTGCAGGTACGCAGGACTTGATCTTTGAACCTTAATCTAGATCCATATAAACACAATACAAAATTAGGTTCACCAACTCAACACAATGCGACGTCGTAAAGGATCAGCTATTTTTATCTTTTCATTTTTAGAGCTGTTATTTCAGCATATCTTATAACAAGTCCTTAGCACGCTAACCCTATAGGAGCGAGAGTACTGCAAAAAAAGTATCTCGTATTTGTCCTCCTCCTTTGAAACATATAATCTGCACTTTTTGAGGTTCTTGTAACTTTCTGGATCCCTCCTATCCAAAGAATAAGAGGGAGGGAGCAGATAGGAAAAACCACTACCTCAAACCTCGCTCGCAATAGAATCACTCGTGAGCATGCAAGGACCTACTCGGATGCAAGCCAATGAGACAAACACATACATGAGGGCGTAGCCTGAGCTTAGTTACTTCGGACGAAGTCAATGTTCCACACAAGGCAGGAACACCATCGTTGAGAGGGCCCTACTCAGTCACATATGGTATAAGTGGCAATACATCAGAAATCTAGGCGATACACAAGGCAGTTTAGACTGGGTTTTGAGCTCTAATCCTTAGTGGGTCGTACCTCACTCAAGGGAGGGGTTTTGGTCCCCTCATAAGGTAGCAGAAAACAATGAGGGCTTTATCAACCCAAGGCAATGAAGTCCATTACAGATTTTAATTAAAGTCGAAGTTTATTTAGCGGTCCCTTTATTTTAGATTTTTGATTCTCACTTTCTTTGGATATTTTGCATACAAGCACCTAACGATTTTGTAGATTCTTATTTAAGTCATAGGTGCTCAAAATCAGAGGGAGAGCAAAAAATCCATGCAAGTCGATTCGATGATGGAAATCTAATCCTTGAATCTAACGATGCATGCAGAGTTAAAGGACTAACAATGCTTCCCAGCTCTCTCCATGTGGTATGCAAAACAAATTTTTTAAATCTATCTACATGGCTGTGAGCAATAGATAAAATTGCACTAAACAGTAGCAACTATTAGTCATGAAGAACCATATGTTAATTATTCATTATGAGACCAATAGTCCAGTCTTCGATGCAACTCGATGCCTGCCACAACGGGTCTTGCAAGCGTTGTATGCGATCTCTCTCGGCACGTGGCCTCAAGTCCAAATAAATAACAATTATTAGTTTGACTAGATCCAAACTTAAGAGAATATAGGCACATAATTCTTATTAGGGTTTGGAACTAATTACATATTCAAGAAACCTAAAGTCTAGGTCCTCCATGCACATAAAACAAAGAAAAAAAGGTAGAAAACTCAAAACATCGAGAAACAAATAAAACAAAGCAGTGAAAACACGAGAAAATCATGACAAGGCCCCCAGGTGAACAATCACCACTGCAATGGACCTTGTAGAGTAGAGTAGAGTAGAGTCCAAGTCCATAATTATTACAATTAATAATGAATAATATAATAAATCTCTCTCCCTCTCACCAAAATTAAAGAAAAATCTAAACTAAAAATCTAGGCTAAGTGGCCTCCTTGCCATGCCATCTGCCTCTCCAATTGGTCATGATAGAAGGACCAGTCTCCACCTTGCTCGGTTGCATCGTCCTCCTAAAAGGTCATCCTTGCATAGCAGTCTCTTGCAACAAATACAACAAAAAAGATGTATTAGCACAACAAATCAAATAGTGTATTTAAACCAAATATGAATGAGGTATATACAAGCAAGAGATAGAAAATAAATGAATCAATAAATATGTGCAAGGAAATGAATGAATCAATCAGTAAATAAAATTTAAATAAATACAAAGTAGGCTACAATACATTCCTCCACGACAACGACACCATTTGATGACAAGGTATTCTTGTGCGGGTCAAAAAAACATATCCCCGCGGAGTGCGAAGATAAGTGGTCGATGAGGCAACCCACAAGGGAATCCCTAGATCGATCAACAAGTACCCACAATATAAAAATAAGCAATGAATTGCCAAAAATGTGAGCCACAATTTATTACTCTACAAACAAAAATGTATAGCACGTAACATGTAGAGGTCGAACCACAGAGATCAATCTAGGTAGCCTATGATTATTGCGAACCCATATGTACATACTTGTCTTTAAGTCTTTTTATGTGTGTTTCTGATTTTTAAATATATATTTTTCCTTTTTCTTTTTTTAATAGTATATATAGGTAATTCAAGAATAATAATAAAATAGATTATGTTAATATATGTATATATTTATATATAGGAAGGGATATAAAAGACAATCACATACACACCAGGCATATATATCTAGATATATGTATATACCTATATATATGCGTATGTGTGTGCGTGCGATTTTACCATTTTTTAATTTCTTTTTAATTTTTTAAAATAAAACAAGAATATATTTATGTAGAATATTTTAGCACACAATATAAGTATTTAAATAATATATATTCACATATTTATATACATATAGATAACATATAGTATATACATCAATACATAGTCCAAAAACATAGGGAAAATATCTTTTTAGACTTTTTTTTTTATAATTTTCTCATGTTATTTGATTTTTTTGGAATTTTTGCATATTTTTAGGTATTTTTAAATTACAAAATACCAAAATAGGGATTAAGTAAATAGGCCGAATTGATTTGAAGATAAAAAATAGCAAATGAAGTCCAAAATTCTCCAAATCAATTGTTAATAGATATATAATAATAAAAAGAAAATTTAGAAACATTGATGACTCCCCATTTCGTCACCTTTATTCTATCATTTTGGCCATAAAAATCTTAGCTAATGCATGTAAATACCATTAATTTGTACAAATTAACATTCATTCTTTATTGTATAAACGATGTATAAAATAATATTTTATATAAAAATTATATAATCAAGAAAATAGAAGAAAAAAAATAATATGCCAAAGGTATTTTATGACCTTAAACCCCAAATCTAGGCATCTTGATGACTTGATTGGCAAGGAATAAAGTAGGGGGAGATAAGGGCCAATAATACACTAAAAATCCCACTTACTTGGTTAGTTTTGGGACTTATTTTATTTTCTACTTTTTGTCCCTCAAATAAAGAAACTTTGTACATGAAAGTTGTAGATAATAATAGAAAAATACAAAATTAACTTAATACAAAAATAATATACAGTGTACTTTCTATACTCTAAATAAAATTTCAAAACCTGAAACAGACACATATCTCCCAAATAAAAACTCAAAATGTATCAAATCATCTTTAATTGTATATAGCTTTTAATAAGCTATCTAATGAAGGTAGTTTCATATTTTTTGGAGTTAAGGTGTGAAAGTTAGGTTTTGGTTCCCTATTGTACAATATACCGAATAAAATATTCATTTTATTATTCTTTAATCTTTATTATTGTTATAATTTATATTTTTATATTTTTTTGAATATTATTTATAGTATATATACATATTAAAAGTAGAATAAACTATAAATAAAATATTAAATAAAATGTGTATTTGAAATACATAGATGAAATACATATACTTTTACTTATATCGTTAATGTACATATTCAGTTAGGTGTACATATTATATCAAAAAACATAATAAAAATATATTTAAGTATCTAAAAAAAAGTTATAAATATATAAAATAATAAAATAAAATAATGAAATCAAAATTATAAGATAAAAATAAAATACTCAAAACATAGGTAAATATACCTATAATTAGAACCCTAAAACTAAACATGTAATTAAACACCTCGAAAATTTAAATAAAAATCATAACAAAATAACATAGAAAAAAATAAATAATTTTTATTTTTTAACTTTAATTTAATAACATCATTTACTATTTTTCATTTAATTTACAAATAATATTAGGGTTGGTTTTTCCTGGTTGGTCCACGTGGACCAACCAGGTAGTGTCCACAGTTGACTCTGGTCAACTATCTGACCTGCGTTTAAGTATATGTCAGAATGACTTTTGACCCATCTTTGCTCTTTTTTCCAAGTAGATACGAGCATCGAATTGGTTAGATTTCTTCATGACTTCTCCACCTCGATCATTGGTGATTCACACCAACTCGATTCCTCGAGCTTTGGATCACTACGTCGAGCGAATATCCTCGTTCTTTGACCTCACTCCACCACATGTATAAAGAATCACCTCCGTCAAAAGTTGGGATTTGATCCCTTTTCTGTCATCTAAATCCTAAACCTCGAGCATATAGTAAGTCCTGGTAACAGCAAGATACCCTAAGAGGTCCAATCATGCGATTTGGTGTTTAATCGAGGTCGATCCAGTCGCTCCACCGCCTCACCCACGAGCTTGTATTCTGGTTGGTTCGGGTGTGATCAACTCCCCTTTCCTTATCCATTCTTATTCCTTAGGGTAACACTAGCCTAGTTTAGGATTTTGTCTCACTCGATTTAGCATTATTCTCTGTAAAAATCAACCTCTTTCATCTGTTCGAGCTCCGGTTCTACCACCTATTTTCGTCGTGCCCTGCCTTGTACCGACCTGTGAACACCTCCATTTTCTCCTCCATCGCCTACTGAATGCCCCACGTACTATCGCTCACCTTATTCTTGCATAAAACAAGCGATCGGCTCCTCCTCCTCCGCCGCTCGTCAGAGGAGCTCCACCCACATCATCTACCACCCATTCCACCCTAGAAGCTCCCCTGAGTTCCATGTTTTTTCTCTAATAAGTTCCCTGCAGGATACAAAGCGAAAAATCATATTTTCATGTCTTCTTGAAGTTCAAACAGAACCCCCAGGCCCCTAACCTCGTCGAAGCATCCCCCGAGGTCCTTGGCCATTTTGAGCAGGTCAAGCAACTGCGGGAGGACGTCGGGAACAAGGAGCAACCATCGGCAAGCATGAAGGTGCCTGGAGTTGAGTGCTTCATCGAATTTAAACTCACCATGGGTGAGTTCTTCGATTATTCTTCCACCTTGCCCACCTGCCGTTGGATCTGCAGCGTCCCCACCAGTTTGGATCTCCACCGTTGGATGGCGCTACACCTTTACTGTTGATCTCCATCTAGAGATCTAATCTCAGACATCTAACGCAAAGAGGTATCAACTATCTAGTGGTCGACGCGTAGTAAGTGGGCACCATCAGACCGTTCATTTGTGCACATAAGTTGGGCATTTTGCACATTAGGCCCAACTACTATTGTATTTAAATATTAGATCTTAATATTTCATCCACCATTCGTTAATTTTTGTAATTTTTGCATTAAAACCCTCGCTTTTTCTATATTTACGTTTGAGTCATCTACTAGCTCTCCTCACGTGCATTCCCATGTGAGGTGAAAATTTTGCGATGGTGCTCCTAGAGTTTATTGTATTTTTCTTTAGCCTAGAGACTTTTTAATTCCTTTAAATATTCTATGAAAATTTACAACAAGGCCCTTGGACTTTATTTTATTTACATATATGCCCATTCTAGTTTGGCAATTTTATGCTTTTTCTCCATTTATTAAGTATAGCTACTGTGCTCCAAAAATCACAAAAAAATACGTGTAGGATCCTGATTGCTTCTAGTTCCTCGCATATTTTTACTTTGCAATTTAGGACTTTTTATTTATTTTATAAAAATCATTTAGTGCACATTTTTGCCTTGTCTATAGCATAAACTACCAAAAAATATTAAAATATTTTGAAAAATTTCCAAAAAAATATATTGTTTATTTAAGTATTTTTAAGACTCCAGAACAAAAGTCCACGAAAATAGAAATAAAAAAACACTTGATAAAAATATACAAAATCTATTAAAATACCAAAAACATGTTATTTTATCTCTTATTTTTTATCCTATATACTAATTATTAAAATTAATATGGAGACTTTTGTTACTGTTTTATATTTTTCATCTGCATTTTAATTCGAACCATCTATTTTGTCCCTATTTTGGAGTAATTTTTATTTTAAAAAATATATACATTTTATCAAAATTCACCAAAAATTCACAAAAATAACAAACAATTATTTAAAACCCAAAAATTATTAATTTTGCAAATGTTCTTTTTTAGTTATATTTATATCCTTATTATCCCATATTGTATATATAGCTTTATATATTATTATATTTATTTTATAAAAAGAAATTAAATAAATTTAAAATTATAAAACAAAAGTATAAAAATATAAAATTAAAAATAAAATACAAAAATATAAAACAAAAAAATATACAAAATATACAAAATTAAGAACCCACAAAACCATATTTTGGCTAAGCCTGTGATAGGCACAATGTGCTTTGATTTTCTATCTTGCAATGTTCTACACTCATTTCTTCCTAAGTTTGACCCCTTCTTGCTTATCACTATACATATTTAGTAGGGTATAATAAGCTTTGATTCACACTATTTTGCTTGATTTATTCATTATGTGGGTTAATTGTTGAAATAGCCAAGAATTTTGAGTAGTCACCTCAGCGACAAGTGAAGTTGATTTGTCATCTCATTTTAGCGACTCTAATTTTTTGCTTTTCAAACATAAATAAATATTTTTGGAGTTTTTGATGATTTTCATATTTTTACTAGATTTTGGAACTTTTTATTTTTTGTTATTTTTTTCTATTTTTAGGGATTTTTGGTCTGGAGTTATTATAGGTAAAAACAAACAACATATATTTTTTGTAAATTTTAAAGGATTTTTAATATTATTTTGGCATTTTCACAACTAAATAGGAACAAAATGCTCACCATTTGAATTTTTAAGAATTACACAAAAGCCAAGAAATGCAAAATAAAAATCAAAGCATGAAAATAGATCTTTCATGGCATTTACATGCATTTTTACAAAATTAAATACAAATAGTAACTACTTTTAGAAAAAACAAATAATAACATTTATTGTATTGGTATAGACCTATTTGCAATTAAAAGAAATATTTCCTTCATTCCTGAAACCTATTACAAAATTAGGGTTATACATGCAATTTTTCGTAAATTTATCAAATTAAAAATGCTCTAGATGGGTCTTTATGCAAATATACAAAAGTTCCAAGTCCCATAAACTAATTTTTCGAATTTAACACCAAATATATAAATTTGTGTATTAAAAATAAATATGCAAAGTGGGGGGGGTGGGTATGCCTGCAAAATACCCAACTCACGTAGCAAGCCATGTGAGCTGAGCTGGCATGGAGACGTGGGAAAACACATGAAAGAAAGGGAGGATATATGCAATTTTTATAGAATTATTTTCAATACATACGAAAATTAAAATAATAAAAAGAAATAAAAGAATGGCAGAGGGGGTTGAGTGCAAATTACCCCTTAATGCATGCCATCTGATGGTTGGAGATCTTCACTAAAGCGCATCGGATGGCTGAGGTGGCACGTCGCTTCGTCTTGATCCAAGGGCTGAGATTAGAACTGGAGATGCCTTCTTATCTGACGGCATATAGAGCATCAGCAAGAACACGAAGAACAACTGAGTTAATGAGATCTGATCTTCGATTCCACGCGACTCTGGGAACTAATCTCCACTCCAAAAGGCTCTATTGGTTCCTTGGATCATTTTGCATTAGCAGGGATGACGAGAAGATCCAGATCTTATCGGTGGAGACCTGGCGAGCAACTGGAGCTTCAGGAGACCCGAGAGATGCAAAATGCCTCGAATCGAGGCTCTATGTAGTTCTCTAAGAGACTAGATCTACAGAAAAGGTTCAGTGGCTCGAGAGGTTCCTCTTGTCCCAGAAAAGGAGGTCTGAGACCTTGTGAACGATGAGATGGGTGCAGCTTCAGTGAGAATGAAGGATGGAGCTTTAGTGTCCTCGAATCGCAACACGATTTAAGGAAGAAATGAGATGAATCGATGAGCGAAGTTTGGTAAAGAAAATGAGGTGGTTGACACGTCGAGAAATGGGTCGAATCACGGTGAAATGTTCGGAACCCTATTGGCTCTGGCGAACTCATTAATGGAATTATAACTACTCCTATGATCTAAAGACTAAATTAAATGTGGGAATGAAATGACAGAATGGAAATATATCACAGGAAAGTAAAATGCACAGCTCTAACCTGATGGCGGACCAGGGAGTAGGATGCCGTCGAAACGCCGCCTGGACCTCCTCTCTTCCTCCTACGGTGCTCCGATCCTTGGGGAAATCACCTCTATCATCGGTGAACTCTCTCGCATACAGCTGGAGACCCGACAAAGCTCGGATAGGGATAAAAAAGGAATGGAAGAAATTTAAGTTTTATTTATGGATAAGTTTTTGGCAAATTTCGAGCTGAATTATTGAAAGGCTCAAGGAAGATTGATGAGCTCGAATGAGTGGGTGTGGATCGCCATTGTGATGTGAACAATCTTCACGAAGATCTTGAGGCTATTCGTCGATCAGAGCGATCGCGTAGAGGCAGAGAAGGCGGGGTGCTCGAGGCTCTGACAAGAGTCATAGGTGGGGAAGGACAGTTGACCGAGGTCAATAATCCTCAGATTGGTCCACATAGGACGCTACATGACAAAAGAGCTAGCTTTATTTGAAAATAATTAATTAAAAATAGTAAATAAATTTATTAATTTTTGATTATAAAATTAAAAATGTTTATTATTTATGTAGTATTTTAATATGGTTTTTATTTATTTTTACGAGTCAATTTATTGTAATTTGCTTTTTACAAGTGTATTTATAGATATATTGACCTATGTTTTGTACATTTTATGTTTATTTTGTCTTTTATTTTTTTATTTTCACATTTTATGTATTTAAAACTTATTTTTACATTCATAAATATATTTTTATTATATTTTTAATATATTTTATACACTTAAATAAATAGAGATATATCTTATATATGTATAAGTATAGGTATTTCATTTATGTATTTATATAGACTGTTTTATTTTTGTGTTTTCTTTATGATTTTATTCTATTATAGATATGTACATATATTATATATAATATTTACAAAATTATAAGAATATGATATTATAAAAATAATATAAAATAATTAAAATAAAATGATAATTTATTCAGGTCTACTATACAATGGGGTCCAAAACCTAACTCTCACACCTTAAATCCAATTTAAGTGAAATGCCTTCATTAAATATCTAAGTAAAAGTTATATACAATTAAAGTGATTTTGAGGCATTTTGAGTTTTTATTGAGGATATATGGGTCTGGAAGTTTGGGTTTTGGCTTTTTTCTGAGTATGAAATGTACACTATATATTATTTTTGTGTAAACTCAACTTTGTATTTTTCTATACATTTTTATCTACAACTTTCATGTACAAAGTTTATTGATTTGATGAATAAATAATAAAGAATAAAATGGGTATCAAAAGTAAACTATTGATGAAAAAATGAATTGAATTTTAGTCTTTTACCCTTATCTCCCTGTACTTTATTCCTTGTCGACCACATCAATTCTTGTCATGGTCTTGGGGTTTAGGGTCATAAATACATTTGGCATTTTATATTATTTCTTTTCTTTCTTTATTCTTTTGTTTTGTATTTAAACAATGTAATTTATAAAATAATTATGCAATAAATAATGAATGTTAATTTATACAAAATAATGATTTTTACAATGAAAGAATAAAGATGATGAAATGGGGATTCATCACCCATAGATGGATTTCTTTAGATTGCATTCTTTACCTTCCTCAATTATGAAGCCATGGGTTGCTTCATATAGATATCCTTGTCGAGGTATCCATTGAGGAATGCCATCTTGACATCCATCTGCCAGAAGTTGTGGTCAAGGTATACATGTACAACTAGCAATGTTCTAATAGATTTAAGCGTAGCTACAGGAGAGAATGTCTCATCGTAGTCAATGCCTACGCTCTGTGTGTTGCCCTTGGCTACGATTCGTTCCTTGAAGCTCTCTACCTTCCCATTAGGTTCCCTTTTTCTCTTAAAGATCCATTTACACATAATGGGTTTTAGCCCTCTAACGTTTCGTGCCTTGAAGCTCTCTAACTTCCCATCAGGTTCCCTTTTTCTCTTAAAGATCCATTTACACATAATGGGTTTTACCCCTCTAGGTGTATATTCTGGGGTCCATACACTGTTATTGTACATGGAGTCTATTTCAGACTTCATTGCTAGCATCAATCTATCAATGTATTTATTTGCGAGTGCTTCATCAAATGAAGCTAGATCATTTCGTATTACTTGACACATGGAATCTGAGCCTTTCAGGTGTTGCAACCACCCTCAAACTCTTTCAAAGAGGTATGTGTATTTTATCCTCATTTACTTCTTTAGTTTCTTGTTGATGAAGTTCAACATCTTCATATGACTCAATGAGTTCCCTTACTTCATTTTATCTTCACTCTTAAGGAAATCATCCTCCAGAAATTTTACATCTCTAGAGACGAAGATCTTCAAAGTCTCTGGTCATAAAGTTTATATCCAATATCTTCTTTTACATAACCAATGAAGTAGCACTCTCTAGTGCAAGATTCTAGCTTACTTGCATCCACGTTCTTCGCGTGGACCTAGAAACCCCAAAATTTTAAATGATTAGCACCGGGCTTGGTGCCATACAAAAGATCATGAGGTGTTTTGGGTATATATTTGCTAGGAATATTGTTTAGGATATATATTACAATCTCTACTGCGTATACCCAAAAACTAAGCGGTAAATGTGCATTACAATTCATTGAAGGAACTATATCCATGATATTTCTATTGTGTCTTTTAGCAGCACCATAAAGTTGGGGAGCTCTAAGAGGAGTGAGATTAGAGACAATTCCTCTCTCTTTGAGGTATTCCTTGAATTAATCTGAGAGGTACTCACCGATTATCCCACTTCAGAGGCAGTCATGTGCGCTCACAAGGCGAGGGCACAATCGTCGAGGTGATCGTACATGAAAGTAGAATAAGTCAATAATTAACCCACAATCAAATAAATAAAGTAATAAACATAAGAGTGTGGATCAAAATATATTATAACCCTACAATGAATGTGTATAGTGGACAAGCAGGTAGGGCGTCGAACCTCAGAGAGAAAACAAGTGTAGTTTATTAATTATTGCTAACTAATGAGTGTATATACAATGCCATTTAGTCTAATGTTTTTGTGGGTTTTCTATTTTTTATATACTATATATATATAATAATATAGTGATATATATATATATAAATAAATGTATATATATCTAAATATATATATAGAAATATATAAATAAGTAAAAATATATAAAAATATATAGAGAAGATGTCTTTATATTTTTTAATAATTTTCTAATGTTTTTATGATTTTTGCTTATTTTTGCTAATTTTTATGTATTTGTAAATGATTTAAGTAGATAAAATATGTAAAATGTAATTAGACCGAACTATTTTGGGATTTAAAAATAAATAAGTAGCTCCAAAATTCTGAAATTCATTTTTCATATATAGTTTATATATTAGATAAACTTATATAAAAGAAATAAATATTTTTTTTGTTTTTGAATTAGTTTTACAAATTTCGCTAATTTTGTAGTGGTTTTCAATTTTCAGTGTTTTATTTTAATTTTTTATGTAATTTTTGATCTGGAGTTAAAGTATAGCATAATATACATCATATATAATTTTAATGGACTTTTCAGAGTTGTTTTGATTTTTTTGGTATTTTTATATTTAGAAGGTAAATAAATAGACACTGTTCGATTTTTAATAAATAATAAAATGCCGTAAAATGAAAAATAAAATTCATGGCATGAAAGATCGTCATTTTAGGCACCTACACCTTTTTTCCCAAAATTAAAACAAAACAGAGGCTATTTTAAATAAAAAGAAACATAAAAATAAAATGTAGCAGAGGTACAAAGGTACAAACCTATTTGTAATTAAAACTAAGTTTAGATGTATTTACAAACCCTATAGAGAACTTAGAGGGCACAAGTGTAAAACATCGACAAATATAAATACATATCGCACCTAGCAGGGATGTAAATGTAAAAAACTCAAATTCAGGTCCGAACATGCGATTTTCACTAAAATATTTACACTTGTTTCACATTTTATTGGACTTAATATTTATAAGAACCCGAAGCGGTATGCATGCAAAAAGGCAAGGCACCTCACGTGAAGGACCATGTAAGATGACCTGACGAGAACTAAAACATGATATACAAGAAGTTCAAGGTCCATTATGCAATTTATCCACATCTTTTTTACACTAGGATTCATATTTATAGGACTAAAATGAAAACTAAAAGGAAAAGAGGTGTTTATGAAATTACCCAGGGTTGCTCGCCATCCAACTGTCCACGATGATCCACTTACGTGCATCCAATGGTGTCGAGCGCTCTTCGTTTTCATTTCGATCCACTTATGTGCTTCATCAGACGGCTCTGCAGGCATCTACAAGAATAAGGAAGAACACTTCTCCGTTCCTCCTTTGATCGACGAGAACTCCATGCTCTGGCTGACTTCTTTGTGTCTGATCAGTCCAATACCTTCATGGGGCCCAACCACATCTGCAGGAGGTGTCAAGAGGGTCCAGGTCCTAGCAATGGGGATCTAGATGGGGCTTCTTCTTCACGTACCTAGAGCTTCTGTTACAGCCTTGATTCCATGCCCATGTGCTTCTTCTTCGCTCGAACCTGCATGAAAGGATTCATGGGCTCAAGGGGAGCGTCCTCAACCCAGTTTGAAGTTGTTGTGCACAATGGAGTGAAGGGGCGGAGGTGCTCCGATGAATGGAATACGAGGAACACCGATCGAGCCTGATTCTTGTAGAATCAGGAGCGATTGTGGGTCGAGAGATGGAGTAGGCGATTGGGAATGAGATGGAGATGAGATAGGAGTTGAAACAGATCAGAATCATTCTGATTTCAACATGGAGCTCAAGCTCTAGGTTAACGAACTTGGAAATTACCCTAATCAATAAAACTAATGCTAACCCTAATCTAAGGAACAGAAATGCGAGATAAAAAGCAAAGAAAATAAGCTCATACCAGGCTATACCAGGGAGCAATGAACCCTCGCCGGAGTTGCTGAACTCGGTGGTGGTAGACCTCATCTCTGTCTCCTTTCTCCACGCCGACATCGCGAGTGAACTCCTGCTGTCACCAAGAAGCCCGCACACACTAAGGATTGGGGTTACAAGGGTACCAGAGGGATCAAACTCGAGGAGAGTGGGGTGGTTTATTTATTGATAGAGCAAGGGGTCTTATTGACCTAGGGTTTCTTATTAATTGGGGGTATGTTCAAGGGATTAAGGGCTTAGGCGTTGATCATGATGGAGTGAAGTAGATATTGTGTGAAAAATCAAAGGGAAATGAGTGATGGATCGCCTAGGAAAACAAGGAGAAGATGGAGGGGGGTCAGACACCTGACACTGTTAGAGAACCAAAGGGCGCATATGACCTGGAGTCAACACTCCACCGACACTGGTTGGTCCACGTCGGCTCGCTAGAGGATAAAATAAGAAGAAAATTCAATAGTAATCTATAATGAATTATTTAAAAAATCTCAGAACATAAAAAATGTTTCTTTTTTATGTAGTATTTTATTGTGAATTTTAGTTATTTCTACAACTTAATTTATTAGGTGCTAAAATTTACACGTTTTTATATAGGTAAATACATACATGTATTTAGTATATTTTATTTTTATTTTGTAATATGTATTTTATTATTTTGTACATGTATTTTATATACTTTTAATTTATTTTAAGACACAACTAGGTATTTTAATGATATTTTTCTGAATGTGTGTGTACACTTTATTAATTATGTATATATATATTATAGTTATATACATGTATATTTTACCTATGTATTGTAATGTATTATTTATTTTGATTTTTATTTGAGGGTTTTATTTTATTTTAATTTTGTACATATGTTTGGATAATAAATGCAATTTTATAAAAAAAAAGAACTTGAAAAATATAAAGAATAGATATAATGATTAAAGTATACATGCATATTGAACAATGGGTTCCCAAAACCTAAGTTTTGCATCTTAACTCCAAATTAAACGAAACCACCTTCATTAAATAGTTTAAATAGCTTGTTATAAGTTATATATAATTAAAGTGAGTTTGGTCAATTTTGATACACTATGGAGAAGATACATGTTTGTGAAATTGCTATTTTGGGTTTTTATTTCATGTGTCCTAAGCACACTATGCATTATTTTCATGTGGAATAAATTTTGTATTTTTCTTTGTATTTTTATCTACAATATTCATGTTGAGGGTTTTATTATTTGAAGCGTAAAAATTATAATGTAAAGTTGGTGACAAAAAGTAATTATTGATGAATTAAAAATTATGTTTTTGATGTGTTTTCTGTGTAATTCATCTACCCTATCTCTGCCTACTTTATTCCTTCTCGACCGGGGTCTAGGGTCACTCAACACCTATGGTATTTCATTTCTTTTTCTTTTCTTCCCTTATTCTTTTATTTTGGATTTAAATATATTAAAAATGCAGTATTTTATACAAATTATAGGGTGTTTATTTTGACAAATTAATTATTTATATATGCTTTTAGATAGGGATTTGAGGCTAAAATGAAATAATAAAGGTGTTGAAATGGTGATTCATCACCCCCATATACTTGCCTTTGCTAGTCCATAGAAAATACTTATGCCTATAAGTGTAGAAAAGAAAAATAAAGAAAAGAAAAAGAAAGAACTTGGATTGATTATAACTTTTAAACTTATCTTCATAATATCAATGTTTGGAGCTTTAGTCGAGACATTGAGAATTTAAGTTTGGTCAGAACCTTATTGGGAAGAGGATTCGAAACATGACAGCCTCTGAGAACACTAAACTCTGCCCAAGTCTTCTCGATAGCCATGTCAGAATAAGTCTATGTCATATGTAAACCCTTACGACTATGAGTCTCTCTTATACAGTGCAAATGATGGATAGCTCCTCTCGGCTGAAGCGGTAAAAGACAAGCTTCTCCAATATGGTGACCATAATTCCCTAATCTAATAACTCTTTCCTCTAGAAGCGGGATATTACTTTCTAAAATCAAGTACAACCAGCTCAAGAAGAGGGGATGGAGAGAAGAATGGATGATAGCCAGTGTAGCTATCTATCTTAGGATGCTTGACTAGTGTAGACAAGTCATCCGGTTGCAGGCTCCCATACATTTTTAACTTTGAAGCCCAAGCTTGCTTATTGAGTATGTACATGCTCTGACGGGAGTTGGTTTTTCTTTGATTTTTGTCCGTCTATATTTTTGGAGTTTTTGAGTTTTGCATTTTTTTGAATGCTATATACAAAAGGACATTTTCCTCTTGAGCCACTAGACTATCCCTCTTTTGAAGCTTTCTTGCAACCACAACATTCTGGAATTTGGACCTTATGGCTATAGGATCGGGTTGAGGTACAATGGCCATCGAATTGTGACTTCCAATGTTTCCATTGGCTTGTGTCTCATGCTAGAAAATAAATCCATCTACCACTTCAACTGAGTTGAGTAAATTGTCAAGTGTAGGTGTCCAAGTTAGGTCATTGTCGACAAGAGCTATGCAAGTGTTTCGAGATATTCTACTTAGATAGTCAAGGTGACATTGAATTTAGCCTTGTAGTCTCAAAGAATTAATTCTAGTAGACCTGAAGCACCTCATTTCCAGTTCCTATAAGGTTCCTATGATTAAGTGTATTTAGGGTCCAACCAAGCTCTAATCTTCAGATTTTACTTGGACTGGTTCAATTGTCACTATCAATCCGAAAATGCAAATGATATGACAATGCAAAAAAAATTGTGATGCAATTTTCAAAATTTGGACTTTTTATGGATTTTTGAAAGGTTTTGCAAATTTATATGCATTTTTTTTGAAACATTTTGTAAATTTTTATGGGTTTTCGATTTTGCAAGTTTTTAGTGATTTTTTAGAAACAAAAGAGTTTGGGCAAATACTTATGTGTTGATATTTACATGGGAGTTTTTGGTTTATTTACAAGTCTTAAGTAAATAATTTACACTTGGTATTCACGGGTTTTATGTACAAAGTGCATAAAGAGTTTCAATTTACTTGAATTATGTACAATGTTTTCAAAATCTTACAAACATTTTGACAAACCTTTTGAAAACTTTATTTTGAAAATAATCTTGACAAACAATTTTGCAAATATTTAAAACATTGAAAATCATTTTGCAAAGATTTTTCAAATAATATGTAAAGATTTTTTCAAAATATTTTTACAACTATTTTCCAAATCATTTGCAAACTAGATTTTTCAAACATTTTATTTAAAATATAGAAACAAAATTTCACAAACAAAATGTCTTTACAAAGGTTTGATAACATTTTACAAAACTTTTTCCAAACAGTGTTCAAAGGATATTCCAACCATTTTTCATACATTTTGCAAAGGGATTTTTACCCGGCAGACCTTATAAACTTTGCCAATCACCTCCATGACATTTGAAACAACCTACTTCCTCCCTTGACCCCTTAAACTTGCCAACTCTTACCCCATGAACCCTCCGGGAAATATGTTTTAAGCCCGTGGGGGTTCTTGGGATAATTTACAGGGTCGATGGGGTAATTACGTTGTGCAAATGGTCGTAGAGGCATTTTAAAATGTTTATAGGTTTTGCTGGGTAAAAATCCCTGCAAAATATGTTCGACCAGTTCATTACTCAATGTATATAAAGAATTTTATATTTATGTTTCGATTTTTATTAATTATACATATTATTAAAAATACAAAAGTATGAGTTGTGGACAAAGTATATATGACGTTTATACGACCCCTATACTTAGCATGCGCTATGTCCTCATAGATCAAAGAGAAAAGGAAGACACAACTCGTACTAACTATAGAAAATCCTATACTATACCAATTCAATAAACAATAGAAATCGATCGTCCCTTATACTTAGGATAAACTAATCCTAAGCATAGTAGATGATACACCAAGTGGGGATGATCAAGGAGTAGAATGTATGATCTCAACGACTCAACCTGTGTTCCCCTATACTTAGGGTAAGATATCCCTAGGTATAGATAGAAGATCAAAGAGAGCAGAGACATGTGAGGGAATAAGAATGAGTATTCGTATACACTCACCCCCCTATACTTAAGATGAAGCATAATCTATTTATAGTTGTGATGAATGGAATGAGTAAAATAAATGGAAGAATGCAAGATTGAAAATAAAATACAAATGAAAAGAAGGAAAAAATAAAAGAATAAAACTATGCAAAAGGTCTGTTGGAGCATCGTCTGAATCTTCTATGCCGTAATGGTTGTGGATAAATCTTCTTCAAACTTTACTTGAATAGAATCAACGATGGCCAGGAATGTGTCATGAGCGATATACCTCTTCAGTAACTGACCGTTGATGACTAAAGGTTGTGCATCAGATGACAACTCGGATATTACAATACTTCTATTGTCACACACTTCTCTTACCATATATGGCCCTTTCCATTTACTTTTTAATTTACTTGATAATATCTTCAACTTTGCATTGAAAAGCAACATTTTTTGACCAGGCTTGAAGGTCTTCCGTCTGATGTGTCGATCGTACCAACGCCTAACTTCTATTTATATATCAAGATGTTATCGTATGCGTAGTCTCGGAGTTCCAAGAGAATGTTCAGATCTACTCTCCTTTATTGACCACCTTCTGTGAATCGAGATTGCAAATGTTCACTACCTAAAATGACTTATGAATCAGCTCCACAGGCATGTGGCAAGGCTTTACATATACAAGACGATAGGGTACCATGCCCAAGTGAGACTTGTAAGCGGTCCTTTATGTCCTTTGGAATGAGTACAAGTGTTGGGACCAATTCTTTCTCTGCGGCCTTACACGTTTCTGTAAGATGGTCTTGATTTCTCTACTTGACACCTCGGCCAAGCCATTTGCCTGAGGATGATATGGGGACGTGACATGGTGTTTGATGCCATACTCAGTCGTCAATTCATTGACCTCTTTATTAATAAAGTGACTACCCCCATATGATATCAAGATATTCAATATCCCGAACCATGAAATGATGTCCTCTCTCAAAAATCGATAGACGGTACGGCTATTAGTGGCTCGGGCAAGGATAGTTTTGACCTAGCGACTCAAGTAATCAATAGTAAGAACGATATATTCAAATCCTTGACTGCTAGGAAAGGGTCCCATGAAATCAATGCTCCACACATCGAACACATCTGAAATTTGAATGAACGTTATGGGCTCAAAGTCTCTAGTAGTGAGGGTTACTCCCACTTTCTAATAGTCGGTGCAGCCTTTGACATATGCTGTTGCATCCTTACATAGTGCAGGCCACTAGAGGTCACACTACGATACTTTTGCTACCGTTCGATCTCCAGAATGATGTCGACTAGATTCAAGCGAATGCTAGTGCTCAAGGACACTTGTGTACTTTTCTTGAGTAATACACAGATGCCTTATGCAATCTGCTCCTTTGCTAGATAAGTAAGGGTCTTCCCATTAATAGAAATGAATATTGGACAAGAACTTTTCCTTTTTGATCTTTGTCCAATCTTGTGGAACCACATCGGACACGAGGTATTTTACAATATCTGTGTAATAGGGGAATGGTGCAATACTGATTATGAATTCATCAGGGAATGTTTCTGTAATCGATGCACTGCTTAAGTAAGTATCTTGACGTTCAATCCTGAATAAATTGTCTGCTACAATGATTTGAACTCCAAGTTTGTTTCGGATCTCCAAATTGAATTCCTGGAGGAGAAGGATGCATCTGAGTAGGCTTGACTTGGCATCCTTCTTCTGCTGTAAGTAGCGGATAACAGAGGGGTCAGTGTAGACAATCAATTTATATCCAAGCAAGTAGGATCTGAACATCTTGAGGGAGAAGACTATAACTAGCAATTATTTCTCCGCAACATTATAATTCCACTATGCTTCATCTAATGTTTTACTATCATAATGAATGGCATAGGGCATCTTGTCTCTTCTTTGTTGTAGAATAACCCCAACTGCAAAATCTGATGTGTCCGTCAAGATCTAAAAAGGTAGAGACCAATCTGGAGGCTGAAGGATGGGAGCCTAAGTGAATAGCTCTTTCAACTGATTGAATAAACAGAGAACCTATTGATCAACATGGAACTTGGTCTCCTTGCATAGTAGCTCAGTGAGAGGTCGGGCAATCCGATTGAAGTCCTTGATGAATCATCTGTAAAAATCTACGTACCCAAGGAATGATCTCACATTCTTGACATTCTGAGGTGGTTAATGATTAACAATCACATCAACCTTTGCTTGATCAACTTCCATTCCATGCTTGGAAATGACATGACCCAATACAATCCCTTCGGTGACCATAAAGTGGCTCTTTTCCCAAGATAGCACAAGGTTTACTTCAAGACATTTTTGAAGCACTCGTTCTAGGTGTTTAATATAAGAATTGAAGATATCACCATAAACTAAGAAGTCATCCATAAACACCTAGAGAAAACTTCCAACAATATCAATGTAAACTGCAAGCATGCATCTCTAGAATATTGCAGGGGCATTGCACAGAAAATGCATTCTTCGAGAAGCATAGGTACCGAATAGACAAGTGAATGTAGTCTTCTCTTGGTATTCTAGAGCGATTGCCACTTTGTTGTACCTGGAGTACCCATCAAGAAAGAAGAAGAACTCCTTGCCAGCCAACATTTCTAACACATGATCAATGAATGGTAAAGGGAAGTGGTCCTTCTTTGTTGCGACATTCAAGCTTCAGTAATCAACACAAACGCACCATGATTTTGGTATGTGTGTAAAAATATCTACTCCTTTATCATTGGTAACCATGGTGATGCTTGATTTCCTTAGAACCACATGCAAGGGACTCACCCATTTGGAATTAGAGATGGAAAAAATGAAGCCCTCCTTACACCACTTCGTGATTTCTTTCATGACCACATCCTGAAAATTAGGGTTCAACCTTCCTTGAAATTCCTAGGATGGTTTCACATTATCGTCTAGATAGATATGGTGTGGGCATAAATGATAGCAGATATTTTGCGACGTTCTAATAATTATCCTCATTGAAAAGCGAAGACAAAAATGTCGCCGAGGCGACCGCTTATGAAATCTCGTGTCAATCAACAATTAACCCACAAATAAATATAGCAATCAAAATAAATTTGTGGATTTAAAATTTATTTTATTGAACTCTATAGTACAAGTATTAGAGTGTCGAACATAGGGAGTAAACGGTAGATTGGGAAAATGAAATCCAAAATTTGTATTCTTCTTGTCTAAGTATTTTTGTGTGGGTTTTTGATTATATATATATATATTTTATGAATTTTAATTTTATATTTTTAATTGTTTTTAATTTTATAAATTTTATTTTCTTTTTTATATTTTCTAATTTTTAATTTAATTTTCTTTTTAAATATATAATATAAGAATATGCAATGCTATACATACAATATAGAGTAAGATAATAATAAATACTACTAAAGATAATCAAAATACAAGAAATAAAATGTTTTTGGGTTATATATATATATTTACTATTTTGTAATTTTTATATAATTTTGCTAATATATATAAACTTAAAAATATCCCAAAACAATGATTAAATAAATAGGCTGAATTGATTTGGGGATTAAAAATAGCAAAAATTGACAAAACTTTTCCAAATCAAAGGTTAATAATAATATAAATAGAATTTTAAAATAGAAATGAATATTTTTGGAGTTTATGGGGGATTTTTTATATTTTTATAAACGATTTTGGAGCTTTTAAATTTGTACTCTTTTTCATTTTATATTTTTAGTAGTTTTTGTTCTGAAGTTAGAAAATGATAAAATAGACAAAATATATTGTTTGGGAATTTTTCAAAAGGTTTTTATATTTTTTTTGTATTTTATAATTCAAACAGGTACAAAAATGTACTTTTTTTTAGAAAATAATCAGAGTACCTAAAATGTAAAAATAAAAATATAGCATGAATCTACAAACAAGCAAGCAAGCACTTAAGCATATTCTTTGAATTTTTTTGGAGCACGTATGATATTTTTAATAAATAGAAAACATCCACAATAACACATGTACTAGAAAGGGAATAAATGTAATTAAATATATGTGTGAGGATGTTTATGCAAAATACTCACAAGATTTATATGAATTTTAAAAGTTTCTCGACTAAAACTAAAAACAAAAGTATGTAGTGTATCTCTACAAAATCTCCACCTAACATGGGACCGCACGTGAGGTGACGTGGATCGGACGCAAATGTAATTAACAGAACTAGAAGAGGTTCCAGTGCAATTTTTATAAAAATATAGTGTTTAAAATATTTTACAAGACCAATACAAAAACAAAAATATAGGGGATGTGTTATGCAATTTACCCTCCACTGGCATACGGATAAATGGGTGGATGATCCTCACTTGCCACTCGTTGTGCCGACGTTGCGTGATACCCCTTCAGATTTAGCAGATGGAATTTGATCTTGCAGATGAGATCAATGACTGAGGTGCGACTGATCCGACGATGATTGGAGCTTTTGGAGACGGAGCTTGATTCAACGATTGTGAACCCCCCTAGATGAATAGAGAAGAACACGACCATAGAAGAGCTTCTACAAGTGATTCTTACTGACTTTGACAATTTAGAGCCGATCCAAGAGGCTCAAGAGGTTCTAGGAGGGGTCCTCTGGTTGCTGGAGAGCTCACAAAGCACCGAGGTCCAATGGAGCAGGCCACATAGATCGAGGAAGAAGCGTTGCTCTAGTAACCTTTTGGTTGTATAAATCACCTCGTATCAGGCATAACTCTTCCAGGACCTACATTAAAAAGATACTATAATCAAGGGCAAGCTGCCTCGACTCGTCAGTGGGTGAAATAGAGGCCAAATGCGGCAAGATGGTCGCTGTCCGGTGAAGGGAGGAGGTGGAGCACCGTGATCTTGCTCCAGGGGGAGGCAAGCTGAATGGAAATGTTGGGGGCATATTAGAAGCATTGGGGAAGCAGATGGATGCGATTTGGGGGCCGAAAATAGTTGGTGTCACGGTGGGGGTGTTCGCCAGAGTGGAGCTCCGACAAACTACGAATCGACTAGGTTATGCAAATGCAATGGATCAAACACTAAGATAACTATAGGAAATTAAACTAGAGCCTAAAACTATCTTAAAAAATGAATAAAAGAACCTCAAGCTGCTGGAGCTGTGAGATGGAGAACCTCAAGGCAGTGCTCTACTGGAGATGTTGGAGATCGCCTCTAAGCCGCTCCTCGATCCAGTCAAACGCTGGGAGAGCTCCCTGTCATGGAGCTTGAGCCCTGGGATGCAAAAGAGATTCAGATTCTAAAAGAGGAGAAGCTCAGGTATACATACATGGGTGACTTGATCGATGTGGGCGGCTCTATACATGGCTCCTCCATTTGATATATCAACAACGCGTGATAGCTCGATGAACGAGGAGAAGAATCTGTGAAGGAATCAACCCAAATTGTAGGCTATATCGATTGAGGAAAAAAGTAGAAGTTGGGTCAAAAGCTAGGTCTGATAGGGCAATGACCTAGGGAGAAGAGTTTACCGAGATCAACTCTTGATTCCCCCAGGTTGGTCCACGTGGACCAACCAGAAAAAAGGCAACCCACTAATTATATAAATTCAATAATAAATACTAAATAATTAATTAATTGTCTGTTACAAAATGAAAAATGTTTATTATTTTCTATAGTAATTTAATTAGATTTTTATTTATTTTATGGGCTTATTTATTACAAGTTTATAGGTATATTCATCTATGTTTTGTATATTTTATTTTTATTTATTATTTTTGATTTTCTTATTTTTTTTCATATTTTATATTTTTATAACTTATTTTACACACATAAATATATTTTTATTTTATTTTTTTGATGTAATATGTTCACTTAATTAAATAAGGGTATTAAATATATTGGTATAAATATAGGCATTTCACCTATGTATTTTCGTATATTATTTTATTTTTGTGTTTTCTTTATGATTTTATTCTATTCTAAATTTGTACATATATTATAAATAATATTTACAAAATTATAAAATATAAATTATAAAAAAATGAAGAAAAAATGAATATTTTATTTAGGTATGCTATACAATAGAGGTCCAAAATCTAGCTTTTGCATCTCAACTCTAAATTGGATAAAACCACTTTCATTAAATAGTTTATTAAAAGTTATATACAATTAAATTTGATTTTGGTACATTTTGAGTTCATTTGGAGAAGATATGGGTCTGGAAAGTTTGGCTTTTTTATTTGGAGTATAAAATGTACACTACATATTATTTTTGTGTAAACTCAATTTTGTATTTTTCTATATATTATTATCTACAATTTCATGAACAAAATTTCTTTATTTGATGTATAAAAAATAGAAAATAAAAGAGGTCCCAAAAATGCAATATTGATGAATACAAGAATGGGAATTTTGTTGTATTTTGGCTCTTATATCCCCCTACTGTATTCCTTGTCAACTAAGTCATCAAGATGCCTAGGTCTCGAGGTTTAGGGTCATAAATACCTTTGGCATTTTATTTTTTTCTTTTCTTTTCTTTATTATATAATTATGGCATTATAACTATATTTTATATACAATAAATGGAATAAATAATGGATGTTAATTTGTTAAAAATAATGTTGTTTACATGAATTTAGCTAGGATTTTTTAGGTTAAAATGATAGAATAAGGGTGATAAAACAGAGATTCATCAACAATGCTAGATTAATCCCACGGAAGTCTGAGACTTTCCAAACAAGCGCCTTGCGGTTTTTGTCTAGAACCTCAAGTGACCGAGATTCTTGATCCGGAGTCAGATGGCTGTTGATAATGATCGGATACATCTTCTCTGCACCTGCAAGGAAAGCATACTTGAAGCCTACTAGAAGCTACATTAATTCTGATTGTGATTGAACTTGCTTCTCAGACAATTCAGAAATTGTGCTGGTAGGTTGATGCCCTGCCTAGATTTTGGAGGTACTGCTCACATTGGTTACTTATGGCTCAAAAAATAATGTGTCCAACATATCTGCAATGAAATCTTCTTGTCCGAACTGACTTGAATCTTCTGTATCAAGCAGTATAATCAGCGAGTTGGAATTTGTCTTTGAGTTGACATCGGTGCGTACATCGATTGTACTTTCTAGATCCCCCTCGGGAGAGAAGACTTCCTGAGTCCATGAATCATTCAAGGATAGTTCTAGATGTCGGACTTCTTCAAGAAGGTCACAGTCTGGTACAGGTGGTTAAGTTCAGCTTTCATCAGGCATGGATTTCTTCTCATTGATCATATCCGTAGTGATTTTATCACTGCATGAGTGGAAGGTAATCTTTCTAGACCCATAGTAGACTACCACCTCGGTTGTTTGAAGGAACAATCGACCAAGGATATTGGGTGTTTAGAGTAACAGTGCAGGAGAATCCATGTCCAAGACAACAAAGTCCACTAGGAAGCGCATGTCCTGCATGGTTACAATAACTTCCTCTAGCAAACCTCTGGGTTGCTTGACAGATTGATCATCAAACTGAAGGAGCATTCGTGTGGGTTTAAGCAGACCCAACCCAAATCTTTAATCAATGATGTGGGCATGAGGTTGATTGAAAAGCTGCTATCAAGAAGAGTTCGCTAAAAAATTTGATCAAAAATCTTGCAACTGTTCAAAAAAGCTCCTTTATTTGGCTTCTTTTGAGGGAGATCGCTGATGGCATTGTCTGTAGCCCTAGTTAAGATGTGCTTTTCAACTCTGTGGCACCTGTTCTTGCGAGGATGATGCTTTGTTGTACATGCCTCTTTCAATCCTTTCTCAACTACATGCATGTATTCCATGGTTTTACTATGGGCATTTCCAAAACCAAATTCTAAATGATTTCAACAACTACTGGATCAGACAATGCACTTTTCATTTTTCTAATTTTTTTTGATTTTTTTTCATAGCATTAGGAAAGAATATTTACAGAAGTGAATTCACAAGCGTTGTTCATATCTACATCTGGATCAACGTTTACAGATGACTTGCTAGAAGCGGGCAAGCATTCATCCAAAAAAGTAGGTGGTGCGGTAATAAAAGCTAGAAATTTGACATTGTCGATCGGTACGAGAGAGGCCATCGGTGTTGTTGTCTTCTTGGTTGTCTCGGCTCCACCTTGGCTGTTATTCTATTTTGGTCTTTTTCATTTTGCTAATTTTTTTTGTTCTTCAGTTGATGGTGGTGGTGGGTAGTTGGTGCGATTACTCCTTCTTCTTCTTCCTCATCCAGCTCTGTTGTTTGATTGGCTAATGCAGAACATGGTGATTCACTAGACGATGCTTTATTCTTCCCCATGGCTGCTGCAGAAGGTTGCAGAGTCTACCACTCATGAAAGTAACAACATTAGTCAAAGCAATGTTATGGTTATCTGACTCAAAGGGATCAGATAAGACTTCATATTCTACCGGCCTTTTTCCATTTAAAATTATTGGGTTTGACACAGCATGCGCAGGAATAGGTGTTTTAGTCGCAATTAAGTCATCAAGCTCCTGTCTCATCTCTTCGAAGCTTTTCACTAGCTGAGCCAAACAATCTAGAGTGGGATTCACAGGAGGTGCCTCTAATGGTTCAGCATGCGGTCCATGTTGAGATTGATATTATTAAGGTTGCTGGTGGTGCTGATAGTGAGGAGGAGCGTACTGCTAGTGTTGAGCAGCTACATAGGAGTTATGCGGATGGGGTTGTCGGTACTATTACTACTGATATGATTGATTCTATCTCCAGTTGGTCTCATATTGTAGAGATTGGTTGTTCTGAGGCCATTGATGGTGGTGGACAAATCTACCATCTTGAGTCTGGTCGTACGGCCTGATGGCGACTAGCCCTATGGTCGTCCACTAGGATGGGCCAACTGTTCATCATTATCCCAAATGCCGTTCACTTCTTGGATCTGGGGTGGTGATGGAAAGAATGGATCATAAGAGGGCTAGTGATCAGGATGGTATACTACTAACTACTATTGTGGTGGGGCTTGCTCAGGCGCCTACACGTAGTATACATGCTGAACTACTGGTTGCTAGTGAGTGGGATGAGGCTAATGCTACAGTGGTGGTTCTTCCTTCTTCTCAGTGGGAGTCTCTGATGATGGTGTCACCGACTCACAAGCATTGATAGTACTTACCAGCAGCTCCAGCTGCTTGGTTTTTTGATCCAACTTGTCTAGATGCTAGGTTCTTTGTTTGATCACTGCAAGCTTATCTAGGTCTTGTGATCGTTTCTCTATAATGTCCACTTTGGACAAATGGCCATCAATGATACTAACGATGGAGATTTCACCTCTGTCTTCTTCATGAGACGTCATTGTATGAACTAGCTTGTGGAGGATCTGAGGTTGTTTTTGATATGCTCGGGATGAAGAAAGGGCGGCCTCTCCCTCGGACATCTCCTCAAATATCTACTAGACTACATCTTCATCCTCGTTAAAATGAGATACAACACATACTGTGTCGATAAGCCTCTAACTCTCAGTAGTTAGCCCCAAAGAAGTATTGGACCAAGCTGGTCTTCAATATATCATGGTGAGGACATTTCTCTTGTAAATCTGTGAATCTCTCCCATGCTTCATAAATGGATTCGTTGGTAGTCTAGGAGAAGTTGTTGATTCTTGCTCGCATTTGGTTGAGTCGATCGAGAGAGTAAAACTTGTGAAGGAATGCAGATTTCAATTCCTCCCAAGTCATTACGACCTTACCCAAATGGTTCACCCAATATAGGTCCTTGTCTTGTAGACTGAAGAGAAACATGATCATCTTGACTGCACCCAACAGAATGTTGGGGTAGTGGGTTGTGCGGAAGATGCAAGAGAATCGTTGCAGATAGATGTATGGTTCCTCATTTGCGTTTCTGTGGAACAAGGGAAGAAGAGCAAAAACCTGCAGCTTGAGCTCAAAATGTTTGTGGACTACAGGGATCTGTTACCACTCTATCATCTGGCCAATGCTAGGGTTGTAGGTTTCTTTGAGAGTAGGTTAGGGCCTCTCTCCATGTGTCTCATCTGCGGGCCCTCCACAGAGTCCATCTTCTAGTTCATCTTCCCCTCCTCTTCCATCTTCTCGCTCCCTCCTTAGGTCATTCAACATTTATGGAAAGACGACCTGAGATAGGGCCTGATCGGTTAGCTCCTGTTGGATGGCCTGAATGGGAGTAAGCAGTTGTTCATTGGTTGTGTTCTGATCTGGCTATCCCTGATCTGGCAGTGGCTATGGTCCCTTTCCATTTCCTTAAGGAGCCATCTCTAACTAAAACTCAGAAGATGTGATCTGAACATGGTCTAGTGCCACCACTTGACCTGTATCATGAAATGCACCCTAATCAGTCTTGCAATTAATAGCACTAAGAACGGAGATGAGTCTGGAATTAGGTCAACTCCAGATTAATTTGGATGGAATGATTGATACTTGATTGAAATAGATCTCCATCCACATCAGGCGGGTTGTGGAACAAGAGTGGTCCCAATTTTCTTAAAAATAAAGAATAAGTTGAGGAGTCTAGAGATCAGTTCGTAGAGTCAGAACCAGGTTATCGGGAATCACCTCAAATTTATTTAAGATACTGAGGTCATGGAATCTATGTGGGCATTGGTGGAGTTCCGACTAAACCATCCATGAGACGATATCTTGGATAGAAGTGGAATAGATGAGGAATGGAATATGATGATGAACAATAGATGAATTGAAGAGGGAGATCGACAGAGGCTCAAAGTGATTAGGGCAAAAGAAAAGAAAATTTGCGCAAGTGTGCAGTACTTGATCTTTGACTTTAATCTAAATCAAACAAATAACATACAAGTTTGGGTCACCAACTCAACACAATTGAAACCGTAAGAGTTCGGCTATTTTTATCTTTTCAATTTTATTTTGTTTCTCAAGAAAATCTTATAACATGTCCTTATGAGAGCTATCCCTATAGGAGTGTATGTATTGTCGGGAAAGTGCCCTCTACATCTTCCACCTCCTTTGTAATTGTGATCTGCACACTTGGAAGTCCTTGATCTCATGCTTGGGGTCTACTCAGCCAAAGAATAAATAAAGTAAGCCAATAGGTGAAGCCACTACTTCCTTGTAAGTGAGGTACTCGAAGCAAATTGATGAAACAAACACACCCATGAGGGCGTGGCCTAAGATCGGTACTTCAGACCAAGTTGAAGTTCTATACAAGGAGCAAACACCATCATCCATAATTCCCTACTCAGTCACATACGATAGAAGTACCAATACTTCATTGTCCCAGGTAATAATCAAAGCATCACAGATCAGGTTTTGGATTCTAATCCTTAGGGTCACACCTCACTCAGTCTTAACAGGTACCTGAAAACAATGAGGGCTTTCTGAACCCAAAACAATGACGTACATTAATAGATTTAATTAATGGTCACAGTTTTATTAGCAGTCCCCTTGCTTTAATTTTTGGGGTTTTCAATTTTTTGAGTATTTTTCAAAGCAATCTACCTAACAATTTTGTTATATTTTTCTTTTAAGTCCTAAATGTGATACAAAATAGAGGGAGAAGGAGGAAAAGCAATGTAAGTGGACACTTGAGTGGAAATCTCACTCTCATGTCAAATGATGCATGTAAAGTAAGAAGACTCATAGTGCTTCCCAGCACTCTCCATGTAAGATGCAAGGCAGAATTAAAATATTTACACTATATGGAGATATGAAAAGCGACGAAAGTGTCCTAGACTAGATTTGCTATTATCGGGAAACACCAAATGCAAACTACTCAAAAATGAATCCTAGTGTATGGTCTTGGAGACTCCTTGGTGCTTGCCACAACAACCCTGCAAGCGTTGTGTGGAATCTCTCACGGCTCGCAGTTTCAAATCCAAGTAATTTGCAATTAATTATTTGACTAAGTCCAAGCGAAAGAGACTATAGGATCATGCTTCTATTAGGGCTTTGGACCTAGCTATCGAGTCAAGCAGACCTAAATGTAAAGATCAATCACATAAAATAACCGAAAAATTAAAGCAGAAAGCTCAAATCACGAGATACAAAATAAAAGGAATCGCGACGAGGTCCCCAGGAGAACAAACACCCAATCAATGGACCTCGTTATATGGCATTGTCCAAGTCCAAATTATTACACATTAATTACAAAAAATAAAAATAAATCTCTCCTCACAAAATAAAAGTAAAAACTATGCAAGTCTGCTCCTCTCCTTCTCTCTCTTCTCCTCTCTCATGCTCTCTTGTCATTGGCCCACAAGTAGAAGAGCCCTCCTCCTCATGGCTCGAGTGCATCCCCCACCTAAGAGATGGTTGTCGCCACGTGGTCCCTCACAAGAAAAGAAACAAAGAAATATGGGTTAGAACAATCAAAATAATTATCAAAATAAATAAGATAAAATAAAAAGGAAACTAAACAGTGCAATGTACCGGGCAACGACGCCATTTGATTACCCCACTATTAAAGGAAGTCATATGCGCTCAAAACATGAGGTCAGAGTTGTTGAGGTGACCGCACACAAAAGCTGAATAAGTTAGCGATTAACCCACAATCAAATAAATAAAGTAATGAACTCAAGTGAGTGGATCAAAATTTATTATAACCCTACATTGAATGTGTATAGTGGATAAGCAGGTAGGCCGTCAAACATTTGAGAGGAAACATGTGTAGCTCATTAAGTATTGCTAACTAATGAGTGTATATACAATGCCATTTAGTCTAATGTTTTGTTGGATTTTTATTTATAATTTTTTATTGATTTTTTTTTGCAATTTTTTATTTTTTATATGTTACATATAATAATATATTGATATATATAAATATATAAGTATATGTATATATAAATATATGCAGATAAGTAGAAATATATAAAAAATGTAAGGAAAAGATAATATTTTTATAATTTTCTAATGTTTTTGTGATATTTGTGAAATATTTGCCAATTTTTATGTATTTTTAAATGATTTAAGTAGATAAAATAAGTAGAATATAATTAAGATGAACTGTTTTGGGATTTTTAAATAAATAAGTAGCTCCAAAACTCCCAAATTCATTTTTAATATATACATTATATAATAGTTAAATTATAGAAAAGAAATAAATATTTTTGGGTTTTTAAATTAATTTTGCAAAATTTTGGAAATTTTGAAGTGTTTTTTTACTTTTTATGGTTTTCTTTCGATATTTTATGTGATTTTTTCTACAGAATTAAAATATAGCATCATATACATCATATAATTTTATTGAATTTTTTAGAAATGTTTGATATTTTTTGGTATTATTATATTTAAATAGTAAATAAATAGCCACTGTTCAATTTTAATAGATCATAACATTCCATGAAATGGAAAATAAAAATCATGCTATGAAAGATCATCATTTTAGGCATCTACACAAATTTTCCAAAATTACAATCAAATTGGGGCTATTTTTAATAAAAATAAACATAAAAATAAAAAATGTTGAAGAGGCAGGGACCTATTTGCAATTAAAACTAAATTTAGATGTATTTGCAAGTCCTATAGAGAACTCGAAGGGCATGGATGCAAAGACTCCACAAATATATATTCATATCACACCTGAAAGGAGAATAAATGCAAATAACTCAAAGTCCAAGTTCAAACATGCAATTTTCACCAAAATATTACACTTGTTCCACATTTTATTGGACTAAATATTTACAAGAACTCAGAGGGGTATACATGCAAAAGGGCAGGCACCTCACACGGGGGAGCACATGAGGTAATCTTATACAGTTTATCCAATTATGCAATTCATCCACATCTTTTTACAAGAAGTTCATGGTCCATTATGCAGTTTATCCACATCTTTTTAAACCAGGATTCATATTTACAGGTGTAAAATGAAAAAAATAGAAGGCAGAGGGGTGTTTGTGAAATTACCCAGGGTTGTGTGTCATCCAACAGTCCATGACTATCCACTTACATGCATCCAACGGTGTCGAGCATGCTTCTTTCCAATTTAGATCCACGACTCAGATTAGATCTGGGTTGAGTGCTTCATCTAACGACTCTGGAGGCCTCTGTAAAAATTGGGAAGAACACTTCCTCGTTCCACCTTTGATCGACGAGAACTCCATGCTCCGGTCGACTTCTTCGTGTCTAAATAGTCCATCACCTTCTTGGGGCCCAACCACGTCCGTAGGAGGCATCAAGAGGGTCCAAGTCCTTGTGATGGGGACCTGGAAAGGTTTTCTTCTTCACGTACTTATAGCTTCTGTTAAAGCCTTGATTCCACACCTAAGTGCTTCTTCTTCACCTCGGACCTGCATGAAAGGACTCGGGGGCTCGAAGGGAGCATCCTCGACCAATTTGAAGCTGTTACACATAATGGGGTGAAGGAGCGGAGGTGCTCCAGTGAATAGTAGAGGAGGAACACTGATTGAGCCCGATTATTACAGAATCAGGAGGGATTGTGGGTCGAGAGATGGAGCAGGCGAGAAGGAATGAAATGGAGGTGAGATAGGAGTCAGAATAGATCAAAATCATTCTGATTTCGACATGGAGCTCAAGCTCCAGGTCAACGATCTTGGAAATTACCCTAACCTACTGCTAGATCAATAAAAGTAATGTTAACCCTAATATAAGGTAAGAGAACTGAGATAAAAAGAAAAGAAAATCAGCTCATACCTGGATATTCCAGGAAGCAGTGATCCCTCGTAGGAGTTGCTAAACTTGACGGTGGTGGACCTCCTCTTTGACTCCTTTCTCCACGCCGAGACCTCGAGGGAACTCCTACTGTCACCATGAATCTCTCAGACACTAAGGATTGTGGTTAAAGGAGAAATAGAGGGATTAAACTCAAGAAGGAGGGTGGGGTGCTTTATTTATAGACAAAACAAGGGTGCTTATCGACCTAGGGTTTCTAACGAATCGGGGGTATGTTCAAGGGATTAAGGGCTTAGGCATTGATCATGATGGAGTGAAGTAAAGATTGCGTGAAAAATAGAAGGGAAACGAGTGATGAATCGCTTAAGAAAATGGGGATAAGATGAGGGGTCAGATGCTTGGCCCTGTCAAAGGCACCAAGGGGAGCAGTTGACCTGGAGTCAACGCTCCAACACGTTGGTTGGTCTATGTAGGACCATGTCAACCCGCTAGAGGATAATATAAGAAGCAAATCCAAAAAATAAATGAATAAAAAATCGACAATGAATTATTTAGAAAAATGTTAAAACAAAAAAATGTTCCTTTATTTATGTAGTTACTTATTATGATTTTTGATTATTTTTATAACTTAATTTATTAGGGCTAAAATTTACTGGTGTTTATATAGGTATATATACATGTATTTAGTATGTTTTATTTTTATTTTGTATTATATATTTTATTATTTTGTACTGGTATTTATATATTTTTAATTTATTTTAAGATACATTTAGTATTTTTATGATATTTTTTGAGTGTGTGTGCACTTAATTAATTATGTATATATACATTATAGGTATATACATGTATATTTTATTAATGTATTGTAATGTATTATTTATTTTGATTTTGATATGAGGGTTTTAATTTATTTTAGTGATGTATATATGTTTCAAATAATAAATGAAATTTTATAAAAAAAATAAAAGAACTTGAAAATATAAATAAATATAATGATTATAGTATGCACGTATATTGCATAATAGGTGTCCAAAATCTAAGTTTTGCATCTTAACTCCAAATTAAATGAAACCACCTTCTTTAAATAGATTATTAATAGTTATATACAATTAAAAGTGAATTTAGTAAATTTTGATACAATATGGAGAAGATATAGGTCTGTGAAGTTTATATTTTGAGTTTTTATTTCATGTATCCTGGGCACACTGTGCATTATTTTTATGTGAAATCAATTTGTATTTTTATCTATATTATTCATTTTGAGGGTTTTATTATTTTATATGAAAAAATGGTAATAGAAAATATATGCAAAAAAGTAATTATTGATGAATTAAAAATTATGGTTTTAATGTCTTTTCTATGCAATCCACTTAACATATCTCCCCTTACTTTTTTCCTTATCGACCAAGTCACGATGACCGGATCTTGGGGTCTAGGGTCACTCAACATTCATTTCTTTTTATTTTATTCCTTTATTCTTTTATTTTAGATTTAAATACATTAACAATGCAGTATATTATACAAATTATAGTAGTTATTTTTACAAATTAATGATATATACATGCATTTGGCTAGGGATTTAAGGCCAAAATGAAAGAATAAAGATGATGAACCGGAGATTCATCACTCGCTACCTTAGTTAGATCGAATCCGATTAATATTACAATTGGTTTGGTTCTCAACCAAAGCCATGAATTCTTTGAACTTTCCAAAGGTTTCATACTTATTTTGTAATAGAAAGATAAAACCATATCACGAGTGGTCATCAATAAACGTAAGTAACATCAATATTCTTTTTGGGTCGTGGTACTGAATGGACCACATACATCAGTGAGTATTAAGTCAAGAATACCCTCACATCATGTAACCTTATTACAAAAGGATACCCTGGTCATTTTACCTCGAATGCAATATTCATAGGTAGGTAAAGATTATACCTATAGAAAATCTAAGGGTCCATCTTTACCAATCTTTTGATCCTATCAATAGATAAATGCCAAAGCCTTTGATGCCAAATCATGTTCAAATGATTTCCGTTCTCCCTGGTTCTTTTAGGGTTTTTATTAGCGGTTGTTACATTCATAAAAGATTTATCAATGCGTAATTCACAGAGTCCACCTAAAGTTAGACCACAATCAACAACATGCTTATCACAACAATTTATGACAAGCTTATTAATGAATAAGAAAGAATATCCATTCCTAACTAACTTAGACATAGATAATAGATTCCTTCTAACATCCGAAACATAAATACATTCTTTAAGCATAAGAACTCTCCCACTAGATAATCATAATCCACAGGTCTTGACGATGATTGTTGCAATAGTTGCATCATATCTCATCTGGATGATTATCTCCCCTTCATCAAGATTCCTAGTTTCCTAAAACAGATGCAACAAATTACAAACACGAACAGAAGCATCAGAATCAATTAGTATACCTGTTGGAACATGTTTGCGATAGCTAATATCTAAAGTAAGAGATTCTCCTGTCTCTAGTCTGATCCGACATAGAAGCACTTGTGGGCGTGTAGATCACACGTGAAGTTCCCACAATCCGAGTTGTTAATATGAGGTGGATTCTCCTAAATTATTCATAGGAAATTGATGGCCTTCCTCATAAGCAAGATGCACCGAAGAAGGCAAAGATCCACGAGTAGTTGATTGGGCAGAACAACGGCATTGCAATGATAGAGGAGGTCTCTCCGACAATATGGTGTACGACCATAATATTGGAGAGAGAGAGAGATAGATGGGATGTGTAGAGAGAGAGAGAGTAAATGCTCAGTGTAAGGCTATGGTTCCCCACCCCCCTTTTATACTAAATTAGATGGTGGAGATGCACTCCTAGTTCAAATCAATGGTTGAGATTTTGTTGCAAAAATTTACAACAATTATTTTAATTTAAAAGAAAACAAATATGTTGTAAATAATTGTAACATATTTAGTTTCTATTAAATCAAGATTCTCATGAATGGAATAAGACTAATCCTCCACCTTCCATTAAAAGGGAAAGTAGAAAGCCTCCTTCCCTTTTAATCAAGGTGGGCATCTACCATTATATTGAAGAGAGAAACTTCTCTCCAATCCTAATGTAATCTTATTACATTAGTTCTTATTTCATGAAATCTTTTGTCAACAAAATATCATCAAATAATTATTGCAAATTATTTATAACAATTGCAAAGAAAATCATTGACAATTATGAATCAAATTCAAGAATCCAATAAAATGTAAATTACATTTACAATAATTGTATAATGTGAATCCAATTCACATTAACATTTAATTTGTAAATCCTATTTATAAATAACTCTCTTTAATAGATTATAAATCACATTTATAATATTTATGATTAATATAGATAATGATATTTTTTTTATCACATCTTTAATAATTAAATCATATTTAATTATCTCGGATAACTCTTCTCACGTGTCTAAGTAATATGAAAAATATTCACATTATTTATAATAATTAAATCACATTTAGTTATATGTTTTCCATTACTCAGAAGCAATTTTAACAAATGAATTATTCTTGAATTCTTTTAAGAAGAATGTGCTTTCTCCCTAGATACTTGGAGATAAGGACATGGCGATTGTACATTCCATGTATGACTTGGATTGAGATCATATCTCAAATCCAGATCTCGAGAACCTCTCAAAGATGTTTTATTAAATCAAACCTTAAATCTAATCTTCTTATTATATCAAATCATATTCAGTTCAATATCTTGGAAGACCAAGATTAAACGCGAAGTATTAGATCTTTTTTGAACTGTCTTCTTCATGATTTTATCATTAAGTTTCTCATTTGATCATTGGGAGTTGTTATCGATCATATACTTTCCAAAAGCATATATCATATCGATAAATTCTATCAAGCTTCCAAATTACGACGACAATGCACATAAATTCAACCCAATATCTCATGAGTGAGCCCATGTCTTTCAATTCAGTAATGAACCTGTATGATCCCTTTGAGATATCGTATTACTCATATGCCCATGTATGCATACCAGCTCATCGGTGTATAGACCTTGTCTAGATCATCAACCTTTGGTCTGCCAAATGTACATACTCAGACATATAGTAACATATCTGTCTCCGATCAGAGGACTGTGTGCCCATATAGTGATAGTATACAATATAAGTATTTGTTATCTCGATCTCGCTAAGTCAACTCTTAATGTAACTTATCTAGCACCTTTAAATCTCTATTCCTATACAGAGGACATGCTTCAAGAGGTCGGTTAGATATCAACCTTTAGAGAAGAATTGCCATCTTCTTCTTAGGTTGGAGATCCTTCCCAAATAATCATTTAACAATACTTGATAATCCCTCAATCTAACCCTTTAGATATCATCAAGTACTTGCCTCTATGATTCAATATTTAAATCAACAGATGTTTGATCATTAAAATGGCCATGGAACATAACCCTAAGTGTATAGAGGGACCTAATAGTGCATTCATTCATTTAATCTCAGATAAGGAGTGAAATAAACCAATAACCTTGATTGATATATATATATATATATATATATATATAAGATTACGATAACATTTATTGTAGAAATGGTTTGCTCTGGGTTACATGGCTAACATAATAGTGTTATCTTAATAAGATAAACAAATATATGAGCAGATGTGATTATATCAATAATAACAATGCTAGATAAAACAATCAAGACAATATAGAATATATCAACAAGATACTCACAATACTTGATTCAAATAGATATATCTCTTTAATGGATGAAAGCTATGTATTAGGAAAAATATGACTGAATTTTATTAAAAGCTCTGAGAGGATCTCTGATTTCACACAAAGGGTTCGAAGAGCTTACTACAGTCTAAGACAAGTTTTTTTAGCAAAAATTTTAAATCGCTTCTCTGTAAAAAGATGAACACTCAAGAATGAACAAGAGAGAGAGAGAGATGCTATTGTATTCGAATGAGTTCTGTGTTGTAATAAGAGGGTAGAGATCTCTTTTTATAGTGAAATGAGCTTGTAACCATCAGATATAAAAATAGCAAATACCAAAAATAGATTTATTGATCAATCAAAACACAATGATCGATTAGTGCTCGATTGATCGATTAGAGAAGATATCATTGTTAGATTAGAAGGTCATTTACAATGTTTACAATTTAAATAAATGAGTGATCATAAAATTTCTCTTACCGATTAGTGAAAAGAAACAATCAAGGGAACATTAAATTATAAAAATTACCGATCAAAGAAACCAATATTACCGATCAGATGACCTTACCGAACAGACAAACTGGAATGATTGATTAGTTCAAGGTATTCTTCAGGAGGTTGCAAATGATCAATCATATCAAATTCAATGAGCGATTAGTCAATGATCGATCAACCAAAATAGAACAATCGGTCAATTTGAATTTCTTAGAGTTGACTTGAAGATTGACTTTGCTTTAGAAGCTTGACTTGACACTAGCAAGATTGACTCTAGTATAGAACATCAAAGATGCATCTTTTTGTTTGCTTTAGATAATGATTACACAATAATTACAAACCATAATATTTAAAAGAAAACATATAGTATGGAAGAAAAACTTCTGAAGAGCTTCTCCTGAGATTCTGAACGTAGTCTAAAGATTTTATAAAAATAATAGATAATTTCAAGAAGATCTAATGTGTGTATAAGTTTTAAAACAAACTAAAAAGGCTCTAACAATAATAGTCTATCTTGAGACTTAGTTAGCAATGTTGAATCATGCTTATGGAAGAGTTTCTAATATCCAAAATCATGAGTGCCTTTTAAGTTGCACATGAGGAAGATCATAGGCTTTGAATGGGTTAAACACTTATTGTAAACTCTTAGTAATGCATACTTCGAGAGTATCATTTATGTGAATGTTTTTATTGGCAACAATTGAAAGAAGATGATCTTTCTTAAGCACAATTATAAGAAAAGATTAGGTCTATAGCCTTTAAGAGCACCGAACTTAAATATTGTCGCCCAAAACAACACTTTTTTGTTGCTATCATGTACTTACACATTAAGATATGAAGTTCAAGACATATTTCACCTTATTCCTATGGGGTGAAGTAGTTAACCTAGTTAGAGATCATATTGAATATACTGTTACTAGAAGTAAAGTGTCACAACCAAAAGATGTTTTTCTTTTCTTATTAAGTTTTTCAGATAGAGATATTTCACGGTATTATTACTAACTAAGGAGTAATAACACCAAATGGAGTGTTAATTTTGATTGAAATTTTATTATTTGAAGCATGAGTGATTTCGTGGATGGAAAAATAGTTCCATACTATTTGGTATAAAAGCTTTAACGGAAACATATATGAATCCCTCTCTAGTCTCTTGTAGCAAAAGGTCAAGGGTGGTTTGAGCGACAACATACGTCTGTTCACGCACTTCTTCTCCCACTTGTGATATATTATTAGCTTGGGAGACTTAATTTGGATATCAAATCTTAACTATTCTGATATGGCTTGTACTTGGACTAGATATTCATTAGGAGCCCCATGTCACCCCTTAAAAATGTGGTTATAAATTCTGGTAGACATGCTCCCTAGTTGTTTATCGCCACAAATGCTATTTTATCCTATTTTATGGGACATGGAGAGATATGCTTTTTCCATTGTTCTCTTCCACTGAATGACTAACTTTCTCTATTTTCCAATGCTCTGAGGTGCTTTTGAAGATCAATGTTGGAGTGTGCCAACCTCAATCGTGTATCGTCGTATATTTGAAGTGAATTGTTGTTCAAATGGAGGTGTAATCTTATCTATGAAAAGTTCGTATGAACTCTTAAATAATTTTTAATCCCGATCTCCTCTCTATTTATTGCATGTTTACACTATTGTTTATCTTATTTCATTTTCCTGATCTTACCTATTATTATATTCTATATTGAATATTGATTCATGTATTATTTAGAAATTTATCTAATAAGATTTAGATAATACTATTTTTGACATTTGTTTAATCATATCTAGTTTAATTAAATATAATCATGATTTTCCTGACTAATATTATTGAATAAAATCATTGCTGTTAATCATGGAAATAACACTATCCTCAAGGGAAGAGAAAATGGATACAAGAAAAAATTAATATGAAATTAAAAATAGAAAGAAAACAACCTTTTTTGAAGTCATACTAAATGGTGGCATAGCCATATATAGCTACATCATTCCCGTTTGCTTACATAACTTTTTTCTTAGGACTTTTCTCATATAGCACTGCTGCCACCTAGTGTAGAGGGCCACACATCACCTACTCTGGAGGGTAACAAAGTAATTGTGCAACACACTTTTTATGACAATTGATATTTCTCGATTGATGTATGCATGCATGCATGCATACATACATATATACATATCATGTTTAAGGAAGAATAGGTCACTCGAATGGTTGAACAGCTCACCTAGCGTGCACGGCCACAAACCTCACTTACAAACACACAATTGCATATAAATATGTGCAGCAAGCATTTGTATGCAGTAGTAGGATGAGTGGCATTAACAAATTTAATGACATTAGATATAAGACATATTTTATTCTAATATAGCACTTAACATTTATATTTTTGTGAGAATCATGATTGATAACTACATGCATGCAACATAAAGTAAGTGATTAGGTATATATACTGAGGAGAAAGTAGCAAGCATAAAAAAGATAGTGTTTTAGGGCATCAACTAATGTGATAAGAAGAATTGATGAAATTTTAATAAGATACAAGAAGATAAATCAAGGTAAATGTTTAACAAAGTGTTGGTGGGTTCTGACACACCAAACAGAGTCGTAGTAAAAGAGAGATGTAATTCTTAAATAGGTGGTTGTGTCTTTAGGATATAAACTCTGATCAATGATTTAATGACACTCAGAAAAATTACGGGCATTTGAGGTAATACCGAAGTCACCAACTGCTCCATGATCAAAACAACTTTATAGTATGAAATGTATACCCTCTCTTTTTCATGCATTATATGATGTACTCGATCCATCACTCTAGTCATCGTTATTCTGTTAGTAGTAGACGACATCCACAAGGAGCACCTACTATAGAATCCAACCCACATGTTTTAATACACAACAAGTGGCATTGATGCTACAACAAGCGGTATGCATCAAGTGGCCTTGGACATAGCAGGTGGGGCTGAATAGAAGCTATTGTCGTATAGGGTTGTCCATAATAGAAACTGCAACTGGTGAATATCTAGAAGTGCAATAGATGACCTGCTATGACGTTCATGCCATAGTACGTGGTAGACTTCAAGTGCAAAATTGATTTCCACCACTTATGACAACTCTCACTTGGCTTGGGGGACACTCCACTTTATTTCTTTACTCTCCAAAGAACAGATCCATCATACAAAGAGAGAACACAACATAAAAAAGCTAGGGCACCATCTATTGTGCCCTAACTCTGCTCCCTCATCTGTGCAAGGTCGCGAAGAAGCTCTTCGGCCCCTTTCCTCTTGCTTGGGTGGTTCTTGGATCATGCAAAACAATATCGCTTTTAGAGAAGAGTTACGGATTTGGTTCTCCTTATTGGTGAAAACCCTCCATCTCCATCTTTATCTTGTTGGGTGTTCATTTTGGTATATAAACCAACAAAAATGTCTTGGTTTTTGTAGCATGTGTGGAGAACAACTATATCACCATTATTGTGGAGTGATTTTATTCTCCTTCCCTTTTTAAGGGTTTCCACATGAACATTTTTGTGCGCATGATGGTTGTTTGTGATTTTCTTACTCATTTTCTTGTACAGGTTTTTCATCTTTGCTATTTTGTCCAAGGTGTTCGTTTCCATGCTTCCGCAACATCGAGTGTTCATATTTTTCTCAATAGAGTCGTACCAGAGATTCTATGGTAGATAACAAGATGGATTTAGGTTCAAGTTACATGATCAACTTCATATAGTGACTAACTATAGCTTGTTGAAGAATAAGATGAAAGATCTTTTGTATGTGAAGTCCAAGCACATCTGATTTTCTCCACTCAAAAGCATGATATGAAGTTGTATTAAGAATGGGAATATGAACTTGAGAAAATGGTGAATAGACTGAGCCGATCTACTTGTTTAACAAGCTAGCATAGCAATAGTCGCACGACCAACCTCAGTTCAACTGACAATTAACGCACAAATATATAATCGATCAATAAATGTTAATGTGAGTTAAAATGTATTATAACTCTATAACAAGTATGTATAAGCATAAGTATGTGTAGAGTGTCGAACACTAGGAGCAAACATGTGTTGGTGAATTATAAATTATTGCAAATTAATAATATTATACATAGATTTTTTTGTTATTTTTCTTGTTTTTATGCGAGGTTTTAATTATATTTAATTTTTACAATTTTAAATTATTTTATAAATTTTATATTTTTATTTATATATTTTCTTTTAAATTTACAAATTTTATTTTTTTATTTTGATAATAAGATATATATAATATGGATATTATAAATATTATCATTAATATATAATATAGGAAATATATGTTATATCATATTTGTAACTATATCAAAATATACTCAAAATACAGAAGATAAAATATTTTTTTGATTTTAATATTTTTCTATGCTTTTTATAATTTTGAATAGAATTTTCCTATTTTTATGGGTTTTTAAAGTTGTAAAATATACAAAACAATACATAGAATAAATATCCGAGTTTGTTTAGAGTTTAAAAATATAACTATGTCCAAAATTTACTAAAACTATTTTTAATATATAGTATATGTTATATATAAAATTCACAAATAGAAAGAACTATTTTTGGATTTTTAGATAATTATTACTAATTTTTATAAGGTTTTTAGAGTTTTGTGATTCTTAAGGTTTATATTTTGTATTTTTAGTGGTTTTGGTACATGTAATAGAATATAATAAAATACATATAATATATTTTTTGAGAATTTTTTGAAATAGTTTTATAATTTTTATGGGTTTTAATATTTAGGGAAGGCAAAAATGCATGTTTTGGATTTTTAATAAATAAGAAAATTAGGTAAAATGCCAAATGAAAATTATACGAGCTTAAGCAGGGTTACTTGCATCTACATAAATTTTCTTACAATTTTTAGAGCAATAAAATTATTTAATAAGAAATAAACAAAAGAAAATAAATTGATATAGAAGCATGGATCTATTTACAATTAATTAAAACTAAACATTCATTTAATAATAGATGTAGAAAACATAATGGTATACATGTAATTTACAAAGTACCTCACACATCGTTACGCATGAGATAGAAGGACCAGTTTGCAATACAATAAAGTGCATGGCCTTTTTTACAAAATAACCTAAAAATTACACTAGTTTTATTATTTATAGGACTCTTTATTAAATATAAAAAGTGCATGGGGAGGAGTGGCAAACTACCCATGGTAGTGTGCTTGACGCATGCGGTCGCGATCCTACGGTTGTTGTTGCGCCACATGGGAGCCACTTTAGATGAATGGTTGGGAGGAGGCATCATTTCGCATGAGATGGACGACCCAGATTAGATCTAGAACATGGCATCAATCCAATGGCGATGAAGGGGTTACGAAGAGCATGTGATGAATCTCCATTTCATCACCTTTATTCTATCATTTTGGCCTTAAAATCATAGCTAATGCATGTAAATAACATTATTTTGTACAAATTAACATTCATTATTTATTCCATTTATTGTGTCTAAAATATTTTTTAATGCCAAAATTATAGAATAAAGAAAATAAAATAAAATAAAAAGAATAAAATGCCAAAGGTATTTTATGACCACCCTAAACCCAGAGACCTAGGCATCTTGATGATTGGGTCGACAAGGAATAAAGTAGGAGGAGATAAGGGTTAAAAAGACAATAAAATCCGCATTCTTTAATTCATCAATAACCCAATTTGGGGACCTATTTTATTTTATATTCTTTATAGCTCAAATAAAGAAACTTTGACATGAAAGTTATAGATAATAATATATAGAAAAATACAAAATTGAGTTTATATAAAATAATATACAATGTACAATTTATACTGTAAATAAAAAGCCAAAATCCCAACATACCTGGCCCATATCTCCTAAATAAAACTCAAATTGTATCAAAATATCCTTTAATTGCATATAACTTTTATTAAGCTATTTAATGAAGATGGTTTCATTTTTTTGGAGTAAAAGGTGTGAAAGTTAGGTTTTGGACCCCTATTGTATAGTTTACCTATATAAAATATTCATTTTATTTATTCTTTATTATTTTTATATTTTTATATTTTTTATAATTTTGTAAATAGTATTTATAATTTATATTTATACATTTAAAATGCAATAAAACCATCATAAAACATAAAATAAAATATGTATACAAAATACATAGATGAATTACCTATACTTAAACTTATTAAATATAGATCTCTATTTATTTAAGATACATAATACATCAGAAAAATACAATAAAAATATATTTATGTATATAAAAATAAGTTATAATTTTATAAAATAAGAGAATAAATAATATAATCTAAAATATAAAATAAAATACCCAAATCATAGATGAATATGCATATAAATGGAACCCTATAATTGAACTTATAATAAATAAGCTCATATAAATAAATAAAAATCATAATAAAATACTACAAAAAATAACAAAAAAATTAATTTTTAACTTAAAATTTATAAAATCATTGATTATTTATTATTCAATTTACAAATGATTTTAGGTTTGGTCTTTTAAGGTTAGTCCATGTGGACCAACCAGGTTTCACCTCCAGTTGACCTCGGTCAACTCTCTAACCAAGGTCCTAGGCCTTTTCAGAGTTGTGTTTGACCCTTTTCTTGATTTTTTCCCCAATGATTCCTTCATCCTTTTGGGTTTATATCTTCAACGATCTTTTGCCTTGATCCATCCTCTAACACGTGCCCTCATCTCCTCGATTCGAGAGTGTCTGCATCGCCCGTTCTTCCTTATCCTTTGGAGCCTCCTGTCACCTATACATAAGTACTTCCAAGCCTTCCTTCCAATTTTGAACCCTTTTTGGTCGTTGTCTTCTCCTCCTTTTGCGCTCAAGGGCTCAAGGAGGGTGATAACCTCCTCGTCCATCATTTTGGTGGATCGAGGACCAGCCTAAAGTGACTTCCACCCATCTCCGATGACCTCCGTCATCACGAGGTTCACCTTGTAACCCTGTCTACTTGAGGTATTTTTCTTGTCATTTTTAAGTAGATTTTAGTGTTAGGGTTCATTTTATGCATTTAGATTAGTGTTTAATCCATTGTTTAGCGTGATTTAATCATTTCGTAGTTCTTTGAAGGCTAGCTCCGACAAACACTTCCAACATGTGCCTCCTGTTTTCTGACCTTGCTAGTCTCCTCATTTCATTCCCCAGCCATTTCCTTATGCTCCGTCGCACTCCATCGAACCCGCTCCTCCCAGGAGCAGGATCCCGATGCTCTTCCTCCTCACTTTGCTAGAGCAACCGTCGCAACACCGCACTACGCTTCCACTTCCCCTAATCGAGTCGAGGCAGTTTGTCCTCGACCCTGGTTTGCTTCATGAGTAGGATTGAAGTCTAAAGAACCAGCTGGAGGCGATTTTCATGCTCACCAGTGGTATCTATAACATCTGAGCTTCTTCGACCTCGTGGGCAAGCTTCAGTGATCATCAGACCCTTTTTGAGCCTCTAGTAGGAAGAGGATCCTTCCAGGAATTTTTTGGGACCATCAATAGCAAAGCATAAGCTTAGTACATGGAGATTTGGTCGATCGAAGTTCACCTAGGCACGAGTTCTTCCTAGTTTTTCCAGTGGCCTTCTTCGTCGTTCGATCAACCATGTTCTTCACGAGGCACAACCGCCCTTGGATGCAAAGCTTCAGTGTTGTTGATCTCCTTCGTGGGGTCTAATTTGATCCGTCTAAGGCGAATCGTCAACATGCAACTAGAGTGTGACACATGGATTAGTGGAATCATCAGAACCATCCGCTTACGCAAAGGAGGGGGTATTTTGTAGGTTTCACCTCCCTTGTTTTTTGTATTTAATATTTAATCTATTAACATTCATCTGCCATTTCATATTTCTTTAATAATTACAAAAGGACCCTCGTAGTTTTCTTATTGGTGTTTGAGTCCAATCCACGTCACCTCAGGTGTCATCCCACGTGAGGTGATGTTTTTGCAGGCAAGCTCTCGTGTCTTTTCGCATTTCTTTTTAGTCTGTTAATTGTTAATTTAGTTAAAAACTTTTGGAAAAATTGAAAGAAGTACCTCAAATTTTGAAATTACATATATGCCCCTGCAAGTTCAATAATTTTTGTGTTATTTCTATTTATTAAATATAGTGATTGTGCCCTAAAAAATCCCCAAAATAGGGTTAAGATCCTATTTGATTGTAGGTTCACCCATTTTTTTGGTTTTTTATTTTTAGCACCTTAATTATTTATTTAAAATAAAAAGGGCACATTTTTGCCCTATTTACAGTATAAAATACAAAAAAATATAAACACTTTTTGAAAAATTCCAAAAAATATTCATTTTGTTTATCTTTTTATTTTACAACTTCAGACTAAAAATCATTAAAATAGAAAACAAACCTTAGAAACTAAAAATACCTAACATCTTTTGCGAAAATCTAAAAAATGCTCAAAAATTCGAAAAATATCATTTTCTATTTTATAATTTTCTTTATACTATTATTAATCTATTAAAATTGATTTGAAAAAAATCAGGTACTGTTTGCTATTTTTCTTCTCCATTTCAATTCAGCCTATTTATTTAATCCTTGATTTGGGATATTAATTAATTTAAAAATATATAAAGATAGAAAATATATATAAAAATCACAAACATGGTAAAAATTAAAATAAAAAAATATTTATGTATTTTATTTATTTATATTAGTATTTATATATTATCCTATATTCTATATATAGGCTTATGTATTACTTATATATTTTATATATCTTTTATAAAAAGAAAAAGAAATTAAAAACCAGAAAACATAAAAAGAAAATAATATATATATAATAAAAATATAAAAATATAAAAAATTAGAAAAATATGTAAAACTAAAAACCCACAAAAAATAGACAAGAAGAACACACATTTTTGAGCATTTATTTGCCTCAATCTCCCATTTGCTCAATGTGTTCAACATCTACACAATACTTACACCTATACACACCTTTGTTGTAGAGTTATAATAAATTTTAACTCCACATATTTTGCTTTTCGTTGCTTGATTCTTAATTGTCATTTTGAATTTCGTCTTTTCGAGTTAGTTTCGAGCCAGATTTCTTTTCAATTTTCCTTCTTTGTAAAATCAGGAATAAAAGAGGATTATCTTGGAATTCCTTCCTTGATTCAAAAACCGCAATTTAAATATTCTGCCTCCTTGAGTTCGACCCAGGAACACTCACCTGGTAAAAGAAGTAGTGAACGATAAAATTGGATTTTATTTCTCTCTCCTATTTTTTATCGTAAATTTTTGTTTGATTCAGCGTGATTCCCTCTCTGCGGCTTTCTATACCGATAATCTTTTAACTGCAGGTCGGGACCGTGTGATCAAAATGGCTCAGTTGCCGGGGAGGTGCTATTTCTACAATGGTTTTTGAACAGAATTTTTCTCATATTCTTGATTTTACAAATTTTGTTTTCTTTCAGTTTTTTATTTACGGCTTTTTCTTCGATTTTTATGTTTTTTTATGTATTTTTTAGTTCTTTCTTAACTAATCTTTGTAGGGCCTGTAGATTTAGCCGGCTTCCTCGGAAGCTGAAACAGTTGAAAGTGCAGAGAGCGAGATTCTCAGTTGCTAAGGGTAGGGTTAGTTAGGGTTTGTGTTGTATTTTGTCTTTTATTCTTGTAAAAAAAAGAAAAAAGAGAGAGAAAAAGAAAGGGCACTTGCTTGTATTTTTGTTTTTAGAAAGGGGCCCCATAAGGGCATCCCGACTTTTACCTCCCCTCCCCTTTTTCTCGGAGTTTGATTCACCGAGTTCCGTGCATTCGGGGGATCAGGGCACCCACCGTGGTTTTTCTTGCATTGTTGGTTTTCCGCAGCTTTTTACGAGGCTAGGTGCATGCTTAGGAGTTTTCGTTTTTTTATTCTATCTGATTGCGCCTTCGTAGTTAGTCTTAGGACTCGCAATCTAGGTGTATGATTTTAGGATTTCTAAAAAATAAAGACACTCGTTAGACGCTTGTCTGAAAAATCCCAAAAAATATAAAACCAAAAATAAAATCGGGACTGCTTAAGTATCTGACCTAAAATAAATGTAAAGTTCAATTGATTTGGGAGAGTAATCCCCGCATAGGTACTTCTCAGAGTTCACGAGTGAGAGACGCCCCTCAAGGATAGAACCAAAACCCGTATTTCTTTCGAAATACTACGTAGTCTATACACCTAATCACTGCTTTTCAGTGGGTACGCTCGGGTAGCCGGAAATGGTCTGAGTTTACTTAGCAGAGTGGGGGGTTTAGAGGACACTATGTAAGGCTCTGTCCTCAAGTAACACGGGTAGCCAGAAACGGTCCGTACTTACCCCTATACTGGCCAAGAGCAAGTGGTTCTCTGTAAAGACTCGAAACAATATTTCAGGGAAACTTCGAGCACCTATAAGCTTGCGTTAATCGGGGGTTATACTTGAATGCTAATACAATCCTAAAACCGACAAGATAAACGATCCAACTCTTACTGTCATCATTGGGTTGTGTTGGTGAAAACAGGGTTTGCTTTGTGTTTGCTTGTGTGGCATGAGTTACCATGACTTTTATGCATTTTCCATCTCTCTTGAATCGTTAACCGTGCTCCCCCGATCATTTTCTTGACATCGAAGATGACGACTCGATGGCTATTCTGCTTAGACTCTGTGAGCCCTCGATCGTTCACCATCCGTCATACATCCTCACAAACTCGGGATGACCCTCTTCCCGAGTTGGTTCCATCTGATCTCGAGGAAGTCAGACCCAGACTCCCTCGCCTTCCGGCCAGTCTTTTGAGGAAGACCCTTGCCTCAATATATCATCAAATTCTCCAGCTGATTTTTCGCTAAGTTCTTACGAGAAGTTCTCTTTCACAGAAGATCTGAAGCACATGGCTCGTGGAAAAGGACCAGCAGAGGAGAGGCCAACAGCTGAGGAGCACCATGCTGAGGGAAGACCAGATCCAACCGCAAATATCATGATAGGAAATCTCAATACCTTACAACAGATGAACCTACATATTCGAGTACAATTTAGAACTCATAATGAGTTGCGAGCTGAGATAGACGCATTGAGAGCAGGAGTCGGGAACCCTTTACCGCCTGCAGCGGTTCCTGCCACTTTATGAGATGAGTATGACCTAGGAGCACGAATGCTACATCAATGGAATCGGATACCGCCGAGTCAAGGGCCATACGAGCTGAGACCGTCCTTCATCTCTTTGCTTCCCAAGTTCTACGGGAATGCTACAGAGGAGCCGTTTACCTTTCTGTAGCAGTTCGAGATGATTTGTGGTACGACGAGCTATCCAGGTGTTATGCAGGAAGCTGTTCACCTAAAAGCCTTTCCCTTCTCCTTAGCAGATAAGGCACTTTACTGGTTAAGTCATTTAGGAAGGGAAGTTTCGACATGGGATGATTTAAAGTCCACATTCTTGCGTAAGTATTTTTCTCTGGGAAGGACGAACATGATGAGGAGTCAAATCTCCAACTTCACGCAACTACCGAATGAATCTTTCCATGAGGCATGGGATAGATTCAAGGATCTTACGGAGAGATGCCCGCATCATGAGTACCAATGAAGGTGCTTGTGCAAAATTATTTTGGAGGACTCCAGCTGGACATTCAGGGGCTGGTGAGTGCCGCATGTGGTGGCAGTTATCTGAATAAGGATGCTGAGTCAGTCTGGTCCATCTTTGAAGGGTTGGTAGAAAACTCGAGAGTCGTCGACTCTACTCGGGGATTCCAAAAGGCCCCTCATCCACCACATAATCGAGAGCATCATAAGGTGGTGAATATTTCAGAGTATGAATCCAATACCAACATGGGCTTTATTAGCGAAAAGTTAACATTGGTAGATGTGATTCAGAAGCAAGTTCAGGACTTACAGCCACTGCGAGAGTTGGAGAAACTCTCATCTCTACCTCAGCAACTGAATGATCTTACAAAGAAGGTAACAGAGCTACAACTTCAGTATCAACAGGCCCAATCTTCTTCGACTTCATAACATGCACGGAGGTCTTTACCTGCTCTACCCACCCGACAGATACATTTGTCCAGAGCGAGCTAGAGACTCTGCAGATTGATTGGCATGAGGACCAATCTCATGCTAATCTCGGTCAGATTACCAGTTCTGTGGATATGGATGTTGAGCCTCAAGCCACTCTTGAGATCAATTGAATTTGGTATACTCTGATCCAACAAACGAGTGTACCTCATCATCAGCCACAACAACAGTATAGTCACCCGCATCATGGATGTCCACACTTTCAGCATCGACATCCATACACGCAGTAGAAGTCTCACCAGCATGCATATCTGAGACCACATTCTTTTCAGTATCCTGCTAATCATTCTCAGACACATCATTATCAGCAGCAGCAACAGTCTTCCTTTACACGACCGAGATCTTCTCAACCGTACACCTCACAACAGTACACGCCAAGGCAGGAGAAAGTAGAAAGCTAGGGTCACCACATAGAATCTGAGATGTCATCACAGGCCCAGGCATTGAATCAAATCATGGATATATTGATCACGCTCCAAATTGCACACAGAACATAGATGAAGCAGGTTAATCGTCTTCTGGATGAGTTAACCGCACAGAAGACCACTCTCCCAGCTCAGCCTCAGATGAACCCGAACAACAAGAGGAGGTATCCAGATCAGGTGGACACCACTACATGTACGATCTCTTTTCCTGAATTTTTATCTAACTTCATTCGTCTTAGGAACGGTAGATCACCCCGAGCACCTAATAGAGTATAGGAGAGGGCACTTGATGAGGAGCGAGAGCAAATCCATGAGCAGACACATTCTAATGCTTAGGAGGAGAACTGTCACGAGGATGAGGACCACCATGATGAGTAGAGAGAAGGGAGCGATGCCGAAACAGTTGACATGGATACAGGCGAGTCAGACAATGATATCATGCCGGACCATGCAGATACTCCTGACAAAAATTTTTCTTTCCCTGTTTTATAGAGTTTTGTACATAATTCTGAAACTCTCGATGTACAAGCTGATTCTGAGTTGAATAAAAAGTTTGATTTTGTCATTCCCGATATTGTTCCTTTTCCCAATGCCTTGTTTGAGAAAGGAAAGAAAAATACCAAAAAGAATGTTGTGACTCCAGAGACTGAACGATTATTAAAAGATCAGATCTTTTTAAAGATACCACTTCATAATGCCTTGGACTATTTTCCTACACTCAAGAATTAGCTGAAGAATAGATGCACCATGCTTAGGAAAAAGAGATCACGTACAGAAAAACATATTTTGACCAAGGCCACATCCTGTGCTATACAGAACAAATTACCTAAGAAGAAGAAGGATTCAGGAGCACATTATGTCAGATGCGAGATTGCCCATGCAGCATTTGATCGCACTCTATTAGAAAACGGTTCCTCGATCAATTTAATACCATCTTGTCTACTCGACAAGCTCGAGTTAGGTCCTCTTTACAAATCCCGCGTGATCCTTCAGTTTGCTGATAGATCTCTAAAGAGACCTAGGGGCATATTGAGGAACATCATCGTGACCGTGCAGGGCATGCAGTTCCCAGTGGACTTTACTGTCCTGGACATGGATTTCCCTACACAGTTCCACCTTACCCCAATCATTCTTGGGAGGCCTTTCTTAGAGACTACGAAGGCTCTCTTCGATTATGATACAGGGAAGGTATCTTTTCGCACCGAGGGTGAGAAGGTACATATAGAGATGGTGAGAGAATTGCACGCATCTAGTGATGCATATATAAATATCTTGAGTTCTTTAGCCACATGTGATTATATGGATGAGATTCGTTTTGACGACCTTGAGAGGTATCAAGTAGAGACCCAGGATTTCTTAGCAAAGGATGGGTCCGAGACTACAGTTGGCAATTCTTCTGAGGGCACTTTATATTTCAGTATGGATGATGAGAAGCAGATGGATCAGATCTCCGAGGATTTTGTTATAGATCTTTTAGATTCAAAGGGTTTACATAATTCCTCCGCTTCAGATGATCTAGAGATCGAGTTTCATTTAGCTGAGTTGTTTTCCTCTAGTCAGTCTGAGGATGAGCATAGTAACAAGTCGGGTGATGTTTTAGACATCTTCTGTAGTCCGACTCTGGAGCATATAGAGATGGTGGGTCACCATATTGTAGATACATCTACCACCAATACCGATCCCATTATACATACAAATGAAGTTTCAATAGAGCCAGAGTCTACCTTACCATAGCAGAAGTTATTGCCACCAAACATGAAATACACATTCCTTGCGGGTCCACATCGACAGTTTCCGGTCATTATCAGCTAATCTTTTATCGAAGAGCAAGAATCTTGTCTGATGGAGGTTCTTGAAAGAAACCGCAAGGCTATTGGGTGGACTATATCCGATCTCTGCGGGATCAATCCTGCTTTTGTGTTCTCATCATATATATCTCAATCATGACAACAAACCTTCCAGAGAATTTCAGCACAGGTTGAATCCGGTTTTACGAGATGTTGTCAAGAAAGAGATCACGAAATGGTGTGACGCAGGGTTTATTTATCCCATCTCCAACTCTGAATGGGTCAGCCCATTACATGTTGTCCTCGAGAAGTCAGAAATTCAGATGATTAAGAATGAGAGTGGAGAGGATATTCCAAAGAGAGTAACCACGTCGTGGCGGGTGTGCGTTGATTATAGGAAGTTGAACGCTCCGACGAAGAAAGATCATCGCCCTTTGCCTTTTATAGACCAAGTCATAGAAAGGTTGGCAGGGAAGGAAAACTTTTGTCTCCTTGATGGTTACTCCGGATACAACCAGGTAACTATTGCTCTTGAAGACCAGGAGAAGACCACCTTCACATGTCAGTTTGGCACGCATGCCTTTAGACGGATGCCCTTTGGATTGTGCAATGCCCCTGCTACTTTCTAGAAGTGTATGCTTGCTATTTTTGCAGACATGGTTGGTGATTTTCTAGAGGTCTTTATGGATGATTTTTCAGTCTATGGTGAGTCCTTTGACTATTGTTTAGCGCACCTAGACCAGGTTCTTCAGAAATGTTGTGAGGTATATCTCTTTCTGTCATGGGAAAAGATCCATTTTATGGTTACACACGGGATTGTGTTGGGGCATGTCATCTCCCAGTGAGGCATGGAGGTTGACCCTGCCAAGGTGGATGTCATCAAACGTCTTGAACCACCATCCAACATTAAGCAATTACGGTCCTTTCTGGAGCATGTCAGCTTTTACAGACGATTCATTCAGGATTTCTCTAAGATTGCCGACCGATAACTGAATTATTAGGCAAAGACATCGAGTTTTTGTTAGATGACAAATGTCTTAATGCCTTCCTCACATTAAAGGAGATGATTATCAGTGCTCCTGTCCTACAGCCACCTGATTGATCACTTCCCTTTGAGATCATGACGGATGCTTCAGATTTTGCGGTCGGGGCTGTATTAGGACAGAGGAGGAATGGACTTCCTGTTGCTATCCAATATGCTAGCCAAACTTTAGTTGATGCTCAACGCAATTACACAGTGACAGAAAAATAAATGTTGGCAGTGGTATTTGCATTGGATAAATTCAGATCTTATATTCTTCGCTCCAAAGTCACAGTTTATACAGATCATTCATCTATTCAATTTTTGATGGAAAAGAAGGATGCCAATGAACACCTTCTTAGATGGATTCTCTTACTTCAGGAATTCGATTTGGATATTAGAGACAAATCTGGGGTAAGGAATGTGGTAGCTAATTCACCTATCCCGATTACAGATAGAGTAGCCTTCAAATGAGTACACGCCAGAGATTGTAGAGTGATTTCCAGATGAGAGTATCTTTGCAGTTACCGAGCTTCCATGGTATGTAGACATAGTGAATTTTCTGATTACGCAGAAAAGTCCACAGGGTTGGCCGAAGGACCAAATCGATAGACTAGTTTCTGAGGCACGATACTACCATTGGGAGGATCGGATTCTTTTTCGTGAAGGACCGGATTGTGTTTACAGGCGTTGTATTCCCAAAGAGGAATATAATAGTGTCCTCACTCTGTACCATTCCTTAGAGGCAGGGGGACATCATTCAAGGAAGAGGATATCACAGAAGGTACTTCAAAGTGGATTATGGTGGCCGACTCTTACTAGAGATGCTTGCACATTCGCGAGGAGTTGCTTGGATTGTCAGAGAGCAGTTGGGACAGTCAGTGCTAGAGATGCAATGCCTATGCGACCTATTATAATTTATGAGATCTTTGATGGATGGGGCATAGATTTCATTGGACCGTTCCCTTCCAGTAGCGGCTTTGAGTACATTCTTCTAGCTGTAGATTATGTTAGTAGATGAGTGGAGGCTATACCCGCATGAATCGTAGACAGTAAAATAGCGTGCAAATTCCTAAGGGAACATATTATTTCACGGTTTGGGATTCCACACATTCTTATTTCATATGGGGTAGCCATTTCATTAATGAGGAGGTCAAAAAGCTAGTAAAGCAATACGACATTGATCACAGAGTAGCTTCTCCTTACCACCCACAGACGAACGACATGGCTGAAGTTTCACATAGGGAGGTGAAATCGATTCTTCAGAAATTAGTACGACCAGATAGAAAGAACTGGTCACAGCTTCTAGATCAGGTTCTATGGGCATATCGTACTTCATATAAGACTCCCTTAGGTGCTTCACCATTTAGACTGGTTTATGGGAAGCCATGCCATTTGACCGTAGAGATCATGCACAAATCTGAATGGGCTATCCGAGTAATTTTGTTAGATATGCAGAAAGTAGGAGCCAAGAGGAAGATGGATCTGAATGAGCTAGTAGAGATTCGAAATCAGGCATACGAGAACACCCTCATTTATGAGGACAAAGTGAAGAAATGGTACGATAGACATATTCGGCACAAGATCTTTGTTCCTGGGAAGAAAGTATGGTTGTTCAATGCACGATTAAGAATTTTTCTTGGCAAATTAAAAAGCAAGTGGGAAGGACTTTACATAGTCAGAACGGTGCACGACAATGGAAGCATAGCTATATCAGATGTGTCACCTGGTGCAGAGCCATTTGTAGTGAATGGGCAGATGCTGAAGCACTGTGTAGAGACTACTGATCATCTGGCCTGTATTGAAGTGATCTATTTTGTACAATATTCATGACTACTCTTCCACTTTATCTCATTCTGTATGAAGAATTTTGAGACATTCGATTTTTGGAGTTCACAGCACTTGTATATTCTTCGTAGACGTCCCCATTTCTTCTCTTCTTTTATGCTTAGGATACCAGATCCTAAGTATAGGGGGGACTGGTTGTTCACTGATTAGCGTTTTCTATTTTTTTCTTTGTCTTTTATATATCCTTTCTTTTTCACAAATCACTGATCCCCAAATTTTGGTCACATTCTTTTCTTTACCCAGGATGCCTTATCCAAATTATGGGGGAGGAGACCGAGTGATTTCGTTGATCTCGTGTTCCTTATTTCTTTTGTTCCTTCATTGTATATTCTTTTCACTCAGTCACCTCGTTTTTACTCTTCCAGTATACTTACGATGACCAGATCATAAGTATAGGGCGGTCGACTGACTTTTATTCTCTTATTCTTTTTCACCCACTTTCACTTAGCACGAGTTATGTCCTCCTTTTTCTCTTTTGACGCTATGAGGACATAGCAAAAGTTAAGTATGGGGGGTGTGTATATATTGTATATATACTTTTGTCCATAACTCGTACTTTTATGTATTTTCTACATCTATAAAATCCATAAAAAGTGGGTGAGGGTTAAATTAAAATCCATCTAATTATTTATTACTTATAAAATCCTTGTAAATAAGAAAAATTTGTCTAAAATATGTATTTTAAAAACTTAAATTAAAAAATGTATTTAAAATATCTATTTAAAATATGTATAATACTTATTTAAAATCCTATCTGTTAAAATATGTGTAAAAATCATTTATTCCTTGCAAAAATTCTCTATATATAAATTCTGTAAAAAATTAGATATTTAATTCGAATAAAATATATATTGTAAAAATCTTGTACAAATACTTGTAATAAAAATCAGAAAATCCATAAAAAATACAAAGTCCTAAAATTCATAAAAATTACAAAAGCCTTAAAATCCATAAAAATAAATAAAATGCAGAAAATATACTTCACAAAACATTATTGCATTCGCATTTTTCAGAATAAGTTTGATTTCTGGAACTAAAGATTGAGTCTAGTCTAAAGGATATAGCTTGATTATGGCCTTTAACCTTCATTGTAAGGAGCCTAGTTAGGATATGGAATTTAGACTCTTCAGGTCTTTTGACTTAAACCGTTTGGGTTCCATAAGACCATATTTGGGAAATCAACTCATATGTGCTTAAGTAGACCATTTGGTGTCATCCGTACAACTCTGCACCAGTGAACCAATCTTGGACACATGCACTCTGCACTTAGCTCAAATTGCATGGAGTTGCGAAGGGTAGTACATCTTGGTAGTGCATTTCTATCCTTGTCTTTGCAGCATAGCCGTCTAAAGACATGAGAGATTGGGGTTGCGATAGTCGCTTCGGATGAGGGAAGGATCTGCTGACACAATTTTTTCTAAGACCTCAAAAAAGGGACGGAACAAAAGATGATATATCCGTCGAGGCACAAAAAGATGAATGCAGTGTAAGCAAATTACAAAGCCAAATAAAAGAAGAAGCCACCAAATACAAATACGACCACAACGGTCCAAGCTTCCACCAAAAATGCCAGCACATCTTAGTGGAGACTTAGCTACATCGGCTAAGCTTCACAAGGAGATGCGTCTACACTGGTCGCACTCCAATTCTTTTCTCATTCTTCTACTTTCTCTCTATATTCAATTGTGGACATAGCACGAACTGACCTCAGAAGGGAATACCTCCCTCCCCAAGGAAAGAGTAGCTGGATGAGGAATCAATGGAAGTGTATGGCTGGGATGGATGGTTTCTTCGCTTCTTTAATCATGAAGAGCTAAAACAATTCACACACTGTACAAATTGACTTCAAGGTTGATAGAGTTTGCGATATGAATAAGTGAGTCTTAACTAGCTGATGAGGTGATCTTGAATAAGGATTTGTGGAACTTGAGGACTGTCGAGGATAAAATCCTAATCCTAGTTAAGGCACTGACAAAATGTTTGTTTCAGGCCCGATCGAGCTCTGTCCTTTGTCTGTTCTCATGAATTGGTTTAGGAAAACAAATTCGTTCTAACTTTTTTTTTCTTTTTCACTTACTTTTCAAATAAGTGTTTGCTAAGGGACTAGCAAAGTTTAAGTATAGGGGGTTGATGAATCCATGATTCATTAACATTTCTATCGCATTTTGTCTTAAAACCCTAACAAATAAATGTAAATATTCATTAATTTCCATATTTTATCAAAATCATATTCATGAATAAAAATGCACTTTTATGCATCAAAAAACATGTAAATAAATAAAGAATAAAAAATAAAGAAAAGAAAAGAAGGCAGATTGTAGATATGTATATATGTACAATATGACTTAGAAAATATAAATATAGATGAAAGATATATTCATATAACCTAACCCCTGAGACCAAGTTAGCATGGATTAATCGACAAAACAACAAGTAGGGGGAGATAAGGGAAGAAAATCATATAAAAATAATTAAAGAACACTCCACAAATTATTCACTATTTATCAAATAATTATCAAAACTTCATTTATTCTTAATTAATTCATATGAATATATTTTTCACCAAAATCTTTTCCTAATTATTTCTAAAAATGTATATAAAAATATAAAAATAAGTTAAAAATATTATCTTGTATATATGGCAAGAAATCCAACTTTTAAATTGTCAAATTCTCTGCTTCCGAACATCATAACTTCCTCATACGAACTCCAATCTCACTCTACTCACCTTTAAAGTTCATAAAATAATATTATCTAATTAATAGAGGTGAATTCATTAAAATCGGAGTCCGTTTGCAAAAAGTCCGTTTTGGGACCTAATAACAATGGGGTTTATGGGCTATTTATTTTATTTATAACATATTATTTAAAGTTTTATTAATTTTATGATTTCTAATTATTTTCATGATACTGTATTTTCACCATGATTTATTTCAGAATTTTTGGAGCTTATTTTTTTTAATAAAATCCAAAACCCTAATTATAGATGAAACTAAACTATCCAACTTATACATGTATTTATTAATATATCTAAACTATTTTATTAAAATCTACAAAAATTCGTAAAGGCATTATTTAGTATTTTAATAATTAAGAAAATATAAAATAAGTAAATAAATAATTATTTATTGAGTTAAAAATTCAATACCTATTTATTATGTATTATTTATAATTATTTATTAATATAATATTTATATTTCAAATAATATTTATTTTTTACGAAAATTAATTATACCATAATTTAGATAATTTAAATATCTATATTTTTCATTTTTATCCCTCTTTAAAATAATACTATTTATTTTTTATTATCTATTTAGATTGAATTTTGCATATTTAGCCAACCAGGTGCTTACACGTGTCAGCACCTGGCTCTTCTTCTCCACGAAGCCGGTGCAGAGGCTGTTCCACTTGCGGAATTTCAACTAATTCTTCCGCCTCACCTCTAACTCCCTTGATCAATCTTAACCCTCCATGTTTTCCTCCTAACAACCTTCACACACGCCAGCAATTAAGATCCATCTTAGAGCTTCGCCATTGCATCTATAAAAGCACATGAATTGGTACAACCAACTCAGTCTTCTTCAACTAATTGAAACCACCAGTTCCAAAACTGATCCCTCTCCTTCCAAGCTTCATTCCGGCCGCCTCTGATGGGGACAGCATTCGCAAGCAACCTCGCATGGAAGAGGGACGCCGGAGGAGAAGCTCCAAGGTGAAAGCTAGCCTTGCATCGCCACCCAACGCCACGTAGAGCTCCGGGAATGCCACCCTATCGAGCATCAGGAGGTCCTATACCTTCTATCCACAGGTAATTCGTCTATCCTTCACCATTTTATTTTTCGATTTTCATGCCTTGACTAGGATAGATAATTACGTGATTAGGTCCATTAATCATTCGTCTTAGACGTGCAGCAAATCCACATCCTCAATTTCATCTCGAATCAGCCAATTTCACATCTCGATTCTTCACCATTTCGCCATTACTCACACGCCATTCTTCAATAAGCCTGGAAACACTATATTTGATCTTGCAATTCTTAATCATTTGGCCTATTTCTTCGCGAATCGAGCATATACAATCATTAATTGCAGGGTTATCTTCAATCTGGAGCGACATCAGAGCGAGTGGAGCTTCCAAATGCAAGGAATCATTCATTAAAAGAAGGTGTTACATCACGCAGTAGCTCCAGGATGAGAGGAACCGCTAACTTCATCACCGGAGAGACACCGTCTTCCGCCACCCTTGGAGGATCACTACTGCGGGCGAGCTCTCTGCGGCTTTCTACACTGACAATCTTATAACCGCAGGTCGGGACCGCGTTATCATCCATGTAGGACTAGATGGGGCAAAATAGAAAATAGAAAAGTTTACTAATTTGATAATAAACAATATTAATAAAAAAACTCAAAATATGAAAATTGTTTACTATTTTCAACCTATTTTATCATGATTTTTATTTATTTATATAACTTAATATATTAGGTGTTAGTTTTATAGGTGTATATAGGTACAATTACCAATATTCTAGGTAATTTATTTTGTATTTTTAATACGTATTATCCTATTTATATAATGTACATATTTATAATATAATTAAATACATATTTACATATTTTTTGCTTTATATTTATGGTTTAATTTACATTTATAAATAAATGCATGTATATATATTATACGTATAGCATACCTATATATTTTAATTTTTATTTATTTCAATGTATTGTAATGTTTTTATTTTGTGTTTATATTTTTAATATATTTTAAAAATATTTACAATTATATAAAATATAAGAAGAGTAAAATATAAAGAATAAAATACATGAATATTATATACATATACATAGTACAACAGTACCCCAGGAAGTTGGCTTTTGTATCTTAATTCTATTTTTGATGGAACAACGTCATTAGATAGATAATTTAATTTTAAATATATTGGAGGGAAGTGGGGTGAATTTTGAGTTCATATGGAGAAGATATTGATATGTGAAGTTCGGTTTGTGGCTTTTTCATATGTGTATCCCAATTGCACTATGCATTATTTTTATTTTCAATTATTTTTATAATGTTCAGTATATGGTTATGTACATGTTTCATGTAGATTATTTTATTATTTTATGTAAGTAAAACAAAGAATAAAATAGCGATGAAATGACTATTTTTGGAGCAAAAATTTGTGTTTCCTATACAGTATATTGGACCTTATCTCCCTTACTTTATTACTGATCGACACAGTCAATATTGACTTGGTCTAAGGATTTAAGGTCATTCAATATATTTGATACTTCACTTATTTTTCTTTTCTTTTATTTATTTTTTATTTTAGAGTTAAATACATGTAATTATGTATTAATTACATATAAATAAAGAATGTTAATTTTTATAAAGTAGTATTATCTACATGTATTTTGATCCAAGTATAAGAACATGGAGTGCCACTATTGCAAGAAGAAAGTGCAAATAAAGAAGTATTGCTTTCAACTCAAGAGACTATGAATGGAAGCGACAAGAATGAGGAGCAGGATGAAAATGTTACGGCGGCTTCCCATCATGAGCTCCTCATTGTTTGTGATGATGAACGTCGCCTATGATGGTACTTCTTGGCTTCTTGACAATAGCTTAGTTCTCCATGCCACATCAAACATGGATTTCTTTTCATCATACACATCGAAAGATTTTTGCTCATTGAAGATGGGAAATGGTTTCTTGTTGCAAGTTATTATCATTAGTAATGTTATGCTACAATGTACCAATGGAGAATTTCTAATTCTCAAAGATGTGAGTCATGCACCAAATATGCACCTGAACCTTATTTCAGTAGGGAAACTTGATGATGAACGATGCCAAAATATCTTTGGTATCTATCAACGGAAGCTTATCCAGGGATCCTTGGTTGTTGCTTGTGTCAAGAAGTGCATCAAGAATCTTTACATAATGAAAGCATCATTTAGATATGTGACACATATGGCTCGAGATGTTGATTCCATTGAGTTGTGGCATAGAAGATTAGGCCATATGAGTGAGAAGGGGCTGCAATGCTTGGTGAAGATGAACCTGCGAGCAGATGTGAAGAAAGAAATTGGAGAGATGCATGAATTTCTCGGCTAGGAAGCAGACGAGAGTCTCCTTTAAGAGCCATACGCCATCAAGGAACATGCAAATGTTGGAGCTCGTTCACACATATATTTGTGTTCCGTTAATAATAAGCTCTCTCGACGATGTCTTTTATTTTATTACATGTATTGTGAATTTTCCAGGAAGGTTTGGGTCTATGCCGAGAAGAGAAAAGACCAAGCCCTTGGAGCATTTCATGAGCTAGTGGAATAATAAACTGGAAAGAAATTGAAGTGTATTCACAACAACAATGGCGGTGAGTGTATTGGGTCGTTTGATGAGTAATGCTTGTCTCATGGTATTAGGTACCAGAAGACTCCACCCAAGACACCTCAAATGAATGTCATAGCAGAGAGAATGAACATGACCATGATGGAGAGAGTTAGATGTATCCTTTCTGAGGCCAAATTGCCTAATGCTTGTTGGTGTTATCTCTTTACATTGCATTTCATGCTATTAATCTCTCATGCATGCAACCTTGGATTGTGATGTTCCTGACAGGGTCTAGCATGATAAGGATGTATCATACAACTATTTGTGTCTTTGGATGTAGAGAATATGTGCATATACCCAAGGATAAAAGGTCAAAGTTGGATGCAAAGACTAAGTAGTGTGTTTTCTTGGGATACAACCAAGATGAGCTTGGATATAGGTTGTATGATCCCATTGAGAAGAAGCTCGTGAGAAGTAGGGATGTGGTCTTTTATGAAGACCATACCATTAAAGACATAAAGAAATTTAAAAATAATTATCCCTCGATAAGCTACTAGTTAGATGATGTAGAGCCAGATCCTTTGTAGAATGCTCCACTTGTAGTGTCAGGTTATGCAACTGAGTAGTTGCAAGATGCCGGAGAAAGAGGAGGATATGCCCGAGACCTCCACTCCTGATGATGGTGCAGATGCATATGATTATAGTCATGTTGATGATGGGTTTTCTTCAGAGGCACTACCACAATAAAGACTGATGAGGGAGAGGCATCCCTCCATCATATATCCTACACATGAATATGTCTTGTGGATATATTGTGGGAAGTCAAAATGCTATTATGAGGCTCTGCAGGATATGAATAAAAAAAGAGGTTAGAAGGCATGAATGAAGAGATGGAGTCTATTTATGACAACCACACATTTGAGCTTGTACAGTTGTCTAAGGGTAAGAGGGCTCTATGAAACAAGTAGGTTTTTGAAGTGAAGCATGATGAATACTCTACAAATCCAAGATACAATGTCAGATTGGTTGTTACATGTCCTAACCAGAAGAAGGGAGTGTACTTTTAGGAGATATTTTCTCCTGTGGTCAAATGTTATCTATCAAAGTGGTGCTCAACTTGGCAGTTAGACCTGACTTAGACGTTGAATAGATGGATGTGGAGAAAACATTCCTCCATGGTGATATTAAGGAGGAAGTTTACATGTTGTAATATGAGGGCTTTGCAGTCAAAGGCAAGAAAGATCATGTTTGCAAGTTGAAGAACATCTTTATGCCTTGAAGCAAGCATCCGGGGCAATGGTACAAGAAGTTTGAGTCATTTATAGGGGAGCATGGGCACTTCAAGACCACTTCAGACCATTGCATCTTCATGAAGAAATTCTCAAGTGATGATTTCATCATTTTGTTGCTTTATGTTGATGACATGTTGATTGTTGGCAATACTGAAGCAAGAATTTCTAGTTTGAAGAAGTTGAGTAGGTCATTTTCAATAAAGGACTTGGGGCACACAAGTCAAATATTGAGCATGAAGATCACATGTGATAGAGAGGCAAGAAGACTTTGGCTATCTCAAGAGAAGTACAATGAGATGGTACTTCAAAGGTTTCCCATGGACAAAGCTATGTACATTACCACACCTATAGGAGAATATTCCAAATTGAGCTCCAAGCAATATACAAAGACAAAGAAAGACATGGAGAAGATTCCGTATGCATCATCCACAAGGTGCTTGATGTATGCCATGGTTTGCACGAGGTCTGACATTGCACATGAAGTTGGGGTTCTAGTAGAATTGTCAAATGCAGGAAAACAACATTCATAAATAGTCAAGTGGATTTTAAGATACCTAAGGGTACTAACAACTACTCACTTTGCTTTGGAGCAAAGAAGCCCATTTTATTTGTCTATACAATTCAGACATGGCAGGCGGTACTGATGGGATAAGGTTTATATCAAAGTATTTCATGTCTTTGGCATGCAATGTAATTTCTTAAAAATCCAGACTTCAAAAGTGTGTGTCTTTATCAACTATAGACCTAAATTTGTTACAACTACTGAAGCGTGCAAAGAGCTACAGTGGATGGAGAAGTTCATGTGTGAACTTGATTTTGGTCAAGACAAATATTTGCTTTATTGTGACAGCCAAAGTACCATCCATATTGGAAAGATTTCTTCTTTCCATGTAAGATCAAAGTACATTGATGTCAGGTATCATTGGATATGTAATTCTTTAAGAGAAGAAATTTGTTCTTGACAAGATCTGCATCGATAACAAAGGAGTTGACATGATGACAAAGTCGTTGACATTTGGAATGTTTGAAGTTATCGCTCCCTTACTAGATTGGAGCATATATCCTTATTTTGAGAAGGGCAAAAGATGGTCTACGCATAGGTTGGAGGAGGAGATTTGTTTGTAGTAGGCGGCATACACAAGGAGCACCTTCTATGGAATCCAACCCATGTGTATTGGCGCACAACATGTGGCATTGGTGTTGCAGCAGGTGGTCTGTAGCAGGTGGCCTTGGTTATAGCAAATGGGGCTGAACATAAGTTGTTACCATAGCAGGTCAGGCTGGCAGTAGTAGAAACAATATAGGTGGATATCTGGAAGTACAACAGGTGAACTATTATGACGTTCATGTCGTAACTGATGAATCTCCATTTCATCATCTTTATTCTATCATTTTGGTCTTAAAACCCCTAGTAAATGCATGTAAATATCCTTAATTCAAGCATTTTATCATTCATGCATTTGTGTGTAAAAACTACATAAAATACTATTTTTAATGCCAAAATTATAGAATAAAGAAAAGAAAAGAAAAGAAAAAGACTAAAATATTGAAAATATTTTATGACCTTGAAACCCAGAGACTAGGCATCTCGATGACTAGGTCGACAAGGAAAAAAGTAGGGGGAGATAAGTGCCAAAATCCAATAAAAATCCCTACTTATTTTTTTCATTTTCCTTCATTTTTGGGACCTATTTTTAGTTCCACTTTTTATACTTCAAATAAAGAAACTTTGAACATGAAAGTTGTAGATAATAAAATATGGAAAAATGCAAAGTTTATTTCATACAAAAATAATTCACAAATCAAAAGTTATGGTCTGAATAAAATTCCAAAACCCCAACTTCCCAGACCCGTACCGCCTAAAAAAAAACCTCAAAATAAATCAAAATCATCTTTAATTGTATATAATTTTTAAAAAGCTATTTAATGAAGGTGGTTTCATATTTTTTGGAATTACGGTGTGAAAGTTAGGTTTTGGACCCTTATTGTATACTTGTAATAATTAAAATATTCATTTTATTTATTATTGATTATTTTTATAATTTTATATTTTTTATTTTGTAAATATTATTTATAATATTTGCATATAGTAAAATCAGAATTAAATCATCAAGAAGACATCAAAAATAAAATACTTGTATAAAATACATAGGTAAAATACCTATAAGTGTTCCTATAGAATAAATACATTTATTTATTTAATTATATACATCATATTAGAAAAATAAAACAAAAAATATATTTTAGTATATAAAAATAAGTTATAAATTTATAAAATAAGAAACTAAAATTAATAAAATTAAAAATACAAAATAAAAATAAAATACTAAAATATATAGATAAATATACTAATATAGAACCTTTAAAAAGTATCTTGTAATTATAAACCTCGAAAAAACAAATAAGAATCATAATAAAACAATACATAAAATAATAAATATTTTTTATTTTATAACTTAAAATTAATAAAATCAATTATTATTTTTAAATGAATTTCGAAAATATTTTTTCTAGGATTTTTTCTGGTTGGTCCACGTGGACCAACCAGGTTGCAGCTATAGGTCAACTCTTTGCCCAACGTCTTGGCTTTGTCATAACCACATTCCGACACATTTTCTCAATTTTTTGTGGAGAATCCTTTCACCATTTGATGAATATCTCTTCTTGACTTTTCTTCCACGTTAATCGAGGATTCACGTCTATGGGTTTCTTTGGGGATTGATTCGACGATTTGCAAAATCCATCTTGCTCTTCGAACCCCTCTCATCACCTGCACAAAAGCGCCCCTCATCCTCCATTCGAAATTCGATACCTCTTTTACCACTTTGCCCTAGATCTAAGTTCCCCATGCATCCTGCTGACAGCAGGAGGCCTTTACAAATCTTCTCTTGGTGTGCGGCGTCGAATCGAGGACGGTCCAAGCTCGCCGGAGTGGCGTCATCGGAGTGTGCTTCTGACGGGTCCCCAGTGAGCTGAGCACAATAGTTTAGTTTAGTCTTTATATAGCATTAGATCTCGTCTGTTGCGTGAGAATTCCCAAGAAATCTTGCTCGCCGGAGCCTTGGCTCCGCCGCTGCTTCCTGACCAGGTCCTTCACCCTCCGACTCAACCAGTGCCTCCACCGTCTTCCTCGCCGCTCTCTCATCATCCGACCACCTCCGTCCACCATGCTCTCTCAAAGAGCAAGACCGCAACCTCTCCTTCTCCGCTGCTCACCGGAGAGGCTTCGCCCAGTCACCACGCGCCCCTTTCTGCCCACGGAGGGTCCGAGCATTTTGCCCCCAACCTTATTAATGTCTCCTGGAGGTACTTGGATTGAAAGGATCGCCTGGAGGTGATTTTACCCCTAACCGGAGCATCCTGGGCCTCGTCCTAAACCTCACCGCCGTGGAGGAGCTCCGGGGGGCGCCGACCCATTTTTACACCACCACCATATAGAGGATCACCGCAGGAGTCCATCCGACCATTTTGGAGCTTGAAGTAATGCAGGAGGAGGCTGATCGGGCTCGGTGAAGTTCAACTCATTGGTGTTCTTTACCAGTTCATCCTCCGCCTCTCTCCGCCGCCGATTTCGGACGTGTTCTTGGAGGACATTAAGTAGCCATCCGATCTCGCCGAGCCAGAGCCGTCCGATCCTGATCTGGGATCTAATCCCAACCGTTGCTCGTGAACCAGCATCGACACATCAGAGATCGCCACGTGTCAAGTAGCTCGTTAGCCATCGTTCAATCGTGTCGTAGGCTTGGGTAAATTGCAGATCTGCCCGATCATTTTTGTTAATTGTAAAATAGGACATAAACTTTCCTCATCCCTTATAATAGTTTTGTAAAATTTATAGAAAGGCCCCTGAACTTCTTGGTATTTGTAGATTTGTCCAAGTCACATCACCTAACGTGGCGAGTCATGTATGTGGATATTTTGTGCTTGGACCCCCAAGCTTCTTGGAATTTCTATTCCATCCGGAAACATATGTATAATGTTTTATGTTTTTTGGATATTTTGCAATTTATCCCCCAAGTTTTTGGAAATTACGTTTCAATCCCCGCTAGGGGTGCTTGTGTTCAAACACATGATTTTGGGAGTTTTGTAGGGAAGCCCTCGTGGCTTTACTTATTTATATTTGGTTCTATAAAATTTTAATTTAGGTATATATTTTTATGAAACATTACACTTTGGCCCTTGATCTTTCTGCTAATTACCACGGTGCCCATGCTAGTAGTATAGTTTCTCTTTGATTCTAGTATTTATTTCATGCATCTATATTGCTCTAAAAAATCCCAAAAATAGATTTAAGCTCTGGTTGCATTTTACTTCCATGCCATAATTTTATTTTGATTTTTAAAGCTTTCTATTTTTTATAAAAAATCAAAAACTTGCATTTTTATCCCTGTTTACAAAAGCAAATACATAAAAATTATGAAAACTTTTTGAAAAATACCAAAATAATATATTTTGTGTATTTTTTTATTTTTTGACCTTAAGGCCAAAAATCACTAAAAAATATAAAAGAAAACTCAAAAAAATAGAAAAGATCTAAAAACATTTATAAAAATTTATAAAATTCATAAAAATCCAAAAATTGTGTTTTCTTTATCTAAATTTTCTTGGTTTTATTATATTTTTAAAAATTAATTTGGAGAATTTTTGACTCTGTTTTATATTTTTAATCTCCATTTTAATTATTTGTATTTATTTAAACCCTGATTTTTGGTATTTTTTACTTTAAAAATATTTAATAAATTAGCAAAATTTCCTAAAAAGCAAAAAAATAGTATTTTTTTTAAAACCCCAAAAATATTTTATTTTTTTATTTTTGAACATTTTTGTTAATTTTTATATTAACCCTAGATTACATTATATATAACCTATACCTAGATTATTATATATTTTTAAAAAAGAATTAAAAATATATAGATATATAAAATATAAGAAGAAAATATAAAATCAAGAAATTTAAAATACAAATATAAAAATATAAAATAAAAAAATAAATATAAAATTAAAACCCACAAAAAAGTGTAACTTGTCTAAGTATTTGAGAGATGAAGTGTGCTTTGATTTCTTGTCTTGCCTGCTCTACTTTGCTTCTTGTGTTCGACCCCTACTTGCTTGCCATTGTACATTCTTAGTAGAATATAATAAATTTTAACTCTTTCTCTTAGTTGCTTAATTATTTGTGTGGATTAATTGTTGACTAATGAGAGGATTCGAGTAGTCGCCTCAGCGACAGTGAGTCTGATTTGTCAGGCCATTCTTTAGCAGCTCCCATCTTACCGTTTTCAGTAACAAATGGGTCTCTATAAGCACAATAGGTGACATGTTATAACATTCACACCAAAGTAGGTGACAGACTACAAGTATAAAATTACTTTCCATCACTTATGGCGGATCCCAATTGGCTCGGGGTCACTCCACTCTGTTTCTATACTCTCCAAAGAGGTAAGCCCATTATATGAAGAGAGAACACAATAGAGAGAAAAGCTAGGTTTTTTCTTGTTGGGTGTGTTCATTTTTGTTGATAGACCAACTAAAAGGCCTTGGCTTTTGTAGCCTTTGTGGAGTTCAACTATATCACCATTATAGTGGAGTGGTTTTGGTCATGCCAGCCCCGTAGTTTTCTCTTCCCCCCATTTTTGATGATTTCTACATTAAAATATTTTGTGTGCATTGTAGTTGTTTGTTGTTTGTGATTTTTTTACTCATTTTCCTATGGAGGTTTTTTCATATTTGTTAATTCATCTAAGGTGTTCATTTCCATGCTTCTGCAACATCAGGGGATCATAGTTTTTCCCAAGATATCTGGCATCATTACCAACACTTAAATAATATTTGATAGCCAACTTCTCAAAAACAAAAATTTCCATCGAACAATTAACCATCTTTTTTTATAAATTCAGCTTTTCCAAAGAAATATGTACAAGTCCCTGGATCCATTTTAAAAATTTAAAATAAGTATGGATTTTCCAAAATAATTCAGCTTATCCAGACCCATATGCAAAACTTTTTTCAATATATATGCAATGCCTAAGAGATTCCCCACCAAAAAATACAAGACATCTAAATAAAACAATCAAATAACTATAAAAATATGTCTTTGAAAGTCCACTCCGAACATAGTTTCTTTGAATATCAATCATAAAAACCTTTCCAGATGCATTTAGATAGTATAATAACTGAATGTGATATACTTTAAGGATGGTGTTGTCTTGCGAACTCAAATGTGATGCATGTAATGGAAAGAATGGTGTCTTCCTCTGTAATTAGTAGTGCAAGTGGTGGAGATCAATGAGGATGGTTGCTTTGTCACACACCATGGTAGGGAAATGGCCTGGAGATGGAGGTGGGCATAGAGAAATGTGAGTGTTATTTGTTATAGCATGCTCACGAGCAAGATAATGTTGTCTCAACCAAAAAGAAAGCAGTAAAATACATTTAATATTGAAAGTCAAAACAAATAAAGAAATATTTAACAAGTTTGTGGGGGGGATGGGAAAATATTTTTTGTGGTGTGAGTTCATGCCGGCTTTGGCAATGACGATGGCGACAAGCATCTTGGCTAGACCCCCGTCCACTCCTCGGCAAATTATGTCTCCCTACTTTCTCTCAATCCTCCTCTCCCCCTTTTCTCCCATGACTGCTCTCTTTCGACACCCACACTCCTACTCCACCCATCCTTCACCCTATTTTCTCCTCCACCTGTCCTCAACCCCCTCCCCTCATCTTGAACCCCCTTCCTCTGAGTGGTAACAATGGGATGCAAGGTATACAAGAAGCACATCCTTCGGAAACTAAACCTCGCAATCACCCTCCAAGCCACTACAAAACACCATGTTCCCCTTCTTGCAATGGATAATAATAATTCTAAATCCTGATAAGCACCTCATATCTAAAGGATATGGGGAGATCCTTAAGCGCATCACGGAAACGTAAGGATCGCATCGTATGCAATAAGGAGCGACTAGTCGTACTACTTGCTCGATACAACAGAATTTAAAAAAATTTAATGTGATGGAACCACATGATCCAAGAACCTTTCTCAGATCATTTCATCTAGACCACAATAGGTACTAAGGTTATCTCTTGAAGCGTGGTTGCGATTGAGTCTCTAAACTAAGAGACCTCCCTTCTAAAGTCTGATTCGACGGAGGAGACACTTGCGAGCGCGTTGATGAGACGTGTCCTTCTCGCAATCCATGTTGACGATCCAAGCGACGAATCTCCTGATCTCGTCACGTGAGATCCGACATCTTCTTTAAGAGTGAGGCACACTGAAGGAGACAGAGATCCACGAGCAAATACTTCGACAGCATAATGACGATGTTGTGGCGATGGTGACTCTCTCTAAGGCTCCATGATGGACGACCACAAGAGAGAGAGGAAGAGAGTCTTGGCATGTAGACAGAGAGGGAGAGAGCATTAGTTTACGTTGTAAACTTGTAACTCGAAGAGTAAGGGGTGCCTTTTCTTATATAGGGTTTCGGGAGTCCATGGATCTCAATCCATGGACACCACACAATCAATGGTTGAGATTGATTTGTATCTCTTTGAAGGGCCATGATATTGTTATAAAAACACAACAATAATTGATTTAATTTAAGATAATATATATTGATAAATCAATATAATTAATTTTGAAATTAAATCATTTGATTGGTCTTGGAGATAATGAGAAGATTGATCACATTCTTTAAAGAAAAGGGGACGGCTACCCTTTTGAGATAGAATGGGTCTATCCCCTCAAAATATAATGAGATCTCGTTATCTCATAAGATATCATTATCTCATGATATCTCCATGATTTACAACAACATTTTTTGTAAATTATTTCACAAGATTAATTCGTAATTATCTTGTGAATATTGCAATCATTTCATTGGAAAAATGTGAATCACATTCACATCTTAAAATAAAATGTAAATTATATTTTCGATTAATTATCCAATATGAATCCAATTCACATCAATAATTAATTAACAAATATAAATCACAATATGCTCTCTCGGATATATTATGAATCACATTTATAATATATCTGATTAATATGGATAGTAATATCTACATTATTCATACCCACGATAATAAAATCACATTTAATCATCTTTGATATTTATTCTCTTATTCCCAAATAATATGAATCACATTCATATTATTCACATCTTTTATAATTATATCACATTTAATTATCCCAGACAACTCTCCTTATAATATGAATCAAATTCATATTATTCATGATAATTAAATAACATTTAATTATCAGTATCTCAATGCTCTGATAAATATATCAACAATGAAATTATATATGAACTCTTTCAAGGATAATGCGCTTTCTTTGCAGATACTTGGAGATAACGACATGGCGATTATATTGTTCCATGTACTGTGACTTGGATATTGAGATCACGTCTCAAATCTGGATCTTGCGGACCTCCCCTAGATGGTTGATTAAATCAAGATCACAAATCTAATCTTCTCATTACATCTGAATCACATTCACACCACTGTCCATAAGTTGGACTAAGATCAGGTTACTTCTCTATAAGAGGATTCACTAAAATCCAGACATATTTCATTACTCCCTCAGAATGGAAGCGTCATGGTTATACAATCATTTATGATTACATCACCCTCAGACATTCCTAATACCTGCGCATCCTGTATACTAGAAGACCCAGAACAAATTCGAAGTTTTAGAACTCTTTTAGACTGTATCCTTCAGGATTTTATCATTAAGGTTCTCATTCGATCATTGGGAGTCGGTATCGATCATATACTTTCCAAAAGCATATATCATACCTAGGTTTTGATCATATACTTTCCAAAAGTATATATTAAACCTTACAAATTCAGTCAAGCTTCCAAAGCGAGATGACCACACATGAAATTTGATTCTTCCTAATATCTCATGAGTGAGCTCATGCCTTCCGGTTCAGCAATGAACCTGTATGATCCCTTTGAGAGATCGTATTACTCATATGCTCTTGTATGCATGCCAACACGCTGGTGTATAGACCTTGGTTAGGTCATCAACCTATTGGTATGCCAAATGTGCATACTCAAACATATAGTAACACATCTGTCTCCGATCATAGGATGCATGCCTATATCGTGACAACATACGACATAGGTATTTGGTTATCTCGATCTCATTAAGTCAACTCTTTGACCTAACTAATCTGACACCTCCGAATCTCTATTCCCATGCAGAGGACCTGCATCAAGAGGTCGGTCAAATATCAGCCAAATGATAAAGGATTGCCATCTCCTACTCAGGCTGGAGATCATCTCTTAACAATCATTTGACGGTGCTTGATGAATCCTCAATCTAACTCTTTAGATATTCATCCAAGCACCAGCCTGTATGATTATATAATTGAATCAACACATGTATGATCATTAAGATGGCAACGGTACATAACCCTAATTATACTAAGGGACCTATATGCAAATTAGTTATTCTTCGTTTCAGATCAAGGAATGATATTTGCAATAACATTTATTGCTTAATGGCTCGCTGTCGGCTCGCATGTCCAACAATATCAAACATCATTCACCTCTCTTATTCCCCATTCACAAAATAAGAAGGGGACAAAGTCAAGAACAAATGGTCAACAACAAAAAAACTCAACCTAAACCCCACTCACCAAAGCCAACCCCCCAAACCCATGCCTAACATCGAACATCTCTGCCCAATGGTTGCATGATATCTTGAGTCCTCTTATCGACTCATCTATGATAATCTCATGCAGACGGGGTGGCCTAGATGCCTCATTTTAAGATTGTTCCATACCCATCTCCATTAGAAGGGGAAAATTCCCATGGAAATAACATGGTCCCCTCAACATGCCATATGTCCCCATGATGATGCCATCCCCCCTTTTTGGGATCCCTATCAAGTCCTAAAATTCAAACAAATACCTTGAACAACATCCAAGGAAACCATGGAGATAAGGCCACCCTTTCCCAAGAAACTCCCTATTATCCAACATATACTCCACACCAACCTTGCTTTTCCTACTAAACGCTTCAGCTCCCATGGAACATTTTGAAATGGTGGTGTGAATCGTATATATCAGAATGATACACCTTCATATCTTTTTCCTACCATTTCATTTAAAATTATAACTCGACATCAAATCAATAGCCTTACCCAAGATTTCATGGTATGCTTTAAGTGCCTTAGTTCGGGGCATCCCAAACAATCTTTCCTCTTCCCGATCATCTGATTCACATGTCATGGCACTGACCAGGTCACAAACAACTACCTGAAAATAAAGCCAATGTCCTCCTCTCACCTTGAACAAAACCCTAAAGAATCTCAGAAAAGAAAGCAAAGATCTTCCCTAATCATGTCTTGCTAGGACTATGTCCCCAAGGGCTTCATTGCACACATCTCCACTACTGATTGTCACACCTCTCCATCGATCTCCCAAGATCCTAGTTCCTAGGCATGTACAATCAATTCTCCTAGGATGGTGGGTAGAGGTGTGTATAGAGTCCCTTCTCTCAAAGAGTCAGCTTCATTGCTGTGTCATCGCTAAATTCTCCAGGGACATACCCACTCTTAAATGGGCCAAGGACTTATTGATAGATATGTTTGAAGAGGATGCTTTCCATTACTATTAGAAGATAACTAAACACCAAATGGTGCTTGAGGTCACCAACAAAAAAATCTACATAAGCCTTGTAGACTCCTCCGTTACCTCCCTTGATGAGGTCACAATTTGGTTCTACCATTGTTCTTCATCCTTCGGGGTAGAAAGGATTGAATAAACAATTCATATTGGTTTCTCGTTATTGGACTCCTCCATACACCACCGTTACCCATATATCCTCAACAACTTTGTAAAGAAATTTGGAAAGCTCCTCACATATAATGTTCTCCCCATTTCTGAAGATTGTGACGAAGCCTTGATGGTCAAGCTTTTGGTAGACATTCCAAAGATCCAAGCAATGACAAAGGTATTGAAGTCATCATGGGGGATGGGGTCTTTGAGTTCACCTTCCACCCGCTGAACAACTACTTGGAGGTAGTATTCATCCATTACGATAGCCCTTCCTTTGTGAACACCACTGATCATGGAATTGTCACCAGCTCCCTTCGATTTGTGCCCTGACTCAACATGGGTCAAAGGAAACATCGTTCCTCTACCATTTCCCTCCCATCACAGCTTCTCATCACATGTAAGCCTCAATTTTGCTTGAAACCTCAATCCCGAATCCGCAGAAAATACCATCTTGTGCCTTAAGAGCATGGACACAAAACTCGACGATAGCAATCTCAAGCATGTCACGTGGCTACCATTGAAGAAAGCCAAAGAAAGAATGAGACAACCCTATCCATCACACCCTTGGTTGGAACAACCATGCAGCCCAAAGCCCTATCCGATGCCCATCCCGATGGCCATCGGGGTGTAAGTCCAAGTTCCTGCACTCCAAAGAAGGATCCCAAATCTCCTCAATTAGGCACCTCTCCATCTCGGTTATTTGCATTTGTTGTTTCCTCTGTGATGAAATTTTTACCTTAGTTCGTACTTTAATACATATTTTCGACATGCCTAATACTTTCAAACTCTTGAGAGAAACACTACCTCATCTATTGTTTTCATTCCACTAATGTGAGCAAAATTTGTTTTCCATCGATAACATCTGGAGTTCTAAAGTACTTTCAATCTAAACACCATTTCATTTAGACTATCCTAGAGATTCCCCACTCCGATATATGGATCTTAATATTCTTTCGTGGAATATCTGGGGTCTTGGTGGCCCATGGAAAGATGTAAGGATTAAAATTTTGAGAAAGAAACTTTAATTAAACCTAATCAGTTTTCAGGAAATCAGGATTCCTGAATTTGATTATAAAAAAGATTCCCTTCCCTTGACCACTTCTGTTGGCTTTCAAATCTTGTATGCAAATCATGGGTGTTCTTTCAAGATAGAACCCCTAACTTTCTGCTAATTGATTGTATCGGCTCTGATTTCTACATGATTATAAAACTCTGCCATCTGGTGAGTAATGTTGACATATCCTTTGTCAACGTCTACGCCCCCACCCCTCACACTAATGAGAAGGATGCATTTCTATCCGCATTCTTTATGCTCAAAAACATATAGGGAAACTTGGTTGTGGCTGGCAACTTTAACATCACATGCTTTCCTACTGAATCCTCTAAAGAAGTTATAAACTTCGCATCATTGAAACATGAAAAATAACAGACTATTTACAAAATATTGAGCACTCATCATATGAACTTGCAATTTCAACACAACAAAATTTTTATACTTTGCAAAACCATTAACTTAAGGAAACTATTTTCTAATATGGTTTCTTGTATTCTAATAAGAGACTCATCATCGTGCCTATGAGAAAAGCAATCATAGATCTGACTTGGTTCCGGAAATTTCTTCATTTAGAAACTCATGCTTCAAGAGATAACCTTGATGTCGACTTCTTGAACTTGTATGTGCAAGGATAATCAAGCTCCTGATTTCATCGTACGAAATCAATCCTTCTTCACATATGAGGGGCATGGAGAAGATGGCAATATTTTCTTCCAAAAGGCCATGCTAATGGAGAGAAGAGGAGAGGCTTGAAGGGTGGACATGTAGGGCTTTAAGAGTAGACGTGTATGAGAATCAAAATTCCCAAGACTCTTCTCTTCTTCAATTGTGAAGGTAAGAGAATAATGGGAGGAATAAACATGCTCTTGAAAGAGAGGCTTTGCATTCTCTTAGGGATGGTGGTCATCTTTGAGGAATCTTCTCCTCGTGGTAGACGTCCACCCTTTAGTCCCTTAGATGGTGGATCAATTATTATGATTAAGAACTCATTCAAGAATAAATATGACTTGAATTATCTCTTTTTAATTACAAATTAAACAAAGCAATAATCTCAACAACTATTAGGATCATGGTGGATGTCTATGCTTCTCTAAGCATGGGCGTCCACCTTGTCCTAAAAGTTATTGAATTATCATCATGATAATCTAATTATCATAGTTGGTAATTTTTGAGAGAACCCTCGCAACTTATGAATCCTAACCATAAATTCCAAACAAAAATGTGAACTTAATTTACAATTAAATTCCATTGTGAATCACATTCATATAAATACATTGAGATAACTATATGAATCAAATTCATATAAATATTAATTATTATGAATCATTATTCATATTAATTAATTAATTATATTTGTGAATCATATTAAAAAATACCATTTGATTATGAAAATTAAAAGTATTGTCTCAATATTGACAGTACACAATAAAAGTCCTAATCAAATTAGAGCTCGTGAGATACAACTGTAGAAACTTGGAGATAATGTCGGGGAGATCATACTATCCACGTATAATGACTTCGAATTCGGATAACTATAAAATTTCAAGCTTTATACCACTTTTAGTGATATATAATACATTCCTATCTTTGAGTTCGAGTTGAAATGATGCGAACTCAACGAAAAGCATCACACTCCACAAGAGCTAGAGAATGTATCAATGAGCTGAACCTAAATTCCATGACAAATTATAATCAACATCCAAACCTTTTGGAGATTAGAAATGAGCTTATGGAGTATGTTTATCTCCATTTCCATTGCCATTTCACTTTCCAACATTTAGATATTGAAATTGGAATTGGATATTGGAGTCCAATGAAATGAGACTTTATCCAACTGATTCTCATATTATTAAGATAATCAATAGAGTTACTAAAATCCATCGTGTTTTGTCATTCTCTCGAAATGAAGGTGGCATGATAGGTGACTTACAAAGATAGAGTTAACTCTGAGTATTCCCAATACTCATTCACCCTTCATACATGAAGACTTTGATATATCAGAAGTTCAAACCCTAGTTTGATTGTCTTATTCAGAACATACAAATAGTTTCTCATTCAATAATTGGATGACAATATTACTCATATAATTTCAAAAACATACATTAATATCTTTAATTGGTTCTTATTTCATAAATAAGATGACCATGCATAAAATTCATTATGACCTCAAATTATCTCATGAGTAAGCTATGTCTTGTAGATCATCAAGTATGAAACTGCATGATTTGTTTGAGAGATCATACTTCTCATACATCTCCATATCGTTGGTATATGGAACTTGGGTAGGCCTTTAACCTATTGGTCTCTCTAATTTCTACATTTAGGCATATTGATGTATATTTGTATGTGGTCAAAGGATATGTGCCTGATCGTGACAATTATCATTCATGTCTTAGTTTATCTTAACCTCATCAAGTCAACTATTTGACTTAACTACTCCAACACATCAGAATCATTATTCCTATGTAGAGTATATGCATCAAGACATCAGTCACAAACTAGAATTTAGAGAAAGATTGTCCTCTCTTTCTTAGACTGAATATCTTTATTGAATATTCACGATTTTCAATATGACCATGGTACACAACTCTAATTGTACAGAGAGAACTTAATATTAAGTGCATTCATAAACATTCATTTAAGATGGATATGATAAAATAATAAATTTTTTTTATTAATGAGTCTCTAAAGGCTTACAAGTCCAACATCCTCATCCACCGAGCCCACTACTTCCTAATCTCATAAATTTTATAAATGGTACTGACTTCGAACTCTTTGGCCTCCGCGTCCCTGATGCATCCTACGCTTGGATTGATACCTACCAAAACATATGTGAGGTCCCATATCATATCCTAACCTGCCCCTACTTATTAGAAATATACCTTATATCCGAAGTGCAAGCCCTACCTAAAACCTTCTTGGACCACAAACCAATCTTTGCCTCCCTGACTACATTAAAACCTTTATGACCATCCTTTAAAATGGAAGGTTTCTGGTTGCATAAACCCACCTTCAAAACCCCCATCCCATTCTCTTGGTAGAAACTTTGATTAGGGATCAATCTCTTTCATCTGTGGCATCTCAAAGTCAAAATATCAAAATATGATATCATCGATAGGAAGAAAGATTATATAAAACCATTCATTGAATCCTCCAAAAAAATCTTAGTGAGATTCAAATGCTAGAAGCTTCACTTATAAATGGTTACCAGACCTCTGAAATCTCCATCAAATTTTGTGTTTTACACAAGGAACTTGAGGTATAATGGATGACTAATTCCGCGCAAGATCAATTGCTAAGGTTAGATGGATACAAGAGGGAGATCGAAAAACAAAATATCTACAAGCTGTGGCTTTGGCTCGCAAGAACAAAAATAACATTCTCTCTCTTACAGACCAAATGGGTATGGCACATACTAATGGGGACGGCATTGCGACTACCATTTACCAACAACTATATTCCGACCACCAACATAATCTTTTTCTTTCTTTCATCCTTGGTCCTAAATTTGTGGGAAAACTCATCGATCCAAGGATCTGGTGAAACCAATTACTGAGGAAGATGCATTCATTGTGATTAGAAATTTCAAATCCCTCAACGAATTGGCCTTAATGGGTGCATCCTAGAATACTTGAAGAAGTATTGGTCGATTAGCAAAGAGGATTGTGCAACATAATTATCAAACAGAATACTTCAAGAAGTATCCCACCTAGCTCTCACCAATTACCCACCTAGATTCATGGTTTGTGTAAATGCCTTCGTTTGCACTATGTCCATCTCTGTCAAGGTTAACAACATTATATCGTGGTTTTTTAAACCTACTTGTGATGTTATGCAAAGCAGCTCACTCTCTCCTTTACTATTCATCAACATCATGAAATTCTTAGATGGGATGCTTCAAAACCTCGTAAACAATGGTCTTATTGAAATTTATAAGGTTCCTAGAGAAGAATGCTTCATATCCCATATGCTTTTTTCCAATGGCATCCTAATATTCTTTAAATTTGATGAACATGCCTTTAAGTGTCTCAACTTCATTAATTTTCTTTGAGCTCTCGGGCCTCCAATCTAATCAGAACAAATTCACCTTCCTCTCACTAAACCTATCCACTTAGAAGAGGGAAGCTGTCTGTAATACCTTTCATTTCAAACATGAAGACTTCCCAATTATCTATCTTGGGATCCCCCTCTCACCAAAGAATCTGCTGAGAGTGGATTGGTTGCCTCTTGTCAAAAATATTGAGAGGAAAATTCTGTGGTGGAATAACATGATGCTCTCCTTATCGTCACGTATATCCCAACCAAACTCCTCCCATACCCCTTAATCAACTTCCTAATGGCTTCTCTTGTGATCCCCAAACAAACCATTCTAGGAATAGATAAAATTCGGGGAGGCTTCCTCTAGAATGGCCCCACTGAGGAAAACATACATGAAACCCGTTGGGAGGTTATTTTTAGACCCAAAACAAATGGTAGTTGTGATATCCATAATTTGGGATCTTTTAATTGGTCTATGCCTTCAAAATCTGGGGTCAGGACCATGGAAAATCCTAACTCCCTATTTGGTAGAATTGTGAGGGGTTGCTACCATGATGGCCAACCATCCCAATAGGGGAATCAACTAACCCTCATGACTTATCTTGTTGATGATAATTTATGGGTGGCTCATCGATGATATGAAATGTTACTTCTTGTTATATGGGTTCTGGGCTCCGTACTCGCCTCTGGGTGACATCGTCGATGTTAACTCCCCATTGTCACAACTCCTCCCATCTCTGTGGCCCGAATCGAAGAACAAACATCTACCCTTGTAGCACGATACACTCGTGGCTAAACATAATTGTCTTAAAGCTATATCCCGTTTATCATCCAACCCACATGATATACGCATTCTCGAGAACTTCCTACTAAACCACATTTCTCTCCTTCATTTACCGATCTTCTTTATATCCTTGGAATAAAGGCATTCCCACATCTAAGAAAAACATCTATACCACCCTCAGTCATGGTGGCATGGGACTGAAACAAAACATGAACTTTTGGGAAAAGCCCTTTCATCCTTGGGTATTACTTTTCCTATGGTCCCTATGCCATAACAAATTATGTGTCTAGGACTGACCATTGGTACCAAATATCTTAACCATGAATGCTTGTACTTTATACCTTGCTGATCTTGAATTTGTACATCATATATTCTTCAAATGCCGTTACACCCTCAAAATCCTAACCACACTGAATATTTATATTTTTTGGAGATTCAAAGAATTTTTCTTATTCCACAATTCATGTTTGTACCCTCAACAACAAACCACAACATTCTTCTAGTTCTCCACCTCCATTTACCCTTCACCACTTGTGCTCTCATTGTTGATTCACGACAACACGTTCTTTATTTTATTTTCTCTATGACGACGAGGGCCAACAGACATTCAACGATGTTCTATTGCTATCATGGGAGGCAGTAGTCAACTAGGGGTAATTGAATCTGGGAGCCAGGCCGCCATCAAGCTCATGCATAGGAGAGGCAGAATCTAACTTTGCAACAATGTCTTCATACGTGCCTTTATTTACCTATTGGCACTTTGCAACTAAGATTTCTTTGTTTTATTTTGATCACAATTTCTTGCCTATATAAATTAAAAAAACCATAAAACTAGTACATAGACTACTATCATTTTTCCAACATTGTAAAGTCAGATCCGCAAGTTTTCTATCTATTGTTTGTTATCGTCTTTGTTAATTAAACATGTGCTAAAGATGGATCCTAGAGCAATGATGGGCATGGAAGATACTGCTAGTTTTAGACCTGAAAATTTTGTAGGTTTACATTTCCGTAGATGGCAACAAAAAATTTCATTTTTGATCACTACATTGGGATGGGTCTCTGCTATAACTCCTCATGTGGAACTTCAATCTCCTATCAATCTTATAGACCATGTCAATTCCATTCTTACTTCTTTATTCGCAACAGATTCCACTTACAATGGTCCACTTGCTTATTCTACCTCGTCTCATCTTAAAATACCAAAGAAATAGATCACCTTTGTCATGGTAGGATTCTTTCTGGATTATTCCGATGAGTTTTATGACATCTACCATGTACACCCTATTGTTCCTGAGCTTTAAAAGCTTTTAGATGATAAGTTTGGTATGCAAGATGCGAGCTTGGAATGATATGCTTTTATATAATGACTTGACTATAAGATGGTAGAAAATAAGCATGTCTCCGCACAAGTTCATGAATGTCAAAACGTTGTCTATTGCTAGTGGCTACAAGCTTCAAGAGAATGCGCAAGCAACAACTCTAATCGAAAAACTCTCCTCTTCTTGGTAAGACTTTGCAAAAAAGATACCCCGTAAATTCCACATCAAATCCAAACAACCTTTCAAGAAAGGAAATCAACCTTATCAAAATAATAATAATGATTCTAAGGACCAATGTATCTACTATGCATATGGCAAGATGGTCACTTTGCAAATGTATGCAAGAACCGGAAGGGACAAAAGAAGAAATCTCCTAAGAATACTGAAGTTAATATGATTTCTGTGGGGGTCGACGCTTCTGAAAGGTTAGAAATCAACTCTGTTATTCTTAGCGTTAGTTATCACTCACAGGATAATTGATGGTTAGATTTGGAGCAGCATCTGACATCTGTCATGATCTCTCTTCCTTTTCCACCTATCAGGCCAATAGCAACCATGTCTTCTCTTGGGGTAATTATGTCTCTGTAAAACACATTATAGGATTTGGACATGTGGACTTGAAGCTCACATCAAATATTGAAGTTACATGATGTTTTGCATGTTCTTGATTTAAAGAATAACCTTATCAGTGAAGTTTTACTCATGTCTTCTGGTTACTCCTTATTGAGTCAAGGTAATAAAGTTGTATTCTCTCATTTTGATTTCTATATAGGTGTCGACTACACTTGTAGTGATCTTATCAAGCTTAGTGTTGAGCCTTGTAATGGTTCTTCCTATATTAAAGAGAATTACATTAAGGATCTTTCTATTACTGTGTCATCCGATGTTTGACATGATCGCTTAGGACATATGAACAAAAATACAATGAAGCACATGGTTTACATGGACCTAATTCCCAAAACTGATTTATCGAATAATGATAGATGCTAAATTTGGGTGCAAGCTAAATTGTCTAAGAAACCTTTTAGATGAATAGAAAGAAACTCCATATTACTTGAGCTTGTTCATACTTATGTATGTGGTCTAAACCATGTTCTTACTCGTGATAATATGTGCTACTTTGTGACCTTTATCAATGACTTTTCCAAGTACTCTTATGTTTATTTGCTAAGATCTAAAGATGAGAAAATAGAAAAGTTTAAAGTCTAGAAAGTTCAAGTAGAAAATCAAATTGATTAGATCTAATAGAGGATGTGAGTATACTTCAAATGAACTAAACCAGCTCTGTAAGGAACATGACCTTATACATGAAACCACTACCCCATATAACTCTCAATCTAATGGTGTGGCCGAATGGAAGAACATGACTATAATCGATATGGTTAATGCCATATTACTTGAATCCGGTCTTAACCAACGATTATGGGGGAGGCTCTCTTAACCGCAAACTATATGCTTAACCGTATCCCTTTTAAGCACATAGATAAAACTCCTTATGAACTTTGATTAAAAAGGAAACCTGCTTTAAAGCACCTTAAAGTATGGGGATGCTTGGACAAAGTCAAGATCCCTAAAATAAGTAGAGAAAGTTAGGTCCCAAAACCGTGGATTCTATTTTTATAGGGTATGTAGAAAATAGTAATGCCAATAGATTTCTAGTTATAAAATCTGATATCCTAGAAATTAAGATCAATTCCATACCAGATACAAGTTGGTGACGGAACTTCACTCAGAAAACCTTAAATCCCCTAAAGATATAACTCAAATTATTGAAGAAGCAGAACCCTTAAACCAAGAAATTGTTAAGCCTCCTAATGACCTAGATCGAGGTAAAAGGGCTAGAGTGGCTAAGAACTTTTGTCATGATTTCTGCACTCTCTTAATAGAAGAAGACCCCAAGACATATGATAAAGCTATGAAATACATATATCATAGTTTCTTGAAGAAATAAACTGATAATGAGATAGAATCCATCATAAACTACCACACTAGATTTCTAACCGACCTTCCCACGGGATACAAGACTATTAGATGTAAATGGGTTTTCGGAAAGAAGTTGGGGGCAGATGGTTCCATAGATAAGTTTAAAACTAGGCTCGTAGCCAAAGGTTACAAACATAAGGAAGGTGTTGATTACTTTTACACCGATGCTCCCGTAACAAAAATTACCTCTGTCTGTGTTCTTATCATTTTAGTTGTGATCCACAATCATGAAATCCATCAAATGGATGTCAAAACAACCTTCCTAAATGGTGACCTTGAGGAAGAGATTTATATGGATCAACCTGAAGGGCTTGTAGTCTTTGGACAAGAACACAAGGTTTGTAGATTAGGAAAATCTTTATATGATCTAAAACAAACACCTAAGCAATGGAATGATAAAATTGATAAAACTATTTTAACTGCTAGCTTCACGGCTAATGAATCCGATAGATGTATTTATTCTAAATGTTCTGTGAATTGTATTGTAGTCAAGTCATTGTATGTTGATGATATTTTAATCTTTAGATCAAATTCAGTTACTATTTAATAACAGGGGATTTTCCATCGGTCTAGCGTTCTACACAGGGCGGGAGCGCAGTCGCTGCGGCGACCGATAAAAGATCCCAAATCAATCAACAATTAACCCACAATATATATATAAAGCAATGAATAGCAAAAATGTGGATTTAAAATTTATTATAACTCTACATGCAAATGTGTGTAGGTGTAAGCACAAGTAGAGGTCGAACACTGGGAGAAATGATTGGGAGCAAAGTAAATGCACAACATTATTCAATTCTTATCTTGTCCATGTTATTATTTTTGTGGGTTTTTAATTTTATATTTTTTATTTGAATTTTGGTTTTATAATTTTTATTTGATTTTTAATTTTCTAATTTTATATTTTCTTTTTATATTTTCATTTTTTATATTTTCTTTTTCTATAAATAAAAATAATATAGACTATATAAGGCTTTATTTACATAATACTTAGAAATATATATTTATAAATGCTATTAAATATAAATAAAATTTATAACATAAATTATTTGTGGTTTTAAATTTTTTTCTAATGTTTTTTTGTATTTTTCTAAGATTTTTTGCTAATTTTAATGTATTTTTAAAGTCAAAATATCCCAAATATGGGATTAATTAAATACCCGAAATTAATTTGGGTTTCAAAAATAATAAATAAGTCCCAAAATTATCCAAAGTAGTTTTAATATGTAAATACTTATGTATAGATAATTATTGGATAAACAAACACATTTTTGGGATTTTTATTGAATTTTTATATTTTTTGTTCGATTTTGGAGCTTTCTATTTTTTTAATTTCCTTTTATTATTTTCAGGGGTTTTTCACTTCTGGACTCAATAAAGATCAAAATATAACACATATAATTTTTCTGGAATTTTTCAAAAAGTTTTTATATTTTTTCGGTATTTTTCAAATTAGACAGGGATTATTTTGGCTCCATTTTAATTTTAATAAATACATAAATGCTCAAAACTGCAAAAGCGACATGTGGTGTGAAAGTACACTTCACGGGGCACCTAACCCTATTTTTGGAGAATTTTTGGAGCTCAGTAGCTATTTTTAATACTTATATTAAAGTCACAAAAATAAAAAGGCCTAGCAGGGGCAAAAATGCAATTAAAATAAATCCAGGGGCAACATTGTAATTTACAACGCAGAATAAATATTCATTTAAAGTTCTGGAGTTATTTTACAATACTAAAAAATGCTAGAGACCTATGTGCAAAATTGTCGGCGCCACGTGAGGACTGCACGTGATGCTGATAGGGACCAAAATGTAAATACTAAAAATCCAAGGGCTTAAAAGTAAAAAGTCCAATTTATTTACAACATAATATTTTTTTTACAATACTAAAAATTAAATACAAAAAAGTCAGGGGCAAGATTTGCAATTTACCCCTTAATAACGGCGATCGGACGATGTCGGAGAATTTACTTGACACGTGGCAGTCATCTGACAGCTGATACCGATTCGTTGCTGGACGGCGTTGATTAGATCACAGATCATGATCGGAGGTGAAGACACGACATTTTCCAATGGTTGATGATCGATCTGGGACCGCCTTCTTCATCCGACGACGGAGAAGTGAGGAGGAAGAAAAGGGAAGAAGGCCAGAGCGGCTGAACTTCCCCGCCTTCGATCTCCCTTCCCAGGCGTCCTTCGAGGCTCCAAGTGGTCTCGAACGATTCCTGGCAGGTGGCTCTAGCTGCTGGAGGTCTCGGATCAGGCAGAGGCACGTTGGAGCGCCACCACGAGGTCGGAGGAGATATGGGGCTCTAGGTACCTCCAGCAACTTCTGATTTCGACTCCTGGAGCTTCTTTACGCTACTAACCTGCACAGAAAGGGACACATGGCTCGAGGGGGGTCCCTCGACCAAAGATGAAGCTATGTTAGCACGGAAAACGAGTGGTAACTATTGAACACGAAAATTTTAAGGATCGGATAATTAATGGTAAACAAGTGTTGTCGTTGCTATCCCCAAAAAACCCATGATAAATAAACAATTTTTTATTTTGCTACTTATTAACCAGTATAGCGGACATGATCGAACTCAGGGAGGCTACAAATCTCGAGGGTTATTCAGTTAATCAAAAATATATTAAGAGAAAACAGGAATCTCAAAGGACAACTATCCTCGGTTTTTGTGATTTTTTTATCTTTTTATTTTTTTCTATTTTTTTTTATATTTTCTGATTTTCAATTTTTTTTTGAGATTTTGATTTTGCAATTTTTTTAATTTTCAAAAATAACACGAAGTAATATTCATAAGATCAACAATACGCACACCAACTCTTTTTGTAAATTTTTTAATTTATCAAAAATGCTCAGAAAAATCCAGAGAAAAAATTTTTTTGTTTTAAAAGTTTTGAAATGTTTTCAGAGAATTTTTGTGGAATTTTCGGATGTTTTTGTATTTTTCTAAAAATCAAACAGTGAGAAAATGCGAAAATGTGCACAACTTGGAGTAATTTACAACTTAAAAATATTTTAAGTGCCCAAAATCCTGGAATTATTTTTAAGATAAACTAGAAGCCATTATGTACAAACATGACTGAATTCACTTTTTTTGGATTTTTGTAGAATTTTCTATGTTTTTAGAAGATTTTTAATGTTTTTCAATTTTTTGGGGTTTTATAAAGAAATAATGCGTGAAATCTAGTCAGAAATTAAAAGATAATGAAATAAAACTACTTTATTTTTTTGGAATTTTTGGAACAATATTTGAATTTTTATGAATTTTGGTATTTCAAACATGAAAAAATGACATGTTTTTTATTTTTTAATAATCATAATGAAATCAAAATGCAATGGAAATTTTATGCTAGATAGATATGCACATCAGGAGCACAGCATAATTTTCTCAGAGTTTTTGAGCAATAAAATCTATCTATTCCAACGAAAATATCATGCACATTTAAAGTCTAGATAGCAGGGGCTGAAATGTAAATCTTTCAAGTTTAAGTATCAGAATATAACAATAAATAGATGCAGGGGAAACTTTGTAAATTACCCAAGAGACACGTGCTCTGCACGTGATTTGTTCTGGCAAGGGCGTAGTTGTAATTTCAAAAACATCTGGAGGTGTGAACGTAATTTTCTCAAAATTTTAACGGAAGCCCTAGTTCCTTCTTCTTCTTTCGTTCAAATGAGGGCAAGGGGCACCACAGGGGTGCCGCCCCTCTTCTTCTCTCTTCTCACGCTGGTAGGCCAAGGGAGGCGTGATGGCACCAACGGCTGAAGGGGGTGCCGCAAATGGTGGTCCACACGGGGGGGGGGGGGGGGGTTGCACGGCGACGCTGCCATCGCGGTTGGAGGTGCAGCCTCCGCGACTGGACTCGGCAGCGACTAGCAGCGGCATGCACGGTAGATGGGAAGGCGACTGGCAATGAAGGAGTGCCGCAACAGTGGGCGAGCCGTGCGGTGGCTGTTCGCGGGTCACGGCCTCACGCAGCAGTGCACGTGCGGAGGCGCGACAGTTCAAGGCGACGGCGATGGAGGGCTGGCCAGGAGGAAGGGGGCGACGATGCCTGGAGGGTGGCCGCCCCCCTGTCTTTATATATATATATATTTGTAATTGCAATGTAAACTGTAAAAAAACTTTATTTTTTTTATTATTTAAATCCAAAAAATAGAGAAAAAAGAAGAAAAACAAATAGGATAAAGAATTTTTTTTATTATTTTTTTTATTTTTTATGTGACCCCGCAAAACAAACGTTGGAGGATAAAGAAAACAAATAGCTCCTTTTTTATTATTTTTTTATTTACAAATCAGAAAAATGAATGGAGATTCGACGAAGATGAGGGATTCGAATCCGATCTCCGACCACCGTACGTGACCGGAGTTGAGAGATCGTGGACGATAGAAATAGAATGCGTGGATATCGAGAAAGTGAGATGAAAAATCGAGTCGGTGATGGAATAAATCGTGGCGGATTTTGAGATCTAGATGAACAACAAAATGATAATGAGATAAAAAAACGAGAACAAACTACTATTAATTTAGATAAAAAGAAGAAGACAAATGTGGATCTCACATAAGGAGCGAAAAAGGACCATGATCGCCTCGACAAGGCTGACTCGCTGCCACCAGACGACTTGGAGACTAGGCAACTTTCTCGACGAAATATCGGGCTCTTCTCTCTAAAGATTGATCAAGTTGAAATGAGAGAGAAGGAGCCATATAAAAAAAGATAGAATGAAATTTGAATTTTTGAATTTTTTTTGGATAAAGAGAGATGAAAATTGAAATTAATTTTTGATTTTTTGGTGGAAGAGATAAGAGAGATGAAATGAGATAAAATAAAAGAGATAAAACTATTTACAAAATTATCTATTTTTTTCATTTTCGTCACTTATTTATTTGAATTAAAAATTCTTATATTTTTATTTTTTTATGGAGGTTAATTAAAAATAACAACTTTATACATATACTATATACATATATGACATTATATACAAGGGTAGATAAGGAAATTAGCCTTTTTTATTTTAAGAATTTTATATTTTATATTTTTTTATTTTAAATAATTAGTAAAAAATAATTTACAAATATACAAATACAATATGCACAAAATACATGGGAAACTTGCACAAACCACCCCGAAAAGCCAACTTTTTACTCGTAACTCCAAAAATCATGGAATCACAGCCATTTCGAAGATAATTTATATTAGAATCCAATGGAAGTGATATTAATTCAATTTGAATTCATATGCAGCTGGAATTGATCTTTCAATTAGTGCTTAGTGGTTTTTTCCAAGTGTGGCTACTTTTATTCTGTACATGATTTAATTGTCCAATTATTTTTATTAATTAGAACACATTTTTATTTACAACTTTAATTTTGAAAGTTATTTGATTTGAGTTCAATTAAGGTACAAATAAATTAGTGTCAGTTTTATACATATATATACAAAATAAGTGAGAAGTATTTACAACAACACACATATATGTTTTTTTATTTTTTGCTTAAGGGCCCTTATCTCCCCCTACTTTATTCCTGATCGATCAGGTCAAGTCTTGACCTTCTCTCGGGGTTTGGGTCAGCCTGTATACAGTCTTCCCCTTTTTATTTTCTTTTCTTTAATTTTCCTTTCTTTCTTTCTTTATTTATTTTAGGTTAAAATTAGTAAGAAATGTACAATATTTACACACAGATGCAAGTTATTAACAATATGGAGTTAGTGTTTTATGCAGCTATTTTATAAGGGATTTTAAGCTAAAATAAATGAATAAAGATGACGAATCACAGATTCATCATCCCCCTATGCTTTACCATTGCTAGTCCCTTAGCAAACACTTATTTGAAAGAATAAGTGAAGAAAAAAAAGAAAGAGAAAGGGAAAATAAAGAAAGTAGGAAAATATTGAGTATTAAACTTATCTTCATAAAATTGTAGCTTGGAGCTCCGTCAGACCTTTGGATTATTAGTGTGTCGGAACTTCTGTGAGACTTAGAATTTTAAAATCAACAACCTTCAAGTTCTACACATCATTATCATAGTTTCGGCTCAGAAGTCATCTTAGATCAATCCTTTTCCCAAAACACACCCTATGAACATTGAACAATCGACTCATGTGTGTGAAAGGTTTTAGCTCCTCCCATCCAGAATGTTGGACTACCATGCAAATCTCCTCTCTAGTAACTCATCCTCGGGGAGTCATGTATTTTCTTCTAAGGTCTATCGCGCTGTGTTCACAATCGAATTGGGGGAGAAGTTAGAAGAAGGAGAAAAGAACTGGAGGGTGGCCAGTGTAGTCACCTCTCCTTGTGGAGCTGGCCAGTGTAGCCGAGTCTCCACCAAGATCTGCAGGTTTTCTTGAAGCTTGGACCTCTTTGGTCAGATATTTATTTGCTAGTGGCTTCTTTGTATTTAGATTTTTGGTGGTTCTGCTTGGATCTTATTGTGCACCTACAAATATAGAATCTTTTTGTTTCCGTACATTTTTTGTGGTCTTACAAAAAATTGTGCCCAGTCGTCCATCTCTTTTCCAAAGCTTTATTTCAACCCGTACTCCGGTATTTAGATTTCCACGCTACCAGAAAAGAAACTCACACGGTCTTCCAACATCCCATCTGAGTTGAGCTAAGTGTATAGTGCGAGAGTACAAATTGATTCCCTATTCTAGAGTTATGCCAAGAACGAAGAGACCAGGTTAGACACTAACAGTCAAACGTTGCACATTGTCATGTGGAACTTAAAGAATTAATTCAAAGATCTGAAGCTTCTAAAATCCTATTTCTCGGTAAAGTTCCTCTGAGAATTAGATGGATTAAGGTCCAACTAAGCTCCATTCTTCAATTTTATTCCAGGCATAATTTAAATGTCAATACTATCCTGAAAAATGCACATGCAAATGCAAGAAAATATGAACAATGCAATGCAAAGATTTTTTTTTGAAAAGAAATGATGCATATGTGAAAAGAACATTTTTTTAAATAATTTTCAAATTTTGAACTTTTTATGGATTTTTGGAGGAAAAATGCAGATGTGAAAGAAAGGTTTTTTTTAATTATGCAAATTTTTATAGATTTTCGGTTTTGTAGTTTTTTTAAAGGAAAAAGGGTTAGTAAAATATATACAATTATATACATTTTTTTGGTTTTTTTCTTTGTTTTGTTTGTTGTTTTTTTGTTTTTTTTGTTGTTTTTTGTTTTTTTTGTTTATTTTTTTGTTTTGTTTTTTTTTGTTTATTTTTTTAACACACATGGATTTTACAAAATTATACATGTAACCACCCAAATAAACGTATCTAAAGTACGAGTTATGTCTAAAGTATATATACAATATATACGACACCCCCTATACTTAGCTCGAACTATGTCCTCATAGTGATCAAAGAGCGAAAAAGGAAGACATAACTTGTGCTAAGTATAGAAAAGTGAAAGAACTCCTATGCTACAACGAATCAAATAAAAGATAAAAAGAAGAGAAGTTGGTGATCCCCCTTATACTTAGGATCAAGTAATCCTAAGTATAGTGGAGTGTACAAAAGAGGAAAACCGATGAGGAGAATGTACAAACTCAAAATTAAAAAGACACGATATGAACAACAACACCCACCTATACTTAGGGTAGAGTATCCCTAAGTATATGCTACAACAAGAGTGATGAACATGATGAATATGAACAACACAAGTCGTTCACCCCGTATACTTAAGATAAAGCACATCCTAAGTATAACATATATACAAACACACACGGAAAAGGGGTGAAAGATAAAACAGAAGAAAGAGTAAAATGAAAGGATATACAAGAGGAGTGGATGATTATGTATCAGATGTAGAAGATGGAATGAAAAGATCGTCATCATATGATACCACAGATATCGAATCGACAATGGACAGGAATGTATCATGATCTAGATATGACTTCAGCAACTGTCTGTTCACAACAAATGGTTATGCATCAGATGACAAACCATATATGACAATACTCCCATTGCCACGCACAACTCTCACGATGAACGGTCCTGACCACTTGCTTTTCAATTTTCCTGGAAACCTTAGCATCAAATAACCAAACTTCCTGATCAAGGAAGAAAGTCTTTCTTCGAATGTGTTTATCATTCCAGCGCTTGACTTTCTCCTTATACATAAGTGAGTTATCGTATGCAAAGTCTCGGAATTCCAGTAACTTGTTCAAATCCAACTTCCTGTTCTTTCCTGCCTTCTCATAGTCTAAATTGCATACACGTAGTGCCCATAAAGATATGTGAATTAATTCCACCAGCAGGTGGCAAGGCTTTCCGTACACCAATCTGTAGGGAGAAATACCCAAAGGAGACTTGTATGCCATCCGATAAGCCCATAGAACTGAGTCAAGCATCTGGGACCAGTTCTTCCTATCTGGACGTACAAGTTTTTGCAATATCGTCTTGATCTCCCTATTTGAAATTTCTGTCATGCCATTAGTCTGAGGGTGGTAAGGAGACACAACTCTGTGCTCAATGGAGTACTCCTTCACAAGCTTCTTTACTTATCTATTAATGAAATGGCTTCCCCCATCTGAAATCAGTATTTTGGGAATACCGAACCGCACAATAATATGGTCCTTGAGAAAGGAACACACTGTACGACTATCTGTGGCTCGGGTGGTGATATCCTCCACCCATCGACTAACATAATTCACGGCGAGCAGGATGTACTGAAATCCTTGACTGACAGGAAATGGGCCCATGAAGTCTATGCCCCAAGCATCAAAAACATCAAGAATCTGTATATATCTCAGGGGCATGGTATCTTTGGAACCAACAGTTCCTCCCATTTTCTGACAATCCGTACAACCTCGAACATACTCTGTATCATCTTTAAACAATGTGGGCCACCATAGGCCACTCTGTAAAACCTTTGCTGCCGTACGTTTCCCCGAATGATGCCCACTAGACTCTAGTTTGTGATAGTGCTCAAGTACACTGGTGTATTCCTCCTAAGGAACGCACCTTCTCAGATACAATCCGTACCCTTGCGAAATAGGTACGGATCCTCCCACTGGTAATAGTGAATCTCTGACAGAAATCTATCTACCTTGTACTTCGGCCAATCTTGTGGAACTTTCTTGGAGACAAGATAGTTCACAATATCAGCATACCATGGGAGTGAGTCCACATACAAAATGGCCTCATCTGGAAAGGTTTCAGAAATAGGAATCATGTTCTGCTCAGAGGTCTCTGTGTCTGTGATATGGGAAAGGTGATCTGCCACAACGTTTTTCACTCCAGGTTTATCTCGAATCTCTAAATCAAATTCCTGGAGAAGAAGGATCCATCTGATAATGCGTGGTTTGGCATCCTTCTTTGCCTGTAATTATCATATGGCAATGTGATCCGTGTAAACAATAACGTGTGAACCGATGAGGTAAGATCTGAACTTTTCTAACCCAAACACAACTGCTAACATCTCCTTCTCTGTAACTGTATAATTCCGTTGTGCTTCATCTAGAGTCTTGCTAGCATAGTGTATAGCAAATGGTACCCTATCCCTTCTCTGTCCTAAAACCGCTCCAACTGTGAAATCTGATGCATCTGTCATGATCTCAAAGGGAAAAGACCAATTAGGTGGTTGTAAGACAGGAGCACTAGTAACCATTTCTTTCATCTGATTGAATGCAAGGAGAACTTTCTCATCAACAACAAAATCAGTCTCCTTACACATAAGCTCAGTCAAAGGTCTGGTGATTTTGCTGAAGTCTTTTGTGAATCACCTATAGAATCCTACGTGTCCCAAAAATGACCTCAATTGCTTCAAATTCTACGGTGGCTCTAACTTGGAAATCACATCAATCTTGGTCGGATCAACCTCCATACCATGTTTGGAGATGACATGGCCCAATACAATCCCATTAGTCACCATAAAGTCACTCTTCTCTCAAGAGAGCACTAGGTTTACCTCACAGCAACATTGAAGAACTCGATCTAAATGAGCAAGACATGTCTCCAAACTATCCCCGTAGACCGAGAAATCATCCATGAAGACTTCGAGAAAATTACCCACAATGTCGGCAAAAATGGTCAACATACACCTTTGAAATGTAGCGGAGGCGTTGCACAATCCAAAGGGCATTCATCTAAAGCCGTAAGTGCCAAACGGACAAGTGAAAGTAGTTTTCTCCTGATCTTCAGGAGCGATAGCAACTTGGTTGTATCCCGAGTACCCATCCAAGAAGCAAAAGAACTCTTTCCCAGCCTTCCTCTCAATAATCCGATCGACAAAGGGCAGTGAAAAGTGATCCTTCTAGGTAGCTGAGTTCATGCATCAGTAATCTACACAGACATGCCATGAAATAGGTACCCGGGTCGGAATCTCCTCACCGTGGTCATTCTTTATGATCATAATCCTAGATTTCTTTGGGACCACATGAAAGGGCTGACCCATTTGGAATCCGAAATGGGATATATAAAGCCAGCATCACACCATTTCTTGATCTCCTTCATGACAACCTCCCTTAGGTTTGGATTTAGACGGCGATGACATTCATGGGAGGGTTTACAGTCATCTTCTAGGTAGATATGATGCGAGCACAATGCTGGATTGATCCCACGGAGATCCGAGAAATTCCATCCTATGGCCTTGCGGTTTCTCTGAAGAACCTCTAGCACACAAGATTGTTGTTCAGCGGTCAACTGCGAGCTGAGGATGACCGGAAATATTTGGGGGGGACCCGCAAGGAAGGCATATTTCAACGTAGATGGTAAAACCTTGAGCTCAGGTGGGGTCTGAATCGGCTCTGCGATAACCTTTGCTACTGTATTGGTAGACGGTATGTCATCTGTGCTCTATAGACTATCCACTTTGGCTATTGATGACTCGTCAAGTAGAATATCTAATAGATCTGTAAGGAATGTTCTTTGCTCAGAAAGGAATGGCTCATCAGGATGTTCAATACTCTTATCAATGAACGGCTCGGATATCTCAGCAATAATCTCATAAAGATGTCTCTCATCTGTGCATAAATCAGGAAATTCAACAATTGGCTCAGATATCTAGATCTCAGAACTCTGCTCGAAATGCTCATCGGCAACTGTCTCAATTGGACCACCAAGGGAACTCATGTCAACTGTGCTTTCCGGATAGTCCTTTTGGGAAAGGAACTCCTAGGTATCTATAAAATCCATGAAAAGATCTGTCTCTCTGAATTCAGCAAGAAAATCACAATCATCTCGCTCTGATATAACTTTCTCTGTATCATCTACTGTTGATGAAGGTAATGGTCTAGGATCAGAGATCGTCTCAATTTTCACCTTATCCTTACGAGAGTGAAAGATGATCTCTCCAGTACCATAATCAACTGCTGCTTCAGTCATTCGGAGGAACGATCGACCTAGTATGATCGGGGTATGAAGTAACGGTACATGTATGTCCATATCCACGATAACAAAATCAACAGGGAATTTCATTCCCTGCACCGTTACAATAATGTCCTCTAAAATGCCTCTTGGCCTCTTAATCGACCTATCAGCAAACTGAAGGATCATTCTGTTTGTTTTAAGAGGCCCTAACTGGAACTCAGTTAATAAAGAGGAAGGCATGAGATTAATGGAGGAACCGCTATTGAGAAGAGTATGATCAAATTCTTGATCAAAGATATGGCAACTGATGTGAGGTGCTACCTTGTCTTTCTTTTTCGGTGGAAGGTTGCTGATGGCATGAACTGTGGCCATGGTCAAGATGTGTTTCTCTGTTTCCTTTCATCTATTATTCTTTGGTTGACGCTTTTGGGTACTTGCCTCTTTCATTCCCTTTTTTACTGTAGGCATGTATTCCATGGCCTTAAGTAATGGTATCTTTAAAAAGATGTTCTGTAAGATCTCAACCACTCCATGATCAGATAGTGCTATTTTTAATTTTTGAATTTTTTTAGATTTGAGAGCAGAAGGAAATGGCACAGAATCAGAGTAAACATGCAAACGTTCATTTCCTTTATTCAAAGTAGAATCATCATGTACAAGAGGACAATAAGAATCAGTCTGTACAGTGTTGTGCAATCTAGGTGAAGGAAAAACAGAATCTAAAATAGAACGGGATGCTGCTGCTGGTGAAGAGGAAGAATCTGCGACCGGTATATTAGCCCTCGCTGATGGTGATCTGCATCTGCCTGGTGAAGGTGTTGGTGAAGGCAGTGATGCTCTCTCAGTTGATCGATCTCCCAACCCCAACTGCTGCGTAGGCGGCTACAATCTCCTACCGCTCCTGAGATGAATGGCGTCAAGTAAACATGTAAAATTAAGTGATATACCAGTCTCAGGGGTGGGTGGGCCATTGGCTACATGCTCCTTGCGTCTGAAGTTGTTGGGTTGGCTTCAACCTATGCTGAAATCAGTGTCTTGGTGGTGGTCAGGTCGTCAATCCGCTGAGTCAGTTCATTCATGTTCTTCATAAGCAGTGTAAGTTGGTCCAGTGCTAGATTGACTGAAGGGGCCTCAAGTTGCTCATTAACTGGTTGTCGCTGAGGCTAATAGTACGAAGGATGTTGGTACCCATACAGATTCTGATAATAAGGAGGAGGTGGGGGAGTATATTGTCCATAATATGCAGTCTGCTGCTAGTTAAGATTTGGGAAACATAGAATACTACTGAGGCTGGCCTTGTCTCCAGTTTTGGAACTGATGTGGAGACTGATACCGAGGCTGGAACTGCTGGTGTTGGTACTGCTGCTGTCTGCCTCCTTGAAATGAGTGGGCGGGTCTATGACCCTGCTGTGAACTCATCTAGCCTTGCCCTGATGGACGGGGCTGGTTTCGCTCACGGTCGAACCAAATACCATTCACCTCCTGAATACAAGGTGGAGGTGGAGACTGTTGCTCAGGAATGTAACAAACTTCCTGTTGATACGGAACTATTTAATGTGAATGCTGCTGAACCTGATCAGGTGTCTGTACGTAGTAGACATGCTGAACTGTGGATGGTCCTCCGCTACTCTGCTTAGTGGAAGAATTCTGCTCCCTAGTAGAGGTATTGATTGCTGCACTCATACTGTGGACTGTGCTGATCGAATTGACAAGAAGTTCCAGATGCTTTGTTATCTCATCTAGCTTATCTAGGTTCTTTGTCCTCTGCTCGATCAGATGAAGCTTATCAAGTTCCTGGGATCATTTTTCAATAATGTCCACTTTGGATAGGTGGTTTCTGAAGGATATGGAATAATCCTCAAGCGCATCACGGAAGCATGAGCGTCGTATCGAATACGACGAGGAATTACTAGTCGTACTAGTTGTTCTATGCAACGGAAATAAAAAATTTTTTTATGCGACGAAACCACATGATCCAAGAACACTTCTCGAATCATTTCGTCTAAACCACAAACAAGTAATAGGATTACCTCTTGAAGTGTGGTTGTGATCGAGTCTCTAAATGAAGAGACCTCCTGTCTCAAGTCCGATCCGACGGAGGAGACGCTTGCGAGCGTGGGAATGAATCGCGTGCTTCTCGCAATCCATGTTGATGATCCAAGCGGTGGATCTCCTGATCTTGACACACGAGATCCGATGTCTTCTTCACGAGCGAGACACACCGAAGGAGACGGAGATCCACGAGCAGACGATCGGGAAGCTTAACGACGACGCGGCTGCGATGGAGACTCCCTCTAGGGCATCCATGGTGGACGACCATATGAGAGTAAGAGAGAGTAGACGTGTAAAGAGAAAGAGAGAGAGAGAGAGAGAGAGAGAGAGAGAGAGATGTGCTTCAATAGCATAGCCATAGAGAGCATGGTATGCCTCTCTATTTATAGGATTTTGGGATCCATGGATCTCAATCCATGGGACTCATAAAATCAATGGTTGATATTGATTTATGATCAATCCAATGGTCAAGATTGTTGTTGGTAAAAGCCAACAACTTATGATTTAATTTAGATCAAATATATTTGACAAATCAAATATACATCAATCCTAAAATTAAACCAATCAAATAAGGAGACACATTCCATGGAGATCTCAATCCCATTGGAATATAGTGGACGACCACTTATTTCCAAGGGGGGCAATCTCATGAAATCTCATGAGATTGCATATCTCCATGAAATTCTCCATTATTTAATTCAACAACTTTTGTTGTGATTTATTCTTCAAAAATAATTCATAATTAATTTTGAGAATATTGCAATCTTGCCTTTGGAAAATTGTGAATCTCATTCACAATCCAAAACAAAATATAAGTTACATTTTCAATTAATTACACAATGTGTATCCAATACATATTAATAATTAATCAACAAATATTAATTATAATTAACTCTCTCTAATACATTATAAATCACAATTATAATATATTATGAATAATTGGATATTGCTATCCACATTATTCATATCCATGATAATTAAATCACATTTAATCATCTTAGATCTCTTTTTCTCTTGTGCCCAAATAATATGAATCACATTCACATTATTCACAACTTTGATAATCAAATCACAATTAATTATCTAAGATAACTCTCCTTATAATATGAATCATATTCATATTATTCATAATAATTAAATCACCTTTAATTATCCATTTTCTCAATGCTCGGATACATATATCAACAACAGAATTATCCATGAACTCTTTCAAGGATAATGCGCTTTCTCAGCGAATACTTGGAGAAAATGACAGGGTGATTGTATTGTTCCACGTATAGTGACTTGGATATTGAGATTACATCTCAAATCCAGATCTCGGGCCTCCCATAGATGCTTGATTAAATCAAGACCGCATATCTAATCTTCTCATTGCATCTGAATCACATACAGATCAATGTCCAACATTTGGATCGAGATCAGATTACTTCTCTACTGAGAGGAGTCACTAAAATTCATACCTGTTTCATCACTCCCTAGGAATGGAAGGGTCATGGTTATACAATCGTTTATGATCACATCACCCTCAGGTATTCCCAATACATGTACATCCTGCATACTGGAAGACTCAGAATAAACCCGAAGTATTAGATCAACTTTATACTGTCTACTTCAGGGTTTTATCAGTAAGTTTCTCATTTTTTGATCATTGGGAGTTGGTATCGATCATATACTTCCAAAAGCATATATCATACCTAGGTCTTGATCATATACTTTCCAAAAGTATATATTAAACCTACAAATTCAGTCAAGCTTCCAAAGAGAGACGACCGTGCGCACGGAATTTGATTCTTCCCAATATCTCATGAGTGAGCTCATGTCTTCCAGTTCAATAGTGAACCTGTATGATCCCTTTGAGATATCGTATTACTCATATGCCCTTATATGCACAACAACATACCGGTGTATAGACCTTGGTTAGGTCATCAACCTATTGGTCTGCCAAATGTACATATTCATACATATAGTAACACATCTGTCTCCGGTCAGAGGATGCATGCCTATATCATGACAGCATACGATATAGGACTTTGGTTATCTCGATATTGTTAAATCAACTCTTTGACCTAACTAATCTGACACATCCGAATCTCTATTCCTATGCAGAGGACCTGCATCAAGAGGTCGGTCAGATATCAGCCTAACTGAGAAAGGATTGCCATCTCCTACTCAGGCTGGAGATCATCTCTTAATAATCATTTGACGGTGCTTGATGAGTCCTCAATCTAACTCATTAGATATTCATCTAAGCACCATCCTCTATGATTCAATAATTGAATCAACAACTGTATGATCATTAAGATGGCCATGGTACATAACTCTAATTGTACTAAGGGACCTATTATGCAAATTATGTATTCTTCATTTCAGATTAGGGAATGATATTTGCAATAACATTTATTGAATAATGGTTGGCAGTGGGCTCGCATATCGAACAATCTCCCACTAGCCCAAAGAGCCATTAATGGGCTAATCATTTAAACCCAGACTCATGTGACAATCATAGGCTATTTAGAACATAGCTAGGTAATCTGATCAGTCACTCTGTTCTCAAGAGACTATGCCAAGTCCTTTTACGGCACTTGCATATCCCCTAGTAAAAGTGCTTGCATCCAATGCCAATGTTGCATCTTATGCAACCAACACTGAATTTTGTTATTGTGTCCTTGACACTTTAGCTCAATAATTATTATAACCAATATGTCCATAATCCTTATCAGAATGACTTTATTCATGGAGATCTCTATCTCCTAAGGTATCTATAGTTAAGATCCTTATAGATCACTATCTACAAGGTTTTAAACTTTTGAAGATAAAACTTTGAGATCACTATCTCTGAGTTTCATCATCTTTGAAGATGTTGTTTTTACTGCAATCAAGTGTTTTATCTCCATAGTAGGATTACTAACAATTTACATCCCCCCCTACGTGGCAGACATCTGGCCCTTGTACACATCATACACACAGCTTCTCGTAACTGATGCACAAAGGGCAAGCAGTTTGCATTCACATCCTCAACTCTTTGAGGTGCTATCCCTTTAGATAGGTTAGTACCATATCTTAAGTGAAGGAAGACTTTCTTGGAATTTTCTAGAAAATAGAATAAGTCCAAGGTGTACTACTAATGTAACGGCCCCAATATCCTCTTCTCTTTGCTTCTGAATGACTTCAGAACTAAGATGTAAGAGGTATCCTTGAGATCATATCTCAAGGTATGGATAAATCAAATTATAAAACACTTATTATTATCCTTATAACATTCCAAATGATTAGAATAATATCTACATTTAGCACGATGAACACAATGGCACTCCCACTCAGCTTCCCATGGTTCATCAAGATTTTTATCTGAAATCATAACATTTATAATTTCATCAAATCTTATGTTCCAACTACAAGAAGCTTATTTGAGTCCAAAGATAGAGTTCTTTAGATTGCACACCTTGCTTTCCTCAACCATGAAGCCCTGGGGCTACTTCATATGAATATCCTCAGAGAGGTATTCATAGAGGAATGCAATCTTGACTCACGTCATGAAGATGTCATAGTCAAGTTGTGTAGCTATGGTTAGCGATATTCTGATGGGTTTAAACATGGTCACTGAAGAGCAAGTCTCATCGCAAGCAATGTCTTCTCTTCGGTGTGTAGGTCATGGCTACGAGCCATGCTTTGAAGGTCTATACCTTCTCATCAGGTTCCCTCTTTTTCTTGAGGATCCATTTACACCTTAATAGGTCTTACCCATATAGGTGGATCCTCGAGGGTCCATATACAAGACTTGTATATGAAGTCTACATTAGACTTTAATTGCTAACATCCATCTTTCGATATGAACCTCAGGAGTTTCATCACATGAAGTCCGATCAATTTCAGACTTAACTGACACATGGAATACATCCTCAAACTTATTTGAAGAAGTATTAGTGTTTCATCTTCAATTATTCTTTTAGTTTTCGATTTCAGGAGCCTCATTATCTTCTCAAGATTAAATGATTTCCTTTATTTCATTTTCATCTTGATTCTTGAGAGTCATCATCTAAGAATCACATTCTCAGAGATGAGATCCTTTAAGAATCTCAAGGTGATAAAGTAGGTATACAATACCATCCTTTATTTTCCTAATAAAGTAGCACTCTCTAGTGCCATATTCCAGCTTAATCACATGGAACCTTATTAAGGATATATATATAATGTAGTCTCTACCACATATATATATACTCGGAAACTAAGAGATATTTATGCTAAGAGTAATCATTGATCAAATCATGTCACACATGATCAATTGTATCTCCCTACAACTCTATTGAGCTAAGGTTCATTAGGAGGATTGAGATAGGAATGATATTCACATCTCCATAAGGTATTCCTTGAATTCATCTAATAGGTACAAGCTACCTTGGTTAGGTCAAATTCATTTCATCCTCCTACAAACTTTGGTTCTAAATCAAAATTGTGAAATCTTTGAACATTTCAAAGGTTTCTTAGGTGAAGAGAAGAAATATCATATCATACATAATCATCAATAGATATCACATATCAATAATGTTTACTATGACATAGATGATTCACATACATCAATATGCATGAGATCCTGAATACCTTGACATCTTACACCTTTCCCAAAGAAGGGTGTATTGGACATTTTAAATTGAATACAATATTCATAAGTATGCATGTTTTGAAATTTTAGACATTCTAAAGTTTCATCTCTTACTTGTCCATTGATCTCATCAATAGACATATGTCCAAAACATGATGCTAGATCATTGTCAAATGATCTTTATCCTCCTATTGATCTTTAAAGGTTTAATTTTCAGTATTAGAAATCTTAAAGAACCATTCATTAATTTTCTAAATTAGTGGAGTCCACTAGATGTTAGATTACTATCTGAAATATCTCCATCGTAACTCTCTATGATAGGTTTATTCCAGAATTCAATTTTATTTCCAACATTTAGAAATAAACTATAAGTGTATTTTAATATCCAGGTCATCGAGACATTCTCTAAGACTAAGGGCTCCCACTGAAAATATGAAGTCTATTGATCCAATGGAAATTGTTGCAACAGTTGCATCACTTCCAATATGGATGACCATTAAATCTTAAGATCAAATTTCTAATATTCTAATACAGATGCAACCAATTGCAACTGTCATTAGAAGATTGAGATACGATTATTAGACTTTATCTTATCAAATAAGTAAGTCAATATCAATGATTATATGTAGATTATTCTGATGTACTATCTGATACCTTCTCTAAGGATTCTAGATAGATTTGATAGTCATACCATCAACACATCAAATTATTGCAGTATTGGCAATCATCCAACTCTTTGGATGTCATATGGTAGTCACAGAAGTACAGTCAACTCTTTGACTATGCTTCTTACTTGTGTCCAACCCATGCTTCCACTACGCTCCCTTTATCTATAAGCAACCATTGCTCAAGACAAAGGATCTCTTATGTTAAAATAAAAAAATTCAATATAAGAGTATTTCAACATTTATACATGCTTCATTCAATTCATACAATATGAATATTATGAAGCTTCAGGAATGATTAGAGTAAAGATAATAGAATGATGACACTCGTCGTATCTACATCCATTTAAACTCTTAAAACTTAGGTTCAAGTAGGTACTCAAACAATTTGAATACATCATCTCCTATAGAGCCACCTTTCCGCATAATGCAGAGAAACATGTCATTCATGATTATATGTCGAGAGCACATATGTATGCCGGAACATCTTCTTAGATTTTATAAGGTTTATTTGATAATTACGATCATTACCGACATGTTACTTCAAAAGTACATTCGATGAGATCAAGACTTATAGAGACATACAAACCCTAGGGTTTTAGTCCTATTGTCTATTTAATTATCATTCCTCATTATTATGAGGAAACTTGCACATTGCAACCACGTACATTATGTGTCCAATTGCAAGTACAATATCTGGATCACAGGTACAATCCATGATATTCTACTGGTTATTCTTGAGTATAACGTTAAGTGGGATTAAAGAAGGATTATCTGAAATAAGAAATTTGCATAGACATATATAAATATATAATTTACTTTGATTTAGGAATTTTTATATCAAAGTTGTCTTGCCATGTCAACAATGAAAGTTTATTCCCTCAATCACTTTCAATGTAAGAGATATACTTACCATTATATCTCAAGCAAGATCTGGGATCTCCTTCCTTATCTTTGTTACATCCCAATAATATGAGCACATGTAACTCGGATAAAAAGAAGCGGGAACACATTCCGCCTTGCAAGTCCAACTTGCATCTCCCAATTCAGTCTTTAACACCCGGGCCCATCATCCCAAAGGTGATGTTGACCCGTTATTAATTGACCAACCGTCAACAGGAATACAACTCGCTATGCGCAATCCAATATCGCCCCAATAATATGAGGACCTGATATTGGGGTCACTACGCATACGTCCTTACTCTTTCGAGAAGCGACGAGCCTGATCCAAATGGATAATATGCAGGAGCTGTCACTTCGGACAGGCGTCTCCTACATACAATATCTAGCAATGGAACCCTTCGCCTTGACGGGAGACCATGGATGTCACTTATGTGATCCTCCACCTCATATTCAAATTTCAATTAATTATCATGAATCATATTCACATAAATAATTCTTCCAAGGGAAATAATAACTCTATTCATAATAGAGTTTTTTAATTTGGATATAATTAACTTAATCATATTAAATTAATTATCAATCCAACTTAATCAACAAACTTGATTTTACTTGAATATATGGTATTATCTCAAAATACGTATCAATTCCTATTTTAATAATTAGAAAATACATCATGATCTCTCAGGCATTATTCGTTCCGTACCTGCTGTCATGGCCAGTGCCGACGGGAGTGGACAGATCGCATCCAGTGCAACCCGCTACCCCAGCGATCCCTGACTAGACACCATATCCGCCTCGGGAAAAAATAATGCCAAGTCAATCACTTTATACTTAAGATGATCATCGGTTCTTCAATCGAAATTGTGCCATATAGTAATAATCAAAACATTTTTTATTATAAGGAAATTTTCTAGACAAATTCCCAATCCTATTCAAACAAGGAGTTTCATAATTGTGTTTTCAATTATGATCTAGAACAAATCTAATCAATTTATTGGTTGAGGCCAAGTCAATTAATGAAATAATCATCATCCAATATTTTCCATAATTATTTCATGAAATTAACAATTAATTTCATTAATTGACAATCACATGGTTTTTGATTAGGACTGTAACTTCAACAGTGACCCCTACTTACTAAAATTATCATATCTCAATCAATTTAAATCCAAATTAGACAAAATTAATTTTCAAAAATTGCTAATTTGATTTAGGACAAAAACTAATTGATATTACACGCATTTCAAGGTGGATAAAAATAGTAATTAACTCATTAATCATGTTAAGATTCGTAGTTCCCGCAACAGTGAATACATGCTCATTAATACAACCATATCTCGAGAAAACGGAATCCAAATTACGTAAACTCAGATCCTATGGTTTCCTTATTTAATGGGAAAAAATCCTATTTTTGTGTTTAACCAATTTGAATAGGGCCGAAAATAATCATAAACAGAGATGCGAAAATGAAATGCGATAAAACTTTCGCAACCCAACGAACCCAAGTCGCCTTCGGTTTTATGGATCGTATCCAAAACCTTCGACCTAAGGCTCTAATAGAACTTGAAGGATATGCTATAATCCTCAAGAGCATCACGTAAGTGTGAGCGTCGTATTGAATACGACGAGGAACGACTAGTCGTAATACTTGTTCTATGCAGCGGAAATTTAAAAAAAATTATGCGACGAAACCACATGATCCCAAGAACACTTCTCGAATCGTTTCGTCTAAACCACAAACAAATAATAGGATTATCTCTTGAAGCATGGTTGCGATCGAGTCTCTAAACAAAGAGACCTCCTGTCTCAAGTCCGATCCGATGGAGGAGATGCTTGCGAGCGCGTGGATGAATCGTGTGCTTCTCACAATCCATGTTGATGATCCAAGCGACGGATCTCCTGATCTCAATACACGAGATTCAACATCTTCTTCACGAGCGAGACGTACCGATGGAGACGGAGATCCACGAGCAGATAATTGGGCAGCATAACGATGACGCTGTGGCGATGGAGACTCCCTCTAGGACATCCATGGTGGACGACCATATGAGAGTAAGAGAGAGTAGATGTGTAGAGAGAAAAAGAGAGAGAGAGATGTTCTTAAATAGCATAGCCATAAAGAGCATGGTATACCTCTCTATTTATAGGTTTTGGGATCCATGGATTTCAATCCACGGGACTCATAAAATCAATGGTTTGAGATTGATTTATGATCAATCCAATGGTCAAGATTGTTGTTGGTAAAGGCCAACAACTTATGATTTAATTTAGATCAAATATATTTGACAAATCAAATATACATCAATCCTAAAATTAAACCAATCAAATAAAGAGACAAATTCCATGGAGATCTCAATCCCATTGGAATATAGTGGATGGCCACTTATTTCCAAGTGGGGCAATCTCATGAAAACTCATGAGATTGCATATCTCTATGAAATTATCTATTATTTAATTCAACAACTTTTGTTGTGATTTATTCTTCAAAAGTAACTCATAATTAATTTTGAGAATATTGCAATCTTGGCCATTGAAAAATTGTAAATCACATTCACAACCCAAAACAAAATATAATTTCCATTTTCAATTAAATTACACAATGTGTACCCAATGCACATTAATAATTAATCAACAAATATAAATTATAATTAACTCTCTCTAATACATTATAAATCACCTTTATAATATATTATGAATAATTGGATATTGTTATCCACATTATTCATATCCATGATAATTAAATCACATTTAATCATCTTGGATCTCTTTTTCTCTTGTGCCCAAATAATATGAATCACATTCACATTATTCACATCTTTGATAATCAAATCACATTTAATTATCTAAGATTACTCTCCTTATAATATGAATCAAATTCATATTATTCATGATAATTAAATCACATTTAATTATTCATTTTCTTAATGCTAGGATACATATATTACAACAGAATTATCCATGAACTCTTTCAAGGATAATGCGCTTTCTCTGCGAATACTTCGAGATAAGGACATGGTGATTGTATTGTTCCACGTATAGTGACTTGGATATTGAGATTACATCTAAAATCCAGATCTCGGGCCTTCCATAGATGCTTTATTAAATCAAGACCGCAAATCTAATCTTCTCATTGCATCTGAATCACATACAGATCAATGTCCAACATTTGGATCAAGATCAGATTACTTCTCTATTGAGAGGAGTCACTAAAATCCAGACCCGTTTCATCACTCCCTAGGAATGGAAGGGTCATGGTTATACAATCGTTTATGATCACATCACCCTCAGGTATTCCCAATACCTGTACATCCTGCATACTGGAAGACTCAGAATAAACCCGAAGTATTAGATCAACTTTATACTGTTTACTTCAGGGTTTTATCAGTAAGTTTCTCATTTTTTGATCATTGGGAGTTGGTATCGATCATATACTTCCAAAAGCATATATCATACATAGGTCTTGATCATATACTTTCCAAAAGTATATATCAACTACAAATTCAGTCAAGCTTCCAAAGCGAGACGACCGTGCGCACGGAATTTGATTCTTCCCAATATCTCATGAGTGAGCTCATGTCTTCCAGTTCAATAGTAAACCTGTATGATCCCTTTGAGAGATCGTATTACTCATATGCCCTTATCTGCACAATAGCTTGCCGGTGTATAGACCTTGGTTAGGTCATCAACCTATTGGTCTGCCAAATGTACATATTCAGACATATAGTAACACATCTATCTCCAGTCAGAGGATGTGTGCCTATATCATGACAACATAGGATATAGGACCTTTGGTTATCTCGATCTCGTTAAATCAACTCTTTGATCTAACTAATCTGACACCTCCGAATCTCCATTCCTATGCAGAGGACCTGCATCAAGAGGTCGGTCAGATATTAGCCTAACTGAGAAAGCATTGTCATCTCCTACTCAGGCTAGAGATCATCTCTTAATAATCATTTGACGGTGCTCGATGAGTCCTCAATCTAACTCATTAGACATTCATCAAAAAACCAGACTCTATGATTCAATAATTGAATCAACATCAGTATGATCAATAAGATGGCCATGGTACATAACCCTAATTTTACTAAGGGACCTATTATGCAAATTAGGTATTCTTCATTTCAGATTAGGGAATGATATTTGCAATAATGTTTATTGCATAATGGCTCGCAGTGGGCTCGCTTGTCCAACAGTTTCCAATGATGACCAGGTCAGTGCTATCCACTTTATCCACTTCTTTTGTTGTCGTCATGTTGACATCATTGTGGGGTACTGCAGGGGTGGTGACAGGGTGCTTCTGAAAAGCACGTGAAGAAGAAAGAGCTACTGAACTTTCCGCCATCTCCTCAAAAATTTGGTAAAGGACATCCTTGTCCTTATTGAAGCGACTTCCCCAACAAGCAGCATCTACCAGCTTCTGATTCTCAACGCTTAATCCCCCAAAGAAATTTTGTACCAAGCTGATCTTTGGAATATCATGATGGGGGCATTTCTTCGTCAGATCTTTGAATCGTTCCCATGAATCGTGAATGGGCTATTTAGGCATCTGTGAGAAATTAGCAATTAAGGATCACATTTGGTTGAGTCGTGCAAGTGGATAATACTTGTTCAGAAATGCGGACCTCAACTCTTCCCAAGTAGTGACAACTTTCTCCAAGTGATTTAGCCAATACAATGCATTGCCCATCATACTGAATGGAAAGGCGGTCATCTGTACTACCTCTAATGGGACATTCGTGTAGTGTACTGTTCCACAAATGCAATCGAACTGCTGGAGGTGTATATAAGGTTCTTCACTAGTATTTCCATGGAATATTGGGAGAAGAGGCAAAATAGTAGGCTTAAGCTCAAAATGCCCACGAACCGCATGGATTTGTATCCAAGAATTTGTCTGTCCTGCCCGTGGATTATAAGCATCTTTTAGTGTAGTCTTAGGTTCTACATGAGGTTCTTCTCCATTCCCACCTCCAGGGTTTCTGTTATCCCCCTCTCTCCTATCTTCTCTTTCCTGTCTCAGCTCGACAATCATGTCTCTCAATGCATTCTGGAAGTTAGTCTACTCTGCTATTTGGGCTTGATATGTCTGGATGGAGACTAACATGGTGTTGTTGATCTCGCTCTACTCCGACATGGTTCTCATTCCCTTTGGTGGCATCAAGTGTTCAGTGTCTGACTCTGAAATTGTGCATGATACTTGATTAGTACTCAAAATTGATGGAGTTTCAGATATTAATTTGAGATTAAAGCCATTCTCAAAAGGTGGATTTATGGATATTGTGAACGGTGAAGTGGGAGAAGAGGAATATTCATGAAGTGAGTCTCCCTGAATAGAAGGTGAACGGCTCGGAGTGTAGAATGAGTTCGCGGAGTCCGAACGAGAAATACTCCAATCAGACTTCTTCGAAATCAATAGGCAGGATGCGAGAACACGAAGGTCAATGCAAGAGTGAAAGCGAATGAAGGCGCAAATTACTCAGAGGATCTTTATTGCTAGCAAGGAAACACTATACAAACCCCCAATTCACCAACTCAACTCAATGTGAAGACCATGAAGGTTCGGTCAATTATCTTGTCAATTTTAGAGTTTGGTGACAATACAATCTATCAGAGCGGTTAAAGAGAGTTGTTAGGAACCCAATGCTCTCAGGAGACTGGCTTAATCCCACAATTAGATCTTTCCCTGCTAGTATGAATTGTGGACCGTTTATCGGCTACCCGATTAATTCAATCTGTTAAGGACATCACGGTCTGCTTTACCATCTACCAGAGAGATCCTCACTGGAGAACGACTAACTCAAGATAGTAGTCTGAAAAGAGTTCGGGCGTGGCTCTATCCTAGTGTGCGGGTCGCTCTCTCACTCAAGCAAACCAAACAATGAGGGGGTTACTCTCCCCAAACAATGGTTTTTCCTTGTATTTTTTAGGGTCGAGTTTTCTTTAGTAGTCCCGGTTTTAGCAGTTATCACTTGGTTAAGAATATTATCAAAGAATCGCCTACCGAGTGTCAATTTTCCTTTTTAACTTATGTGAGTGAAAACAACGAAGGAGATTGGAAATGCCAATGCACGATTAAAAATAATGATGCATGCAGGGGTTAGAGATGTGTACCTTGTCGCTAGCACTCTACATGGAAGTGATCCACGTAGAATTGAAAAAACTATTCTATATGCAAGTGAACCGTCCTAGATGACAGCTTCTATTAACGGGCAAGAACAAGTTAATTTGACTAAGTCTAAATTACGCTCTACTTTATAGGCACAGAAATATCTTGTTTATGGTGTTTGGACCTAATGAATTACCTGGCTCAAGCAAATTAATTAAAACAATCATGAGGTAGCTCATGAAATCCGCGGGAAACAAAGAAAATAAAGGCGATGAAAACAAAACCGGTGAGGTCCCCCAAGTGCACCAACACTTGGTGAAACAGACCCCACAACAAATGAACGTCCTTTTACAGAGTTCAAATGGTAGAAAATAAAAACTCTCTCTCCCTTTTAATTTTTTTCTTCTTCTCGTCTTCTCACGCTATTCTGTGGCTTGGTGAAGAATCAAGCCGCCTCCACGTCGCTTGGGTGCTTTAACTCTCCGAGGATCGACTCCTTCGCTTCGCGGGCCCTCGTAAGAAAAAGAAAAGAGAATGTGTAAGAAATACAATTATCAAATATGAGAGAAAAAATGAAACAAATGCAGTGAATATAAACAATGAAGTGAATGGTAAAAAAATGTAAACAAATATTTACAACAAAAAATAGCAGGTCAAAAGAGAAGCCTAATTACCCTCGTCGTGCCTCTCCTGCAACGACACCATTTTTTTAAACGCGAAAATTTCGAGGATCGGATAACTAATGGTAAACAAGTGTCGTCGTTGATGTCCCCAAAAATCCCGTGACAAACAAACAATTTTTTTTATTTTGCTACTTATTAACCTGTATAACAGAGAGGGTCGAACTCAAGGAGGCTACAAATCCCGAGGGTTTTTAGTTAATCAAAAATCAATTAAGAGAAAACATGAATCTCAAAGGACAACTGTCCTTGATTTTTATGATTTTTTATCTTTTTATTTTTTATTTTTTTTATTTCTATTTTTTTAATTATATGTTTTTTAATTTTTTTTTTTGGATTTTGATTTTGCAATGTTTTCAATTTTAAAAATAACACTAAGTAATATTCACAAGATCAGAAATATGCACACCAACTCTTTTTGTAATTTTTAAATTTATCAAAAATGCTCAGAAATATCTAGAGAAAATATTTTTGGGTTTTAAAAGTTTTAAAATATTTTTCGGAGAATTTTTGTGGAATTTTTGGATGTTTTTATATTTTTCTAAAAATCAAACAGTGAGAAAATGCGAAAATGTGCACAACCTGGAGTAATTTGCAACTTAAAATAATTTTAAGTGCCCAAAATCCTGGAAATTATTTTTAAGACAAACTAGAAGCAATTATCTACAAACAGGAATTGAAATCACTATTTTTCGATTTTTGTAGCATTTTCTAGGAATTTTAGAATATTTTTGATATTTTTCTTTTGGAGTTTTACAAAGACATAATGCGTGACAATTCATCCGAAATTAAAAGACAGTGAAATAAAACCACCTGATTGTTTTTGGAATTTTTGGAATAATATTTGAATTTTTATGAATTTTGGAATTTCAAACATGGAAAAATCACATGTTTTTGTTTTTTAATAATCATAAATGAAATCAAAATGCAATGGAAATTTTATGCTAGATAGATATGCACATCAGGAGCACGTCATAATTTTCTCAGAATTTTTGAGCAACAAAATCTATCAATTCCAACGAAAATATCATGCACATTTAAAGTTTTGATAGCAGGGGCTGAAATGTAAATCTTTGAAATTTAAGTATCCGAATATAACAATAAATAGATGTAGGGGAGACTTTGTAAATTACCCAATAGAAACGTGCTCTGCACGTGATTTGTTCTGGCAAGGGCGCAGTTGTTAATTTCAAAAACTTCTGGAGGCGCGAACATAATTTTCCCAAATTTTTAACGGAAGCCCTAATTCCTTCTTCTTCTTTTGTTCAAATCAGGGCAAGGGGCACCACAGGGGTGCCACCCCTCTTCTTATCTCTTCTCACGCGGGCAGGCCAAGGGAGGCGTGATGGTGGCAACGGCTGACGGGGGCGCCGCGATGGTTGGTCCATGCGCGGGCAGCGCGGTTGCAGGGTGGCGCTGCCGCCGCGGCTAGAGGCACGACCTCCACGGCTGGTCCTCGGCGGTGACTTTCGGCGGCATGTACGACAGATGGGAAGGCGACTGGCAATGGAGGAGTGCCACGACGGTGGGTGAGCCAAGCAGTGGTTGTTCACGGGTCACGGCCTCGCGCAGCAGTATGCGCGCGGAGGCACGGCAGTTCAAGGCAGCGATGACGGAGGGATGGCCAGGAGGAAGGGGGGCGGCGATGCCTGGAGGGCGGCCGTCCCCTCTCTCTTTTTTTGTTTTTTATATTTTTTTGTAATTGCAATGTAAACAGTAAAAAAAGAAATTTTTTTATTATTATTGGTCTTAAATCAGAAAAAATAGATAAAAAAGAAGAAAAACAAATTGGATAAAGAAATTTTTTTATTATTTTTTTATTTTTTATACGACCCTGTAAAACAAACGTTAGAGGATAGAGAAACAAATAGCTCTATTTTTATTATTTTTTTATTTACAAATCAAAAAAATAAGCGGAGATTCGACGGAGACGAGGGACTCGAATCCGATCTCCAGCCACCGTACGCGGCCAGAGTTGAGAGATCATAGACGATAGAAATAGAACGTGTGGAGATCGAGAAAGTGAGATGAAAAATCGAGTCGGTGGCGGAATAAATCGTGGCGGATTTTGAGATCTAGATAAACAACAAAATGACAATGAGATAAAAATTGCGAGAAATAACTACTATTAACCTAGATAAAAAGTAGAAGACAAATGTGGATCTCACCTTAGGAGAGGAAAAGGACCGTGATCGCCTCGACAAGGCCGACTCGCTGTCACCGAATGGCTTGGAGACTAGGCAACTTTCTCGACGAAATCGTTCTCGGAGATCAGGCTCCTCTCTCTAAAGATTGATCAAATTGAAATGAGGGAGAAGGAGCCATATAAATAGAAAAGATAGAATGAAATTTGAATTTTTGGATTTTTTTGGATAAAGAGAGATGAAAACTGATATGAATTTTTGAATTTTTTATATAAAGAGAGATGAAAATTGAAATTAATTTTTGATGTTTTTGGTGGAAGAGATAAGAGAGATGAAATGAGATAAAATAAAAGAGATAAAAATAATTACAAAATAATCTAATTTTTTTAGTTTTCATCACTTATTTTTTCGAATTAAACAAATGTTATTTTTTTTATTTTTTATGGAGGTTAATTAAAAATAGCAACTATATACATATACTATATACATATATGACATTATATACACGGGTAAATGAGGAAATTAGCCTTTTCTATTTTAAAAATTTTATATTTTTATATTTTTTTATTTTAAATAATTAGTAAAAAATAATTTACAAATATATACAAATACAATATGCATAAAATACATAAGAAAATTGCACAAACCACCCCGGAAAGACAACGTTTTACTCGTAACTCCAAAAATTATGGAATCTCATCCATTTTGAAAATAATTTAATTTAGAATCCAATGGAATTGATACTGGTCCAATTTGAATTCATATGGAGCCAGAATTGATCTTTCAAGTAGTGCTTAGTGGTTTTTTCCAAGTGTGGCTACTTTTATTCTGTACATGATTTAATTGTGCAATTATTTTTATTAATTAGAACACATTTTTATTACAACTTTGGTTTCAAAAGCTATTTTATTTGAGTTCAATTAAAGCACAAATAAATTAGCGTCAGTTTTATACAGATATATACAAAATTAATGAGAAGTATATACAACAACACACACATAATTTTTTTTGATTTTCTGCTTAAGGACCCTTATCTCCCCCTACTTTATTCCTGGTCGATCAGGTCAAGTCTTGACCTTCTCTCGAGGTTTGGGTCAGTCTGTATATAGTCTTCCCCTTTTTATTTTCTTTTCTTTATTTTTCTTTTCTTTCTTTATTTATGTTTGGTTAAAATTAGTAAGAAATGTACAATATTTACACACAGATGCAAGTTAGTAAGAATATAGAGTTAGTGTTTTATGCAGGTGTTTTATAAGGGATTTTAAGCTAAAAAGAATGAATAAAGATGACTAATTGCAGATTCATCAAGAACGTTCGCCGGAGCGGAGCTACGATGAACTACGAACCGAGGTCTCTATGCTACAGCTACAACCTACTGATTAAACTAAATGCATAAATAAAAAGTTGAGATAAAATCCTACCTAAAAATCTAAAACATGCAGCTCAAACTTGACTGTTTGTCCAAGGAGCAGGACCTCCGGCGAGCAACGGTCAAGGGCGCATCTCCCCCTCAACGAGCTCCAATCCATCGCAGGGGACCTCCAGCTGTCACCTGGATGCTCACTGGACCGAGATGGTGGATCTTTAGGGTGAAGAAATGGCCAAAATGATCGGAGGAGAAGATGGAGTTATTTAAGAACAAGGTTGGCCTCCATATTTGACTGGCCAGAAATAAGGAATCGGAGCTATATACAGGGGATTAAAGGATCGGGCGTGTATGTACAATGATGGAGGAGTATTTATTGTGAAGGAAGCATCCTCGAAAGATGGACGAGACGTCCGTGAAAATGGCATAATTTCGGGGATTAAACAGGTCTGACGCATAGAGGCTTGGATGGGATAGTTGACCAGAGGTCAACGGTCCAAGCCCTGCGATTGGCCCAGCTCGGCCACTACGTGACAAAAGAGGATGGATTATTCGAAAATAATTATTTATAAATAGCAAATGATTTTATTAATTTTTTAATATAAAATAAAAAATGTTTATTATTTTATGTAGCATTTTATTTCGATTTTTATTTATTTTTTTGATGTATTTTATTATAAGATAATATTTAATGGTGTATTTATAAGTATATTTACCTGTATTTTGTATAATTTACTTTTATTTTGTATATCTTATTTTATTATTTTATTCTTTTATTTTATATATTTATGACTTATTTTTGTGAGTATAAATATATTTTTATTTTATTTTTATGATTTTATTTGTACATTTAAATAAATATGTAAGTGTATTGTGTAGGTATATTCATTGGTAGTTTACCTATGTTTTAGGTTTTTTATTTTATTTGAATATATTTTAATGGGTTTGATTTTAGTTGTATTTATAATAGAATATATTTAATATTTACAATATTATAAAAAATACAAAAGAATAAGGAATAAAAGAATATGTTTCCTCTTTATTTTATACATGTATACATAGGTATTTTGTCTATGTATTTTACATAAACTTATTTTATTTTTATTTTCCTTTAGGATTTTATTCTAATTTTGATATGTACATATATTAAAGGTAATATTTACAAAATAATAAAAATATGAATTTGTAAAAATAATAAACAATGAATAAATTGAAAATTTTAATCGGGTCTATGTACAATATGGGCCAAAAACCTAACTTTCATGGATAGACTCCAAAAATTATGAAACCACTTCATTAAATAGCTCTTGAAAAGTTATATACAATTAAAGGTGGATAGATTTTGAGTTTTTATTTGCAAGATATGGGTCTGTGAAGTTGAGATTTTTGGCTTTTTATTTTGTGTACAAAATGTACACTGTATATTTTTTGTACAAACTCAATTTGGTATTTTTTACATTATTAACTACAACTTTTATGTTCAAAATTTCTTTATTTAATGAATTAATAATAAAGAATAAAATAAGTGTCAAAACTGCATAATTAAAGAATAAGTAAATGAGGTATTTGCTGTATATCTGGCCCTTATCTCCCCCTACTTTATTCATTGTCGACCAATTCCATTCTGGACTTGGTCTCAAGGTTAGAGTCATAAAATATTTGCAATATTTTACTCCTTTTTCTTTTCTTCTCTTTATTCTATAATTTTGACATTAAAAATCTTATTTTGTATACAATAAATGCAATAAATAATGAATGCTATTATAAACAAATTGATGATATTTACATGCATTTGTTGGGAGTTTTAAGGCCAAAATGATAGAATAAAGGTGTTGAAATGGAGATTCATCACCCCCCCATACTTGCCTTTGCTAGTCCCTAGCAAATACTTATGCAATAAGTGCAAAAATAACAAAGAATAAGAAGAAAAGAAAAAACAAGAATAAAGAGATTCAAGAATAAATTGAATTGATCATGATTATTAAACTTATTTGTACAAAATCAAAGTTTGGAGCTCAGGTTAGACCTTGGTGTGACATTGTGTGTGGAACCTGGTTGGGAACCAAATTTAAAACACAACAACCTTCGAGAGTCACAGAACTCGGTTCAAATCACCTCAATAGCCAGGTCAGAACTAGCCTACATCATACACAAGCCCTTATGACTATGAAGCTGACTTGTACAGTGTAAGTGGTGGTGGCTCTCCCTAACTGAAATGACAAAGAGACTGACTTCTCCAGAATGACAACCCAATGATTCCCCAATCCAGCCCTCTGCCCTCGAGTAGCGGGGTATTCCCTTCTAAGTTCAAGTGACATCCAACTCAAGAGGAGGAGGTGGAGAAAAGAATGGACGGTAGCTAATGTAGCTACCTATCCCAGGATGCAAGACTAGTGTAGTCAAGTCATCCAGCTGCAGGCTCACATGGTATAACTTTGATGCTCAAGCTTGCTTATTTTTTATACAACATATATACATACTCCGGCGGGCACTTTTATTTTTATTTTCAAGCATGTACACTTTTTTTGGAGTTTTTTTGAAATACTATTCACAGCAGCATTTACATAAGGACTTTTTTCCTCTTGAGCCAGAAGACTATCCCTCTTTTGAAGCTTTATCGCAACCCACACTCACATGTCATTCGACTTCATTGAAACTAGACCAGGTTGGGGTGCACTTCCCTCCCTAGAAGAGGACGAATGTTTCCACCCGTGTGCATCTCAAACTGGCAAATCCAACACCCTCACCACTCCAACTAAGTTGAGCTAAGTGAAAGGTGCAGGTGTCCATGTTAGGTCACGACCGACAAGAGTCATGCGTGTGTCTCGAAAAGTTCTAGTTAGTCAGTTGAGGTGACTTGAACCCAGTCCTGATTTCTCAAAGAATTACGTCTGAACTGACCTAAAGTACCTTAAACCTAGTTCCCATAAGGTTCCAATGCAGTTATGTGCGGCAAGGTCCAACAAAGCTCTAATCTTCGACTTTATTGGACTTGTAGTTCAATCATCAAGTTGAATCAAAGAATATGAATGCTATGCAAATGCCATTTTCAATGCATTTTTTCAAAGAATTTAAAAATCAAATTTTTTTACAAAAAGAATTTTGCAAAAGAATTTAAGCACACAAAGTATAAAGTTTTTACAGCTATTTACACGGGCGTGCTTCTTTATTTAAAGAATCTTCAGGTTATAACAAAGTTATTATAGGTACATATAAACAATTGGTAAAGAATTTTATTTTGATTTTTATACACATTTTATTCTTATTTTAATGAGACAATCATTCCTCAAATTTATTTGAAAACAATTTTCAAAACTATAGTACAAAATAATTTTTGCAAATATTTACAAAGATTTTAAAGCCATTTTGCAAAGATTTTTCAAACAACGTATATACATTTTTCAAACTATTTTTACAAAATATTTTTCAAAGTATTTGCAAATGGTTTTTCAAATCCTTTATCTCACACAAAGAAAAGAATTTTTCAAATAAAAATATTTTTACAAAGGTTGAAAACATTTCACAAAAAGTATTCCAAAAGGTTCAAACCATTTTTCAAATCATTTTGCAAAAATATTTTTTACATGATTTATTAATCAATAAATACAAAAAATTGAGAAATGATTGATGTTTATTAAATGAAATTTCTATTTATGTATACATAGTATATTCAATCATATTTATTAATTAATATGAAAGTACGAGTTATGGCTAAAGTATATACAAAGTATATATGACCCCCTATACTTAGCATGAGCTATGTCCTCATAGATCGAAAAAAGAGAAAGAGAAGACATAACTCATACTGAGTATAGAAAATCCTATACTACAACGACTGAATAAAGAATGAAAGAATGAAGATATAAATGAATAAGAAGGTGACCGACCCCCCTATACTCAGTATCAAATAATCCATAAGTATAGCAAATTGTACACAACGTACAAAGGGTCAGGGTGGGATTAAATGAAATTTTAAAATAAATAGATCACAGCTCGGGCTGTCCACCCCTATAGTTGGGTGAAATATCCCTAAGTATAGTAGAGTAGATCAACATGAGAGGAGACAATGGAGGGGATCAAAGAATGAAATAATCAAGGATACGCACCCCCTATACTTAGGACAAATTACGTCCTAAGTATAGAAAACTGACACAAAGGTGCGACACCTTTTATGTAGATAAAGAAAAATGAAAAAGAAAAAGAAGAAAAGAAGATAAGACAAAAAGATGGATATACAGATGTACGAGAAGATCATGAAGAATGTACGCATCACTCCCCCTATACTTAGGGTAAGATATCCCTTAGTATAAGAAATGACAGGAGTGACGAAACTAAACGAGGAAAGAACAACGCGGCGTGTACCCCCTATACTTAGGACAAGGTACGTCCTAAGTATAGTAACAAAGATATGGCGATAGATTTGGGGCACATGTAACATACAGGAGAGTGAATGAAGGATGAAACACATATATACAACAAGGTAGATTGGTGAAGTACAGGATGGTATCTGACAAGTGAATACCGTGCTCCTGTCATCGCTTCCCTGTGAGAACGAGGACGCATTCAGATACTGAAAAGACACCCTGATGGGCAATCAAGTAGGTGTCAGCTACCAGGGAGAAGAGATTGGAAACTAAATACGTCGCTAGTAGCGAGAGCAGAACATCGGCTCATAAGGTGCGAAATGGGTGAGCGGAGCCGATACCGTTAGACTTGGAGGAAGAAAGAACAGTACAGACTCCTCTGAGTCAATCAGGGTCTCAGGAAGATATATAATCTATGAAAAATAGGAGATTCCCAATGTAGCGGTGTGATATCCAGTGGTCATAAAATCAGAAGGTCATAAGAACACTACGAACAACATAAGTTAAGGCTCAACCCTGCGAGGGTCCTCAAGGTGAGAAAGTTCAGAAAATAATCAGATGACTTGGCTCCGTGCTCTAATAGAAATGAGAGACAGCCAAGGAAGAGATCGAGTACCAAGATCAACAGACCCGACTTCGTGCCCCTCTAGAGAGTAAGCACCAGAAGTGAAGCCGAGTATATAAATATGATGTACTCTCCCGCAGATAACCCTCGGGGAGTAGTACATGCTAGTCAGTGAATAATCAGAACAGAAGCTCACCCTTGCGAGGGCCATCAAGGTGAGCGGGCTCAAAGGAGCCAGATCCATCAAACGGTTCAGGATGAAGTGGTCTCGATAGATGACAGATCGACTACTAGCAGAAGAGACCGAGAGATCTAGAAAATGTGACAGTGTCCCACAGACAACCCTTGGGGAGCATACTATCAACTAATCATTGAATGATCAGAATAAGATGGCTCATCCTTGTAAGGACCATCAAGGAGAGCAGACGCAAAGGAGTCCAGTCTAAATGGTCCCAAAATCCCATAAATAAGATAATCATCAAAGCAGTGGGGACTAGAAAATCTCACAGACGACTCGATTCCGTGTCCCCATAGATAGGAGACACCATCAACAAGGGGAACCGAGCGTAAAGAAAATGTTGCATTTTCCCGCAAATAGTCCTTGGGGAACAATGCAAACTAAGCAGGGAATACTCAGATCAGATCTCATCCTTGCGAGGGTCGTTAAGGAGAGAAAGGACTTAAAGGAGTCAATCAGAATGGCCTCTGTAGACGACATACTGTCTACCAGCAGAAGAGACTACATTGTCTAGCAAGGTGTCATAGTCTCTCGCAGATAACCCTAGTAGAGCGTATGAACTAGGCAGGGAATAATCAGAGATGTAACACTCATCCTTGCAAGGACCGTCAAGGAGAGAAGACTCAAAGGAGTCTGGATCATTGGCTTCGTGCACCTACAAATCGTGCTTACAATCAGAAGGGAGACCGAACCGTCAAATGAGAGGATATGGTTTCATGCTCCAACTAGGTGGAGACATAGTCAGTGTATGAAACCGATCGTAAAGAATGTGTCGCATCCTCCTGCAGATAGTCCTCGGGGACTAACACGAACTAGGTCAATCAAGTATGGGGATTGCTATCATCGAATCTCATGTCTCAAAAACAATCAGTCAATCAAACCTCAGGAGGGCATAAGATAATGTGAGTGAACAAAATAATCAGGTCAACTGCAGAACGTCCCTCAGAACAATCCAAGCCAGATGAGATGGCACAAAAGAAGATCGGGAATCCTCAAAGAGCCATAGGTGGACAATAAATTCAGGAGATTGAGGATGGATCAATCAAAAGATGCGAGGTGATGTGGGTTTCATACACCTTTGTCTTGAAGTTCAAATCACAATAGTCAATCAATCCTAAAAAATGGAGATGGGTAGAACCCGTAAAATGGATAAATCAGTGACAACTCATGAAACCATCATCATATCATCAAAATAGGTCACATCCTCAATCCGGTATGCGAGATCAAAATCCTCAATAAAGAATCACACCTAATCATCGTGCATCATAAAAGAAATCCTCAAGAAGCTCTGATGCACAAATGCTTACCCAAATCCACTAAAAGTGGGGTATCAATCTCAGCGTCCTCAAAAGCGCCCGACTTACTCTAATAATCAATGTAAGTCAAAATCCTCGATGCGGGCGATACCTACCAGCACAGCAATCCCAGGTAATAGAAGAGATGGTACAGGAGACACGAGGAGGGTGGGCAAGAAGTGAGACGAAAGATCTGGCGAAGATGATTGAGCTCAAGCACCAATATCACGGCTTAATGCTGAATGAAGAGATATATGTATAAGAGAGGTAGAGAGACTCAAAGATGAAAAATGCATGACTCACACGGACGGGGCTGATGACTCTAAGAAAGATGGAAACGTAACAGACTCCAAACACAATCAATACACAAGGCAAACCCCCGATTCACCTACTCAAAACAGTGAAGACCGAGATGCGGTCTTTTATCTTGTCGATTTAGAGTTAGGTGATCATAGAAAGTTGTACACACCGGATTTAGGCTTTGGGATTGGGGCACTAATCCTTAGCGTGTACATAGAAATAAAATGCTCAAACAAGGAGGGGGTTGCTCTCCCCAAGACAAAGGATCCATTATATTTTATTTTTAGGTTCAAGTGGAGTTAGCAGTCCTGATTTTATTTTGGTTATCACTTTTTTGTTGTTTTTCATTGCAAGTGCCTAATAGGGTTCCAATTCCATTTACATCCTAAGTGAGCAAAATCGGAGGGAGAAGATCGTAAAAGCCATGCAAGTTGGAAATCCATGATGCATGCCAAGTAAGAAGACTTACAGTGCCTCCCAACTCTCTCCATGGGGGATGCAGAATAGAATTGGAAACTATGCTATATGAGATGCAATCCGAGGAAATCACCCTAGATACAGGATGCTATTAGCGTAAAGAACATTATTTAAAAAATGACTAAGTCCCAAATCGTATCTATAGGTACATGCATATATATGAGGGTTTGGGCCTTAGTCTACGTCAAACAATCCTAAGCTAGGGTTCATTCACACAAAATAATAAAAATTCAAAATAAAAAAGAAAAGTGTCAAAACCATCGAGGCACCCTAGGGAACAATCCCTCAGGCACTGGACCTCGGGAAGTTGGAGTGTCTGAGAGTCCTGTATTATTACAATTAGAGCGACACTCTCTCACATAAATATACATATTAATAAATAGTGCAAAAATTAGACTGCATTCCGAAATTCTCCTCCATCTGCCTTCGATGCTCTCTCCTGCTAGCTGGTGTAGAAGAGACAGCTCTGCCTCACTCGGGTGCACCAGATTTCCTAGGAAATCCTCCTTCGTTGGGCGGTCCCTCGCATCAAAGACAAATAAAGAAGAGGGTCAGAACAGTCACAATAATATCAATAATGCAAATAATGAAATAAATATGGATAAGAGTGAAGAATCGAATAAATAATAAGTATCCTAAATGACGTTACCCCCCGGCAACGACGCCATTTGATGACAGGGGATTTTCCATCGGTATTGCGTTCCATACAGGACGGGAGGGCAGTCGCTGCGGCGACTGACAAAAGATCCCAAATCGATCAACAATTAACTAACAATATATATATATATATATATATATAAAGCAATGAATAGCAAAAATGTGGAGTTAAAATTTATAATAACTCTACATGCAAACGTGTATATGTGTAAGCACAAGTAGAGGTCGAACATTGGGAGCAAACGGTTGGGAGCAAAGTAAATGCACAACATTATTCAATTCTTAGCTTGTCCATGTTATTATTTTTGTGGGTTTTTTAATTTTATATTTTCTATTTTATTTTTGGTTTTATAATTTTTATTTGATTTTTAATTTTCGAATTTTATATTTCCTTTTTATATTTTTCATTTTTTTATATTTTCTTTTTCTTTAATAAAAATAATGTAGCCTATATAAGGCTTTATTTACATAATAAATAGAAATATATTTATAAATGCTATTAAATAGAAAGAAAGTTTATAAAATAAATTATTTTTGGGTTTCAAACATTTTTCTAATGTTTTGTATTTTTCTAAGAATTTTTATTAATTTTTATGTATTTTTAAAGTCAAAAATATCCCAAATATAGGATTAATTAAATACCTGAAATTAATTGTGGTTTTAAAAATAATAAATAAGTCCCAAAATTAACCAAAGTAATTTTAATATTTAAATAATTACATATGGATAATTATTGGATAGAAAAACATATTTTAGGATTTTTGTTGAATTTTTATATTTTTTTGAATTTTGGAGCTTTCTTATTTTTTTAATTTTCTTTCATTATTTTTAGGGATTTTTTACTTCTGCACTCAATAAAGATCAAAATATAACACATATAATTTTTCTGGAATTTTTCAAAAAAATTTATATTTTTTGGTATTTTTCAAATTAGACAGGGACTATTTAGGCTCCATCCTAATTTAAATAAATGGGATAAATGCTCAAAAATGCAAAAGTGACACGTGGCATGAAAGTACACTACATGGGGCACCTAACCCTAATTTTGGGGAATTTTTGGAGCTCGGTAGCTATTTTAATAATTTGATAAAATTCAAAAAAATAAAAAGGCCTTACAGGGGCATAAATGCAATTAAAATAAAGTCCAGGGGACACATTACAATTCACCCAATACAATAAATATTTATTTAAAGTTCTGGAATTATTTTACAATACACAAAAATGCTAGGGACCTATGTGCAAAATTGCCGGTGTCACGTGAGCACTGCACGTGACGCTGGCAGGGACCAAAACATAAATACTATAAATATGAGGTCTTAAATGCAAAAAGCCCAATTTAATTACAATGTAATATTTTATTTACAACACTAAAAATTAAATACAAAAAAGTTCAGGGGTGAGATTTGCAATTTACCCCTTAATAGCGGCGATCGGACGACGATGGAGAATTCACTTGACACGTGGCAGTCATCCGACAGCGGATACCGGTTCGCTGCTGGATGATGTTGATTAGATCACAGATCACGATCGGACGGTGAAGACGTGGTATCATCCAACGGCTGAGGATCAAACTGGGACCGCCTTCTTCATCCGACGGCGGAGAAGTGAGGAGGAAGAACAGGGAAGAAGGCCGGAGCGACTGAACTTCCCCGCCTCCGATCTCCCTTCCCCGCCGTTTAACCCAAAAATCGGCAGTCTAAATATGTCTCACACAAGGCGGAGACAAAGTCGTTGTGGCGACCGCACGAATCCTGGATTAAAACAACAATTAACCCACAACAAAAATCAAGCAATGAAAAGTGGTGCAGAGTTAAAATTTATTATAACTCTACAACAAAGATGTGTATAGGTGCAAGTATGTGTAGAAGTTGAACACAGGGAGCAGACAGGTAGAACGGGGCAATAATGCAAAAATGTGAATGTGATGTATTAGTCTATTTATGCTATGTTTTTGTGGGTTTTTAATTTTATAACTTTTTAATTATTTTTAATTTTATATTTTTGTATTTTGATTTTTAATATACTGATTTTATATTTTCTTTTTATATTTTATATTTTTTATATTTTCTTTTTCTTTAAGAAGATAAAATAAAGTATATATACAATATAAGAAAAGGGGAATAAAGTATTTATAAAAATAAGTAAAATACTCAAAAATCAGGAAATAAAATATTTTTAGGATTTTTATAATTTTCTAATGCTTTTGTGATTTTTCTATATTTTTCCTAATTTTTTTTGTATTTTTAAAGTCACAAATACTAGTAAACAGTGAAATAAATTGCTGGCCGAAATTAAATTAAGAATGAAAAATAATAATCAAAGTTAAAAAATACTCAAACTAATTTTAATTAAAAGATAAGAAATCATAGAAAATTCAGAGACCAAATTTGTTTTTTTAGGAATTTTCTTGAATTGTTAGGATTTTTAGAAGGTTTTTGGGGTTTTCTAATTTTTAGGAGTTTTCTTTTATAATTTTTAGTGGTTTTTGGATTGAAGTTAGAACACACTAAAATAAGTAAAATATATTTTTTTGGGAATTTTCTGATGTGTTTTTATAATTTTTAGGGATTTTATAATGCAAACAATGTTGAAAATACTTGTTTTTTATTTTTTATAAATATTAAAATGCAATGAAAATGCAAAATAAAAATATGGCGTGAAATAGCAACAAAACATGAAGCTATGGTAATTTTTGTGGATTTTTTAGTGATTTATAGTTGCGTGAAACAAATAAAAGAAACAAAAAGAAAAATCACACTAGCAGGGGCATTTTTGGAATTAGCATAACATCCAGGGGTGTGTATGTAAATTGTACACAAAATATATAACTTAATTAAAAACTTCTCAGGTCCAATCGTAAATAGCCTTATCTCCAAGGATGTTCTCACGAAATTCCCAAAGTCACGTGCATTGGGCACGTGACCGTCAGGGACAAAACAATAAATAACAATGACTCGGAGGGCTAAGTCAAAATTTCACCAAAATATTACGTCTCTGGAATGATTTAGGACCACTTGGAAATACAAGAAACCATAGGCCCTTGCCTGCAAAAGATCCAAATGCACATGCTCACGCACGTGCACCTCGCTGGCAAGGGCTTAACTAAAATTAGAAAAAGTCTGAGGGTCTTTTTATAAATAATACAATAATTATAAAGGGCAGATGAAAGCTTTAATAAACTAACTAATAAATACAAACAAGTGCGGGGTAGGAAACATAAAATTACCCACGCACTAACATCCGACGGCAGATGATCTCCCACTTAAACACATGTCGACGCCTCCTCACGCGATGACGCTTCGCGATCCAGCGGCTGCGATTAGATAGGCAATGATGATCAGGCGGCTCTGGACGCGGAGATCAGACGACTGAGACGAGATCTGGAGAGGGCCCTTGATCCAAAGGTAGACGACCGCTGAGGAAGAACAGGGAGAAACTTCGTCGGGGCAAGGTTCCTCCGGCTCAATCGCGCGTCTCCGGCGTCTTTGCTGCTTACAAAATGGGCTCTTCAGATCCTGCGAAGGTCCTCAATCCACCTGGGGGTACAAAAAGGGAGGAGGATCACCGTGGAGCCTCCGCGACGTCGGAGAGGCAGAGATGTCCAGGTACCTCCGGCGAGAGACCAAAAATGCTCCCCAGGCGTCGTTGTCGTTCTCGAACCTGCAGAAATTGTCAATAGAGTCGTGAGCAATTTGCCACGACCCTTCGATGGGCGGGTAGTGGTGGAGAAGGCGGATATCGAGCTCGCCGGAGCTCGCTCCGGTGAGGTGATGGCGATGGTTAACTAATGGGTATGAATCGAGATCGAAGGGCATGAATCTATTCATAGGGCTACAATATATAAGAAATTGCAAGAAAAATGAAAGAAAATGAAGGTACCTCACCGGTGAACGGGAAGCAACACCTCAACGACGAAGGCTCGCTGGAGATAGATGAAGACACACCAAAGACCGGCCTTGCGCCGCCTCGATCGGCTGGAGGTGGTGTTGTCACCACCACCGGTCCGGAGCGCGAAAGAAGAGGGGCAAAAAGGGGTCAAGGTATGTTCAAAGATCAATGGAGGTGATGGGGGGTTTTTTGAAAAGATGGTGGTCGGGCGTGAAAGTCGAGGTGACAACGGGCGGATCAATGATCCAATCCCCGAAAAAACACCTGGGCGAGTAAGACCAGTTATCTAGGAGCAAAAGTCGTGAAGGGTGCGACATGAAATGATGCAAGACGAGGCCTGTAAAATTCGACAAAAATGACGAAAAATGAGGTCTGACATGCTACAGGGCGAAGGGCAGACAGTTGACCGAGGTCAACCGTGATTGCCACCTGGTTGGTCCTGGACCAACCAGGAAAAAACCCTAAAATAAAGTTAAAAAATCATTTAAAAATAGCAATTGAATTTATTAATTTTTAGATATAAAATAAAAAAATGTTTATTTTTTATGAAGTTTTGTATAATGATTTTTATTTATTTATTCGAGATTAATAATTATAAGTTACCATTTTAGGCCTATATAGGTATATTTATCTATGTATTTTAATATTTTATTTTTATTTTGTACATTTTATTTATTTTTGTTTATTATTTTATAAAATTATAAAGTATTTTTATACACTTAATAGTAATTTTATTTTATTTTTTCTGAAGTGTTTTGGATATTTAATAAAATAGAAGTATTAATAATATAGGTATAGTTGTAGGTATTATACCTATGTATATTATATACAAGTATTTTTATTTTGTGTTTCTTTTGTATTTTTATTCTGATTTTAATATACATATTTATTATAAGTAATAATTACAAAATTATAAAAATATAAAATTATGAAAATAAAGAATAATAAATAAATTGAATATTTTAATCTGTACATGTATACAATAGGGGCCCAAAACTCAATTTTCAAACCGTAGCTCCGCAAAATACGAAACCATTTCCATTAACTAGCTTATTTTAAACTATATACAATTAAAGGTGAGTTTTACGCATTTCAAATTTTTATTTGGGAGATACGGGTCTGGGAATTTGGGATTCTGGAATTTTATTCAGATCATAACTTTTTATCTGTACATTATTTTTGTGTGAAATCAATTTTGTATTTTTATTTATTTAATTATCTACAACTTTCATGTTCAAAGTTTCTTTATTTGGAGTATAAAAAGTGGAACCAAAAATAGGTCCTAAAATGAATAAAGAATGGGTTAAAATAAAAGGTATTTTTATTGGATTCTGGCCCTTATCTCCCCCTACTTTATTCCTGGTCAATCTAGTCATCGAGATGCCTAGGTCTCCGGGTTTCAGGTCATAAAATATTTGCAATATTTTATTCTTTTTCTTTTCTTTTCTTTATTCTATAATTTTAGCTTTAAAAACCGCATTTTATACAATATTTACACAATGATGCATGAATGCTAAAATGCCTAAATTAAGCCTATTTACACGCATTTACTAGGGGTTTTAAGGCCAAAATTATAGAATAAAGATGATGAAACGTAGATTCATCATCCCCCTATACTTGCCTTTGCTAGTCCCTAGCAAACACTTATCCAATAAGTGCAGAAAAGAAAAATAAAGAAAAAAAAGAAGAAATTGGATTTAGTTTAATTATCAAACTTATCTTCACAAAATCAAGGTTTGGAGCTTATGTCGGACCTTTGGAATTTTAGTGCGGTCGGCACCTTAATGAGAACCGAATTCGAAATCCAACAGTCCTTGAGAATCCCAAAACTCTATTCAAGTCTCCTCAATAGCCAGGTCAGAGATACTTCAACTCATACGCAAACCCTTACGACTATGAATCTGACTCGTACAGTGTAAGTGATGGTGGCTCTCCCTAATAGAATGACAAAGAGACTGACTTCTCCAGTATGACAACCCAATGATTCCCCAATCCAATAACTCCTTCTTCGAGGAGCGGGGTATTCCCATCTAAGTTCAAGTGGCAACCAGCTCAAGAGGAGGGGGTGAAGAGAAGAATGGACGGTAGCCAGTGTAGCTACCTATCCTAGGATGCAAGACCAGTGTAGTCAAGTCATCCAGCTGCAGGCTCACATGATTTGACTTTGAAACTCAAGCTTGCTTATTTTCTATACAACATATTCACATACTTTTGCAGGCATTTTATTTTTGTACAGGCCTATCTCTCTTTTTTTCTTTTTTTTTGAAATACTATATACAACAGCATTTACAAAAGGAGTTTTTTCCTCTTGAGCCAGTAGACTATCCCTCTTTTGAAGCTTTATCGCAACCCACACTCTCCTATTTTTAGAATTCCTCATCACTGGACGGGTTGGGGTGCACTTCCCTCCCTAAAAGAGGACAAGTGTTTCCACTTGTGTGCGTCTCATACCGGCAAATCCAATCCCCTCACCACTCCAACTAAGTTGAGCCATGTGAAAGGTGCAGGTGTCCAAGTTAGGTCATTATCAACAAGAGTCATGCGTGTACTCCGAAATACTCTACTTAGGCAGTCAAGAATCCATTGAACCAAGTCTCGTGATCCTCAAAGAATTAATTCAACTAGACCTGAAGTACCTCAAACCCAATTCCTATAAGGATCCTGTCATTAGGTAGATTTTAAGGTCCAATCAAGCTCCAATCTCTGGATTTTACTTAGACTCGTTCAACTATCACACTCAATCCGAAAAATGCTCATGCTATGCAAATGATATGCAGAATGTAGAAAATATTTTTGTGATGCAATTTTCAAGATTTTGAACGTTTTATGGATTTTTTAAAAGATGATGATGCATATGCATTTTTTGGTATTTTTCAAAAATATTTTTTCAAATATTTTTGGATTTTAATTTTGCAAATGTTTTTAGGATTTTTGAAAATAAAAAGTTTTGGCTAAAAACTAGGTACAAATATTTACACGTGCATGCTTCTTAGATTGACAAGAAATGGATCTTAAGAATTTACAGGGGTAAGTGATCGATTTTATAGGTATATATAATAAAGAATTTTAGGTGCGACGTATGTATTCCTCAAACTTATTTGAAAAGGTTTTTCAAACAATTTTTGAAAACTATAGTCAAAAATAATTTTTACAAACATTTTTACAAATATGTACACACATATGAAATCATTTCCAAATGTTTTTCAAACAGTATATATAGAATTTTCAAAATATATTTGCAACCATTTTTCAAACCATTTGCAAATCATTTTTCAAATATTTTATTTCACACAAAGAAAATAAATTTTACAAACCAAAATGTTTTTACAAAGGTTAAAAACATGTAACAAAACATTTTTCCAAATAGTTTTCAAAATATTTTCACAAAGATTTTCAAACTATTTTTCAAACATTTTGCAAAAAACATTTTCACCTGATTTATTAATCAGTAAATACAAAAAGAATTTGAGGAATAATAAATATCTTTTTATTACGAGTTTTAATGAATTTTAAAGAATTATTAAGCATATTATTAAGAAAATATGAAAGCATGAGTTATGGCTAAAGTATACACGTAGTATATACGACCCCCCATACTTAGCTTTTGAGCTATGTCCTCATAGATCGGAGAGAAAGAGAAGACATAACGCGTACTAAGTATAAGAAAGTCTAAGGAATAACGAATGAAGGAATGAATGAACGAATGAGAAGTTGACCGTCCCCCTATACTTAGGATCAAATAATCCTAAGTATAGTAGACTGTACACAAAGCAGGGAGGGTCAAGGGTGGTAATGAACATATCGTACTCAGATTGTCTCCCCCTATACTTAGGATAAGATATCCCTAAGTATAGACAAGAAGAGGAGACAATGGAGAGGATCGAAAAGCAGGAGAACTCAGGGTGGCACACCCCCCTATACTTAGGAAAAAGTACGTCCTAAGTATAGAAGACTGTCTAGAAGGGGTGGCACCTTTTTGATAGATACAGAAGATAGGAAAGGAAAAGAAGAAAAGAAGAAAAGAAGAAAAGGGATCTGAAGATGGAAGAAGAAGGAAACGGATGTACACATCACTCCCCCTATACTTAGGGTAAAAGAAGCCCTAAGTATAGGCAACAACACGAGTGATGAAATAGAACGAAGAAAGAACACTCGGCTCGTCCACCCCCTATACTTAGGATGAAGTGTGTCCTAAGCAAGGCAAACACGAGAATGGGTGGACGAGCAATACGAAAGAGGGACACGAGAGAGATATACAATAGAGTGGATGTACAGAGAGTCAAGAAGGTAGAAAGCGAACCTTCTTACGAGACCGCTGAGGAATGGATCTGATGTGATGCAGGTCGACATCGGGGTCCATAGTGGACGGAAGCCGATCAGGGTCGACAGAGTGGAGATCCTCAGGGGCCTAGGGGGTGAAGGTACAGACAGGTCAGTGAAAGAAGTACAACTAGGTCCGGCCTTGGGAGTCTTGCTGGTATCAAAGTGAAAAGAGACGAACTCATCAGTATCGGAAGAAGTGTAATCAGAGTCGTCCTGTGAGGTCTCGTCCAGGTCAAAACCAAAAGGAACGAACTCATCAGTGGAAGTAGTTGAACTCTGTTCGTCCTCTATAATCTCAACCGAATCATCTTTCTCATCAAAGGCCTGAATTCCCGAATAAAAGCAATCAGATCAAATTCGGCCTTAGTCTCATCAGTATCCAAGTGAACAGGAGCGGACCCATCAATGGAAGTAGTCAAAACATGCCTGTCCTGTATAGTCTCTAAATCTGTCCTCCGCTCAATGGTATCAATCGTGTAGATCCCTCGGATGTCATCAATACAACGCCATGTCCCAGAAAAAGGAACTCCGAGGTCCATGCTTTCCGAGTCTTCCTCAACAGGGAGGAATTCTCAGGTCTCAGTGGAATCCAATAAGTAGCAAAATTCTCTGATAGTATCATCAAGGTCATGGTCCTCGAGGTCAGCCATGATAGGTGTAGTCACATCAGGTGCAGGTCTCTGGTCGGCAGTAGTGCGGTGATCAAAACTTCGCTCTCGTCAGCACGATGAAAGCGAATCTCTCCTGATCCATAATCAATAACGACCCTCACGGAGGCGAGGAATGGTCGTACCAGGATGATTGGAGAATGCTCCTCTGTGGAGATCTCCATGGGCAATACGACAAAGTCAACGTAATAGCTCATGCCCTGAATCGAAAAGACAGCATTTTCAAGGATACCCTTCGTCCTCTTTATTGATCCATCAGCAAACTGTACGATCATCCTGGTTTTCTTGAGAGGCCCTAGGTGAAGAGACTGTACCAGCGAGAAGGGTATAATACTAATCGAAGCACCGCCATCTAAGAGAGTGTGATCACATGTGTGGTCAGATATGGTGCAACTAATGAAAGGTGTAGAAGTGTTCTTTTTCCTAGGAATGGGACGGTGTGTGATGGTATGGGCAGTGGCCATGGTCAGAATGTGACGCTCAGATCTGCTCCTCCGCTTTCTCTTCTTGGGAAGAGGAACAGATAAATCGGTCATGGTCTGCTGAAGTGGGACATGGATGATCTCATGAATGGTGGCCACCACTTCGGATTCAGTCAACAATTTTTTTAATTTTTGGACCTCCTCCATACAAGGGAGGAAGTCGGAATCAGCATATACACGAGGCATGCCAAGAGCAGTCTATACAGCGGCATCCTCGGGGTCAAAGGTGAGACAAGGTGTGAAAGGCTGTATGATCAAAGGATATGGCAGATAGTACCTCTCCTCATAGTTTGAATCGGCCAAAGGTCTCCCGAACTCTTTTTGGATTTTTAAATTTTTCTCATATTTTTGTATTTTGGGCGATTGCAAGCTCTCATGACAATCCTCAAATGAATCCATATCCTCAAAGAATGGAGTGACATTCTGGTTCTTATTCAAACTAGTAAGATCATTGATCCTCGAATTCATATGCTCCATCATCTGATTCAAGGTCTCAAGTGTGGATATCATGAAAGGTGACTCCAAAATCTTAGGATCAGGTGTGTTGAATGTGGGTGGTGGGTGTGGACAAAAATCATATTCCGGATCAGGATACTCAAGGAAGAGTGGGTTGTCGAAATGTGTAGGAGATGGTGGTGGAAATGATTGGTGAAGATCAAGGTCTGAATCCTGAAATAGTGAGTTGGTCAGATATGTACAAAAATAAGGAGTAGAGTCCTCCTAGAAAAAGTGAGGTGGACCGACTGGAGTGAATGAGGGATCCGCAAAATCCGGACAAAATATGCTCCAGTCAGCCATCTCAAAACAAAAGAAAAAATGATCGGGAGTGCACGATGGTCAAGTCAAGAGAGTGAAGAAGAAAGGCGCAAATGCGCAGGGACGATCTGGAACACGCACAAAACAATCCCAAACAAAAATACAAACCCTCAATTCACCTACTCAACTCGGTAGAGACCGCAAAAGAGCGGTCTTTTTAAATCTTGTTTGTTTTAGAGTTAGGTGAGAAGTCGTAAATTTGCACACACACTTAGGGGACTGAAATGGGATTTTGGCACTAGTCCTTAGGGTGTGCACGAGCAAATAAAAGCGAAGACAATGAGGGGATTACTCGCCCCAAGACAATGTTTTTTTCTTTTTGATCGATTTTAGGGTCGAGTAATATTAGCAGTCCTAATTTTATTAATTATCTATTTTTTTGGATTTTTAATAAGAAATGCACGATCCTATCGGGGAGTCAATTCCTTTAAGTACCTAGGTGATCAAAATCAGAGGTAGAGGCGGAAAAGCAATGTAAGCGGCAATTGATGATGAATGCTAAAGCGTAAATGCTCACCTTGCCTCCAGCACTCTACATGCAAGGATGCTCAGCAGAATTGAAACATATCTATATGCAAATGCAAAGCCGATGAAATCGCCCTAAGTGTGAGAAGCTACTATTAGCATGAAGAACAAGTTCAAAATTTGTCTAAGTCCAAACGAGACTGTAGGCACATGCAAATATATTAGGTGTTTGGCCTTAAGACTACGTCAAGCAACTCCTATGGCTAAGGGATCAATCACACAAAAGAAATAAAATAAAATCGGAAAACAAAATAAAAAATGCGAAGGAAAATGCAAGAAAGCCACGGCGAGCCCCCAGGTGTACAAACACCTGGAAATTTGGCCCGAATGTCCAGAGTTCATGTACCTGCATTATTACAATAATAAAGTGGTCTCTCTCACACAAAAATTACACAAGTAAATGCAATAAAATAAAAGCTCAGGAATTGTCTTCAAACTTCCCTCCAAGTCTGCCTTGGTGCGAAGCCAAAGCCGCTTCACGTGTTGCACGAGTGCTCCTAGAAAGGAGTGCCTCCCTCGATCCGCGTACCTCGCACAAAGTCAAACAAGAGGGTGGTTAGACAATTCAAATGTAAATCAAAAGAAAGAAAATAAAAAGAGCGAAAACAAAAACCGCGAAAAAGACAAACGATCACAATAGTAAACAAAAAGCCGAACTAAGTGTTGTTGCTCCCCGACAACGGCGCCATTTGTTTAACCCAAAAATCGACGGTCTAAATATGTCTCACACAAGGCAGAGACAAAGTCGCTGTGGCGACCGCACGAATCCTGGATTAAAACACCAATTAACCCACAACAGAAATTAAGCAATGAAAAGTGGTGCGGAGTTAAAATTTATTATAACTCTACAACAAAGATGTGTATAGGTGCAAGTATGTGTAGAGGTCGAACACATGGAACAGACAGGTTTTTAACGGGGAAATAATGCAAAAATATGAACGTGATGTATTAGTCTATTTATGCTATGTTTTTGTGGGTTTTTAATTTTATATTTTATTTATTTTTAATTTTATATTTTTGTATTTTGATTTTTAATATACGGATTTTATATTTTCTTTTTATATTTTATATTTTGTATATCTTCTTTTTCTATAAAAAGATAAAATAAAGTTGATATACAAAATAAGAAAAGGGGAATATAGTATTTATAAAAATAAGTAAAAATACTCAAAAATTAAGAAATAAATTATTTTTAGGCTTTTTATAACTTTCTAATGTTTTTGTGATTTTTCTATATTTTTCCTAATTTTTTTGGTATTTTTAAAGTCAAAAATACTAGTGAACAGTGAAATAAATTGCTGGTTGAAATTAAATTGAGGATGAAAAATAATAATCAGAGTTAAAAAATCCTCAAACTAATTTTAATTGAAAGATAAGAAATCAGAGAAAATTCAGAGACCAAAATTGTATTTTTAGGATTTTTCAGGAATTTCTAGGATTTTTAAGAAGGGTTTTGGGGTTTTCTAATTTTTAAGAGTTTTCTTTTGTAATTGTTAGTGGGACTGAAGTTAGAACACACTAAAATAAGCAAAATATATATTTTTTAGGAATTTTCTGATGTGTTTTTATAATTTTTTGGGATTTTATAATGCAAACAGGGTTGAAAATGCTTGTTTTTTATTTTTTTATAAATATTAAAATGCAATAAAAATGCAAAATAAAAATATGGCATGAAATAGCAACAACACATGAAGCTATGGTAATTTTCGTGGATTTGTTTAGTGATTTATAGATGCGTGAAACAAATAAAAGAAATAAAAAGAAAAATCACATTGGTAGGGCAGTTTTGGAATTAGCAAAACATCTAGGGGTATGCATGTAAATTGTCCACAAAATATATAACTTAATTAAATACTTCTCAGGTCCAATCGTAAATAGCCTAAGCTCCAAGGATGTTCTCACAAAATTCCCAAAGTCACGTGCACTGGGCACGTGACCGTTAGGGACAAAACAATAAATAACTATGACTCGAAGGGCTAAGTCGAAATTTCTCCAAAATATTACAACGTCTCTGGAATGATTTAGGACCACTTGGAAATACACGAAACCACAGGCCCTTGTCTGCAAAAGAGCCAAACGCATGTGCTCACGCACGTGCGCCTTGTTGGCAAGGGCTTAACTGGAATTAGAAGAAGTCTGAGGGTCTTTTTATAAATAATACAATAATTATAAAGAGCAGATGAAAGCCTTAATAAACTAACTAATAAATACAAACAAGTGCAGTGTAGGAAACACAAAATTACCCATGCACTGGCATCCGACGGCAGATGATCTACGCCTCCTCACGCGATGACGCTTCGCGATCCAACGGTTGCAATTAGATTGGCAATGACGATCGGACAGCTCTGGACGCGAAGATCGGATGGCTGAGACGAGATCTGGAGAGGGCCCTTAATCCAATGGTAGACGGCCGCAGAGGAAGAACGGGGAGGAACTTTGTCGGGGCGAGGTTCCTCCGGCTCGATCGTACGTCTCCGGTGTCTTTGTTGCTTACAAAATGGGCCCTTGAGCTCCTGTGAAGGTCCTCAATCCACCTGGGGGTACAAAAGGGGCGGAGGAGCACCGTAGAGCCTCCGCGACATAAGAGAGGCAGAGATGTCCAGGTACCTCCGGCGAGAGACCAAAAATGCTCCCCAGCGTCGTTGTCGTTCTCGAACCTGCAGAAATTGTCAATAGGGTCGTGGGAAAATTGCCACGACCCTCCGATGGGCGGGTAGTGGTGGAGAAGGCAGATACCAAGCTCGTCGAAGCTCGCTCCGGCGAGGTGATGGCGATGGTGAACTAATGGGTATGAATCGAGATCGAAGGGGATGGATCTATTCCTAGGGCTATGGCATATATGAAATTGCAAGAAAAATGAAAGAAAATGTAGGTACCTCACCGGTGAACGGGAAGCAACACCTCAACGGTGAAGGCTTGCCGGAGATAGATGGAGACACGCCAAAGACCGGCCTTGCGCCGCCTCGATCGGCTGGAGGTGGTGCTGTCACCACCACCGGTCCGGAGCGTGACAGAAGAGGGCCAAAAAGGGGTCAAAGGATGTTCAAAGATCAATGGAGGCGATGGGGGGGTTTTGAAAAGATGGTGGTCGGGCATGAAAGTCGAGGTGACAACGGGCGGATCAATGATCCAATCCCCGGAAAAACACCTGGGCGAGTGATGAATCTGCGATTCGTCATCTTTATTCACTTATTTTAGCTTAAAATCCCTTATAAAACACCTGCATATAATGCTAACTCCATATTCTTACTAACTTGCATATGTGTAAATATTGTACATTTCTGACTAATTTTAACCTAAAATAAATAAATAAAGAAAAAAGGAAAAATAAAGAAAAGAAAATAAAAAAATAAATAAAGAAAATAAAAAAAGGAAGACTGTATACAGGCTGACCCGAACCCCGAGAGAAGGTCAAGACTTGACGTGATCGACCAGGAATAAAGTAGGGGGAGATAGGGTCCTTAACCAGAAAATATATCAAAAAAATGTGTGTTCTCCCTTATTTTATAAATCTGTATAAACTGACACTAATTTATTTGTACCTTAATTGACTTCAAATCAAATAACATTCAAAATCAAAATTGTAAATAAAAATGTGTTCTAATTACTAAAATTGATTGCACAATTAAATCTTGTACAGAATAAAAGTAGCCACACTTGGAAAAAGCCACTAAGCACTAATTGAAAGACCAATTCCGGCTCCATATGAGCTCAAACTGAATCAATCTCAGTTCTATTGAATTCGAAATTAAACTATCTTTAAAATAGCTGTATTTTCATAATTTTTGGAGTTACGTTTGAAAAGTCGGTTTTCCGGGGTGGTTTGTGCAATTTTCCCATGTATTTGTGTAAATATTGTATTTGTATATATTTGTAAATTAATCTCACTAATTTTCTTCAAATGAAAATAAAAATAAAAAAATTAAAATTCCTAAAACACAAAAAAGGGCTAATTTCGTAATTTAACCTTGTATATAGTGTCGCATATGTATTTAGTATATGTATATAGTTGCTATTTTTAATTAACCTTCATAAAAAATAAAAAAAATAACATTTTTTTAATTCAAATTAAATAAGTGACGAAAATTCAAAAAAAATAGATAATTTTGTAATTAGTTTTATCTCTCTTTTATTTTCATTTTCAAATTTCATCTCCCTTCCACCAAAAAAAATTCAAAAATTCATTTTAATTTTCATCTCCCTTATCTCTTTATTTAAAAATTCAAAAATTCAAATTTCATCTCTCTTCTATTTATATGGCTCCTTCTCCCTCATTCCAACTTGATCAATCTTTAGAGAGAGGAGCCCGATCTCCGAGAGAAATTTCGTCGAGAATTGTGCCTAGCCTCCGACCCGTCCGGTGACAACGAGTCGGCCTTGTCGAGGCGATCACGGTTCATTTTCTACTCCTAAGGTGAGATCCAGATTTTTCTTCGCATTTTATCTTAGTTTAATCGTAGTGTAGTTCCTCGCATTTTTTTTCATCATCATTTTTATTTCTCTAGATCTAAAAAATTTTTCATCTCGATTTGATCCGCCACCGACTCGATTTTTCATCTCACTTTCTCGATCTCCACGCGTTCTATTCTATCGTCCACGATCTCTCAACTCTAGTCGCATACGGTGGCCGGAGATCGGATTTGAGTCCATCATCTTTCGCCGAATCCCCATTCACTTTCCGAGTTTGTAGATAAATAAAATTTTTCTTTCTCTAACATTCATTAATAAAAAAATAAAAAAATTGTTATCTCTTTTTTTATCTAACATTTGTTTTGCAGGAGAACATTAAAAAGATTAAAAAAAATATAAAAGATAAAAATAAAAAAACTTTTATCCTTTCTATTTCTGTTTCTTGATTTGCAAAATAAAAAAAAACTTTTATTCATTTTCGGTTTACATCAGAAAAAAATTAAAATAAAACAAAATAAAAAAAATCTCCAGGCAGCGGGGTCGCCACCCCCCGCCACCACCCATCCGCAGGCAGCAGAGCCGCCATAGCCGCGGCCGCTCCTCCATTGACAGCGACCCGCCGCCGCAACCTCCTCTACGGCAATCTCTGTCGCGCTCCCCTCCTCCTTCTAAGTCAGCGACAGCGTGCCTCCCCACAGGCGCGCCACCTCGACGTCGACCCGCAGCCGCCGAGCCCAGCTGCCATCTCCACCCCTGGTGACTCCGCCCGCGCGCCGTCATCGCCTCACCTCCAGCCCGAGCGCCCGCCGCGTCGACCCTGGTGCCGCAGCCCCCTCCTTCGACGCCGATCTCCCCGCCGCGAAGATCGACCAGCCAGACCGCTGCGAGCCGCCGTGCTCCACCGCCGAAGCCGCTTCTCCAACCCGCGGCCCGCGCGTGGATTGAACGCCGCGTGCGACGCCCATTTGGGCGCCCTTCCCTTGTGGCGGCGGCAGCCTCTACTTGAGCCCCCTTTGCTTTGGAAAAAAGAACGAAACCCCCTCTAGGGTTTTGATTCATTAAAAAAAGGGGAAATTACAATCAAGCCCTCTGAAGTTTTCAAAATCACAAAGAAGCCCCCGCCAGGTCATTAAATTATTTGGGAAATCACATTCAAGTACCTGTCAGCATCAGAGCACATGTTTCAGTGGTAAAATTGCATCTTCTCTCTTGTATTTATTTTTTATTATTTATTTGAGACAAAAACTTTGAATCTTTACATTTCAGTCCAAACATTCACAGTATTTATATTCTAGTCCCTGAACTGCAGAACATTAATTTGTGTGCTCTCTTTGATTGAAATAAATGTTATTCATGATCCAAAAATTTTTAGAAAATTGTGCTATGCTCCTGATGTAATTATTTTATTAGCATAAATTTTCCATTGCATTCTGCCTTCATTTATTATTATTAAAAAATCAAAAACATGTCATTTTTCTCTGCTTGAAATTCCAAAATTCCTAAAAATTTGAAAATAACTCTAAAAATTACAAAAAATTAGAGTAGTTCCCTTTCATTGTCTTTTAATTTCTGACCAATTTTCACGCGTCGATCATTTATAAAACCCAAAAAATTGAAAAATATCAAAAATCTTCTAAAAATCGTAAAAAATTTCTACAAAAATCCAAAAATTGTGATTTCAGTTCATGTTTGTAGATAATTGTTTCTAGTTTATCTTAAAAATAGTTGCCAGAAGTTTGGGCATTTAAAAGATTTTTAAATTGCAAATTACTCCAGGCTGTGCACATTTTCGTGTTTTCTCACTGTTTGATTTTTAGAAAAATACAAAAACATCTGAAAAATCTACAAAAATTGTCAAAAATAGTTTAAAGCTTCTAAAACCCAAAAACATTTTCTTTGCATTTTTTGAGCATATTTGGTATAATTGAAAATTGCAAAAGCGTTGGAGTGCATATTCTTGACCTTGTTTATATTGTTTCACATTGTTTTTGAAAATTAAAATAATTGCAAAACCAAAATCACTAAAAATTTGAAGATCAAAAAAATACAAAAAAATAGAAATAAAAAAAATTAAAAAAATTAAAAAGATTAAAAAAATTCACAAAAACCAAGGATAATTGTCCTTTGAGATTCCTGTTTTCTTTTAATTAGTTTCTGATTAATTGAATAACCCTCGGGAATTGTAGCCTCCCTGAGTTCGACCCTGTCCGCTATACAGGTTAATAAGTAGCAAAAATTTAAAAAAAAAATATTTTTTGTTGACGCAGGTTTTGGGGAATAACAACGACCTTTTTACCATTAACTTTCCAACCCAGCAGTTTTCGCTCACAACAAAATTTTGCCACTACCAGAAAAAAAATCAAAAACCCCCAGCAATAAATTCCATGCTCAACAAAATTTTGCCGTTGTCGGAGATAAAAAAGAAAATTCAAAAATCCCTCAAAATCTCTTTCAACAAAATGACGCCGTTGCCGGGGAGGCACGGCGAGGGTAGTTAGGTTTCTCTTTTGACCTGCTATTCTAGGTTGTAAATATCTGTTTACATTTTTGCCATTCATTCCATTGTTAATATCACTGCATTCATTTCATTTCATTTTTTCTTTCGTCTCATATTTGATAATTGTATTTCTTACATATTTTCTTTTCTTTTCTTGTAAGGGCCCGTAGAGCGAAGGAGGCGATCTTAGGAGAGCCGAAGCACCCAAGCGACGTGGAGGCGGCTTGATTCTTCACCAAGCCGCAGGATAGCGTGAGAAGAAGAGAGAAAAAAAAGAGAAAAATTTTAAAAAGAGAGAGAGAGAGAGAGAGTTTCTTTTCCATTTGAACTTTGTATCAGTACATTCATTTGTTGCGGGGTCTGTTTCGCCAAGTGTCGGTGCACTTGGGGGACCTCACCGGTTTTGTTTTCATCGCCTTTATTTTTCTTTGTTTTACGCGGATTTCGTGAGCTACCTCTTGATTGCTTTAATTAATGCTTGAGCCAGGTAATTAATTGGGTCCAAACACCCTAAACAAGACATTTATGTGCCTATAGAGAAGAGCATAATTTAGACTTCGTCAAATTAACTTATTCTTGCCCGTTAATAGAAGTTATCATCTAGGACGATTCACTTGCATTTGCATATAGGTTAGTTTATTTTCTGTATTTAAATTCTGCACGGATCACTTGCATGTAGAGTGCTGGCGACAAGGTACGCATCTCTAACCCCTGCATGCATCATTGTTTTTAATCGCGCATTGGCATTTCCGATCTCCTTCCCTGTTTTCACTCACATAAATTAAAAAGGAAATTGGACACTCGGTAGGCGATTCTTTGAAAACATTTTAACCAAGTGATAACTGCCTAAAATTGGGACTGCTAAAGAAAACACGACCCTAAAAAAATACAAGGAAAAATCATTGTTTTGGGAAGAGTAACCCCCTCATTGTATTCGTTTTAACGTGCTCGCGTACACATTAAGGTTAGTGCCCAAATCCCATAATCAAGCCTAAGTGTTCGTACAACTTTATGATTATCATCTAACTCTAAAATAGACAAGATTAAGGGACTGAACCTTCACGGTCTTTACATTGCATTGAGTTGGTGAATTGGGGGTTTGTATTGTGTTTGATTGCTTGTGTGCATAACAGATCCTTCTATGCATTTGCGCCTTTTTCTCCATATCTTTTGGCCTGACCCTCGTGCTCTCTCATCTTTTGTTTCGAAGATGGTCGACTGGAGTTATTTTAATCCGATCTTCGCAGATACCTCGTACTCTCCAGACGATCCACCTTCCTTTTTCCAGGAGGATCTTCCTCCTGATGTTTGTGCATATCCGCCTAACCCATTATTTCAGGAGTCGGAGGACTTTGATTTCTACCCACCCTCATTCAGCCCACCCGGTCCTGAGATTTTGGAGTCACCTTTCATGATTTCTACACTTGAGACATTGAACCAGATGGTGGAGCATATGAATTCGAGGATTAACAATCTCTTTAACATAAATACGAGCCAGAACATTGCTCCATTTTTTGAGGATATGGATTCATTTGAGGATAATCATGAGAGCTTGCAATCGCCCAAAATACAAAAAAAATGAGAAAATTTTAAAAATCCAAAAAGATTCTGGGAGATACATTATCCATTCATTTTGTGAGGAGAGGACCCAAATACCCAATCATTTTCCCACACAATCATCCATCGCATGTCCCAATCTTGACCCCGAGGATTCCACTATACAGACTGCTCTTGGCAATCCTCATGTAAATGATGACTCCGACCTCCTCCCTTGTATGGATGAGGTCCAAAAATTCAAAAAAATGTTGACTGAACCCGAAGTGGTAGCCACCCTTAATGAGATCATTAAAGCTCCACTTCAACAGGCCATGACAAGTTTATCTACTCCTCAACAGAAGAAGAGAAAGCGAATGAGAAGATCTGAGCGTCACATCTTAACCATGGCCACTGCCTATGCCATCTCTCACCGTCCATATTTTAAGAAAGGGAACACTACCACACCTCTTGTGAGTTGCTCCATATCTGACTATTCTTGTGATAACGCTCTCCTTGATGGCGGTTCGTCAATCAATGTAATACCCTTCTCTATGGTACAGACTCTTCATCTTGGGCCTCTTAAGAAAACCATGATGATAGTTCAATTTGCTGATGGATCCATCAAGAGGCCGAAGGGTATTCTAGAAAATGCTGTCATTTCTATTCAGGGTCTGAATTTTACTTCGGATTTTATTGTAATGCCCATGGAGACCTCCGCTCCTGTGGAGCACCCTCCAATCATCTTGGGACGGTCTTTCCTAGCCTCTGCAGGAGCCGTTATTGACTATGGTTCAGGAGATATTCGCTTCCGTTCTGATGTAGGGAGCGATGTGTTGATCACTACACCTACTACTTCCCAGAAACCTACATCTCATGAGAACCCGCCCATGTTAGCCAACCCCAAGGAATTTGACATCGATGATAATATCAGAGATTCTTGTTATATGTTGGATGATAATGAAAACCAAGAATTCCTCTTGAAGGAGGAAGACTCGGAAAGCATATACCTTGGAGTTCCCCCTTCTGGTAAGTGGCGATGTATTGATGATATCCGCGGAATTTACACGATAGACACCCTAGAGCGGAAGGCAGACTCTGAGACTAGACATGACGGACATGATTTGACTACTTCCACTGATGAGTCCGTTCCTATTTACCCTGATTCAGATGAGACCGATCATGCCCAATTTGATTTGATTGCTTTTATAAAAGATCTTGGGCCTTTTGATAGAGATGATGATCAAGTAGAGGCTCGTATGTCTGATATTGATCCTACTTTTTCGGATAATGATTTCGAGCCATTTTACTTTGATGTTTACAAGACTTCCCAGGCCAGACATGACCATATTACTTCCAATAATCAGTTTAGGCCTACACAATCTGAAACCGCTGAGGATATATTCTTGGTCGATTCTACTCAGTTCATATCTAATGATGATCCCAATATCGACCTACACCTTGTCAAATCCATACCTCAGCGGTCCCGCAAGAAGGTTCGTTTTCGACCTTCTTGATCTTTGTACATCCACTCCTCTTGTATATCCTTTCGTTTTACTCCGTCTTCTCCCGTTTTATCATTCACCTCTTTTCCGTGTGTGTATATATACTATACTTAGGATGTGCTTTATCCTAGGTATAGGGGGGTGAATGATTTGTGTTGCTTATATTCGTCCTGTTCATCACTCTTGTTGTTGCCTATACTTAGGGATACTCTAACCTAAGTATAGGGGGGTGATGTTGTTCATATCATGTCTTTTTATTTTTGAGTCTGTACATTCTCGTCATCGGTTTTCCCCTTTTGCACACTCCACTATACTTAGGATTACTTGATCTTAAGTATAGGGGGGGATCACCATCTTCTCTTCTTTGTATCTTTTCTTTTCACTTTTCTATACTTAGCAAGAGTTATGTCTTCCTTTTTCGCTCTCTGATCACTATGAGGACATAGTTCGAGCTAAGTATAGGGGAGTGTCGTATATATTGTATATATACTTTAGACATAACTCGTACTTTTAAATACGTTTATTTGGGGGGTTATGTGTATAGTTTGTAAAATCCTCGTGCGTAAAAAAAACAAATAAAAAAACACAAAAAAAACCCAAAAAAACAAAAACACAAAAAATATCAAAACACAAAAAAAGCACAAAAACCAAGGATAGTTGTCCTTTGAGATTCCTGTTTTCTTTTAATTTGTTTCTGATTAATTGAATAACCCTCGAAAATTGTAGCCTCCCTGAGTTCGACCCTGTCCGCTATACAGGTTAATAAGTAGCAAAATTTTAAAAAAAAATATCTTTTGTTGACACGGGTTTTGGGGATAAAAACAACGACCGATTGACAACATTTTTATCATTAATTTTCCAACCTTAACAAATTCCGGCTCAACAAAATTTTACCATTGACGGGAGATAAAAAAATAAAAAAATCAAAAGTCCCACGAATTCTCGTTCAACAGCGAGTAAGACCAGTTATCTAGGAGCAAAAGTCGTGTAGGGTGCGATATGAAATGATGCAAGACGCGGCCTGTAAAATTTGACAAAAATGTTTATTTTTTTATGAAGTATTTTGTAGTGATTTTTTTTATTTTTTCGAGATTAATAATTATAAGTTACCATTTTAGGCCTATATAGGTATATTTATCTATGTATTTTAATATTTTATTTTTATTTTGTATATATTTTTGTTTATTATTTTATAAAATTATAAAGTATTTTTATACACTTGAAAAATATTTTTATTTTTTTCTGAAGGTTTTTGGAAATTTAATAAAATAGAAGTATTAATAATATAGGTATAGTTATTGGTATTCTACCTATGTATAATATATACAAGTATTTTTATTTTGTGTTTCTTTTGTATTTTTATTCTGATTTTAATATACATATTTATTATAAATAATATTTACAAAATTATAAAAATATAAAATTATGAAAATAAGGAATAATAAATAAATTGAATATTTTAATCTGTACAAGTATACAATATGGGTCCAAAACTCAACTTTCAAACCGTAGCTCTGCAAAATACGAAACCACTGCCATTAATTAGCTTATTTTAAAATATTTACAATTAAAGGTGAGTTTGATGCATTTTGAATTTTTATTTGGGAGATACGGGTCTGGGAAGTTGGGATTCTGGAATTTTATTCAGATCATAACTTATTATCTGTACATTATTTTTGAGTGAAATCAATTTTGTATTTTTATTTATTTAATTATCTACAACTTTCATGTTCAAAGTTTCTTTATTTGGAGTATAAAAAGTGGAACCAAAAATAGGTCCCAAAATGAATAAAGAATGGGTTAAAATAAAAGGTATTTTTATTGGATTCTGGCCCTTATCTCCCCTACTTTATTCTTGGTTGACCTAGTCATCGAGATGCCTAGGTATCAGGGTTTCGGGTCATAAAATATTCGCAATATTTTATTCTTTTTCTTTTCTTTTCTTTATTCTATAATTTTGACTTTAAAAACCGCATTTTATACAATATTTACACAATGATGCATGAATGCTAAAATGCCTAAACTAAGCCTATTTACACGCATTTACTAGGGTTTTTAAGGCCAAAATGATAGAATAAAGATGATGAAACGTAGATTTATCACCCACATCCTTCGAGGCTCCAAGGGGTTCCGGACACTTCCTGGCTGTTTGTCCAAGGAGTAGGACCTCCGGCAAGCGGCGGACGTGGGCGCATCTCCCCCTCCACAAGCTCCAATCCATCGCAGGAGAACTTCATCTGTCTCCTGGATGCTCACTGGACCGAGATGGCAGAGCTTTAGGGTGAAGAAATGGCCAAAATGATCGAAGGAGAAGATGGAGTTATTTAAGAACAAGGTTAGCACCCTTGTTTAACCTGCCAAACATAAGGAATCGGAGTTATATACAGGGGATTAAAGGATCGGGCATGTCTGTACAATGATAGAGGAGTATTTCTTGTAAAGGAAGCATCCTCGAAAGATGGACGAGACGTCCGCGAAAAATGACAGAAGTTCAGGGATTAAACATGTCTGACGCGCAGAGGGTTGGATGGGACAGTTGACCAGAGGTCAACGGTCCAAGCCCTGCGATTGGTCCAGCTCGGTCGCTACGCGACAAAATGGGATGGAATATTCAAAAATAATTATTTATAAATAGTAAATGATTTTATTACTTTTTGTGTATAAACCAAAAAATGTTTATAATTTTATTTAGTATTTTATTACGATTTTTAATTATTTTTTTGATGTATTTTATTACAAGTTAATATTTAATGGTTTATTTATAAGTATATTTACTTGTATTTTGTATAATTTATTTTTATTTTATATATCTTATTTTATTATTTTGTTCTTTTATTTTATATATTTATGACTTATTTTGCGAGTATAAATATATTTTTATTTATTTTTATGATGTTATTTGTACATTTAAATAAATATGTAAGTGTATTGTGTAGGTAAATTCATAGGTAGTTTACCTATGTTTAGGTATTTTATTATATTTGAATGTATTTTAATGGGTTTGATTTTAGTTTAGTATTTCTAATAGAATATATGTAATATTTACAACATTATAAAAAATACAAAATAATAAGGAATAAAAGAATATTTTTCCCCTTTATTTATATACATGTATACACAAGTATTTTGTCTATGTATTTTACATAAACTTATTTTATTTTTATTTTTCTTTTTGGTTTTATTCTAATTTTGATATGTACATATATTATAGGTAATATTTACAAAATAATAAAAATATGAATTTGTAAAAATAATAAACAATGAATAAATTGAATATTTTAATCGGGTCCATGTACAATATGGGCCAAAAACCTAACTTTCACAGATAAACTCTAAAAATTATGAAACACCTTCAATAAATAGCTCTTGAAAAGTTATATACAATTAAAGGTGATTTTGATAGATTTCGAGTTTTTATTTGCAAGATATGGGTCTGTGAATTTGAGATTTTGACTTTTTATTTTGTGTACAAAATATACAATGTATATTATTTTTGTACAAACTCAATTTGGTATTTTTTTACATTGTTAACTACAACTTTTATGTTAAAAATTTCTTTATTTGATGAATAAATAATAAAGAATAAAATAGGTGTCAAAACTGTATAATTAAAGAATAAGTAAATGAGTTATTTGTTGTATTTCTAGCCCTTATCTCCCCCTACTTTATTCCTTGTTGACCAATTCCATAACCGTATTTTGCATACAATAAATACAATAAGTAATGAATGCTATTATAAACAAATTGATGCTATTTACATGCATTTGTTGGGGGTTTTAAGGCTAAAATGATAGAATAAAGGTGATGAAATGGAGATTCATCACTATTTCTGAGACTAAATCCTTCTTACTAAAAACTTCGATATGAAATATTTAAGAATAGTTAATGTTATACTTGGTATAAAATTGAGTAGATTTACATCTGGCTATACTCTAGACCATGCTTACTATTTAGAAAAGATATTACATAGGTTTGATACGTACCATAGTGTGCATGTTAGTACTCTATATGATCCCTCCTTACATCTTAAGGCACACATTGGTAATCATGTGGACCAATCTTGATATGCTCAAGTCATAGGAAACCTAATGTATCTAGATAACAGTTCTAGACCTGATGTACCTTATGCTACCAGTAGGTTAAGTAGGTACACTAGTTGTCCTAACGCTAACCATTGTAAATCCTTGTTAGAGTTTTTAGATGCCTTAAGGGTTATGTGGAATACAGTCTTCAATACACTAGTTTTCTAGCTATATTGGAAGGCTATACATATGCTAATTGGATTGAATACTCTGATAAAACCAAGTATATTAGCGGTTATGGGTTTCGTCTTGGTGATGTTGCAGTTTCTTGAAAATCCTCCAAACAAACTGTTAAAGCGAGATCCACAATGGAGGCTGAGTTTATAGCTTTAGAATTAGCTTGTTGTCATGCAGATTGGCTAAGAAATCTTTTAATAGATTTATCCATCATTTCAAAGTCATTTCATCCTGTCTCCATTCACTGTGATAGCAGATCTGCCAAAGATAAAGTTAAACAATCTAAGGGTAACCTGAGATAATGTTTTATGAGGTTAAGGTATGAAGAAGTCGGAGACTTCATTACCCATGGTAAAATGTTTTATGAGGTTAAGGTATAAAGAAGTTAGAGACTTCATTACCTAAGGTGTAATATCTTTACTATTTGTGAAATCTGTAGAGAACATTGTTGATCCTCTCACGAAGGGTCTAGCTAGAAAGCTAGTACTTAGTGCACCTTGGGGGATGGGTCTTTTACCCATTAGTTGAATACCACAGTGTAACCCAACCAATACAAAACTGGAGATCCCTTGAGGAATAATTCAAAGGAACAACTAAGCTGTGTCGGTGTTCGTTGGAATCACAAACATAGGAGTTTTACTTCAGACCTATCCCTATGGCTTATAGTGCTTCGGTGTTGTCTTGGTAGAGAAAGAGCGTTTCTCTGAATGGAGTCAAGCCATGTGTGGCAAGATGTAGGACCAGACATTAACCCTGGAGATTCCTACTATGTGAGTGTAACCCTAGGTCGAGCTTTATGTGAGTTGGGTATTCTTGCTAGAGTAGAAACAGATTCTTGCGAAGGCCGTAAAGCTTACATCGATACAAACGTTCTCGTGCCCTCATCTATGTTTGCATGATTTATTGAAATTTGAATAAAAAAGTTTGGTTCAATACGTAATTCACCACGTCTCTCTGGGTATAGATGAATCATTGATAGGCAAAGTTCAAAGCCACAAGCTACCTATGCTGAAAGACATAGTTCAAACGTATTTTATTTTACTTTAACTTTTTATCTTTTAACTTTGTTTATTAAGGTTTATATAATATGTGGGGGAATGCTAGATTCTTTATGTATTTCACAAACCTCTCTTACCTTTTAATTTTTAATTAAATTTTATTTTAGAGAATATTTATTTTAAGTCGATGCTATTCCCAATTGATGCACAAGTTCCTAATCCATCTACGATCTCAGAAATGAAATCTATTAAAGACAGTTGAACAACCACCTTTCCTCTTTTACATCCAAATTCATTGGTTGTTTAAATAGTCGTTTGGGAATTAAACGGGTCTCCTCAGTAATGTTGGGTGCGACCAACGATACTTTGGCAACTCCTTCATCCCTTAATGTTTTGGAAGAAAAATGGCTCCTTGGGGCTCCATATTAATTGACAATCTTTCTATATAAAGGATTGTATCCTGAACCCTTTGCATACAACAACAAACTACAATATTCTTCTAGTTCTCCATCTCCATTTACCTTTCACCACTTGTGCGCTCATTGTGGATTCGCGTTGACGTATTCTTTATTTTATTTTCTCTACGACGATGAGGGCCAACAGACGTTCAACGCTGTTCCATTGCTAACACCGGGAGGCAACATCCAACTAGAGGTGATTGAATCTGGGAGGCAGGCTGCCATCAAGCTCGTGCATAGGAGTGGCGGAATCTGACTTTACAACATCGTCTTCAGACGTGCCTCCATTTCCCAAGCTGGATCTTTGCAACTAAGATTTCATTGTTTTATTTTAATCACAATTGCTTACCTATTTAAATAAAAAAATAACCTTATAAACAGGGCATAGATTACTATCGTTTTTCCAACACTCACTTACCATCGAAATAAATAAATCTACTTTTATCATCACATGTAATCCCGCAAATTTTGGTTCATCTGTAGTCCGAACTTCGTATCTGTGCAGTAGGATTAACAAAACTTCATATTGCATAAAAATAAGCAAAGGCATGGCACTCTACAATGCCTAGTGAGCAGTGCATCAACCCCATGTCGTCCTTGTGATTATCTTATTATGCCAACATCTACGTACTTAAAAAGCAAACTGTTATGGTCGAACCAGTGAGCACAACACATTTTCTCACTCGACTATATTATCAAACCAACAGGGCAGTGTATTTATATAGATTATAAGCTATACTCTCGTAACGGAGCCAAATGGTACTAACAGAACAAGTCCGTGAATAGTGCAATTCAAGTATGCCATCAAAAACTCTAAATTATGCTTTTCCCTAACGAAGAATTTTACAGGTTCAGAGGCATTTGCAGCTGCGAATAGAAGTACAGGGAAAGTACCTTCAAACTGTCCTGGAGAAGGCCCGAGAGACCCTCACCAGGCAGAACTTGGGAAGCACCACCACGCTCCAAGCCGCCGAGGCGCAATGCTACGAGCAGGCCTCCACTGATAGATGCCTTACTGACCATATACACAAAGGCCCAGAAGACATGGGCTTGGCCGTTGCACCTCCATATCATGCCATCTTCACGAACTTCACTCCTACTCTCGATGCACCATGCAGCGGCGGTGAGGTCAGAGTCGATCGGCATCACCAGCTAGATCTCAATTCACTAGGGGGTGATGTTGATGTCCTCGCAGGGTCGAGGCCTTTTGATTTGAATGGATTGAGCTCGAGCTGATGGGGTAGATTATGGTGATTGAGAATTTCTGTCTATGGAGGGATCAATGGTGCGTGAGTGGTGCAGTACCTGCGTAAGAAGGGTTGAGAAGGTTGACGATGGAGCAATCGATCAACCGAGACTGTAAATCAGAGAAGACCTTAAATCTACGATGAATTTAGTAACATTAGAGGCAGGACTTTTTGGTAGTTAGTTGTGCATCGAAAAAGGTCCCACTCCCATCTGCATGTACTTTGGCAGATTGAACGAGTGGAAAATGTTGTTTAACATATATGTATACTGTATTCTCGATTGCTCTCACCAAGGTTTACGAATCACCTCACAAGGATAGAAAGGCATTCGTTTTATCCCCTTTTTTATATGGCATTTCATCACGGGGTCGTATCTGACTGCGAACGACAAGCTATTAAGCTTAGTTCCAATGCATCACTGTATATATACTAAACAGAATCGTTTCCTACCACAACCCATTACTGTTGAATCTTCGGACGTGTCTGATCACTACATAATGGATTATTTTGAGATAGAAAAGCTTTTCTTTTGGAGCTTTGGTCTAATTTTTTTGGCATAAGCCCATCCCATCGGACAAATCCATCATGCCACGGGCTGGGATTGCTATAATTTTTTTTTGCGATTTCAATTCAAAAATCCAACTTTATATATTGAATCTTACGTTAATGCTCTAAATATTCTCGAAATTTCGCTCAAATCTGATGTTATTTGTTATTTTATCTTAATGGTTAAAAATAAGTCAACATCTAAGCAACTTTAATTCCATTTGAAAAGGACTCAGACCTTTGACTATTAAGATAAAATAGCAAATGACATCATATTTGAGCAAATTTTGGTTGTAAAGTATTAATTTAACATTGAAACTATAAAGTTGGATTTTTGAATAGAAATTATAAAAAAATAAGAATTACGACACCTGTGTTGTAAACTCTCGTTACATCACATATGTTTACGTAAGATACACTACAACAAAAAGCAATTAAGGCGACCGACTTGTGACGACGGAAAAGCGATCTGCAGCGACAGAAAACACTATGGCGACGGCTAATCCGTCGCGCGTCATCCGTCTCCAAAAATCGCGTCGCCACAGACTGTAGCGACAGCGGTTGTGTCGTATAATAATTTTGTGACGGATATTCCGACACTAGAGTTGATATAAAAACGCCCTTTGTGGTGACGGATTATTCTGTCACCAAAACCTAATACAGGGAAAGTTCCTACTGTATTCTCACATGCTACATGCAATAAAGCTCATATAAATTCAAGCCAACTATAAAGATCGTTACATGTTATTATGTACACAAACAATTAACTGTTAAATGACTTCATCCTTTACATGTCATAGATATGGTTACAAAAGATGACTACTAGTTATTACATCTAAAACATCATTGAATCTCTTCTCCTTATGCATTGTGTGGAGGATGTTCTCCATAAATAGCACGTACTCCGGATCTTGGCCATTAACCTCAATCATCCCTAGACTGATTTCTATTCATCAGCAAAATGCTTCTTTGCATCAGTAGCAACAGCTGGGTACACATACGAATGTCCCTAAACTGCAACAGCAACACCAACAGCAGCATCCCCAATCATCATATATGCTGCAACATCCAAGAACTTCAGGACAAGTCCCACACACATCTAGTGCGTCACTACAGATGCAAGGCCAGCAGTCCTCTCAAAAGCAACACATGTCTCAGCTCCAATCTCAAACCCAACAGACCGATACTTTACAGAGGGGATGCTTCAAAGGCACCCTGCTTTAGCCCCCAAGAATATGATTGAGCAACAAGATCAGCCTCTCCAAGCACACAGAGTGCTTCCGGAGGCCCCATCAACTTTTGCGGATTCAACTGCGCAGACAACATTTGCTGGAAAGGACGTACAAGAAGAGATTTATCAGAAGATAAAATCTTGGAAGGAGATGTATTATACCGAAGTCTGTGAAATGTATCACAAGCTCACTATGAAGTTGCAACCACATGAAGGTCGTGGGCTTCCTCCTGCTAAGCAGTCTGACCAACTGGAGAACCTGAAGAAGTATAAGATACCATTAGAGCATCTGATAGAGCAACTGAAGCATTGCTGCTCTTTATTTATAAGCAACCGAACAGATTTGCCCACTGTATATAGCTACCTGTTCATTACTAATTGACCGTATTTTTTGGGCTTCCTCCTAAGAACTGACCAGGATCAATTTGATCTTGAAAGAGAGTTATATACCTTTAGGAGGTGCCGGTGTCGGAGCAGAAGTAGATGCTGATGCTGGAGTAGGGGGACTAGTTCCTGAGGCAATGGAGGAAAAAAGAATGTTATATGAAGGAGGAAGTAGAGAAGGAAAGTTTTGTTTTATAGAGAGATAGATATAAAATTGAAATAGTAGTTATTGACAAAACTTTCCGAGTATGCAAAATCCATTGGCCCATGATGCGGGTGGAGATGACGAAATTGTTAAAATTACAAAAATCGCATTAATTACTTCTCTAGACCTTCAACGAATCAGTCGGATTTTTAAGGGGACGATATACATGTCTAGGAAATTATAAATTAATGAAAAAAATCAAGAAAGAAAGGAGAGATCAGAGAGAGAAAATGGAAATAACTTTAACGTTTATTAAGCCATAGATTTAGCTTTTGGCTAGTAAACTTGTCTTCAAATATGCAACAATCCGTACCGTGGGCAGGAGGAGAACCAGAAGGCGGTGCTGAGGGTGGAGAAGCAGAAGGCGGTGCTGAGGGCCGAGATGGAGACCGAGATTACAAATGGAAAACACAATTCACGTTAGTTCTTCATGGATTCACTGAAATGGTTACCATCCAAATTTCAGAGGATTGGTACTACTTGTATACAAAAACACAGAAGGTGTTTTTATGGCAAGAAGGGACCGTACCTCACACAGAGTCTGCCGTGTGCAACTCGTGTCATAGTTGCATTCTTGTGTGTCCTCCTGATCATGACTAACTCTAAAAACCCTTGCTTAGATCTCATACATAACAAAAACTCAAAAAAAATGAACATGAAGAAGTGAACTTACATATTTAATTGTAGATCTACACAGAGAATATCAAGGGAATTTTCCAACACGAAAATGGTGGAGAAAGACTGTTTCTGACGATGCTCCGGCGGAGCTCCGACGAGCTTGGGAGGTAAAAGATGATGGACGGTTGCTAGGGTTTGTAAATGGGCAAATGAAGCATGCCAAACGAGGTTTTATATCTCACTCGTCAAATGCCCGATTTGCAAAATTTCAAATGCGTTTAATTCCCATCCGAGTTTTGATTCAGCACTACTATCTATTCTAGCAATTTCAGTAAGATGTTAATTCTTTCATTCAGCACTACTATCTATTCTAAAGTATATGGAGTATATGCATAATACCATTGTCCTTTAACCAGGAAAGAGCCACACATATCAGGAAAAAAACATCAATAAAGTTTACAATATATTTCTTTCCATAATATGTTGACAATACTATTGTTCATACACCTGAGTATTGCAAGACGTGATCACTATGAACATGATACAGGAATAAGTAGATCACTATGAACTTAATTACTCAAGAAACTAACAGTAATGCATTGTTAAAATGAAAGACAATTCATAGATTTCCAGCGACTTGCAACCACAAAAATAAATAGATAATGATGGCTAGAAATTAAATCAAGTGTGCAAGAACTAAATGACGTAATCAAGTATGCAAAAATCAATATATCAGCCAAATTCCAGTTTAAAAAAAACATATTGCAAAAAAGGGAGTGAAACCTGATCATAAACATGTATCAAAAGTACCTAAAAACATGTTCCAAAGGAAATATTCACGTAAATTTAATATCCACCATTCGTCAATTTCGTATAAAATGTCAAATATCATGGTGATGTTCGCCACCAGCCCAGAAATAGTGAAAATTCAGTAGGTAATCTCATTTGTAATGTGGTCATGCTTGAACGTCAATCAAAGAGTGGCTGCATCTCCCCTAATAAAGTCAAATAAAGATAAGAAAACAATTAGAAGATAGAAAATATTACAACCAAAAATGACAATAAAATTGATATTATACCCAATCTATGTGATGAGCATGGCAGATTAATGACTTTTGGATATAAACGTAAAAACATAACAAAAAATTCAATATATCAACTTAAAGCAGTCATTAATAAAATTATAGTAAATATTTACTTTTGGATGAGATTTAGCACTGGAAGATGGAACACTTCTCCCTACACCCACATTGTGAAGATGACCTCTTTCATTTATCCTATCGTCGCTTTGACCACTTGCAATATTTCTACTACTGCTTCCACTCGCACGTGAGAAATCTGAAACATTCTATAAGACAAATGATACATTAGTATCTGCAACTGCATAATATAAAGACACCGGTAGAGATAACAACTTATTTATAAGTAAATTGATGGTTAATTATGGTTGTGAGACCAATATGTTAGTGTTAACACAAGCATTTTACCTGTGGAAATGAACGAGGATAATTAAATCCAACATGTTGGCTTAGCCCTTGCATCCACAGATGTAATTCATTCATCGATGAGTTTTGTTGTTCAAATTTTGAATTCAGTGAAGCAATGATATCCATCAATACTTTCATATCAACCTGAAATAAATTAAACACTTATTAATAAGTGCACGCTACACTAATATCAAAAAATATTAATGTTGTACAACCTGCTCATCTCGATTTTTCTGCAAAGACGCTTGTAACGTCTCCCTTTCAGATGATTTGTGAGAATTTTCATGCCCCAAACCTACAAAATGAACATAATCTCTTTTACCAGTGCCAGTAAAATGGGAATATGCCTCTGACGTGATTTCTTTATATGACAGATGTGGTTGCATCTTTTGAGATCTTTGAATATGGTCCTCAATCTTACCCTAACACAAGTTTTAAAAAAAGTTATTCATATGAATAATAAAAAAAGTAAATGTTGAAATATTGTCTCACCACTACATCCTCATTTGGATACATGATCTTCATCATATCGATGTCAGTAGGTTCCCTATTATTTTCATTAATCTAAGGAAAAATTAAATTTAAATAAATTACTTTACATCCGTAATAAAATAATTTATAATATATTGACTTACAAAGTCCTCACGACGAGTGGCCAATGGACGCCTTCCACATCTATGATCCAAAGACATCTTTTGACGATTGTTTCTATTAATCAAAGCCTTTTCCCGATTCAAAAGATAGTTGCTACAGTGAAACTATTCATGAGATAGGGTTGTTGATTCAAAAAGTTAATGATACCTTAGAGTCCGATGTGCTCCATTGTTTAAACGCATTGGCAAATTGTAGTTCATTGATGCGAGGGTTCTGTGAAATCAACTCTTTCAAAACTTCTGGTTTGTCTTCATTAGTCATCCAAATTGACTTCACTTTACTTTTCCAGTCCTTGAAACGAGCGTGGATGACATCGAAGACAAACTTGAAAGCATTTGAAGACAAACTTCATTAGTATGGACTCTTAAAATTGTCATTGAAGTGACAATAATTAAAGCTGATTAAGATTTATTTCGTATACCAAAGAGGAGTGGAGTTTATGATATTCAAATATATGCTCAAATATAAACTTTGCATGTAAAAACATCTTTGTTTTGTTCACTTTTTATCATTGATAAATCCTTTACATTAAATGTATTCTTGTTGTTGGGATATCCACTTTCTATTCGTGTTCAGGGTTAGTGAGTTCCTATATAATTTTTAATGAATCGTTTTGTATGATCTTTTTTTGTCACAAAAGCAGTTCTTTGTTGTTACTTTAAGAATGTAAAGAGAAAGTTCTTATGTAATACATTTGAATTACCTTTATAGATGTGGATACACCCAACAAGCTCTGTACTTGAATTTTTAAAGTATAAATTAGTTTTCAGTAATATACTAACTTCCCATTAAAATATACGGCTTACTTTTCCTTTTAAATAATAGCCATCCCAGGTATTTTTATTAAATTAAATCAGTTATAATCATGTTACAATAATCACATATATTTTACAATTATGGTCTACATTTTACATTTCTGGTCGTACATCATTTCAAAATCTTCATCATTTTGAATCCATCATACTTACTCATTGACTTATTAAAAAATAATGAATTCGTTATAAATTACTAATCTTCTATTTAATTGGTTGACATATATTCCCCTTAAAACAATAATATACCATTTTCTTTAATTGTTGGTTTATATGTTACAATACTTTGAAAAAATTGACAATGCATTCTCTATGTTACAGACATGTAAGGTTGTACTTGACATGTTTAGTTTTTGAATTATTTAATTAACAAGATCATAAAGCATACAAATATATAGATTATCACAACATTCTTACTTCTCCAAAAATATTCCCATGATACTTTCTTCTACTGATAAATCAAAGTATTCAAATGTTCAAGCTATATCAAACTGATTTCCAAAGAAATAAGTTCAAAAAGAATACATATAGCTTGTTTGACAAAAAATAAAAAGTGCAGTGAAAACGATCTTTTGATAATGTTCAAAAGCCAAATAATTTAGACACCTCATGATTGGGAAAGGAGTTGTAGGTTTTTTGAATATATATGGTAATTATGATGTAATGACAAAAAAAGGAAGATAATGCTCAAGAAAAGAATGGTGTGCCAACCTTATTATTGATACTCTAAAACATTGTCATGCACATAAAGAATGTTTACTTCGTTTGAGTCCTTGAGATCACACGTGGTTTCTCGGGTGTTTGATGTGTGTCGGAGACTGGGATGTGATATGTTGCAGCAGTATGTGGTATGATGATGATGGATAGTATCGATGATTTACAGTTCAATTCCTGTTGTAATGAGGATGATGTCCTAATTACGCGCTTCATATATACATCAGCTAATACAACATTGTAATTCGGTATGCCGTAAACTACAGGGAGTATTGCAAGATGGGACGGAGATGGCTGTAAAGAGGCCGCGGAGAAGCTCGTTTCAAGGAGATAAGCAACTGACAAATGAGGTGAGGCTGCTCGCGAAGCTCCGACATCGGAACCTTGTCAGGCTGTTAGGAGTTTGCTTGGATGGTGAAGAGAAGTTGCTCATTTACGTATTCGTAGCCAACGGAAACCTGAACGACATATTTTTTGGTAAGATTATAACCGAGTACTTCTCTTGTACATGGCCATAACTATACAGTATAATATATTTCGGAATTGATATCACCTTGTGTAGGTCGACAAAGAAAAGAACAATTGAATTGGGAGAGAAGGAAGAAAATTATTATGGGGATTGGACGTGGTTTGCTCTATCTTCACGAGGAATCTCAGTTGAAAATCATCCACCGAGATATGAAAGCAAGCAATATCCTTTTGGACAGAGACCTGAACCCTATAATTGCGGACTTCGGCACGGCGAGGCTCTTCGATGCAGACCAAGATCCTTGAGAAAGTTTAAATCTAAGATCAATTCGAATGCATATTCATAGTGAATCGGTTGAGATGTAATTTCTGATGGCAGCAACCATCACTAATATGTCAGCAACCATCGTTAGCATCATTAGAATGAATCAAGAACTGATGGCAGAGATATCAGGAACACAAATACAACAAAAGCATTCAAAGGAAACTGGTTTTTACCTAGCATCCTCGTGTTCCACCCTTTGATCATGACCTTTAGGATCAACAGACGGTCCACCTCATGCATGCTCTTGCCACTGATCGTTGCCCTCAGTCACCATGTTTGTCTTCCGATTATAACCTCTCCCACTGCCTACTTCCATCGTGCTCCATCCAGCCACACGCCTTGCACTATGCCCTTCGTTCCATCCAGCTTCACTCTCCATCCTCATCGATGTCCATTGATGATCATTTCTATCAGCATCCACTGACCTACTGCACCAATTACCACGTACAGCTCCTGTGCTTTGCCAATCGTCATCAACCCAACGATCATCACCCTCCGATTCTGCCCTTGCTCTCCAGCTTTCCCCTCTCTCACACCCCACGATATTTGTATTCCAACCACCGCTCATCGCCCCCATTTTCTGCCCTTCATCCCTGATGTGTGGATCATCGCCATCAACCATCACCCTTGCCCTCTGATATTCACCTTTTCCACCACTTACTGGCCATTGTCCGTCTCCATGAGCTTGCGAATATCGATCACTGTTACCTTCGCCTCCACCTTTCCAGCTTCCTCTGTCTCTACCTCGATCCCTCCACAATCGATCATCTTCGCGATGTGTCGCTCGTCGATCACCATAATCCTGAGACCATTGATCATCGTCACCTTGCCAGCTTCCTCTATCTCCACCTCCGCCTCTGGCTCGACCTCTGCCTCGGCCTCCGCCTCGACCTACGCCTCGACCTCTGCCTCCGTATTGACCTCGGCCTCCGCCTTGCCCATCGCCGCCTGTCATTGCATAGAAGTCGTTTGTTGAGAAGCTAGGGTTTCGGGAGTGGGAAGGGGCAAGTGGCGGCTGATCACTTTTGTAGGGTTTTATTTTGAATGTTTCGGGGATTTGGAATGGACGGATTTTATTTTGATGGACGGTAAAGATGCACTCATCATTTACCCCCAATTCCCATCACTTAAGAAACTTTTTAGAAATGGAAGGGTACACTTGTAATTTTCCTAAATTTATAATATTAGCTTGACTCCTGATTTGGGGGAACTCTCACGCGTAACAAACGTTTCTTTGATGATTTTCCTAAATCTATAATATTCCCGTAACAAGCATTTCTGAAATGATGAGTGTGATGGCTCGTTACTAAATATAGGTGTAATTTTAAAATTTGTCTCATTCAGAAGGATTATGGCATCTGCATTCTAACATTTTCTAATTGTGACGACAATAGTTCCTTCATTATGGGTTTCTGTCGCCACAAGTCCGTCGTCCTATTTGGATTTCCTTGTAGTGATATGACGACTCAAGAAACTCATTAGGCTTTGAAAGGTCAACAACATCCTTTCTCTGACTAAGGAAAATCAAAATATATCGAATCACAAATATCAGGAATTAGGTTTATTCATTTGCAAGTCTATGTAGACTCTACTGTGACCTTGTGGGGGAACTATACAAGAGATCAGAAGAAATATTGAGAGACGAATTTGAGATGTGGAATTACAAATCAACAAAGGAGGAGACAGGAATACAGAACTCGTACAAATCATGAACTCGGTAATTAAGGAGAAATAAAAGTCACATCGCTAGCCTTGGGGATGACCAATGTGTACTTCACTTGGCTATGCAGGGAATTTCCAATATCACTTTGGATTTCTACCGAAATATTTATTTATACCACTCAAACTCCAGCAGACAATTTCACAACATTACCCCAACTTATCAAATTGGATTGGATGTCCAAATATTCTTATAGCATGTTTTAGGATAGAGGAAGCGAGAAAATGCAACTATTAAACTCAAGTCATCGAAGGCAAGTTATTTCACCTCCGAAGAGAAGATTTCGACAACTCGATCATTTCTCTCTAGGGAACCGATCAAGATTAGAAATGTACCACTTAGAATCATTTTCCAAGTTTCTAGCTTATAGATGGGCAGAGAAATGATGGGACTACATGTGTCCCTGGCTCTGTCAATTTCTAAAGAGACGATCTACCGCTGACTGTTTAGTAGTGGTCTTCAGAAAATCTATTAAATTGGACAGGTCTTAAAGAAACAACTTTGTGTAAAACACTGGGATCTGATACTCAGAGCAATGGAAGCCTCGAGAATATCTCAAGTTGGCTTCTGACCATCTTAAAAAACTATAAACATTTTCATGCAAGTACAAAAGGACTTCAGTGGGATTTTTGAAATTTGAAAGTGGAGTAAGACAAAGTGACCTAATCTCCTCGATGTTTTTCATAATCGGAACATATTAGATGGTATATTGGGTAAACTTGGAAAAGACACATGTTTATCCAAGGTTGCTACCACATTTAGTCTTGTAGATACTAAAGGTACATTTTGCAGATGATACTCTTATTTTTCACACATTTTAGGAAAATATAGTTAGAAATGTAGTAATCACACAAGATATTCTCACTCGTTGATATGGTTGGAAGGAAGTGGAGGCAATGTCGAGGCAACTGGAGGTCCTGCATGGCATCGAGTTCCTAGTCTCCTTCGTCCCCATCCTCCAGCCAGGTATGCTTTCGCTCCCCCCAATAATCATCCTCTTCCTTCTTCCACCGTGCTTGCCAACCCTCACTTCTCCAACTCCCATCTCCTGATACCTCATCCTTATCGTCGTATAATCATGTAGTGCAAGGGATACAAAAGAAGGCTCTCGCTAACATTCCCAAGCTTTCATCTGAGCATTCCACCCACCTCACACCACTTGAGCAAATGAAGATAAACTTGAACAAGTACCGTTTGTCCAAGATCTCTCAACCCCTTAAGATCTCCTCCCCTTAAAAAGAAAAAAACATAAGCAAGGATCTCAACCTAAACCCCTAACACCCAAGCCCAGTGCCCATTACACCTGCCCCACAACCAAATCAAACACTCACACCAAAGAAAGCTTGAAATCCTAATCCCATCCATCAGTACCACACCAATGCTTTCTAGTGGATGGGGTAGCCTTGATACATCAATTGATGGGTGCTTCCCATCCATTTCCCATGATATTGACGTCGGTGCTTTAGAGATTGATCTAGTTCATAATCCGCGTGATTCTAAAACTACTACTTGTTGGGCCATCCATAAAAATCCAAAATTCGACCCTTCTCCACCAAATTCCAAATCAATCTTACCCCATTATCTCCCCCCACAATCCCTAATCATAGGGAACGATCACCATGACCCTTAAGAAAACCTTTTTCTCAAACATTATGCCCTTTTCGACATGAGGAAAATTTCCTTGTGAACTTCTTGGGCCCAGTGTGATGCCACATGTTACAATAATGATTACACCCTCACCTTTTAAAAATCCTATCAGGACGTGATGATTAGCCATTCATTTACCTTTATCCCCTTTTTTGACTTTAAATCTCTAGTAAAATACCTATAAATACTACTAATTTGTGTGAATTAACAACTAACATTGATCTGTAATTAGTATGTAAATACCTGCATTTAAATACAAAATCAAATAATAAAGAAATGAAAAGAAAAATAAAGAAGTATCAAAGATATAGACTGACCCTAAACACTGACCAAGTAAAATATTGACTAGATTGACTGGGAATAAAGTAGGGGGAGATAAGCACCAAAGTACTATACATAATCCTAATTCTATATTATGTAAATAGTCATTTTTACACTATTTTATTTAAGATATTACACACTCTAAACAACAATATTTTCAACACAAAATTGTACGTAATAATGTATGGAAAATTATAAAAAAAATAACCAATAAAAATCATGCATAGTGCATACAATACACACATAAAAAAGCAGTAAATCAAACTTCCTTCATTCATCAATATCTACTCCATATGGACTCAAATCGAACCAAACTTACTTACATTGTATTTCAAATTAAATTATCTATTAAATGAAAGTAGTTTCATTAAAAATAGACCTAAGATACAAAAGCTAGCTGTGCGGTGCTACTGTATTGGGGCAACTATACAATAGTAGACTATTTTATTATTTATATTTTTACTCCTTTTATATTTTAAATATATGCATATGTTCTATAAAATATATTTAAAATATAAACAAGAATAAAAATATCTAAAACACACTTACTATAAATAATACACCCTATACATATGTATACTATACCTATAATGTATATAAATGTAACTATTTATACATATAAATAACATTATAAAATACAATAAAAATATGAAAATACATCTAAATATATTAAATATATAAATATAATAATATATATATGATACAAAATAAAAATATAATACACAAAATACATGTTTGTGTACAAATAGGTGAACATGTAAATATTAACATATAACAAATAATGTTGTGAAAATAAATAAAAATCACCATAAAATAGTTTATAAACTAATAAACATTTCTCATGTTTTGAATATTTTTAAAAAAATCATTTACTATTTTATTTCTAATTTCTTTTTATTTCTAATTTCTTTTTTCTCTTATTCAAACCTACATGGATCAATGGGAGTGCGAGGAATGTTGAGCCGCATGGTCAACAACTCCCCTACACGACAACTACTATGCGACTTGTGAGAGTATGCCAGCCGCATTCCTTTGCCAAATTTATACTCAACATCCGTGCGTTTAATCATCTCGAGCTCTTCACCATTTATGATCCTCCCATCTCCCTCTACCTTGCCATACTCTTAGGGTTCACCAACCCTTTCTGATCTTCATGCAATCTCCATGTCAACTTTCCCCTTTGCCATTTCTATAAAAACACACCTCTACATTCCAGCCAATATTTGATCCCTCTTTGTTCCTCGTAACCCAAATACTTTAAGCGAGCGAAACTTGTGGTGACATCAAGTTGCCCCTCCGAGTGTCAGAGAGGAGAAGGGCAGATGGGGTGAAATCCACCATCGTTGAGCTTAACACCAACAAGGTTCTCTGCTCCCAGGTCACTCCGACCATGTTTAAGATAATAGCATAGCATTTTCTTTTTGTATTTTCATTTCTAGGTTAATCCTACCTTTTATTTGAAATCATTTAGTTAATATATTTGTAAAATTCAAATCAAAGTTCATGGTCAGAGCTTAGAGATCCATCCATTTGTTCATCGTGAAATCCCACTATTTTAACCCATATGATGTCTCCATCAACTTCACCATTGTTTCTACATCAATCCCTTATGCCCAGATTAGTGAATCGAATCTCCACTCCGCCTCATCACTGAGATCTTCCCATCCACCTCCTCTCGTTGCTATAGCTTCATTCTTGGTCGAAAGCATAGCTCTAGAGCACCCTGATCTTTTTGTGTAGGTGTTGAGATCGGATAACATCTCTTCCAGGTCGCCAGAGAAGATTTTGCCTCTAGGACTCCTCTGATGAGGCTCGGAGCTTCTTCAGCTATCCTGCAGATGCGAAGAGTACCGAAGGGTATTTTGGTATTGTCAGCATCAATAGAGGACATAGAGGCCGAAATAAATCGAGGATAGAAGCATGAACAGGGAAGTATTCTTCCCTATTCTTCGTAGAGCCTCCAACATCGTTGGATCAAAGACTTAGCCCAGATCTAATATGGGATGTAAATTAAAGGCGAAATTCTACTACCTAATAGCCGCATGATTATAAGTGGAGCGACGTGGCAACACTAGAACCGTCGATCAGCGTCGCGCATGCCCCGTATACATCTCCTAGGTATATTTCACTAGACCCCTTATTGCAAATATAATAATTAAGTGTAAAATAATTAGGGAAAATTTCTCATGGACCCTTGAACCTTGTTGTTATTACTATTAGGTCCTTCCAGCTCACGTGTAGTCCCATGTGAAGAGTTGGTGTATTTGTATGTATGCCCTTGTACTTTGTTTATTGTATTATTAAATGCACTTATGGTTTATTTTAATTGCACTTGCGTCCCTACCAGCTTTATGTTTTTATTTTTTGTATATTGCTTGTATTAAATATTTTATTTATGCTAAAATTATAGGAAACTCAGGAGAGGTGCCTTGAACAATGCTCGTTTGTGCATAATTTTTCTAAGGTATTTAACTGAATTGTCATAATTTAAAAAAGTAAAACAAGCTTTATTTCCTGAATTAGCATTTAAAAACCCATAAAAAGTTATAAAATATAAACAAAAAAAATCACAAAAACCTAAAAATCTAATAAAATTTAGGAAAAAAACCAAAAATATATCTTTTTATTTTTGAATTACCTTTATAATATATATTATATATTAAGAATATTTTGGTTTAATTAACTTATAAAAGTTATTAAACCCAAAACAATATGATAGATTTTATATATTCACTATTTGGATATATTTTTAACTTTAAAAATCCATAAAAAATAAAAAAGATATAAAATAACCAAAAATAGAAGAAAAATTATAAAAAGCACAAAAACATTTTATTTACTTTATTTTGAATATATTTTGACTTATTTAAGAACATATTAAGCTATATTATAAAATATATATTATTTAGATATAATAGATAATATCTATATTATACATAGAGGCCGGGGAGGTTGTTTTGTATAACAGCCAAGTTGGTTGTTATACGGAGCAGTTTCCCCTATTATTTATTTTTTTTCAATTTTTTTCATGTATGTTCATCTATATATCCCTCCTACATGTCATTCAAATTTCGTGAGAAACGGAGACTCCTAAGCCTTCTATCTAGAAAAGGTCGATTACAGCAAAATTCAGACCGTTAAAATTTACCCGGTCTAGATGGAGGGCTTAGGAGTCTTTGTTTCTCACGAAATTCGAAAGACATGTAGGAGGGATGTATAGATGAATATACATGAAAAAAATTTGAAAAAAAAATTAAAAATGGGGGGAAACTGCTCCGTGTAACAGCCAACTTGGCTGTTACACAGAACAACTTCCCTTTTCACTTATACATATTAATATATATCTTCGTTTAATTTTTTTTAAAATAAAATTTTGTAAATAAAAAGAAAATATGAAATTAAAATTAAAATTAAAAAAATATAAAATAAATTAAAAATCCATAAAAATTAAATACAATTAAAAACCCACAAAAATAAGAAATACAAGAAAAATATAAAAAACTAATTATCAATAATTAGTGATAACTACTGCCCTCCATTTTCTGTCCCAGTGTTAAACACTCTAGCCACTTAAACCTATAGACATTTACGTAGAGTTTAATAAATTTTGACTCACACACATTTTATCACTTAATGTAATTGGGGGCTAACTGTTATTTAATCTTACGCTTGGTCGTGCAACGAGTACCTGTCTGGCTTGCTAGATGGTAGAAGCATCATTGCTTGGGAGCAACAGTTTGGGTAGATTACTTGTACATATCTCTATTTTTATTTATTTTCATTTTCTACAATTGTTTTTTATATATTTGTATAAATTGTTCTAATCCATCTCTTGTTTGACTTCGTTACGAGGGTTTGCAAAGTGAGGGTGGATCTCTTAGGAGACCGACTATAACTGAGCAAGGCAGAGGTCGGTGCCTTCGAACCGAACCGGTAGGAGAAAGCTTCAAATGATGACCAAGAGATCAAGGAGAATCGCGATAGCATAGTTTAGTATGGTTTTATTTTACTTTTATGAGAGAATGACATATGAAATTTGCAATAATTTGACATTCTCAGACTCTTAGATCTTTATGGACCCATTTTATTAGGTGTATGTTCACCTCGATGTTCGATCAACTTTTACAAGTTTTTATCGCTTTCTGGTTTATTATGCCTCTTTTCCACTTATATTTACCATGTTTCTCGAGTTTTGAGTTTTTCAACTATATTTTCCATTTCATGTCATTTGTGCTTGAGATGTAGACTTAAGATTTTTATCGGTGCTTAGCCCAGTAATCATTAGATCCAAACTGTAATTAGACTATCTGTTCCTATAGACATCTATGTTTGAACTTAGTCAAATTAATCAGAGCTTTACGATAATAGAAATTCTTATTTAGGATGATTCTCACTAACATTTGCACATATATTAGTTTTAATTATATGAGCAAATGATATTGTATATGAATTGTTGGAGCAAGGTACGCATCTCTATTAGCTGCATGCATTCATAGATTTTTCATGCATAAGCCTTTCTAACTTTCTCCCTCTGTATTCTTGAATTTAAATAAAAAGTAAATCAGAAAATTTGCTAGGTGAATTGCATTAAAAAAATATCTCCAAAAAAGTGAAAACCAAAAAAACTAAAAAAGAATGTAAAGAAAACCTTGATCATAATTAAAATTTATAATGGACATCATTATTTGGGGTTCATAAAGTCCTCATTGTCATCAGGTACTATCCGTATCGAGTGAGGCACGCCCCTTAAGGGTAAAAGCCCACAACCCAACCTGTTTACTGCCTCGTGTTTCGCATGAGCTTGTGATGTAATAGCGCTTCTATTGATGTATGGGCGAATAGGGCTGAGTTTGCTTGCGTACTTGGTTTGAACTACCTGAGCATAGGGGTACTACGACGGTGTGACCTTGTCTCATCATGCCACATCTGAGTACCCTTCAGAAGAAGTATCTTATTCGCTACATCGGCTTATTCTCTATTTCTTTTGGCTGATTAACACTCCTAGATCCAGTAATAAGGACCTCAAACAGTACATGCTACTAGCTACAAAGGAAGTGGGAAGTACATGATGCTTATCTGGTATTACTTCCTCACCTATAAGGTTAGCAATAATCTTAATCTGGAAAGATTGCTCGAAATAATAATAAAAATGATTAAGTGAACCCACACTTGTTCTGTGTTTGATTTTTATTTAAGGTCAAGATTAAAAAAATCACACACGTGTGCCTTATCTCTGCACTTTTTTCTATTCTTCTTTTTCATTCCACTCATTTTTAGCCTTCTTTATTTTTATCATCCATGTTCCACTCCATCATCAAATTCTTTATTCTTTTGCTTACAACATGTTGCATCTGAGATGGAGTTGTTTGGACTTCACGAGCACCTACATTGATTCCTCAATGTCAACATCTCCAATAATTCAGGGTGATTTCCAAGAAACCCGTTCGGACTCTGTGAACATCTCTCGGGACTCCTTGCTATCTTTTTCACCAAATAATCAGTATTAGATATGGGTCTGGAAAGTTTGGGTTTTGGCTTTTTATTATGAGTATAAAAAGTACATTGTATATTATTTTTGTATGAAATCAATTTTGTGTTTTTATTTGTATTTTTATCTACAAATTTCATGCACAAGTTTCTTTATATGAGGTATAAACAATAGAAAATAAAATATGGCCTAAAAATGCAATATTGATGAATAAAAGAATGGGTAGTTATCAAGATGACTAGGTCTTAGGGTTTAGGGTGTTAAAATATCTTTAGAATTTTATTCTTTTTCTTTTCTTTTCTCCATTCTATAATTTTAGCATTAAAATAATGTTTTATATACAATAATTGGAGTAAATGACGAATGTTAATTTGTACGAAATAATGCTATTTACATGCATTGGCTAGGGTTTTAAAGACCGAAATGATAGAATAAAGGTGATGAAATGGATCATCACTAATAAAATACACCAAAATTCTTTGTAGTTACTTGTAATAAATTGGTTAAAAATGTTTTGCAAAATGATTTGAAAAATGGTTGGAAAATTATTTGAATTTTTTTTTGAAAATTGTTTGGAAAACTTTTGCAAAATTCTTCAAATCTTTGTAAAAAATATTTTTATTGTAAAAAATCTTTTATTTGTGTAAATACAAGTTTTGAAAATCTAGTAACAAAAAAATTGAAAAATTGTTGAAAAATCTTTTGGAAAATCTATATATATTATTTGGAAATATTTGTAGAAATATTTTCAAGGGTGGTAAATCTTTGCAAAAATGTTTGTCAAATTTCTTTGCAAAAATATGTTTTCAAATTGTGTTGCGAAAATATTTTGAAAAGCCTATGTAAATAACAACTCAAACAAAAGCATTACAATAATGTATAAAATCTGTATATAAATTCTTTTCTAAACATTTGTATTTCAAAAATCGCTATAAATTTGCAACATTCAAAACACCAAAAACATTTACAAATTCTTTTCAAAAATCTGCATAAATAATTGCAAAACATTTTCCAAAATTCCATAAAAAATTCAAAACTAGATAATTGCATCACATAAATATTTCCCTTGCTTTCTACATAGCATTTTCATCTTTCAGATTGATATTTAAACTATTCTAAGTAAAATTCGAAGATTGGAGCTTGGTTGGACTTTAATCGATTTACCACATGAACCTTATAGGAGCTTGAAATGGAAGAACTTTAGGTCTACCAGACATAATTCTTTGTGACCAGACGCCTTGGTTCAGTGTCGTCTTAATTGCCTAAGTAGAATATTTTAGAACATATGCATGACTCTGATTGATAGTAACCGAGCTTGCACAACTGTGCCTTACACCTTGCTAAACTTAGTTGAAGTGGTAGAGGGATGGATTTACTGGCATGAGACACAAGCCAATGGAAACATAGAAAGTCACACATCCATGGTCGTTGTATCCCAACCCAATCCAGTAGCGATGAAGTCTAAAGATAGAATGTCGTGGGTTGTAATAATGCTTTAAAATCTACTGGCTCAAGAGTAAAAAGTCCTTTTGTAAATGTTGTTGTATATAGTATTCAAAAACTCTAAAAAGAATGGACGGGAAAAATTCTAAGAAAAATCAAATACCATTGGAGTATGTATGTACATATAGTCAATAAGCAAGCTTGAGCTTTAAAGTAAAATACATGTGAGTCTGCATCCAGGTGACTTGGCTATACTGGTCAGGCATCCTAGGGTAGGTAGCTACACTGGCTACCATCCATTCTTTTGTCCACCTCCTCTTCATGAGCCTGTTGTACTTGAACTAAAAGGGAATACCCCACCTCTCAAGGAAAGAATTGGATTGGGGAATTAGGGTCACCATGTTGAAGAAGAATGCCTTTTACTGCACTAGCCGAGAGGAGCTACTTATCACTAACACTGTACAAGATAGACTCATAGTTATAAGGGATTGCGTATGACATAGACTTGTTTTGACCTGGCTTTTGAGGAGACTTGGGCAGAGTTTTGTGGATCTTAAAGGTTGTTGTGTTTCAAGTCCAATTCCTACTAAGGTTCTGATTAAACCTAACTTCCAAGGGTCCGATTGAGCTCCGAACTTTGATATTATGAAGACAAGTTTGAAAGTAAAAATTAATCCAAGTTCTTTCCTTTCCTTTTTTTTTTATTTTCTTTTCTGGACTTATAGGCATAAGTGCTTGCTAGAGACTAGCAAAGGCAAGAATAAGGGGTGATGAATCTTCATTTCATCACTTTATTCTTTCATTTTGTCCTTTTTACACTAGATAAATGCTTGCAAATCACATTATTTTGCATAAAATAACATATATTATTCATTGTATAATTACTGTATAAAAGATTGCATTTAAAGACAAAATAAAGGAATAAAGAAAAGAAAAGAAAAATAAAGAAATACCATAGGTATTTAATGACCCTAAACCCTGAGACCTAGGTGAAGGATATGGTTAGATCCTCGAGTGCATCACGGAAGCGTGAGCATCGTATCGAATACGATGAGGAACGACTAGTCGCACTAGTTATTATGTGCAGTGGAAATTAAAAAAATTTCATGTGACGAAACCACATGATCCAAGAACACTTCTCGGATCGTTTTGTCTAAACCACAAACAAGTAATAGGATTACCTCTTGAAGCGTGGTTGCGATCGAGTCTCTAAACAAAGAGACCTCCTGTCTCAAGTCCGATCCGACGGAGGAGATGCTTGCGAGCGAGGGGATGAATTGAGTGCTTCTCGCAATCCATGTTGATGATCCAAGCGGCGGATCTCCTGATCTCGACACACGAGATCCGACGTCTTCTTCACAAGCAAGGCGCATCGAAGGAGACGGAAATCCACAAGCAAACGATCGGGCAGCATAGCGACGACGCTGCGGTGATGGAGATTCTTTCTAGGGCATCCAAGGTGGACAACCATGAGAGAGGAAGAGAGAGGGCTGACGTGTAGAGAGAAAGAGAGAGAGAGAGAGAGAGAGAGAGAGAGAGAGACTTATGTTCTCTTATGTGTAGAGAAGAGCAAAGGGGTGCCCTTCTATTTATAATATTTTGGGATCCATGGATCTCAATCCATGGACAACACAAATCCAATGGCTCTCATTGATTGTGTTTCTTTTAATGGCTAAGATTTATGTTGGAAAAAACAAACAACAATTATCTTAATTTAGATTTAATCTATATTGATAAATCAATATAAATCGATCCCAAATTAAATCAAGCAATCATGGAGATTATTGGAATGAAGATTGCCTCCTTCCATAATATGGGATTTGGTGGCAATCTCATGTAATCTCATGATATCTCATGAGATTACATTATTCCATGGAAATCTCCAAGATTTACAACAACACTTGTTGTAAATTATTCAAAAAAATCAATTCATAATTATTTTGTGAATATTGCAATCTTGCCATTGGAAAATTATGAATCACATTCACAAACAAAAATAAAATGTAAATTACATTTTCAATTTAATGACCAATGTGAATCCAATTCACATCAACATTTAATTAACAAATGTAAATTACAAATAGCTCTCTCTTATATATTATAAATCACATTTATAATATATATGATTAATATGGATATTTCTATCCACATTATACATATCCATAATAATTAAATCACATTTAATCATATTGGATCTCTTTTCTCTTGTGCCCAAATAATCTGAATCACATTTACATTATTTACATCTTTGGTAATCAAATCACATTTAATTATTTAAGATAGCTCTCTTTATAATATGAATTGAATTCATATTAATCATGATAATTAAATCACATTTAATTATCCATTTTCTCAATGCTCGGATACTTATATCAACAATGAAATTATCCTGAACTCTTTCAAGGATAATGCGCTTTCTCCATGAATACTTGGAGATAAGGATAGGGCGATTGTATTATTCCACGTATAGTGACTTGGATATTGAGATCACATCTCAAATCCAGATCTCGGGCCTCCCATAGATGCTTGATTAAATCCAGATCGTAAATCTAATTTTCTCATTGTATTTGAATCACATTCAGATCAATGTCCAACATTTGGACCAAGATTAGATTACTTCTCTACTGAGAGGAGTCACTAAAATCCAGTCCCGTTTCATCACTCCCTAGGAATGGAAGCATCATGGTTATACAACCGTTTATGATCACATCACCGTCAGGTATTCCCAATACCTGTACATCCTGCATACTGGAAGACCAAGAATAATCCCGAAGTATACGATCAATTTTACACTGTCCACTGCAGGGATTTATAATTAAGTTTCTCATTTGACTATTGGGAGTCGGTATCGATCATATACTTTTCAAAAGCATATATCATACCCAGGTGTTCATCATATACTTTCCAAAAGTATATATCAAACTTACAAATTCAATCAAGCTTCCAAAGCGAGACGATCGTGCACAAAATTTGTTTCTTTCCAATATCTCATGAGTGAGCTCTTGTCTTCTGGTTCAGTGCTGAACCTGTATGATCACTTTGAAAGATCGTATTACTCATATGCCCTTATATGTACACCAGCGCACCGGTGTAAAGACCTTGATTAAGTTATCAACCTATTGGTCTGCCAAATGTACATACTCAGTCATATAGTAACACATCTATCTCCAGTCAGAGGATGCGTGCCTATATCGTGACAGCATACGATACAGGACTTTGGTTATCTCGATCTTGTTAAGTCAACTCTTTAACCTAACTAATCTGACACCTCTGAATCTGTATTCCTATGTAGAGGACATGCATCAAGGGGTCGATCAGATATCAACCTAACTGAGAAAGGATTGCCATCTCCTACTCAGGCTGGAGATCATCTCTTAACAATCATTTGATGGTGTTTGATGAGTCCTCAATCTAACTCTTTAGATGTTCATCCAAGCACCAGCCTCTATGATTCAATATTTGAATCAACAGCTGTATGATTATCAAGATGGCCATGGTACATAACCCTAATTGTACAAAGGGACCTATTATGCAAATTATTTATTCTTCATTTCAGATCAGGGAAGCAAGAACATTTATTACATAATGGCTCGCTGTGGGCTTGCATGTCATGTGACAATCATATGCTGTTTAGAAAATAGCTAGGTAAGCTGATCAGTCACTCTGTTCCAAAGAGACTATGCCAATTCCTTTTACGACACTTGCATATCCCCTAGTAACAGTGCTCGCATCTAATGCGAATGTTGCATCTTATGCAACCAATACTCACTTTTGTTATAGTGTTCTTGACACTATAGCTTGACAATTACTATAACCAATATGCCCACAATCCTTATCAGAATACCTTTATTCCTAGAGATTTCTATCTCCTAAGGTATCTACAGTTGAGACCCTTATAGATCACTATCTACAAGGTCTTAAACTTTTGAAGATAAGACTTTGAGATCACTATCTCTAAGTTTCATCATCTTTGAAGATATTGTTATTATTACTGCAATCAATTTTTTTCCTCCATAATAGGATTAGTAACACTTTACAACTCCCACTTCATGGCAGACATCTGGATCTTGTACACATCTAGCATACACTCAGCTTCTCGTAACTGATGCACAAGTACAAGCAGTTTTAGCATTCATTTCCTCAACACTTTGAGGTGCTATCCCTTTAGATAGGTCAGTACCATATTTTAAGGGAAGGAAGCCTTCTTGGAATTTTCCAAAAAATAAAAGATGTCCAAGGTGTATTACTAATGTGATGGTCCCAATAAACTCTTCTCTTTGCTTCTGAATAATTTCAGAACTAAGATCTAAGAGGTATCTTTGAGATCATATCTTGAGGTATTGAACAACCAGATTATGAAACACTTATTATTATCATCCTTATATCATTCTAAATGATTAGAATATTATCTACATTTAGCAAAATGAACACAATGGCATTCCCACTAAGCTTCGCATGGTTCATCAAGATTTTATCTGAAATCATAATATTTATAATTTCATCAAATCTTATGTTCCAACTACAGGAAGCTTATTTGAGTCCAAATATGGAGTTCTTTAGCTTGCACACCTTGCTTTTCTCAACCATGAAGCCTTGGGGCTACTTCATATGAATATCCTCAGAGAGGTATTCATAGAGGAATTCAATCTTGATTCATATCATGAAGATGTCATAGTCAAGTTGTGTAGCTATAGTTAGCAATATTCTGATGGGTAAAAGCAAGGTCACTGGAGAGCAAGTCTCATCGCAAGTGATGTCTTCTCTTCGGTGTGTAGCTCTTGGCTACAAACTGTGCTTTGAAGGTTCTCTACCTTCTCATCAGGTCCCCTCTTTCTCTTGAAGATCCATTTACACCATAATGGGTCTTACCCATATAGTTGGATCCTCGAGGGTCTATATACAACATTTATATATGAAGTCTACTTTAGACTTTATTGCTAACATACATCTTTCCATGATATGATCTTCAGAAGAATCATCACATGAAGTCAGATCATTGTCAGATTCAACTGACACGTGAAATACCTCAAACTTATTTGAAGAGGTATTAATGTTTCATCTTTAATTGTCTATTTAGTTTCTAATTTCAGGAGCCTCATTATCTTCTCAAGATTAAATGAGTTCCTTTACTTCATTTTCATCTTGATTCTCAAGCGAGTCATCCTCTAAGAATCACATTCTCAGAGTTGAGATCCTTTCAGAATCTCAAGGTCATAAAGTAGGTATCCAATACTATCCTTTATTTTCCTAATGAAGTAGCACTCTCCAGTGCCATAATCCAGCTTAATCACATGGAACCTTATTAAGGATATATAATGTAGTCTCTACCACATATATATATACCTGGAAACTAAGAGATAATTATGCTAAGATTAATCATTCATCAAATCATGTCACACATGATCAATTGTATCTCCCTACAACTCTATTGAGTTAAGGTTTATTAGGAGGATTGAGATAGGAATGATATTCACATCTCCATAAGGTATTCATTGAATTCATCTAATAGGTACAAGCTACCTTGGTTAGATCAAATTAATTTCATCTTCCTTCAAACTTTGGTTCTAAATCAAAATTGTGAAATCTTTGAACATTTCAAAGTTTTCTAAGTGAAGAGAAGAAATCTCATATCACCAATAATCATCAATAAATATAACATATCCATAATGCTTACTATGATATAGATGATTCACATACATCAATATGTATGAGATCCGGAATACCTTGAAATCTTACACCTTTCCCAAAGAAGGGTGTATTGGACAATTTAATTTAAATACAATATTCATAAGTATGCAAATTTTGAAATTTTAGACATTCTAAAGTTTCATCTCTTACTTGTCCATTGATCTCATAAACAGGCATATGTCCAAAATATTATGCCATATAATTGTCAAATGATCTTTATCCTCCTATTGATCTTTAAAGGTTTATTTTTCAGTATTAGAAATCTTAGTGAACCATTCATTAATTTTCTAATTTATGAGAGTCCACTAGATGTTAGATTACTATCTGAAATATATCCATCATAACTCTCTATGATAGGTTTATTACAGAATTCATGTTTATTTCCAACATTTAGAATTAAACTATGAGTGTATTCTAATATCCAGGTCACGGAGACATTCTCTAAGACTAAGGGCTCCCACTGAAAATATGAAGTCTATTGGTCCAATTGAAATTGGTGCAACAATTGCATCTCTTCCAACATGGATGGCCATTAAACTTTAAGATCAAATTTCTAATATTCTAATACAGATGCAACCAATTGCAAGTGTCATTAGAAGATTGAGATACACTTATTAGACTTTATCTTATCAAATAAGTAAGTCAATTTCAATGATTATATGTAGATTATTCAGATGTACTATCTGATTCCTTCTCTAAGGATTCTAGATAGATTTGATAGTCATACTATCAACACATCAACTTATTGCAGTATTGGCATTCATCCAGCTCTTTGGATGTCATATGGAAGTCACAGAAGTACAGTCAACTCATTGACTATACTTCTTACTTGGGTCCAACCCATGCTTCCACTGCGCTCCCTTTATCTATAAGCAACCATTGCTCAAGACCAAGGATCTCTTCTGTTAAAATAAAAAATTTCAATATAAGAGTATTTCAACATTTATACATGTTTCATTCAATTCATAAAATATAAATATTATGAAGCTTCATGAATGACTAGAGTATAGATAATAGAATGATGACACTCGTCGTATTTACATCCATTAAACTCTTAAAACGTAGGTTCATGTAGGTACTCAAATAATTTGAATACATCATCTCCTATAGAGCCGCCATTCTGCATAATGCAGAGAACCATCTCATTCATGATTACATATCGAGGGCACATATGTATGCCAGAACATCTTCTTAGATTTTATAAGGATTATATGATAACTACGATCATTATCGACATGTCACTTCAAAAGTACATTCGATGAGATCAAGACTTATAGAGATATATAAACCCTAGAGTTTTAGTCCTATTGTCTATTTAATTATCATTCCTTATTATTATGAGAAAACTTGCACATTACAACCACATACATTATGTGTCCAATTGCAAGTACAATATCTGGATCATGGGTCCAATCCATGATATTCTACTGGTTATTATTGAGTATAACATTGAGTGGGATTAAAGAAGGATTATCTGAAATAAGAAATTTGCATATACATAAATATATATACACATTTTACTTTGATTTAGGAATTTTTATATCAAAGTTGTCTTGCCATGTCAACAATGAAAGTTCATTCCGTTAATCACTTTCAATGTAAGAGATATACTTACTATTATATCTCAAGCAAGATCTGGGATCTCCTTCCTTATCTTTGTTACATCTAAATAATATGAGAACCTGTAACTCCGATAAAAAGAAGCGGGAACATATTCTGCCTTGCTAGTCTTACTTGCATCTCCCAATTCAGTACTTAACACCTGGGCCCATCACCCCTAAGGTGATGTTGACCCGTCATTAATTGAACCAACTATCAACAAGAATACAACTCGCTGCGCGCAATCCAATATCGCCCCAATAATACGAGGACCCGATATTGGGGTCACTACGCATACGTCCTTACTCTTTCGAGAAGCTACGAGCCCGATCCAAATGGATCGTATGCAGGAGCTGTCACTTTGGACAAGCATCTCCAAGATACAATATCTGGCGACGGAACTCTTCACCTTGACGGGAGACCATGGATGTCACTTATGTGATCCTCCATCTCTTATTCAAACTTTAGTTAATTATTATGAATCATATTCATATAATTAATTCTTCCAAGGTAAATAATAACTCTATTCATAATAGAGTATTTTTAATTGGATATAATTAACTTAATAATATTAAATTAATTATCAATCTAATTCAATCAACAAACTTGATTTTACTTGATTATATGGTATTATCTCAAAGTACGTATTAATTAAAATTTTAATAATTAAAAAATACATCATGATCTCTCAGGCATTATTCGTTCCCTACCTGCTGTAATGGCCAGTACCGGCGGGAGTTGGACGGACTGCAACCGATGCAACCTGCTACCCCAGCGATCCCCGACTACACACCATATCTGCCTCGAGAAAAAATAATGCCGAGTCAATCACTTTGTACTTGAGATGATCATTGGTTCTTCAACCGAAATTATACCATATAATAATAATCAAAATATTTTTGATTATAATGAAATTTGCTAGACAAATTCTCAATCATATTCAAGCAAGGAGTTTGATGATTGTGTTTCCAATTATGATCTAGATCAAATCTAATAAATTTATTGATTGAGGCCAAGTAAATTATAGAAATAATCATCATTCAATATTTCTCAAATATTTTCCATAATTATTTAATGAAATTAACAATTAATTTCAGTAATTTACAATCACATGGTTCTTGATTAGGACTGTAATTTCAGCAGTGACCCCTACTTACTAAAATTAACATATCTCAATCAATTTAAATCGAAATTAGACAAAATCAATTTTCAAAGATTGCAAATTTGATTAAGGACAGAACCTTAGTGATATTTTACGCATTTCGAGGCATATCAAAATTGTAATCAACTCATTAATCATGTTAAGATTCGCAGTCCCACAATAGTGAAACATGTTCATTAAAACAACCATATCTTGAGCAAACAAAATCCAAATTACGTAAACTTAGATCCTATGATTTTCTTATTTAATGGGGAAAAAAATTTAAGTTTTATTTTAATGTTTAAAAAATTTAAACAGGGCCGAAAATAATCACTAAATAGAGATGCGAAAATGAAATGTGATAAAACTTTCGCAACCCTAACGAACCCAAGATGCCTTCGGTTTTTATGGATCGTATCCAAAACCTTCGACCTAAGGCTCTAATACCACTTGAAGGATATGGTTAGATCCTCAAGCGCATCACGGAAGCGTGAGCGTCGTATCGAATACGACGAGGAACGACTACTCGCACTAGTTGTTCTGTGCAGCGGAAATTAAAAAGATTTCAAGTGACGAAACCACATGATCCAAGAACACTTCTCGGATTGTTTCATCTAAACCACAAACAATTAATAGGATTACCTCTTGAAGCATGGTAGCGATCGAGTCTCTAAACAAAGAGACCTCCTGTCTCAAGTCCGATCCGACAGAGGAGACGCTTGCGAGCACAGGGATGAATCGCGTGCTTCTCGCAATCCATGTTGATGATCCAAGCGGCGGATCTCCTGATCTCGAAACACGAGATCCGACGTCTTCTTCACAAGCAAGGCGCACCGAAGGATACAGAAATCCACGAGAAAACGATCGGGAAACATAACGACGACGCTACGATGATGGAGACTCTCTCTAGGGCATCCATGGTGGACGACCATGAGAGAGGTAGAGAGAGGGCTGACGTGTAGAGAGAGAGAGAGAGACTTATGTTCTCTTATGTGTAGAGAAGAGCAAAGGGGTGCCCTTCTATTTATAATATTTTAGGATCCATGCATCTCAATCCATAGACAACACAAATCCAATGGTTCTCATTGATTGTGTTTCTTTTAATGGCTAAGATTTGTGTTGGAAAAAACAAACAACAATTATCTTAATTTAGATTTAATTTATATTGATAAATCAATATAAATCGATCCCAAATTAAATCAAGCAATCATAGAGATTATTGGAATGAAGATTACCTCCTTCTATAATATGGGATTTGGTGGCAATCTCATGTAATCTCATGATATCTCATGAGATTACATTATTCCATGGAAATCACCAAGATTTACAACAACACTTGTTGTAAATTATTCAACAAAAATAGTTCATTATTATTTTGTGAATATTGCAATCTTGCCATTGGAAAATTGTGAATCACATTCTCAAACCAAAATAAAATGTAAATTACATTTTCAATTTAATGTCCAATGTGAATCCAATTCACATAAATTACAAATAGCTCTCTCTTATATATTATAAATCACATTTATAATATATATATGATTAATATGGATATTTCTATCCACATTATTCATATCCATGATAATTAAATCACATTTAATCATCTTGGATCTCTTTTCTCTTGTGCCCAAATAATATGAATCACATTCACATTACTTACATCTTTGATAATCAAATCACATTTAATTATATAAGATAACTCTCTTTATAATATGAATCGAATTCATATTAATCATGATAATTAAATCACATTTAATTATCCATTTTCTTAATGCTCGGATATTTATATCAACAATGAAGTTATCATGAACTCTTTCAAGGATAATGTGCTTTCTCCGCGAATAGTTCGAGATAAGGACATGGCGATTGTATTGTTCCACGTATAGTGACTTGGATA